>CM060108.1:24440174-25640174 GCA_030522415.1 Channallabes apus | reverse complement strand
ACAATCCAAAGACATGCCGAGTTGGCCAACTGGCGGTTCCAAATTCCCTGTAGTGAGCGAGTGTGTGCCTGTGTGTGCATGATTGTGCCCTGCAATGCGTTGGCACCCTGTCTAGGGTGTACCCGCCTCGTGCCCCAAGTTCCCTGGGATAGGCTCCAGGCTTCCCGAGTCCCTGTTCAGAATAATTGGTGTGGAGAATTAGTGAGTTAGTCACTGCTTGGGACCTACTATTTAGATCAAGCAATAAAATGCACCATGTAAAAATTTGCTTACTGCATTGCCTTTGCCAAAAAGTCATACATATTACTGATTAACACAGGAGTTTATTTGGCTGTTTGGAGCAGTATAGTTACTGAGTCTGGTTTATAGTTAATTCTACCATGCACATGCTCAGTCATCTCACACATAAACAAATGCTGTTGGACAACTAGTTCAAAACATTTTATTTTCTTTATGTCAATGCTTTAATTCTTTGAAAATTTGGCTGGGTAGTAAACATAGTAGTCATATTGTACTGTGCATTTTCTCACACTACCATGAAACTCCTGTTTAAAGGGAATCCTGCTGGTACGCTTCCGTGCTGAAGACCTAAAGTTATGCCTCGCTGAACTTGGGCTTAATGTGGGTATTGAAGGAGATAACATGGCTCCTTCCAGCACCCCAGTGAGGTTAGAGGCTCCGGATGTCCACCAGCTTTTTTTGAGCAGTGAGGCTATGCAGGATGTACTCCCCAATGGCACCATTGTGCAAGATTGGCAGCCCTTCAAGCCCATTCCAAGCAACATGGAGATTCTGTTGAAGAAAGACATTGATTGGATGGTGGATGACACCCAATGCCCAACTATGGCCAGCCTGTGCACTTTCCCCTTTCGTGTACCTATTGGCGACAACTGGTACTACCTCAACATTGACATGTTTGGCAAAGATTTGGCTCTGGCAGTGCAACAACTTCTAGGTCATCTGAGGCGCCACACTAGCACACTGAAGGGCCATGTGATGTGCCAGGTTTTCCTGGACCCACCACTGTGGAAGCCAATGGCTGATTTCTTCAGGGAGACCCTAAAAGTGGAGCTGGTGAAAGAATACACAGAGCAATGTGTAGTGGAGTCTGACTTGGTGTAGCAAGAGGAGGGCTTTTAGCTAGTTAGAGGTTTGAGACACCCTCACCCTACACCTGGAGGCCAAGTGTTAGAAATTATAAGCGCTTTGACATCACTCAAATGGTTTCCTTACATACTTTGCCCCAGAACAAAACCTTTATCCTTCATATACAGATAAACTGAGGATTAAAACATCATTTTAGAAATAAAGTTTGTTTAATTTAGAATTAGTTTAATAATGCCTCATGACTGCAAAAATTAAAGCAACAATTTGTTAAAATAGAATAAATATGCAACAAGAAAATTTGTTAGGATACTGACCATATTGTAGAATGCAGTACAGTGTGTGTGTATATGTGTGTATGTGAATTAACACATGCTGAGCTGCAAATAAGACTGCACAATCTTTAGGCACTTTATGATTATCTAAATGTAATATCTTACTATTGTTAGTGAGATTTTTGCTTTAGAGGCGGTTTGTCTGAATGTTGTACAGTACTGTAGCTGCTAATTGTAAAATTTTTATTACTCTTACACTTACTATATTACCCATAATGAAGTGAAGAAATCTTTCTGTTTTACTTACTCATATTTTTGTAGTGGTGTTCACTCTGGGAAAACCAATTTTATTCAACATAAAACATAAAAAATGTTGGGTTACTGGCATTTACTGTAATGACATGCAAAACATATTAGGAATATTGGACATAGTTCTAGATAAGTCCTTATTGTGTGGACTAAAATTGTTTACTAGCATTACTAGCAAGTTTATAAGCTATAAAACAAGATGTAATACGTATGTAGCATATTCACTACAGTTATGCTAGTATATATATATATTTTGGGGTAGCTTATGTAATTAAACATAAATAAACAAATAATGACATTTAGCCAACAGGTTTGAATTTTGGTTAGTACTGTATGTTAACACTTTTTTTAATGAATCATCACTGCAAGTATTTATTAAATAAGCTAATAAAACGGTTTATTTATGTTGTTATCATTTAACTGACAGATTTTAATTAAGTAAACAGGGGTAAAAATGGATAGACATAATCATTATAATTAATACTTACTGTTAATGGGGTTTTGTTAGCAATCCATTTGAGACGATCTCAAAAGCACTTTTTGAATACATATGAAGAGCCTCATATTTTTGTCCACCAAAATGCTTGTTTTTGGAAATAAAAACAGATATTTTTTTGTGGACACACAAACAATATTTTGACCCTTTTTGTCATCTACTAGTGCACCAGCTCATTCCACAATTAATTGCTCACTGCCTCAGTGGATTCAACCAACTTATTATGACACAACCAGACCATGAAAAATTTTTTTCAGTAAACATTGCATTGGTTGCATTGGTAATCAAGAACCTGACAGCCATTTTCAATTGAAGTGAATGAGGACATTTTCTAACATGCTAACACCTGTGAAACATTTATTACCATTTCCCATATTTGAAGCCTCAACGGGTACACAGGACACTGAAAAAACAGGGACGGTCACAAACCCGAATTCCACTCCATCTGTTACTGGGGGAGTTTGCTGAGGAATTGACTGCTGAGTGTTTATAAATAGCATGCAATGCACAACAGTCCTAAGCCTCTTGCTGGCACTGCAGTACAAAGAAACACAAAGAACTGATGAAAACCAACAGAAACCAAGCAAAGAAGGTTATTGATCAGCAAAGGAAGAAGGTCTTTTTCCATTCTCAGAACATTCAAAACATCCAAGAAAGCACTAAGGGGTGCTCCACAGTCTGCACAAGCAATTATATAAAATTATATAACCCTCTCCGCCTGCTTCCCCTTTCTGCCAAAATGGCTATTGGGTGAGTTTTCCAAACGCATTGCAAAATTCAAAGCCTAAATGGGAAAGTGTGTCCAATGCATTTGGGGAAACTCAACACTGGTTGTCAAATCTTGAGAGTAAATTTTTGTTTGTTAACCATAATGTCCATACTGGCCCCTATGGCAATGATCTTTTTGTTGGCTGTAAAAATTATGTAATGAGTATAAATGACATTCTGAAACCATGTGCTAAATAACACACTAAATAAGATATTTCTGCAGGAAAAGTGCAGAAATGGCTAAAATGGTGCTTTAAACTCTATACCATGTTAACACATGTTAACAAAAAATTCTCCAGAAAAAAATAATGGAAAATCATGAAAAAATTCTAGCAGGTTTAACTTTATTCCATATAATGTACTGTAGTTAAAAGAAAGGCGATGGCTACTAAACTTGAATCCAAACCATGTCAAATGTTTCGTTTGAACTTGTTCTTAAGAATTAACATGTTGCTCTAATATATCAATCAACAGAATGTTCCTTTAAGGTACTGCAAGATTTTGTCTTGAAGGATAAAGGGGGGTTTGTATCTTAAACAGAAATGTTCAGCTGATGGGGAAAAGAGCTTTTCTTCTCCACCTTCCATTGGACTGCGTAATATGTTTTTATGTCCAATATGCACAATCCATCAAATGTCATGAACTCTCTTAATTTTATTCTTACATAAGATGTGAAAGAAATGTCATCTGACTAAATATAAACTATTTATCTAATTCAGTTTATAACTGATTTGATATATCACAAGGGACCATAAGCGGAAAAGCATTCTTCTGAACTTTAATTTAACCCTTCATGCAACATGGAGTTACTTAAATTCTGTCAGGTTCTGACAGTTTTTAAGCAATTTCTTGATTATTCATTATAAATTGTATAGTAAATCAATAAGTGTACAAACAAACAGACCAGAAAAGAGATCTGAAGCAACATGGAATTAAATAATAATAAAAGTTTCTAAACCCGAAGGGGAAAAAAAAAAACGGAAAAAAGGTTACATTCTGATTAGGGCGGATTTTGATTTGATGGTGTGAATATTGATTAATCTTCAATATGTTGCAGTTTGTAAGTTGTGTGCTTTAATAGGAAAGCAGTCACAGTTTTATTCCTAATTTATAGTAAAGCATCACTTTATGGACATTGGGCAAAATTGGCAAAAAGTATACCTAGAGGGCAAAGGACTACAGGACATCTTCGGGGTCTACGTATATAGACCTAGTTGGAATGTCTTCAGGACCCATTGAAGCCGTAAAAATGCTAAAAATCCAGGTTATAGGACTAATGTCCTCATACTAAAATCCTCTAAGCTAAACAATTTTTTAAATATATATATATATATATATTATGATTTGGACACCATAAAGACTGCAAGCCTTTTTAAGCACACATCATTTTGCTGAAGATTTTGTACTCAGTTTTCAGTGTGGGGACTCCCAGGGCCCATGAACCACAGCCACAGGGTTGTATTTTTTAATATATCGTTGCATTGGTGAAAATAACAATCAGAGTTATTAATTATATACAAAGGAATATGAATTTAACCTGTTCTGGGGCAAGTTCTTAAGGTGAAATTTCGTATTGCGAAATGCATTTTCTATTTAAAAATTATGTAAATGCAGATAATCCATTCCAGTATTCCCCATATTGCTGATTTGAAACACTACAATCATATATTTTTTTGCATATAAAAACAATCAAAACATTAAAAAATGAAATAAACACCTCACTTAACCTTAATTTATGATTCCTATTGGCCCTGGCTTCTTAAAAAACAAAACTCAAAATGCCCCCTTTTTCTTCTTGCTAACCATCCTTGCTAACATGCCTGGGACCCATGGTGCTATGTCTTCACTAAATCTTGCACGAAATGCAAAAAACCCACAAAAAATATGAAAACTCCCTTTGCTTGGCTTTCCATTGATGCAAGCAAGTTTTGAAATGCTTCCAGACTTTTCAGTTTCCGGCATTCAGTCTGTCTCAGTTTGTTCGCTTGTATAGCGAAAATGCTTCATTAGCCAAGTAAATTTTCTTGCATAGTTTCAGTTCTTAAGGCGAAAATTCTTAAGGCGGGTTGTTCGTATGCCGAGGTACAACTATATTTAAGTTTATATCATCATCATTCTGTTTATTTCATTAATATTTATATATAATTTAAAAATAATGTCTACTTTTGTTGAAGCTAGTGATGGTTTTAGAAAATAAATACATTTGGGAAAATTTTAGTAGTAAAAATTTGTCTGGTACATGGAATATGGAGTAGTTTATTAATTCTTTTTTTTTTTTTTTTAAGAAATTTATTTAATCATTTAACTTTTCTTTTTATGTGATTAGTACTGATTTCTAATAGACAAGCCAGTTAAGTTATATTTTACAAAAATATGTGTACAGTACAGTGTTTTTTTTTTTTTGGTCTGTCTAAATAATGTATGAGTAAAGAAGAAAACCGAAATATATGTGATGCTCTACCTAAGAACATAGGGCAAAACGTGTAAGGATATGGATCTTGTGTGTGTGTGTGTGTGTGTGTTTTTTTTAATTATTATTATTTACTTGAATGTACATTATAAACACTATTTATAACTGTTTCCCAACAGTCAATACTTAGATGGTTACTTGCAATTTTAAAAATATCTGTATAATTTTAAAAGTCATGATACTTGTATGGGTATTTTTCTTTAGCCTTTTTTTTTTTAGTCATCATTTACCCACTTACCTATTTGATCTAATAAAATGAATGGCATTAGGAGAAGCTAAGGGTGATTTATAAGCATGTTTTATCAGTGTTATAGGAATTTTGCTAACTGGCATTGAAAAGACAAAAGTAAAGGCACCTACAGTATCAGAAAAAAAGACAGGTTGTGTTGAAAGACATAACCAGGATAGTGCAATGGACAGATGGTCAGGCCAGGATGTATAATGAATATCATGCTACAAAAAGATAGCTAGAGTACAGTGAAGTCAATATAAGCATTAATTCATCAGTAGTTAATATTAAATATTCCACAGTTCCCTCTAAACAGAGGTAGTCCACAGCTTGGGACTCTGAGACATGACTTGGTAATATAACAAATCAATAGCTGAGCTTAGACAGAGGTAATACATAAGAACCTAAAAGCTTACATTACACGATCTTGTGTCTTATACAGAGTGAAACAGGATCTACTGAGTCCCTTGTGGTGTCACCTTGCTGAAATAGAGCTCGTTCAGGGTGGAGGTGCTTTGCCCTCAACCTAAACCTTCACTTTGAAGTCTTGAATGGAAAATAGTGACCAAGTCAGGTCAAAAGTGTGGTAGACAGTCAGTCCTGTTATGCTAATGAGCTATGTTAAATCTTTGAATGGTTTTGGCTCCCAATTCCTTTATGTGGAATACCTACCTTCTTTAATATGTATTGCAATGGTATGTTTTTATGTTTGAATAATAAGGTATAATATAATTATTATCAAATGGAATCAGATGTGAAACTGAGATGATAAATTATATAAAGACACCATGCTAAATTTATTTATATCAGTAACACAAGAGTGTACTGTTTTTTCTGCTGTGGCTGACGGTTTTTCCTATAATCGAGCTGGAGTAACAGCTGCAATGACATAGGCTTATTGTGGGTAAGACTGATACACCTGACGGTAACAGATTGACTGTCTAATGGCATTCCATCTACTTATTTTCCTCTAATATGTTAAAGTAATCTCCAACTAGATGCTCATGTCTATGATTTTAGTACAACCATTTTTGTTATATTATACCTTTTCTTTCCTTGTTGTTACGATACATGCATGTTACATACAAAGCACAAGAATCTGTGTGAGTAACTTACTGTAACAGTCATGGTCATTCAGTGGTCCAGAAATGTTCTCAGGTGGTTCCTTTAAAGACACCATAATCTTTCAGTTGTACACATAACATCTACAGTAAGAACATTTGTATTAGGTGTGTATTTCCACAACCAAAGGCTTTAGTTTAAGACCTAAGTCAAAGGTGAACCTAAGTTTAACATGGACCCTATAGGGTCTTTTCACTAACTTGCTCTGTTTAAGAGCAATTAGTTTAGATGGCCTCATTAAGAAATGACATGTAAAGTAAAAACATGGTTGATGTGCCTGATAGAGATTTCTGTGATTTACTTGAAACACAAAGCATTATTGTAGATATTGTCATTGCCATGATGCCAGAGTTTCTTACTAAATGACCATAGTCTGGATTAATGATTCTGTACCTGTCTATGTACACCCAGGTTTTGAGGTAATTAATGCATCAACCCTAATAAGTATAGGTAATATTCTTATTTACCCCTGCAAGATAGGAGTTTTGGTGTGTGTATGTAACCCATTCCCTTGATGTAGCAGGAACAGCTATTTCGGGGAAAGAAATTCCAAAAACAAGCAAAATAAAATTTCACCAATTCATGTGTATACACAAATTAAATTCATTGTATTGCTACTGAAAGAAAAATAAATAAATAAGGCAATGATACAGTTCAAACTGATTCAGGTGAGCTTTCCAGTGGAAAACCCAAAGCATTTCTGTTAATCAAGGGGGTGAACAGTTCCATTGCCAATGCAGAGGCAATGTGATCTAATTTTAAAAAGTACTTTTCTATAAACCAATAAGACTGTTTATTCTCAAGCAGTGATTAAAACAAATTGATTTTTTTCTCTAATTTTGTGAGTGTTGACTTTTTTGAAATTTTGTGATCAAACTATTTTAAATATATGTTTTAAAAAATCAATCAGTGAGAAGTTTTTGGAATGTGTTACGTATGTGAATTGGGGGATGGGATGGAGAGGGCTTGGGGGATTGGTACTGTCATAAAAGATGTGGCTAGGTTTACACTAGACATAAGAGTCTGCATGTACTAAAGACTTCATTTTAATTCTAGAGATTTTCCAAAACATTCACTAAGATGGCTTCTAAATTTGATGAAGTAAAGCAGCAAGAATTTCTTCCTCATGTAAATTTCTCTCTCTCTCTCTCTCTCTCTCTCTCTCTCTCTCTCTCTCTCTCTCTCTTTCTCTCTCTCTCTAAAACACACACACACACACACATTAGTTTCACAAACATACTATATGGATTTTTGTGTGAACCTAGCCATACAATATTTTGAAAATTGTACAGTTACACAGTAGTGTTGACTAACTGTAGTGAAAATAGAGATATTAGTGAAAAATTGTCTTTTTCAGTTTGACCTATGTATATAATATATAGATATGTTCTTGTTTGCACATGAAACGTTGTTTCTGCATATGCTCAGTGTTATAGAAATATTTTAATTTTATAAACAATATTAAGAGATGCACATGAACATAAGATACTGTATAGCAGCAGTTTGTAACTTAGACTTGACAGTTAGGGGTAAATGGTAACCTTTTGTCATGTAAGTGAAATTCATGCACAGAAAGACCAAGAATTTGGATAATATACTCATTTTTAGGTTGGGGTTTTTTGTGTTCTTTTAATTCTTTTAACAATTTATGTTGCAATCTGTTATCTGATTATGCAAGGTGGTAAAAACAAGGGGAGTATATCAGAATACAAAACTTCTCTTTATACACTGCCTTTCCAAAGAAATAATAATAATAATAATAATAATAATAATAATAATAATAAAGTAATTAAATGTTGACCTCTGCATTATTTTCTTGATTCACCTTTAGCTTTGAGTACAGTGTACATAAACATAGCACTGTCAAGGCAACCTTACAGTATGTAAGATTTAATTCCATCAAGAACTGGATTAATTTTTGGTTGAGCTCTTATATGGATGACCGAAGAGTCAAACCACTCTTAAAAGTCTTCTCCAGCACATCCCAAAGACTTTTAATTGAGTTAAGGTCAGGATTATGTGATGAATTCATGTGCAAATGATTCCTGTTGCTCCCCAAATCACACTTTTACAATTTAAATCCTGGAATGTACCCATGCCCTCAGGGAAGAAAGCATGCATTGATGTATTAACTAGGTCATTCAGTAACGATCCGGTATTCAGCTGACTTTATTTTATTGCAAAATAATGTTGCTGAATCTAGACCTGACCAACTGAAGCAACATCAGATCATGACACTGCCTACAGAGGCTTATACAGCGGGCACATTGCATAATGGGATTCTTACCCTGATGTGCCAATTGCTCTGGAATAGGGTCTCATCAGACCACATGACCATTGCTCCAAAGTTCAATCTTTTTGAACGTTTATGTACCCTAGTCAACTGAAGCAATTTTTCTGATTAGTATCACTAGCAAGTGGTTTTATTATAACCACACGACTTAGTCTCAATCCTGTGAGTTCTGGTTGCATTGTGCATGTGGAAATACTCTTACTTTCACTATTAAACATAACTGTGAATTCTACAGTAGATTTTTTTCCATGCAACTTCACTGGGCGTTTAAGTAATCTCCGATCATGATAAAACATCTTATTTTTCTGATCATGTTTCTTCAAGTGGAGTGTTATCCTTCCAGGTTTTCATAATGAGTCGTACAGTTCTTAACTCTGTCTCTTTAGTTGTGTTGTTTGCTTGATACAGGTCAATAATTTGATGCTTATGAAAAGGTAACATGTTTTCCATGACCACAGGACACATGTCAAAACATGCTAGTTTAAGAAATGAAAAGCTACTCACTGCATCAGTCAGAATTAAAACAACAGTTACCAGCTGAAACATATTAATCACGTCACAAGCCTTTTTCAAAGGCTCTTAAGTATTTCCTTATTTCAGTTTAAATTCTATCTTAATTTTTTTGGCCAGGCAGTGTATAAAATAATAAAAATAAATAACGAGCTTACTTTGTCAGTGTTTCATTGGCCACAATAATTTGCATGATTTACGTATAAATTACCCATAATTCCTAGTGAATCTTTTTGGTGTAATTTCCAGAATATTTTTTCCAAACATCCACACATACAGTTCTGGTTTCCCTTTATGATAAATGTTTTTATTTTATTTTATTTTATTTTTTTAGCCATGCATAATTTAAAATGAAATGATATGCAAAACATGTGTTAACATGTAGAAAATTAATTTATATCAGGAAGCTATACAAAATATATTAATCAATATACAGTAAAACTAAAATTTAAGGACAACTAGTGTTTATTTGGACTGACAGCTTTTGTCAGAAACTATGGAATTGTTTCGGTTATATATCAAATCTAGAAATAGTCCTTAAAAGTGAAATGCAAATACATGGTATTTCGAATTAATACATTTTAATTTTAGTGCAAGCCAATGTGCAGAAGCATTTTAAAGAGGAGAGAAAGTATATAACCAGGGTTGGATGTATTTCCTAATAAAACCATGCAGGTGAAGAGGTTGCAGTTTTTAGTGATACTAGATAGCACAGTGTGTGGTTAATGGCACACCATTTCTTTCTAGTTTGTTTTGTGTTTTATTTTGTTTTGTAGCAATCTTAGGTTGTTGTGTATAAACTTCATATAGTATAAATGCTACATTTGCTGTGTTACAAAGTTTGTCAAGAACATGTTAGATAAGAGTACTTTTTTCAAAATCTTTGAACAACTGTGTATGACAAATTATTTTTACTGGCTTATTAGTCCTGAAAGCCACAATCAGGGATTTAAGAAAAAACATGTTACTGATTTTAATAGAACACTGGAATGGAAAATATGACTTACTTGAAATTCAGACCTGCAAATACAAAACCGCTGACAGGAGAAATGAACAATCTAATTTGAAAAGTTCAAATAGTCTGTTTGTAACTGTTTTTGTACTTGCAGAAAAATGCGGTTTTGGACAATTATTGAACAAAGCAAAAACAACAAGAAAAAAAAATCTGACATAAAAAGAGCATTAAGCAATCCCTTATCGTGGCATTAAAACAGGGGTTTTCCTTTAGTTTTATGATTTATTTATAGAATTAACCTCTACAGAGCCTGGTAAATAGCTGTATGTGATAAGTGGGGGCAAATAGCTCCAAATTTAAAGAACAAATAACCTCTCTGTCTTCTGTTGTAGCATAAACCTATGAAGTCTATGTTGTTTCTTTTAACAGTAAAAGTTTTTTTTTAATGGAATAGATTTAGTGGTAGAATTATGTGTGTACCTATTTTGTGAATTGTATTGCAGCTCTTAACAATTAAAAAGCAGATGATAAAGTACTCTCTAAAATATTCCTCAAGATTCACCATTAAACAAAGATGTATACTTGAACATTCTGTTGGAGTGGCCATTTTTCAATATTGGCTTTTAGTAGCCCATGATTTACTTTTCTTTGGTTTTTACATTAGGCCTCAATTATTCAAAGAAATCACATTCAGTTACAATACAAGCTCAATACAAAGATGCACTGATATGACATTGATCGTTACTTTCATATTTAGTTAAATGTCTTTAACCTGCTTCCAAAACTTTCCTCGGGGTTAAATAATGCATAGTTTATAAATAAGCAACTATTTATTTTAAAGATTATTTATTCTAAGGATTAGTCTAAAGATGACAGGCACTAGGGAGAAAGCTATACTATGAGGAGGTCAAGAGAACAGAAGTCTCAGGATGCTTTATGTATTTCAGGCAACAACAAATGGAAAACATGAGAGGTCAGTTAGCTCAGCTCGTCTGACGTAAGAAGCAGGTGCTAGTGTTAACCCTGACCCCATGATTCTGACCTCAACCTTCTAAGTAAAGGTACATTGCTGTATGTTTCATTTTTAGAAGTGTCAAAGGCCATCTATTTTTTGTTGTTGTTGCTGTTAGCATTAAAATATATCTTTGTTATGGAAATTAGCATTCTCAAAGGTAGACATTGGCATTATGACCACTGACTATATTCAGAAAACATTATGTTCATCAAAGTGCTTACCAACACATTAAGCTTGGAACATATAGAAAGTTTGTTATAAAGTCATAAAATGTTTTTAGTACAGGAAAATTTAAATAAAAACAGAACTTTTACATAAATGGACTATAGATACTATAACAAAGACTATGTACTGTCACTGAACACTTTCATATTTACTTGACTGGGTAAGGTACATTGAATCAACATGCGTTTAAAGTTAAGCCTCATGGACATTTTGATAAAGAGAGAATGTCAGTGGGGAGGTATTCAAGATTCCTCATTATGATTAGAAAATAAACATAATACAATACTATAACTGACCTTAAAATAGGCCAGAAGTTAAAGTAAAAGCAATAATGTATTGCTATGGGTTCACAAATCAGCAAGAACAGTTTGGGTTTCTCCTACCCTGCACATAACTCACCTAACCACAATAATACATATTTACCGTAGGTAATGAATTTAATAAGTATAAAAGTAACACAATGTAACACCATTCAACGTGATGTAAAGTCAGTAGGACAGAATATATTTCAGATAAATGATAGCTTAATAGTTAGCGACATATTTTCCCCTAACTGAAAATTGTGCCGATTTTAACCTCTGTTTCATTTCACCATTTTTAGGCTGATGTCTTGTCTTTGTCCTCTCATGTCAGCAGTCCTGCATTTTAGTTCCTAGCCTTTCTGTACCATTACAACCTTTCTTTTCCAAATGGAGTTGCACATAATACAGTATATGATCTGATGTGTGTGTGTGTGTGTGTGTGTGTGTGTGTGTGAGAAACAGTTCTTCTCTTCTTCTCTTGCACTTCAGTAGCAATGGCAATACAGCAAGTGGGTGTAGTAAATACTGATTAGGCATTGTGTGTGTGTGTGTGTGTGTGTGTGAGAAGCAGAAAGTAGAGGAAAGGTTAAAAGTGGTTGTGGGGGTGGGGGGTAAAAGCAGCAGAGCCAGCTGGCCTCGATATTTTCTAGGCAACCATGCCAGTCACATAACATGGGGAGACGAGGAAGAATGGAGACCGGAGAGGTTCTAGACTCAAAGTGAAATATGTAAAAATGAAAAAAAAAATAAAATAAAATAATAATAATTCCCATACCACCCTTTCTATCTATCTCACATAAACACACATATACACATGCACCCAGGCACTCACAGAAGACAACAACAAAACAAATGGAGCAGTCTTAAAGAGAATCACATTATGTCATATACTAGAAGAAATTGTGAAAGTGTTACCTAAATCCACTAAAACAAGACAAATAATTCAGCATTTTAATTATTTAGCTTTTTATTTCTTTCCCGAACACTACATCACAGCATCTTTATTCCAAAATACCTGCAGTCACGACATAGCTCGTCTTCCTTCCTGTACTCTGCTATGGCAAAGACAGATGGGCAGTGGGGGATGGAAGATACACAGGGGGAGGACAGTGACAGATTCAACCTAAAGAAATAATTTTAGTCTAAAAGCACAAGAGAGCATTTTACAATTGGGCATGGAAAGTGTGTGTTCATGCCATGATTTTTCACTCACTCACTCACTCACATTTGTGACCCCGTCTGAGAAGCAATAAATAAATTCATATGTGAAATGATGGTTTTCACAGACAGGGTCACATTTATCCAACAACGGATTCTCCACACGGGGGAGCTGCAGGTTTTGATAAATGACCATAAGCTTGAATTCACAAATTGCATTAGTGGACTGAAATGGAGCCTTCATGTGATCCTGAAAAATAACCAAATAAAAATAAATTCTGTTCTTTGTACGAAACATATGGACTAGGTCAACTGGAGACTGCAAATGCACATTAACATTAGCCTATAGCTTTTCATTTGTTAGCATGAATGGGGGGGGGGTGTTAAGTGATGTGGCCCGACACAAAGCCAACAATTTCAAATATCAGGCTTTATTTAATCAAATGATTTAGTTAAAAATAAATAAATATATATATATATTCTAGATTTATTGCACATAAAGTGAACTTACAGTAAACCTTGCTTGTTTTGATTTGTTTTATTTTTAATTCATTTATTTTGGCTAACAGCTCATGAAAGTCAAAAATCAATATCTCAAAACATTAGTATATGTCCTAAGATCAATAAATAAAAGGACTTTCAATGCATAAACTTCCAAATTCTCAAAAGTATGCTCATTTATTCACTCATTGCTTGGTCTGGGCTCCTTCAGCATGAATTACTCTATCAATGTGGCGTGGCATGGAGCCAGTGAGTCTGTGGCACTGGTATATTTAAGTATGCAGTAATTACAAGCAACCTCTGCAATTCGCCCTGGCATGCTGTCAGTCAACTTTTGGGCCACAGTCTGACTGATGGCAGCCCATTCTTGCGTAATCAGTGCTTGGAGTTCATCAGAATTTGTAGGGTTTTGTTTGTTCAACCACCTCTTGAGGAGAAGTAGCTTCTTTGCTGCCCTTCTTCAAATTTATAAAGGTAAGCACTATCATCAGTCCTGAGTCATTTCAAGTGTGAGGTTGCTTCTCAGCCAAGGTAATGGGTTCACTTACAATTTCGCAAAAGAACACCATGAAAAAAGTATGTTAAAAAAGCACACTTCTCCCAACCACCCAAGAATATTTTGGGACAGACAATGCCTTTTCCATGGAGCACATTGCCATTAGGCAAAAGTGATAAGTAGTGGCCTGGGAAACAAAACATAAAAATTTTGGTTTCACTTCCCACACCTGGATCCCATTGAGAACTTATGATCAATTATCAAGAGCTGGTGAGACAACCCCCCACACACAAATTCTGACAAACTATGAAAGAAAGGGCTGTCGGTAGTCAGGATGTGGCCCAGAAGATGATTGACAGCATGCCAGGGCGAATTGAAGAAGAAGGGTAACACTTCAAATATTGACTCTTTGCAAAACTTAATGAAATTGTCACTAAAAGCCTTTGATACGCATACAATGATTGTAATTATACTTCAGTATTGCAGCAGACATTGTGAAAATTAATATGTGTCATGTGTCATTCTTAAAAACTTTTGTCCATGTCTGTATTGTTTGGTCGGCTGTTTATTATTGTCTTGAAGGTATACCATAGATTCTCTAGGGGTTCAGGTCAGACAACTTGGCTGACCAATCAAGTGCAGTAATATCATGGTCAGCAAACCAATTTTTGCATTTTGGGCAGGTGCTAAGTCCTTCTGGAAAAGGAATATAGATGGCTGTGTTGACTTTTAAATTGATAAAGCCAGTTGACAAATTCCAGCAGCTGGCATGGCACCCCAAATTATCACTAACCGTGGAACCTTTACACTGGACTGGACTTTAAACAGCTTGGATTCTGTACCTTTCCACTCTTCCCCCAGAATCTGGGATCTTAATTTCCAGATTTACTTTAAAAAGATGATTTGGGGACACTAATCAGTTGTCCAGTTCTTTTTCTGCTTAGATCAGGTAAGAAGCCTCTGATGTTGTCTCTGGTTCAGGAGTGGCTTGATACTAGGAATGCATCAGTCATAGCCCATTTCCTGAAGATGTTTGTGCTTGATGCATTGATTCCACTCCAATCCACTCCATGT
This sequence comes from Channallabes apus, assembly GCA_030522415.1. NCBI lineage: Eukaryota > Metazoa > Chordata > Actinopteri > Siluriformes > Clariidae > Channallabes > Channallabes apus. The sequence continues at coordinate 25,624,872 of CM060108.1, read as the reverse complement.
GACGCTCTCCGTAGGTCTTACTGTAAATCAGCTATACCTAACAATCTGACAAGTCTGTGTGTGTAGTCATCCCTTTTGCTCGTGAGTCTTTTTCTCTCACATTTTTCCCTTCCAGTCAACTTTCCATAAATAGGCTTCGATAGAGCACTCTGCAAACAGCCAGGCCTTTCAGCATTGACCATCTGTGGCTTACACAACTTCTCTGGAGTGTATCAATGATTGTCTTCTGGACATTTGTCAAGTCAGCTGTCTTCCCCATGATTGTGATTGCGTGCACTGAACTAGAACCTGAGACACACTGTTTATACTGTATAGTAATTTACTTTCATATTAGAATATTCCAAAATGAAAGATTCTAATATTTTGAGATATTGTTTTTTTGATTGCATAAGCTATAAGCCACAATCATCAAAGTTAAAGTAAAAAATAGCGTGAAATATTTTACTTACATGTAACAAATCTAGAACATATTTGAGGTTCAGTTTTGAAATTAAATTCCAGGGGGGAAAAAAGTTCCACGATATTATTATTTTTTTACTTAATAAATGAGCAAGTTCTTGACATACGAGTAGTACTGTATGCATATGCTTTGTCTGCCGAGTGTTACGTTATCACAACTGAGCCAATGGATCTTCTCTCTTGCACAGTGAGGGATTGTAGGTAATCGTCTTCCCATGCTTAATCTCAGTGTGCATGCCTCACTCGTATAGTCAACATCTAGGCGTGTACCATTTACTATAACATTGTGAACACGTGTGTGCGCACATGAAAAGCAAAAGTAATTGTCATTAGAGAGGTTCCTTGTTAAAGATCCAGTTTCCAGAGTCTCTCTCTGTCAGAGAGCAGTGATTCTTTTAGAATGTGTGTGTGTTTGTGTGGGTGAGTGTCATTAATTCAATTAAATTCAATTTTATTTGTATAGCTCTTTTAACAATTGACATTGTATCAAAACAGCTTTACACAATCAAAAGAATTATTTAAGTTTGTATGGAATGTGAATGTGTATGAATCAAAATGGTCAGATAGTCCCTGGTGAGCAAGCCGAGGGCGACAGTGGCAAGGAAAAACTCCCTGAGATGGTAATAGGAAGAAACCTTGAGAGGAACCAGACTCAACAGGGAACCCATCCTCATCTGGGTGAAACAGATAGCAAGAAATGATCTGCATTTATACAGTGTGTTAGGTGGCAGGCAGTTCAGCTATAATAGTTGATGTTAATTGATGTTAAAATGGAGTCCAGGTAGTTATTGGAGACTCCGATAGACTTGTAGAAAGTTCCAGTCCTGAACTATCAAATTGTCAAGTCCTCAGAGAAACAGCTGCCAACACCAGTCGAGGCCAGAACCGTCTTCTAAGTAGAGAGAATCATCCCCAGACACATCCCAAAGAGACACACGGGGTTTCCATGTGACGAGATCTCCAACCAGAAGCGGGGCACCAGGATGGGTCAGGCAGGTTCGGATGGCAGAGGGAGTCTGGATCACTGGCAGCTCAGGAATGACGTGTAGCTCGACAGAGAGAGAAAGAGTGAAAGGGGGAGACAGGGGGAGAGAGAAAAGAGAAAGAGGGGGAGAAAGAGAAGAAGAGGAGAGATGGCAGTTAGGTATGGTCACAGTCACATAATGTATAATGTGAATGTATATTTACTGTAGAGTGCAAGCAGGGACTCCGGCAGGACTAACTATGACAGCACAACTATAAGGGAGAGCCAGAAGGAAACACAAACATGAGGGCTCCCTGAGATGTAAAGCAAACAATCACCTCACCATTACCAAACCTGAGTGATCAAATGAGAGTGAGGAAGACAGCATCTAAACATACCAGTTCACCATAATACTCTACGTCCCTGAGTCCCCCAGATCTGCTCCTTTACCTAAGGCAAATCTTTTTATAAAAATGCTTGGCTAAATAAATAGGTTTTTAGCCTAGACTTAAACACTGAGACTGTGTCTGAGTCCCGAACACTATTTGACTATTCCATAATTTTGGGGCTTTGTAAGAAAAAGCTCTGCCCCCAGCTGTAGTTTTCATAATACGCGGTACTGACAAGCAGCCTGCATCCTTTGATCGAAGTAGGCGAGGCGGATCGTAAGACACTAGCAGTTCATCAGATACTGTGGCGCGAGACCATTTAATGCTTTATATGTCAAGAGTAGTATTTTAAAATCAATGCGAAATTTCACAGGGAGCCAATGCAGTGAAGATAGGATAGGGGTGATGTGCTCATATCTTCTGGTTCTAGTGAGGACTCTCGCTGCTGCATTCTGGATTAGCTGAAGCTTGTTTATGCACCTAAGTCAACAACCAGACAGTAAGGCATTACAATAGTCCAACCTAGAGGTGATAAAAGCATGAACTAGTTTTTCTGCATCGTTTAGCGACAATATATTTCTTATCTTGGCAATATTTCTGAGGTGAAAGAATGCTATCCTGGTAATATTATCTACATGAGCTTCAAATGAAAACTGAAATCTATAATCACGCCGAGGCCTTTTACTGTTGCACTTGATGGAACAGAAAAGCCATCTAAAGTTACGGTGTGATCTAAAATTTTACTCCTAGCTGTATGCGGTCCTATGACTAGAACTTCTGTCTGATTAAGCAGAAGGAAGTTAATTAGCATCCAATTTCTTATGCCCTGCACACATTGCTCAACTTTAGTAAGCTGTTTTTTCTCATCAGGTTTTGCTGAGACATATAACAGTGTGTCGTCAGCACAACAATGAAAACTAATACCATGCTTACGGATTATGTTGCCCAGAGGAAGCATGTAAAGGGAAAAAAGCAGTGGGCCTAAAACTGAACCCTGCGGAACGCCAAACTCCATTAGAGAACATGCAAAATAATCACCATTTAAGTCTACATACTGATAACGATCGGTCAAATAGGATCTGAGCCAGGAGAGGGCTGTACCCTTAATTCCTACTACATTTTCTAATCTGTGAAGAAGAATAGCATGATCAATGGTGTCAAAAGCTGCACTGAGGTCGAGTAATACAAGCATAGTTACACAACCCTGATCAGAGGCCAATAGGAGGTCATTTACTACTTTAACAAGTGCTGTTTCTGTGCTGTCATGAGGCCTAAATCCTGACTGATACAGTTCATGTATGCCATTTCTATGTAGATATGAGCATAGCTGCTCCGCTACTATCTTTTCCAGAATCTTAGAGATAAAGGGGAGGTTTGATATTGGCCTGTAATTGGACAGCTGACAGGGGTCGAGGTCAGGTTTCTTAATTATTGGTTTGATAACTGCTAATTTAAAAGATTTTGGAACATACCCAATGCTGAGTTAGGAATTAATTATTCTCAACAGCGGTTCTGTTATTACTGGTACTATCTGTTTAAGAAAATGTGTCAGTATAGGATCTAATATACAGGTTGATGAATTTGCAGAAGAGATGAGTGAAATTAGTTCATTCTCTTCAAGGGGAGTAAAGTATTCTAGGTTCCGATCTGACATGGCTAGGTTAACATCTGTATCAATTACATTGTGGGCCTCAATTTTATGCCTGATATTTGCAATTTTATTATTAAAAAAGTTCATGAAGTAGGTTAGAGAGGTTCCTTGTAAAAGAAGTTTCCCGACAAAGCGATGTTTCTGTTAGTGCGCGTACGTACGTATGTAAAAGTCGTCCGGCACGCGCACACACGCACGCACGCACGCACGCACGCACGCACGCACGCACGCACGCACGCACGCACACACACACACACACACACACACACACACACACACACACACACACGCAGCTAACGGAAACACTGCTCTGTTGGGATTCTTTTCAAAGGTAAAGTGCAGTTTCATTTTACTTAAAATGTTGTATTCATTATTTTATATGAATATTTTTGGGCTGTGGAATGAATTATCAGAGTTTAAATTTTTTTATGGGGAAATACACATTGATATATGTGTGCTTTGATATACAAGCATGTTTCTGGAATGAATTTTGCTTGCAGTCCAAGGTTTAATTACACAGTGTACATTAAAGGCCAGGTTCAGGTCCACCCATGCACTATTTACTTTAAACTATTCCACCTCAAACTACAAGGCAAGTACTGTATACATCAACTTTATATTTGAGGCAAGTACACTTAATTATACTTAAATATAGGCCAAAGTATAAACGTTTCTGTTCTGACCAAGTATATTGAAGTATATTTTTGTTAATACTGTATATTCCTGCATGAAAAGCAAACTGAAAGCATACATTCTTTTCTCTTTTTTTTAAAGAAGTATATTATACCCCACTTGTATATACTTTTTATTAGTGAGGAGGGTAGTTTCAGTTCTTGAAATATCTAAGTTCTTCTTTTTATGGAGTTCATTCAGTTCTAATCTTGCTTACGTTTAACACATTTGTTGTTTGCAGCCATAGAGTAATCACTATCATCATGATCATTAGTGTCTTTCAGTCATACATATAGTAATGTATTAGGTTCCTCTGCTCAAAAAAAATACAAGCATTTTTTTCTTATGTCCTCTTAAATCCTCAGTGTTAAGCTGAAAACGATAGATCCTCTTTAAGTACGGCGGAGGATCATTTGCATGCACTTTTGTGGTAAAACCTAAGCTTTATGGAAACTCCCACATGTTAAAAAGCACTTGCCATCACTTCCTTCCTCTAAAGACCTGCTGAAGTATGTGAGTCGACAGTGGAAAATAAGCACAACTGAAAAAAGGCAGACCAAGATTTTGATCAATCTTCATCTGTATGAGATAGTATAAGCAGACAAATATATGTCTTCTATTCACTTATATATCCGTAGTGAGTTCATAACAAAGTGGATTAGTCAGAAAAGAGTAAACGGCCTACCATTGTTGTGTTAAAGAGCAGCCATGAGTAAGAAATCTCTTTGTGTGTTTTTCATCATTTCCTTCCTGCAAACAGGTATGTTCCAATGCCTAAAGTGTACTGTATTCGTGACACATAATTTAGTATTTAAAATTTTGAATTTGTATAGAGTATAAGGAGAATATGTGACACTGTGCAGTTTTCTGATTGTTCACGTTTACATAATTTTATCTTCTGGATCTAGAAATACAGCTTAAACTAAAACCCTGGTTTAAGACAAATGGACTTGCTGTAAGCTAATTTTTACACTTTAAGTGAAATGAAAAGGCAACTAAATTGAATATTATAAAATTGTGGTATTTATGACATGCATAATAGTTTTCTGTTTTTGTTTTAATTGACTGTCACCCTGCAAACATTTTTTAAAATTATTATCTGATTAAAAAGAGCACAGAACAAACTGTGAAATAGTTAATATGTGATTATTACATTTGCACACAGATTGGGCAAGAAATTCAGTATGAAGAAGTAGTACGAAGTACGTAGTAAGAGGTATGCGGTTTGAAGAGTATGAAGTATATGATTAGATGCAGAGTCACTGGTATTTCGTGGCAATGAGAATGTGCTTAACATTTACGTAGCAGTACAGTAATTAAAGATAATATTGTCCTTAAATAATTCATTAAATCAGAATGTCTTTAGGGGAAACAACATGTTAATTAAAAATGATCATAAAGTGAAAGTAAAACCAAAAAATATATTTAAAATAGCAGGCAAACAAACAAATAAAGACATTTTCCAGATTCAAGTAAGTGATATAATTTTTTTTTAATGCTCAGAGACCACAGAGACTTCTCTAAACCAAATTTCTTACCAAACTCTTTACTCATACACAACACCGACATCCTATTCCAAAAGGTACTTTATCACAATTGACGGGTGCAATGTTTTACATTAAGGCTATCAGACATATATAAAGAATTAATTAACATGATCCAGCTATGTGTCAGCATTAACAGAGCATAAGTAATTGGACCATGAATGGCAACTAACACTTTTCTTCTTTTTAATAATAAATTAAATATGCTTAATAATCAACACCTGCATAAATAACTATTTACCTTCAGCAGTTAATAATATTAAGCTTACAATGACCTATTTGATGCAAAACATAGATCAGCATTTTTTTAAATTAAGATGACAATTAAGATTAGCAACATGCAGATAATTATTTTTGTTGCTAATATATTGATTTATTAAATTATATCAGTTAAGGCCTTTGTGTACCTCTCTGCAAAGTGGTACCACGATCAGCAACATTACTGTATACTATATTGAGTATGCAACATTTAACTATAGTGATTTTATATCAGAAACTACAGTAGCTGCCATTATTTTTACTTTATTAAGAAAAAATGTCAAATAAGAATTGTTTTCATGCATATGACCTTCGAAGTGCTTGTAGTGAATATCGAACTAAGGACTCAGCAGATGTGAGCACTAAATTAGTAAAACATTTACCATAGAGCTGGTTACAACTAGTTTGAAAATGCATGCACAGATAAAACGCCTACTACACCTGCAATGTAAGAAGACATACAAAGTTTTATTTCATGAAGGTTCTGTCCTTGGTTATTTTAAACATCTTAGTGACTCATGAGATTACAGTACAAAATGTACTATCGCATATGCAACTGAACTTGAGTTGAGCAAAGAAATTTTCCAAATGTGGAGGCTGAACATTCACATTTTGAAAATTGTTAGATTAGCTTAAGCTGCCAAGGGAGATATACTCATTCTTTACACATGCAGTAAACAGAAAATTTATGCATATCAAAGGATGATTTAAGATTAATAGCTTAAAAAAGTGAAAGATTACCCTGGTTCAATTCATCTCAACCATGAAAAGGAACCTGAGGCTCTCCTGGACATAGACTCAACCAAACAGGACAGCTGAAAAAAAAGAAAGAAAAAAGAAATCCTGCAAAAAGGAAAAGATAGACACCCTATCTATTTTTTATACATACATAGAGTGTATTTTTATTTGCACCATTCTGTGTAATTTCTAGAGACGTGTGTTCTGTGTGTACAAATGATCAGCAGTTTCGCATATACTCAAACCAGCTCATCTGGTACCAACAACTATGCATCATATTACAGTACATGCTCTGTTAAAGTCACAGACATCACATTTTCCCATTTCTGATGTTTGATATAAAGATTATGTGAAGCTCTTGGCTTGTCTCTTCATGATTTTATGCATTAAGCAGCTGCCATGTGATTGGCTAATTGAATGATTGCATAAATAGTAGACAAACTAGTAAAAAAGTATAGAGGTGTTCCTGTTATAGTGTATTTCTATACAGTATAGCAGGGGTGATTCCAAAATGAGAGAATGAGAATGTAATACTGTATATAGTGTCTTGCCTTCCTATTAATAGTAATTTAGATTTTATAATTAATTAATTATTATTTTAATATATTAAAAATATTTTTATTAACACCGATATTAGAATTATTACTAAGTAGCATGATTTTTTGTGGCACAATTTCTTTAAGAAAATGAAAAATAGAATATGCTGGGCATTACTGTAGGCCTATAACTATGTGCTCTTTGCGTTTGGTTCTTCTTGCTCTCTTTCTCGCTTTCTGCGGTTTACCCTGCTCTCTCTTTCTTGTTCTCTCTCTCTTTGTGCTGTCAACCATAGTAAACCACCAAATACTGTGCTGATCTAATATATATTTATATATACACTTTACATATATTTAGCCAGACCTAGCCTGTTTACGAGACATTCTTGTCTCATGACAGAACGCTAACTTGACAAGCCAGTCACATTCAGTTTAACCCTGGAGAACCCATGGGGTCATATTTGACCCAGACTTTTATTTCATCATCATATTCAATCCACACACCAAAGTAAAGATTTCTTTTTGCATTACAACCCAGTGTGCCCTATGTGAACCCATAACACTGACATTTAGTGATAACTGACTGAACTAACCTGATTTTGTTTCACATCAAACATGGCTGCTACTGTGCTTTTTATTTGGTGAGATAAAAGCTGATGCCAGTGTTTTTAGTTCCTGCCTTAGAATAAAATTTTATGTGCATAGTCATTGATGAAAAGTTAAAATCAATAAATATATTTTGAAATGAGAATCTGGTCTTTCCTTACTAAGAAAGAACTCCTGCCTTTATGTCATGAGTGAAAGTAACCAGTTGGTAAAACATACTGGATATCCCAAGGGGTCATATATGACCCATGTCATTACATGTAGTAGGAAAGGGTTAATTAAAAAAAAACACCTGTTTTAGGGTTCACTGGGTCTGGGTGGTCTGGGTTTTCCAGGGTTAAAAGCTAGATTTTCCCATAAGATGAGATTTGTTCTCATAACCAGAGCTTTGTTTGATGCCTGGGTACATATGTCTTCTGACTTTATGTGTGGCACTTAATTTCTTATTAATACTTGAGCACATCTAAAATGGATATAAAACTTATGCACTATAACGAAAATCACGTTTCTAATTCTGATTCAACAAAATGGCAATGTAAACCATTTGCTTTTTCTGTCTCTACAGGCATCTCCAACAACAGAATATCTATCAGTCTCAATCAGGAGGGAGATATTATAAACGTCACCTGTGCTCTATCTGGTAATGAGCGTCTAACTCAAGTCAACTGGGAGATGGTGCAAGGTTCTAATCACACCAAACTGGGAATCTTTCATCCTAGTCAAGGCATTTACATCTTCCCTGAGCACTTTGGCAAAGTAAACATTGAGGGGCAACAAGGCCCTCTGGTATCCTCAAGCCTGTCTTTGAAAAAAGAAGCACTAAATGAGAGTGAACTAATCTGCTGTCAGTTCATTACCTTTCCATCAGGCAGTCTAAAGGAATGTGCTGACAACAGTGATGCAGTGCTAAAAAGTATTTACACTCAACTTAATTAAAATATAAGAAAATTCTGCAGTCTTTAAATTGCATTCCTAACACATATATTTACAACTTGAAATGTGCATGTGTTTGTGTCTACCCAACATCTTTCTAGGTGTACTCATATCTCCAGCTGAACCCCATGCAGGACGACTAAAGCAGAGTTTATTTGGGCAATTCGGAGCTTTGACAGTTGGATGCATACTTTCTCTCTTATTTCTGACCATTCTTATCTATATTTGTCAGAAATGTATCTGTAGGAGGTATAACTACAATTTAACCATGATGTATCACTATAATGATTTTGGTCAAACCTACACCTATCTTATAAAATTCTAAGACATACGATATTTAAATACTAAAATACTAATACCATATTATACTGTGGTAATGTCTTAGGCACCTTATAAAAGTGTCATATATATTTATTTTATGATCTTTGCATTATTAAGTTAGAAAATGTGTGTGTGTGTGTGTGCCCATGCATGTGTGTGGGTGTGTGTATATCCTCTATACTGTATAAACTATGGCAACATTTACTTCTCAGAACACAAGTGCTTGAGATACAGCATGTGTATACAGGGCCATCAGCATTTGCAGAGGTAAGACTTAAGCTCATTTACAGATAAAATTCAACCAAAATTGCCTTCCCTGGATTACAAACTTTATTCTAACTGTATTCAATACTTTAGAAGAAATCATTACCTTTGTTATGTTTTATTTCTTCACTGACCTTTGATGAAAGAACTTGCACTAGTGGTTCTCTGTTTCCTGTTTTCTTTTTTTGTGGCACAGACACTGTGGTTGAGATTTATTGGCCACTGCCTAGCTCAGCATGTTCACAGAGAGATACATCACAAACATTTTCCATTAAGTAAGGGAAAAAGCCAGTATGCAAAGAATGTAATTAAACGGTACTCTTCTTTAGGTTTACAATGTTGCGTGGTAAAGTTTTAGATAGCTAAAAATTTATACAGAGAGCATGTATTTTTTTTTCTTCTGGGGAAATCTACATGATTTGTAATTTAGAATCAGATTATCTTTGACTTGCTGACTACTGCAATACAGAACATCACTACGGGCACAATAAAACATACAAAAAACTCATTTTGCTTATATTTTTTTCTTAGATGTACACAGAGGAGACATGTGAACTACATCACTCCCCTTCCCCCTCTGGCTTTGACCCCTCAAAATTATATGCAAAGATTAAAGAGGATCTATATTATGGACGTCTATGGAAGGCCTACCAAGGTAGAGCACGAGTATCAACACAAGCGGGCATGACTGGTTCAAGACAAATTTACTACCTTTTAGGTGAGAATCCCTTACCACAGAAGGATCAGGATCCCAGCCCGGAAATCCCAGATGCATTGACAAGGTCATCATCAGACAATAGCATCTGAACCTACTATCACCAGCTAGCCAGTAAAAGCTATGACTTGCACAACTAAAAAAATTTCATGTTGTGAAAAGCAAGTAATTGTACAGTATTACAGTAGTGCTGCTTCAAAAGATTTCAATTAAGTATAAGGTAGCCAGAGTCATAGAAATCACAAAATGCGTCCTTTTCAAATAAAATATAGCTACTCTACAATGCAAAAACAGCATTTTTACATTTCTGTGAGTTTGAATAGTATATATTTTTTTAGACAATCTGTTTTCATTGGTGACAAAGTGTCTGTGTGGGTAACTTTTAAAACATGCCTGTATTAGTGTGGCCCATGTCACAGACTTACTGTATGTTCAAAGTATACAAAAGTTTGTAGGCGGCATGATGGCTTAGTGGTTAGTTCTGTTGCCTTGCACCTCCAGGGTCCGGGTCTGAGTCCCATCTTGGTGTGCATGGAATTTGCATGTCCTTCGCGATTGGTGGGTTTCCTCCCACAGTCCAAAAACATTCTCTAATTGCCCGTAGTGTGTGTGTGTGTGTGCCCTGCGATGGATTAGCAACCCTATCCAGAGTGTACCCCGCCTTGTGCCCTTAGTCTCCTGGTATACAGTAGGGACCTTGGATCTCCCTGCGACCCTGTATACTGGATAAAGCATACCAATGATAATGGAGTGAGTGAGTGAGTAAAATATTGTTTAGATCAAGCAACTGTATAAGTACACAAAATATTTTGAAACACCTAGATACCTTATTGTTTGCATATACATGTACTGTACTTAATTTGCACAAATACTGCTGTCTTATAGCCATCCTGCTTCTAACCACTTATGCCTCATATTTAAATAACAATTTTACAATCAAACCTTGAGATTGACTTAAAATAATCTACTTACTTCATTTTATCACTTCTTTCTCATTGAGAGTATTTTTATGTTTCCCCATCACCCTTCTTCCATAAACAATGTACAGTATGGACTCATGGACTCAAAAGCATACCATTTGGTCCAACATTAGGGAGATCTCCACCTGTATAGGGGGTGTCCAAAAAAAAAAAAAAAAAGATGAAACGCTATGCCCCATTAATTTTAAGAGCAAGAGACTTACCTAAAACAACATTATCTACAATACTTGTACCATCTAGTGCAAATAATGCAGTTTATGTCACATTGTAACTTTGTTGAAAATGTTAGTGCTTGCATGTGTGTTAGAAAGAATATTTTTTGTGGGAGTTTTACCCATTTATATTGCATGCATAACTAGCAATTTACTATATTTGTGTTCATTATATCTGTATGTTGTATGTCTTTATGTTGAATCACCTATTAAGATTATTCAGTTCATATTATTATTTGATAACTATGAGAAGTATACCTCATGTGATAAAATACAATGATTATTTTTATATACAGTATATTTTAGATATAAAATAATATAACAAAATTATTATTTATATAATTTCAAATAAGTATAGTGCAATTTAATATAATTCTAATTTATATCATAAAGAAATAATAAATTTCTTGGGATCTCAAATGTATGTTTTCCAGAGTAGTGACTTAATTATTTGAAAAGCAGTAAACATGTTGAAATGATGGTGGTTTGGTCATGTTCATATTTATGATGGTTTATGGCACAAATTTAATCTGTATGCCCAAAGTAGCAAAATAGATATGTCTTAAGATATGTATTTTTATTTTTAATGGTCCTTCAAAATGCTGTTATTTTCAGTGGTTGTCTAAAATTAAATGATATTTACTGTTGAGTTAGTTGGGGATATGGTACTGTTAACCAAAAACAGTATATACAGTAATATACAGATTCTGATATATAGACATTTACATTTACATGTAAATGCATATTATATCACCACTCTGACACTCTACGCCAAATGTTTGTCTGAATGTACACTTTTGCATGGAACAGAAATGATTTAGATGTTTCGTGTCACTCTCATTTTGTAATTTACCACTCTTTCATTACAGTTCTGTGACATGCATGTACATAGATAATAATGTCCCTTATTAGTGTAAATCTGAGTTTAAGCCTGAGCATTCTTAATGTTGAAATGATGTTCAGTTGGCCTCCAGTACTAATATGCTAATATGTAACTAAGTAAATGCACACTGTTTTGAGGGTTTGCTGGCTTTGAAACACCTGGACAAACTCCACATAAAAGCAGGTACACAACTAAGCCTATGATTGTATTTGTCTTAAACAAGCTTGTGAGTCATAACATGCAAACTTTGTCCTGTAGACATGGAAATTGTCATGAAATGTTAATGTGTCACCTGCAGTACCAGAGTATGTCTGTGCAGTGGATAGTATTGAAAGACTGACAGTACAGAATCCATTAACACCTTAACTCAAACATTTATATGATAGTTCTGTGCAATGTTCAATTAACAATTATGATAATTCCCTGATGTAAATAATCTGTATATGCCAAATATTGACATGAATATTGCTTAAGTTGGTGTTTTCAGGTATCCTGAACAATTAAATGGTTTGTATTGTGTAGTTGTACTTGTTCTTTTGAGTTACACAATATCCTCTTCCCCTAAAACAGCTGTTTTTAATGCTGTGTCTATTTTAACTTACTTTATCTATGAGTATACTTTTAAAATCATCCTGGTGCTGGTTGTTTACTTATTTTTTTGCAATATGAACGTTTTAAAATCTTTTTTTGCAATACATACAATAAAACTAAAAAAAAAATGATTTATGTCAAAGGTTGCCTATATTAATCAGTTGCTGATGGGTAAAGTCCATTTAGGAACCACTGCTGTGAGCTCTCGGTAATCTACGAGACATTATGTTGAGGTAAGAAAAAAATTAAGTATGTAATTAAATTATAATATATTTATATTTATCAATAATAAATATAATGTATAATATACTTATGTTTATGAAAAAAGCACTATCACTGTACAATGCTTTTAATGACATTTCACCTGGCAATAATGAATTCTACTACAGCTGTGTGTCAATACACATTGTTTATGACGCATGTTTATTATCAAAGAGGCTTTGAATAACCTACAGTATTGTTTTATTACGAAGGTTCAGGCTGCTTTTTTGTCACCTCCTTGATTACTCAAAATTCTGGGTGCTTATTGTTCACATTAATAGTACTGTAATTGGTGCCATGTGTTATGAAACATGTACTTGTTCAATAACTCAATAAATAGGTCATTCACAAAAAAGTTTTTATTTTATTTTAAGTGGTCCCAGGTTACCTGCATGCAATCTTATGGTATATATAACATATTTATGTAACAAAATACATTTGCTGAAGTACTTTCCCTAAGTGCAGTTTCCAATTATTTGCACTTAAGATGAGTATAAACTTCTTTTAAAAATGTATGAATTTTACTACAATACGTACATTTAAAAGATTCATTCATTCATTCATCTTCTATACCGCTTAATCCTGTGTTCAGGGTCGCGGGGGACCTGGAGCCTATCCCAGGAGACTTCGGGCACTAGGCGGGGTACACCCTGGACAGGGTGCCAATCCATCACAGGGCACACACACATACACACACTCACACACCCAATCACACACTACGGGCAATTTAGGAACGCCAATTAGCCTAACCTGCATATCTTTGGACTGTGGGAGGAAACCGGAGTACCCGGAGGAAACCCACCAAGCATGGGGAGAACATGCAAACTCCATGCACACAGAGACGGGAATCGAGCCTGGCCGGGGAATCGAACCCAGACCCTGGAGGTGCAAGGCGACAGTGCTAACCACTACACCACTGCGCCGCCCATTTAAAAGATAATTTTAGTTTTTTTAATCTGTCCAAATTAGGTTTTCACAGCTTAGAAAATTGTTTTCCTGGAAGAGACCATTCCCATCAGGATAGGAATGCTTCATAATAGATTAATGGTGATTTAGTCAAAAAAAAAATTCACTGATGGGAAATGACATTGAAGTGTATCCAAACCATGAATTCAACACCAAAATATGTCTCTTTAAATTCTGTTTAAATTGCTTTGATTATATATCTGTTTCATGGGTCAAAGTGCATGTCTGTAACACTGAGAAACAGTCTTTTTTTCTGTTTATCCTCAGAGAAGCCATGGAGGCACAGTTTGTAGAAGAGAGTGATGGTCTAATATTCTGGCTAGCTAGACCCCAAGACTATGATGAGGTGATGGCTATATCACAGGAAATCTACGAGGGCAATGATTACCTTCCACATCGCTACCAGACCTGGATGACTGAGAGTGACAGAATAGTCATAATTGCCAGAAGGAATGGGAAGCTGGTGAGTAGAAATAGTATGAAAAACTGGAATAATCAACCAATTTCAAATTAGAATGTGAAATTCACTTACGTCTTCATACTACAGTTATCACATCAATCACTTATGACCTGTAGGTGGCACTGGACTCTGCACTGGTGGTTGATGGAGGGCAAACAGTAGTGTTGGAGGGATTAAGGGTGTGTATTAGTGAAAGAGGACGTGGAGTGGCTGGAGTTATTCAGAGAGTGACTGATCGCTACATTAAGAAGGTTTACCCAAATGTAACAACTAAACGACTGACAAGACGTGACAACCCAGGACCTGAAAAACTCTCCAAGTTTATTTTTCTGGCTTGCCGGGTATACTATTCCTTTTAAAGTCCATGTTTTAATAAAGTAATTAAATATATTATATCACATATGCTGATAATTTTTTCCCCTATACTGTACTTTTTCATACTCTCTCTCTCTCTCTCTCAGGCTGTTTTGTCTTTGTGTGTAGAGGCTGAGAGCATTAAAAGATTCATCTCAGGCCTAAAAACAAAGCTAGAATGCCCACAGGAGTCAGATTGGTACAGCAACAACAACCACAAACTATTTGTTCTGAAGGACACCCAACAACTTAAGGCACTGCTCCTGGACCCTGATCTTTCCTCAAGACTTCAGCTTCCAGGAGGTGCCATTATCCAAGACTGGCAGCCTCTCAGACCAATGGAAAGCAACTTGGAAATTTTAGAGAGGCGAAACCTAACTTGGGTGGTTGACTGTGTCAAACAACCTATGTTTATGAGCTTTCACACTCCTCTCTATTCTATTC
Organism: Channallabes apus; assembly: GCA_030522415.1. Classification (NCBI taxonomy): domain Eukaryota; kingdom Metazoa; phylum Chordata; class Actinopteri; order Siluriformes; family Clariidae; genus Channallabes; species Channallabes apus. Next base: position 25,609,671 of record CM060108.1, on the reverse strand, counting down.
CATTTAATGGAGGGTCTTTACGGTTGAACATAGATATATTTGGGACAGATGTAACCATAGCAAAGAAGGCGCTCATAACACATTTCGAGCAGGTAATTGAGGAGATTCATGGCACTGTTTTGGTTCATGTTTACATGCCTCAAAACTTCTGGGAAGTCATGAAACAATTTTGTGATGGAGATAATGGTGTCAAACATATAAATGGCTACTGGGAGCAAATGTTTCTGGAGGAAAAGCTTCCATAATTAGAAGGAGTGAAATATCAGTAGTACCAAAGATGCCAGCACTCAGAAGAGATTGTATTGTATATCAATGTTTTTAGTAAATTTATCTAATTAATTTTATTAATTGAATTTGTTGCTTTTATTGAACAATGCTCTTTATTGAAGTTATTTTGCTAAATAATTACAAAGTACAAATCAAAAGATTTTTATTCATTGAATTTTTTGCGTTCAGCCATGGTCGGCTGATACATCCCCACCACTGGACCACCAACCACTGTAATGCTGGTCCATTAATATATCTCACCTTATCTATTTACACAATAGTTATCTATTTACACACACACACACACACACAAATATAAAAATAGATGTGGTGTATTGTTTATTCTTGGGAATCCTAAAATGTTTAGTTTTAGTTTGCTAGATTGTATAGTCTCGCACTAGGTGGTAATATATATCTTCCAATCAAATGCTGATGATTAATTGTATGTAATTTGTTTGAATTATCTATGCAAAAAAATAAATCATTAAAGAATAATGCTTGGTGCCAGTTATTTAGTTTTCAATTAATAGTTTGTTTACTTAATTTTGCAAGGCAAATTTACATTTTACTTGTGAGCGCAACTAAAATAATAATAACAATGCTCACGATGTGTGAATGTGCAGGTGAATGTTGACTGGAGGGCCTACCATGGTCGTACAAAATGAGAATTAATACAGTGGTCACCACTGGCCTCCACAGCCCCTACATTACTATAGCGATAATAATAATAATAATAATAATAATATTATTATTATTATTATTATTATTAACAAATAGTTTAATAATCTGTCAGAAGCAACTTCTGACAACCCTTTTTATGTTTTATATCTTAGGAATCTTGTTATTAATGAAAGTATACATTTCAGGGATAATTTCCACTGTACCAACCTGAAAATATTTTAAATAAATCAATGAAATGACTTGAGTTAGTTACACTTGGGGATATGGTACTGTTAATCAAAAACAATCAGTTTCAGCCAAGCATTGTAAATATCAGAATCTGTTCAAATATCAATGCATGTAAATGCATATTACAGTATATCACCACTCTGACACTTCATTTATTTGCAACTGAAAAGTTCTTGATTTTGATGTTGCGTGTCACTCTCATTTTGTTCGTTTACACTTTGTCTTTGAAACTGCAGCAGTGACATACATGTTCATAGAAAACGAATGTCCCTTATTAGTGTAAATCTAAATTTAAAGCCTGAGCATGTTGAAATAAATTCAGTTGGCCTCCAGTACTAATATGCTAATATGTAACTGAGTAAATGCACACTGTTTTGAGTGTTAGTTTGCTGTAACACACACAACAGCTGGACAAACTCCACTGGAAAAGCACGTATACCACAAAGTCTATTACTGTATTTCAGCTCTCTCAAACATGCATATGATATTGTCGTAACATGCAAACTTCATCCTGTAGTCATGGAAATTGCCATTCAATGTTATTGTGTCACATGCAGCACCACAGCATGTCTTTGCAGTGGCTACAGTAGTACTGAAAGGCTGAGAGTTTAACTCAAATATTTACAGTATATGATATTTCTGTACAATGTTCAGTTACTATTTTTGAAAGTTCCCTGGTGTATATAAATTGCATATGCAAAATATTGACATGAAATTAACATGATTGATATCAAAGGCTGCATATATCAAACAGTTTCTGCTGCTGGGTGAAGTCTATTTAGGAATCACAGCTGAGAGCTTTCGGTAATCTACGGGACATCGTTTTTGTTGTTGTTAGTCTTCCGGCTGCTCCCGGTGAGTCCTCACCACAGCGGACAAACTGATCCGCACAGTAACTGGTTGCCACTAGTTTTGACCCCGGATATCCTTCCTGACGCAACCCTCCTATGATCCAGGTGTTATGCGCTAAAATGCCCCCCTGCCACGAATTGCCCCCCCCCCACATAATCTCTATCAAATGTTATATTAAAATATAAATTCATAGGTTTATTATTATCAAATATGATATTACTATTATAATAAACCCTAGGAACATGACAGCCATCAAGATCAATATCACATCAAAGGCACATATATTTTGCAGGGCTTTGTCATGTAATCCAAAAATGTTTAGACTAAATAAATATTGTTTATGATGAAAAACTACACAAAACTCACTCATTTATCGTCCATATCGCTTTATCCTGTAGTTAGGGTCGCAGGGACCTGGAGCCTATGCCAGGAGACTTAGGGCACAAGGCAGGGTACACCCTGGAAAGGGTGCCAATCCATCGCAGGGCACACACACACACACACACTCACCCACTATGGGCACAAAGCACAGGGAGAACATAAAACTCCATGCACTGGAGACAGGAATCGAACCCGGACCCTGGAGGTGCAAGGTGACAGTGCTAACCACTACACCACCGTGCCGCTCAAAATTACATGAAACTATTTTTATTATAACTATTATTCATATACAACATGTAGTTTTATGTTGCTTATTTTATAATCAAATTCGTTTGGTGTAATTTGTAAATGATAAACATATGAATGCATGTTCTAATATACTATTTCATACAGATTATGTAGGGGGGAATCAGTGGCAGGGGGGCATTTTAGGGCATAACACCGGGAAGAAAAGAATCAAAGTAAATTATAAGACGTGGTGCGGGTTAGAGAAGAGAGTTGCATGACGGGATGTAAACATATTAACAAGAGCTCTTGCGCAGGGCTTCTGATGGGTCTAGTACAGTAAATAGGAGTCTGTACACGCAGGGGAGACTTTCCCGTTTAGAGATAGCGCGGGGTTACTAATTAGAAAAGTAAAAAGAAACCCAAAGAAAGCTGAAAACAAAAGACTAACAGACCTGACGGAGCTCTGGAAAATAAAATATAACTTTGCCCTCTCGGGACGAGTCCGCACCCTCAGCGAGAATTTATGTGTGATTTATTAGTGCATTTACACTTTAACTCAGAAAGAGCGCAAGCAAGGGCGGAAATCCCGGGGGAGGGGGACATGTACCCCCCAATCCGAGGGGTGTCCACTCAAAAAAAAAAAAAAAAATTATATATATAAATTGCACTCTCTATTGTGAAAAATATATGTATGTATACCTAAGATAATTGTGTAAGTAGAGAAAAACACCCCGCAAAAACTGCATTTAGAAAGAGTTGAGTTCCCCCTCCGCTTCCTCACAGTGGTTTGGTCCACTGCCTCCTGCTTTCCCAGTTCAGGTCAGGTTTGTGGCTGCGGCTCAATTAATGTTGAACTCCAGTACAGTAAGTAGGGTATTTTATTCACTTTAAATAAAGCGATTCTCTTTAATGTAGTTGATGCAGACTTATTCATAAATTAGTTGCGGCCAAAATGCTGATTATCGATATAATTTTACTTTAATCTGCTATATTAGATTAGACCCTTAATCCATTAATCCATTTAAAATCCATGTTTTAAGAAATTAAATGAATTTATAGAGGTGGGTAGAGTAAGCAAAAAAAAAAAAATTACTCAAGTTAAAGTAGCTGTACATCAAAATAATATTACTCAAGTAGAAGTTAAATGCAGTCATCCAAAATATTACTCAATCAAAAATGATTCAGTGAAAAGACTACTCAAGTACTGAGTAACTGTTTCAATCGTAATGTCCGATTAATTTTTATTTTTTAAAATTATAATTATATCATTATATTTTATTATTATACCTATATATAATAATTATATAATTATTAAGTAAATGTAACATAGTAAATGTAACTTGTTACTACTCACCTCTGTCAACATATTAAGTCACATATGCTGATGGCAGTTTTCCCCCCATACTGTACCTTCCCATACTTGCTCTCTTTCTTTCTCTCTCTTTCTTTCTTCCTCAGGTTGTTTTGTCTTTGTGTGTAGAGGCTGAGAGCTTTAAAAGATTCATCTCAGGCCTGAAAACAAAGCTAGAATGCCCACAGGAGTCAGACTGGCACAGCAACAACAACCACAAACTATTTGTTCTCAAGGACACCCAACAACTTAAGGCACAACCCTGACCTTTCCTCAAGACTGGCAGCCTCTGAGACCAATGGAAAGAAATTTAGAAATTTTAGAGAGGCGAAACCTAACTTGAGTGGTTGACTGTGTCAAACAACCTATGTTTATGAGCCTTCACACTCCTCTCTATTCTATTTCATTTAACGGAGGATCTTTACGGTTGAACATAGATATATTTGGGACAGATGTAACCATAGCAAAGAAGGCGCTCATAACACATTTCGAGCAGGTAATTGAGGAGATTCATGGCACTGTTTTGGTTCATGTTTACATGCCTCAAAACATCTGGGAAGTCATGAGACAATTTTGTGATGGAGATAATGGTGTCAAACATATAAATGAGAACAAATGTTTCTGGAGGAAAAGCTTCCATAATTAGAAAGAGTGAAATGTCAGATGCCAGCACTCAGAAGAGATGGTATTGAGTATCAATGTTTTTAGTAAATCTTCAAATTTTTGTAAATCTTCAAATTTGTTGATTTAATTAAAACAAAGCTCTTTGTTGTAGTTATTTTGCTAAATAATTTCAAAATACAAATTGCATTCAAACATGCATTTTTGCATTCATATATGTTCGGCTGGCGGCGCGGTGGTGTAGTGGTTAGCACTGTCGCCTTGCACCTCCAGGGTCTGGGTTCGATTCCCCGGCCAGGCTCGATTCCCGTCTCTGTGTGCATGGAGTTTGCATGTTCTCCCCGTGCTTGGTGGGTTTCCTCCGGGTACTCCGGTTTCCTCCCACAGTCCAAAGATATGCAGGTTAGGCTAATTGGCGTTCCTAAATTGCCCGTAGTGTGTGATTGGGTGTGTGAGTGTGTGTATGTGTGTGCGCCCTGCGATGGATTGGCACCCTGTCCAGGGTGTACCCCGCCTAGTGCCCGAAGTCTCCTGGGATAGGCTCCAGGTCCCCCGCGACCCTGAACACAGGATTAAGCGGTATAGAAAATGAATGAATGAATGAATATGTTCGGCTGCCCCACCATTGGACAACCAACCACAGTAATGCTGGTCCATTGATACAGTATGTCTCACGTTATCTATTTACTCAATGGTTCTGCATGCATGTGCGCACACCCACACGCACACACACACACACATGAATATTGAAATATTGTAGATGTGTGGGCTGTACTGTTTACTCTTTGGGATGCTGAAAAATTCAATGTTTTGTTATAGTTTGCTAGTTTGCATAGTCTCACACTTGGCGGTAATATAATCATGTATGTAAATTTATTCAACTTATCTTTGCAAATAAATAATTGTTAATCATTAAAGAGTAATGCTAGGTTCCATTTATTTACTTTTCAATGCATAATTGATTTACCTCATTATGCAAGGCAAATTTACATTTTGCATGTTGCAACCAAAATAATAACAATATTGGCAATTCCCATGTTAGGTCTGTGTGCATGGAATTTGAATGTTCTCCCTGTGCTTGGTACAGTAGGTTTCCATCGAGTTCTCTGGTTTCCTAAGACAGATCAGGCTAATTGCCGTTCCCTTTGGAGTAATTGGAAATGAATGAGCAAGACTACAATTAGTGTATAAAATAGAGTTCAAGCTCTTTTCTGCACTCCTCTCCTACACCTAAACATGCAGGTCTCTTTGAACAGACACACAAAGATGCATGCGCACATTAACACATACTGTACAGTATATACACACACACACACACACACTTCTTATGCCCCTTTTTGGCTACTATGGCAACTCACACGGGGACCTATTGAAAACATTTTTTATCACACCAGTTAAAAACAAAATTGCAACACTGTTTTAATCATACAACTTTCTTGCAGCTCTGGTATATAGAGCTTTTTGAGGCCTTACTCACAGTTCAGTCTTTAGCAGCACGATATACTGCACATTTGCATACTGCATACTGCACTGGAATTATATTTGACAATGACAGTGATGAGGAGGAGAGAAGCCAGGTTGATAGTGAGGAGGGTTTAGAGGAGGAGGAGGAGGAGGAGTTAGAGGTTGAGGATAACACAGCGTATAACCCGAGGAGTAAGATTCTGACACTGATGAGTAAGAAGACTTAGCTGAAGTTGTGGCCTGCTTTCGGTCAAAAAATGGAACCAAACCCTAATTCTAACCCAATATCCCATAACCCGAGTTGATGACATCAAGTCCTGTTTTAAGCTTTTGCTCACAGACTCCATTGTAACCATTCACATGAACATGACAATCCTGGAGGGGAGAAGAGTTTATGGAAAAGAGGTGAATATTGAAGCGTATGTGGGTGGGTTGATTTAGTTCGGTGCCTACACATCCTGCAATTAATCTGCATTCAGCTTATGGGATGCAGACACTGGTCAGGCAATTTTTTACGCTAGAATGTCTTTGCAGACCTTCCACATCCTGTCATGCTTCATTTGCTTTGATGATCGCCACATAAAAGCCGCCCAAAGTCAATGAGACAAGCTGGAAAGTTTAGCAGAAGTGGGTGGAGCACCTGCCAATCATTTACAGTACAAACCAGGACCTGACATCACTGTTGTTGAGCGTCTCATTGGTTTTAGGGGACGGTGCCTATTTAAGCAGTAAATGCCAAACAAGCCATCTAAGCATGGTAATAAAGATATCGGCAGCATGTGATGTGAAGACATATTATGCCTGGAACATGCAAGTGTACACAGGCAAACCGGGTGATGGTGAGAAAATCAGGGGAAGTGTGGGTGTCCTAGAAAAGACAGCAGGGCTACTTTGTAAATTGTAAATATGTTGTAAATATGTGTATTCAAATTCTAATTTTATTTGGGTCAAGCATTATATCTGTAATATAGTTAAATTTTCCCTTTGTACATTTGGACTTTTGTTTTCAATAAATAAATTATACCGGTCAGTTTTGACCGGGAACACAAAAGTTATATGTTTATGCCACAGTTTAAAAAAATTAAAAAGCCTCAAATAACTCTGATGCAGATTATTATCCAGAGGATTGCTCATCATCATTTTTATGATATCAATTAAGGCCACATATTTTACCCAATCCCATGCTTAGTTGAGCTTTACCAGTTCGCCTTTGCAGTGGCAAGGAAAGAAATGACATGAGGAAGAAAGTAAGTTTGACTATCAGGCCAGTAAAAAAAAAAAAAAAAAAAACGTAATAGGAATGTAGATAAAACTGGTAAAATTTGGTAAACGTTTTAAATCTGTCACCTTCTCCTCTTGGGGCATCTAATAGAAGCCAATAAGATTTTATGTAAAATGGGCATTTCTCTTCAAGTGTATAGAACAACATGTGCATTTGATTTAACATTATAATTTTTTTAACAACAGAAATTATCAATAAAAAATATATTTCTGGCTAGCTTTAATGTGTGTGTGGGTGCCATGTTCTTTGATGATTTGTTGGTGGCTTTGGAGCTATTCCAGAGTTTTATAGTGTCTTATTTTATTTCTGTATGTTTATTTTCTTTAGTTCTGTTATTTTTACTCTGTATTTTGTATTCTTGTCTTTGTTCTGTTAATTAGTGTGTATGATTTAGGTTTGGTTTAATTATTAATAGTATTATCATTAGCATTAAACTCAAAGAAGTTTATATTTAATGTTCCAGCCTTAAGTCTTCTTTGTTTGCCACAGTGCATACTGTGTGCTTCCTAATCCCTTGCACATTTGTATTTATCACACATTTGTTATATATATGTTGTTTTCATCCACTAGCTCTATTGTCTCTTAAAATATGATGGAAATATACTGGAAATATATGACAGATTATTTTATGTTGAATTAAATAAATAAATTGTTTAATGCAACCATGGGGGGGCGCAATCCAGCGTCTTCTTGTGCCAGTCCCAAGTCTGGATAAATGCAGAGGGTTGTGTCAGGAAGGGCATCCGATGTAAAACATTTGCCAAATCAGTGATGCGAATCAGAAATATAATTTCCATACCGGATCGGTCGCGGCCCGGGTTAACAGCGACCGCCACTGGTGCTGTTGACCTACAGGGTGCCGGTGGAAATTGGGCTACTGTTGGTCGAAGAAGGAGAGGAGGAAGGCGTGTTCGAAATCAGAGAGAGAAAAGGAAAGGCAAGAGTTTAGGAGTGAAAGTAGGGACCTTGAATGTTGGGACCATGACAGGGAAGGGAAGAGAGTTGGTTGATATGATGCAGAGAAGGAAGGTGGATATACTGTGTGTCCAGGAGACCAGGTGGAAAGGTAGCAAAGCTAGAAGCTTAGGATCAGGGTTCAAGTTGTTTTACCATGGTGTGGATAGGAAAAGAAATGGAGTAGGAGTTATCCTGAAAGAGGAGTTTGTTAGGAATGTCCTAGAGGTGAAGAGAGTATCAGATAGGGTGATGAGTCTAAAGCTGGAAATTGAGGGGTAATGTTCAATGTTGTTAGTGGTTATGCTCCACAGGTAGGATGTGTGTTAGAAGAGAAGGAGAAATTCTGGAGTGAGTTAGATGAAGTGATGCAGAGCATCCTCAGAGGTGAGAGAGTTGTGATTGGTGCAGACTTCAATGGACATGTTGGGGAAGGGAACAGAGGGGATGAAAATGTGATGGGCAGGTTTGGTCTTCAGGACAGGAATGTAGAAGGACAGAGTTATACAGACCCAAGTGTAACAACCAAATACGGTACAAGAAAAGACAACCCAGGACATAAAATAACTCCCCAAGTTTATTTTACTGGCTTGCGGGTGGATTATACCATCTTTTACAAAATTAATCAATACAGTTTGATAAATACTTGTGGTTCATGTTTAGGTGCCTCAAAACCTTTGAGAAGCCAGGTGAGGGAGATGAACAACCACTGGAACACTGGGAGTAACAGTTTCTGGAAATTGAGACGTAATTGAAAACAATGGTTAAACAAAGATAAGTAAAAGTACAAAAGCTATTAGAAGAGGGAGAAGAAAATATGAATGGTTCCGGGAAATATATTTGATTTTATTGAAAAATAAAATGCAATCATATTCTTTTGCATAATATTAAAAAAATTAATTAATTAAAGATAAAGGTTAGGTTTATAAAAAAAATTATGTTTTGTTGTAGTTTGCATAGTCTCACAGTTGGTGGCAATATATAGCTACTAATAAAAAAATATTGATGATTACATTTATTTGAATTTTCTAAAACACTTTAAAATAAATATCATTTATTTTGTATCAGGAAAGAGTAATTGCCTGGTGCCTGTTTTTACTTTTCACTGCTTAGCTAATCTGTTCACTTCATTAACTGAGACAAAATTACACCTGTTAGTAAAAAAAAAAGACATTCAAAAACATTTATAAATTTAATCAAGGATTAACTGATGTAAAAAAAAAAAAACAGGTTTGAAAGTCATAATGTATCCCATCAACTGACACTTTAGTGTAAAGTAAATGAGTAGATTCAAATTCCTTACCATGCAGAGCACTGGGGTGGTTTCTTTGGACCTTTGGAACTTTTGGATTCTTTCTGCATGCTCATTTCTCTGTCCAGTACAGTACCATAACCTTGGTGTAATTCATACTCTTGCCTTTACAACCATAGGCAGCATAAGCTTCCATCACCTTATTCCTGAACACTGGCATTCACAAATGCAGCAGACAGGAGAGTTTTTGCAAAGCTGTATTGGTATTTCAACATTAAACTAGAGCAATAAAATGGTTTTGTAGCAGATCAGGGTGTGATCATATCCACAACATGGTTTCACAAAAATGCTTAGTTCTTTCTGCAACTGAATATTTCCATACAGTGATGGTCATGTTTTCCTCTGCAACTGGTTTGTCTTTTTTTTTTTTTTTATAGATAATTTAACAATATATCCCATTATGAATCCAAGAATTCGAAGTGGCATGTGCAGTGCACTGCAGGTACTCTTTGATGTGGCCAGTTCCCAAACATAAACACAATTGATACTCCAGAAAAATTGCAATTGCCATGGAACACAAGTGGTTCCTTTACTTTGGCATCTGTGAATATTCTACTTGCTTAAGGACCTTCCCTTTGCGTTGATCTTCCATTTGGGTTGACTCTTGCCGCAGTCAGAACAGCAGACAAAATTGTTGAGTGGAAAAATCACTCACAAAAAAAATTCACTTTACTTATAGATTGACTGGTAAGTTCATTGACACAAATAATAGCTTTATGCCTTGAGAGCCTTCTTGATGATTAAAGAGTCCATCTTAATTAGAGAAATCGTATGCAGTCACTTAACATGTGTGCTAGGATAATGGTTTCTACCACTGGTAGAAAGCTCAGTGGTTTGCAGTTACACCATATTGCCATTTCTCTGGGGTAGTGACTGGAGCATGTGAAAAGATGCCTGAGCTGCACCTAACACATTTTTTTCTTCTTGACACACATCTTGAATGGGGAAAATCATGGTGTTTGATTTAATGTTTTTAGAACTGATGTGTGGCCTACACTTTGTTTTTCCTGCAAGGAGGGAGCTTGTAAGCAGAGGAGGAAAAATCCATCGCAGTGCACACACACATACACACACTATGTTCACACACAATTTGGGAACACCAATCTACCTAACCTACATGTCTTTGGACTGTGGGAGGAAACCGCAGTACCCGGAGGAAACCCACCAAGCACGGGAAGAACATGCACTAGCTGGGAATTGAACCCAGACCCTGGAGGTGCAAGGCGACAGTGCTAACCACTACACCAAGACATGTTTGGATCTGGTGTAAGGCACTAATGGCACATTCAGAGCAGGGAATTGAGGAGATTTGGGGTACTGCTGTGGTTTATGTTTATGTATCTGAAACCTTTTGGGAAGCCATGAAAGTTTTGTGAGAAGATGAAGATGGAAATTAATGTGTGGATTACTGGGAGCAGCTGTTTCTGGTAAAGGAAATGTCATGATTAATAAAGTTAGTGAGAAAAAGAGAATGAGAGATATAATTGTAGTATGGAGGATGGTGGTAGAAAATGCAGTTTATTGATTAGTGGACATTTATTTTTATTCACTTTAATTTCCCTAGTACTTCACTCAATAACATTGTTTTTGAAATACATTTAAAGAGAACACACATTTGTATTTGTCAGCTTAAACATTATGTATAAATATCCTACTATAACTATTCAGTTCTGTTCAATGATATGCAGTACTGACTTTCAAGTTCAAGTTCAAAGGCTTTATTCTCATTTCAACCATATACAGTTAGTACACAGTGAAACGAAACAACATTCCTCCAGGACCAAGGTGCTACATGCAACATAAATTTACAACATAAATTAACAGAAACCCTAAACTAGCTAACTAAAGAGGCCTAGTTAGCTGGCTAGCAGAGACAAGACAGATAGACCTAACATAAATTAAGACATTAATTTACAAAAACTAACTAGCTAAGTAAGACTACAGGTTTTACAGACAACATACAGTAAAGTGCCCGTGCAAATGTGCAAACAAGAGTAACAACAAAGTGACAGTGCAACGAACACGACATAACAGAATAATATCGTGTTGAGGTAGTGAGAAACTGTAAACATTCCTTAACACAGCAGCAAGAATTGAGGAATTAGTGCAAAAAGTAATGATCCAGTAATGATTATTGTGCAAAAAGTAGTCCAGTAATGATTATTGTGCAAAAAGTAGTCCAGTAATGATTATTGTGCAAAAGAGATAAACAATGAAGCATTTACAGATTGGTGTGTATGATAGTTTGGTAGTGTAGGTCAGTGTGTTTGCGCTTGTGTTGATTCGTCAGTCCAGTCCCAATATTTTGAGGTAGTTGACTTAAGCTGAGTGATAATATGTATGTGTGTGTGTGTGTGTGTGTGTGTGTGTTTATCAGTCCAGTCCCTTTTTGTTGAGGAGATGGCTTGTGGAAATAAACTGTTGCACAGTCTGGATATGTGTGCCCGAATGCTTCGGTACCTTTTTCCAGATGGCAGGAGGGTGAAGAGTGTGTGAGAGGGGTGTGTCTGATCAGCCACAATGCTGGTGGCTTTACGGATGCAGCGTGTGGTGTAGATGTCTTCAATAGAGGGGAGAGAGACCCCGATGATCTTCTCCGCTGTCCTCACTATCCGCTGTAGGGTCTTGCGGTCCGATATGGCACAATTCCTGAACCAGACAGTGATGCAGCCGCTCAGGATGCTCTCGATAGTTCCTCTATAGAAGGTGGTCAGGATCGGTGGTGGAAGCTGGGCCTTCCTCAGTCTTCTCAGAAAGAAGAGACGCTTTTGGGCTTTCTTGTGTAGGGAGCTGGTGTTGAGGGACCAGCTGAGGTCCTCCTCTAGGTCGACACCCAGGAATTTGGTGCTTTCGACGATTCCCACAGAGGAGCCGTTGATGCTCAGCGGAGAATGGTAGCCTCGTGTCCTCCTAAAGTCAACAACCATCTCCTTTGTCTTGTCAACATTCAGATACAGGTTGTTGTCTTTACACCAGTCCGTTAGCCTCTGCACTTCCTCTCTGTACGCTGACTCGTCGTTCTTGCTAATGAGACCCACTAGGGTCGTGTCATCAGCGAACTTAATGATGTGATTCGAACTGTGTGTTGCTACACAGTTGTGAGTCAGCAGTGTGAACAGCAGGGGACTGAGCACACAGCCTTGTGGTGCCCCAGTGCTCAGTGTGGTGGTGCTGGAGGTGCAGTTCCCGATCCGTACTGACTGAGGCCTTCCGGTCAGAAAGTCCAGGATCCAGATGCAGAGGGAGGTATTCAGGCCCAACAGGCTCAGCTTCCCGATCAGTTGTTGGTGGATGATAGTGTTGAATGCTGAGCTGAAATCTATGTACAGCATTCGAACGTATGTGTTCTTCTTGTCCAAGTGTGTGAGGGCAAGATGGAGTGTAGTGGAGATGCCGTCGTTCGTTGAGCGGTTAGGACGGTATGCAAATTGCAGTGGGTCCAGTGAGGGGGGCAGCAGGGTCTTGATGTGTCTCATGACGAGCCCCTCGAAGCACTTCATGATGGTGGGTGTAAGTGCAACGGGACGGTAGTCATTGAGACAGGACACAGTAGGCTTCTTGGGCACGGGGGCTTCTTGGCCTTGAAGCATGTGGGAACGACGGCGCTGCTCAGAGAGATGTTGAAGATGTCGGTGAGAACATCTGCCAGCTGTTCAGCACATTCTGTGAGCACTCTGCCTGGGATGTTGTCTGGTCCAGCAGCTTTACGTGGGTTGACTCTGCATAGAGTTTTCCTCACCTCAGCTGTAGTGAGACACAGCTCCTGGTCGTTCGGAGGAGGGGTGGTCTTCCTCGCCGCCACGTCGTTCTGCCTGTCGAACCGAGCGTAGAAGTTGTTCAGCGCATCTGGGAGGGAGCCGTCACCGTCACAGGCAGGTGATGTCATCCTGTAGTTTGTGATGGCTTGTAAGCCCTGCCACATGCGCCGTTTGTTGCCGCTGTCTGTGAAGTGGTTGTGGCTCCTCTTAGCGTGTGCACGCTTCGCCTCTCTGATGGCCCGAGAAAGTTCGGCCCTTGCTCTTCTAAGCGCTACCTTATCTCCCGCTTTGAAGGCAGAGTCTCGGGTCTTCAGAAGTGCACGTACTTCCGCAGTAATCCATGGTTTCTGGTTGGGTCGTGAAATTATTTTCTTGGAGACAGTGACATCATCGGTGCACTTGTTGATGTAGCTGGTCACTGATGACGTGTACTCCTCCACGTCAGTGAAGTCACCGTAAGTTGCAGCCTCCCTAAACATGTTCCAGTCAGTGCTCTTGAAACAGTCCTGAAGAGCAGAGATGGCTCCTGCTGGCCAGGTTTTCACCTGCTTCAGAACCGGTTTTGAACGCCTGACATATTATTCAACATATTAATAAATATAGTCAAATTATGCTACTTGCTATGCTAATTACATTAATTAAAGCAATAGAAAATAGAAAATATTTTGCACATTTTTGTCTTGCACTAATGCTACATTCTTTTTTTATTATAACATTTGATTATAAAACTTAAGTTCACTGAAATTAACACCTGCGTAAGCACCACATTAGCTAGGAAATGTGAATATAAAGTCCACTGGATAGAGCTGATAATGGCAAATTTACAATCAACTAATAAAGGTTCAAATCATTTGACATTTTATAATAAAATTTGAGTGTGATTGACAGTTTTACTGATGAAATCCTAATGTCCATGCACAGTCCTGATAAACATCAGCAGGTGAGGCTCTTTTGTGCAAAGACACACTTGGCAAAAGACTGTAAGACTGTAACATATCAATGGCTGATTGAGAGGCCTTATTATCATTCATTTTGATCATTTTCATATATACTTATGAGTATTGTATATACTGTATTACCCGCTAATGTTATAGGTTATAGATTTCAGTTAAGTAAACTTTAAAACGTATTAAAAGCTTTAAAACTGAAAGTAAGCTTTAAGACTGAAAACATTTTAGGATTAAACTTTTGTGATGAACAAATTTATCACAGAAAAATGTTGATTTTCATCCATTGTGCATTCCTGCCTCACCTCCCGTGTCCCCAGGATAAGCTTCAGACCTAGCACAACTCTGATAAGGATAAACATGTTACTGCAAGCAAGCAAGTGAGTGCAAAGTTCAAGTGCTTTTCTGCTACACAAAGAAATAGTTTCATATGGCTTCAAATGTTCACAGGCAGCAGAATCTTCTTAGTTCCTGATTGTCCTTAGGAAAGCATTGGAAACTCAGTTTAGAGAAGAAAGGAAATGATCATTCTTACTAGCCATACCACAAGTTTATGATGAGGTATTGGTCATATGACAGGGCAATTACCAGGGCAAGGAAAGGAGCTAAAATGAACATGGTGTCATATAATTTCCCCCCATAATTAAATCAATGTAGAAAACTAAACATCCCGAAGTGATCATGCCATCATTCCAGTTTATCCCAAAGGTGCTCAGTGGGTTTGAATCTGGCCACTGTGCAGGACACTTGAGTTAATTCGTTAATAAGAGAGTGAGTGAGTCAGTGAGTGAGTGAGTGAAAAAAAGATTTCAGGTGTTTATAGACAGCAGTTGTTGTTGACAACAGTTGGTTGTTCTTTAGAAAGATAATGGAGGCTCACTTTGTAAAAGAGAGAGATTGTCTAAAATTCTTGCTAGCCAGACCACAAGAGCATGATGCCATATCAGAAAACATTTTCCCAGGCAATGACTGAGTGGGACAGAATGGTCATAATCGGCAGGAGAAAGGGGAAGCTGGTAAGAACTGTTTTTACTAATAAGTATCTAAAAGTGATTTAATAGTTGGTTGTAAAATTTGCTGTAAAATAGTCAGTACTCAAGTTTTATCCAAAAAGTGTTGAGGACTCTATAATGATCATGCAACTTTTAATGTATTTTTATTACAGTCATATGAATGTTCATTATGTAATAGTGCAACAACTGTAATAACATTTAATCAGCCAGAGCTACTTGTTTGCCTGTAGGTGGCACTGGACTCTGCACTGGTGATTGAATGAGAGCAAACAGTGGTGTTGAGGCGATTAAGGGTGTGTCCTTGTGAAAGAGGACGTAGAGTGGCTGGAGTTATCCTGAGAGTGATTGTCTACTACATTAAGCAGTTTTAACCAAGTTTATGTAGTATACACTGAACAAGATGTATATTTACATACTTAAGTTCACTGAAATTAACACCTGCGTAAGCACCACGTTAGCTCGGAAATGTGAATATCAAAAAATCTCCAAGCTAATGTTACTGACTTGCTGGGTGAAATTATTAACAAAACAATGTACTGTATGTATTAATGTATTCTCTCTGTCTATCTAACTATTCTGTCTTTGTGTGGCAAGGGTAAGAGTTTTAAAGGATTTGTCTCAGGCCAGAAAGCAAAGCTGGGAAGCACAGAGAGGTCAGATGGGCACAGCAACCACAAATTATTTCTTCTGAAGGACAGCCAAAATATTAAGGTGCTACTCTTAGACCCTAATTTTTCCTCAAGACTTCAGCTTTCAGAAGATGCCATCATCCAGCGTTTATCACTGTGGCCTCGCACTTCCAGAAAGGAGCCTCTAATACTATCAGAAAGTAACCTGGAAATTTCAAACTGATGCTGAACATAGACATGCTTGGGAGTGATGTATCCACAGCGAGGAAGGTGCTGGTGGGACATTTAATTCACATCAAAAATTTTATATAATGTAAACAAATAAAAAAAAAAAGGACACCACCACCCATCTTCTATTAAGAATAATCTTACTGTTTTAATACTTTCAGAGGTTACTCTACAACCAAATCCCTGATGCTCCAAATTTCCAATTCAGATGTTTTAATTTACATAAAGAAAGGAAATTAAATGTTACAAACTAGTTATTTAAGAGTATCAGTGCAAACCAATGTAATATATTTAAAATATATTTGTTATCAGTACATGGTGGAAATCAAGTTCCACCATGAATAATGAAGTTTTTTTTTTTATTAAATTTGCAATTTACACTGCCTAGTAAACACAAATGTGTTGGTAATAAGCCTTATTCCGAGGTAGGGAGAGTTCAGTGGTTAAGGTGCTGGACTGCTGCTCAGAAGGTCCCTGGGTTGACACTGTTGGGCCCTTGAATAAGGTTGTTCATCCTCAATCACTCAGATCAGGGCATTAAGCTGGCAACCTTACCCCCTCAGAAATTGCCACTGAAAAAGATTTCTCAATTCCCCTGATGGCATGTGGAAAGATTATTATAGATAGAAAGAATTATGTATTTATACTGTAACCTTGAATTTTTATTTATTTTTTTTACAAATAAGCTTCTTGAAAATAGGCACTGACATTTGGTTAACATAAAAAATGGCAATACAGTATGTAAATTTAAAATACAGCAATGACATAACTGGGATATAAAAACTATATAATTTAGATACCACTCACAGTACTTTCAGATTATAACTAGCATCCCCTGTGCACCATCAAGTACAATTTAGCATGAATAAAAAATAAAAAAAAACCAATACAGCATGTTTCATAAAAAAAAAATAAAAAAAAAAGTAAAAAATTCTACTCTCAGCTTTCATGAATGAAATTAGACTTTTAAAATAAGGCAAAGAAACCACAGCATACACAGATACATTTGCTGCTTTCTGTCATGATGTCAGGTGTAAGGGCTGTTGGTGTAGCAGTGGGCATATAAAGGGCAGGCATAAACAGGGTTCTTTTACAAAATAAAGGGTCTTTTATTAAACAGACAACCTAATCACAAAAAACTAACAAAACACTGGCTCTGGAAGCATAACACACACGGACACGGGGAACTTTACACACTTAGGGTTCAGGAAACATTACACACTCAAAAGGTACATCAGACTTAACTACCAGGTGTTTCCAGCTTCGAGTCCTAACCCAGCTCTGTCTTGAGATACAGTCTAACATATAGGCTCTAATACATGAAACATATCAGACTTAGTCTGTGTTGTGACACAGGCTTTGACATCCAGGCTCCAATACCTGAAACATATAGGACTAAGACTGTTGTGAGACAAGCCTTGACATACCTCAAACATATACCCAAAGCTCTTTTGACTGTAGGTAAACCTCCCATGCTACTACGAGCGACACACTCACTCTAGCAAATCACACACCTCTAAGCAACGCACTCACCTAAAGTACAAGTAACACACTTGTAACTCGCTCCTATGAGCACCTCATACACACTCCTCTGAGCAACTCACACACACACCTCTCAGAGCATCACCCACACACGCTCGTACTGTAGATCACACGGAGGCTTAGAGCTTGACTTAAAGACCAGGAGAGACACCAGAGACCAGGGAAGGACACTAGAGAGTAGGGGGAGACACGAGCGAATAGGTAGAGACACTAAAGACTAGGGAGAGCCTCAAGAGACCTGAGGAAGACACAGGAGTAACTAGACACACAGGGACAATAATCACAAACACCATACTCACATGAACTAAGATAAAATCAAAGAAACACTTAACTACATTCAACACAGCAAACAAGTTCTCAGAACCAGTTAAACTCAAAACTGAATTCAAACAAACCAAATGCCCACTAGACAGTATTAATGCTCGACCCAGTTTTCCCAGAGCTAACAGCTTTTTATAAGAGTCCTAATAAGCCACCTCGGCACAGGTGAAACTTCGTCATCACCTGACCGAGGTGCCTTCTGGGAAACTGGGTCTTCTAACACAAAACTACAAAAGACAAAACCCAGCCACAGTGCCCTCTAGGGGCAGTCCCTTACACTTTCATCCATTTTTAACATTCTTTTGTCTGAACGGCTGTAAATGACGTGTAGAAATCTTAGTGAAAACTACTACATTTCCACTTTTACACCTATAAATTACAATCCATTTTACCATTTAGACCAGTCAACATGAGGCACTAGCATCTCACACAGCTATAACACAGCATTATTTTTTTTACTTCAAAGTAAGTATGAAATGGGTAAATACTTATGTATCAGAAAGAACATTTCTTAAGATTAGGAATATACAGTAGGCTATACAGTAGTTGGCTGACTTTATAGAGACATTGTGTACTACAGAATTAGGTGTTAATTTTAAAAATGTAATGAAATGCTGCACAGTTATAGTGCCATAATGACAAATGACATCAGATCATGAATGTATTACAAAGCAAAAGTGTATTATTATCATTTTGTAATTATTACCTCATTTATACCTAATTAGTAGGCTTCACACTGGTGTAGCGTTTATCACTGTGGCCTCGCACTTCCAGGGCCGAGTGTTTGATTCCTGCTTTGGGTTTGTGTGCTTTGAGTTTGCATGTTCTCCAAGTGTTTCCTCTGAGTACTCCATTTTCTTCCAACAGTCCAAAGGCATGGTGAGTAGACTACCTAGCCTACTTATTATTATTATTATTATTATTATTATTATTATTATTATTATTATTCCCATGTGCAGAATTTATGTGTAACCTTTACTTCTATAAGTACAACTGAAACGGCAATCCCAATAATAATAACAATAATGGTGTTGTTGTTTTTTTGGATTCATGAAAACTGAGACTAATTTCACATGAGATCTGCAGATGATATAGTACACCAGATCAATACAATATATAGTGTATATTATGTATAATTATGTATAACTTATCCTAGTTAGTATGGAACAGGACTTTTATTCTTCGGGCAGCATATGTTCCTTTTTCTAATTATACAATTCAACACAAAACAAACATGCCGGTTCATTTTTTTTTTTAATGAAACAGTCCTCGATCTAGCTTCACTTTCTTTTTTTTTTCAGTTTAGTGCCACACTAATTAGCTGGCAGCTAGGAGAGAGGAAGTACTTTAATTGATAAACAGGGGTACATGAGTGTACAGAAGCAACTGCCATAGCAGCTTAATCACAGGAAATAAGCCCAGGAATTGAGGGACATGAATGCTATTAAGCCCAGAGCATGCTGGGTAAAGAGGGTGTCATTAGAGAAACATTAAATTAAGCTAATTCTCACTGAGGGAGGAAAAGACTAGTGTGATGGAAACAGAGATGTGGGTGAAGCAAACATATATATATATATATATATATATATATATATATATATATATATATATATATATATATATATATATATATATATATATTTCTGGGCCATTCTGTCAATTATATTTTTTCTATTAAAATATTTGTTCTGTCTTAAAAGTAGCTGTTGGACAGAAGAAGGAAGAGATGCTCAGTTCCAAATCAGTACCATAATGCCTGATGAGCAGTTTTATTTTCTTCCAGTTTATCATTGGTTTTTGCACTACTCTCAAATCAAACCAATGACTCATCACTGTGTTGTGTGCAGATGTCCATAATTTCACTCTCTCTCTCTCCTCCTTCCCATTTGTCATTCACGTTAAAATTACCTTAATATGGCACTAGCAGCACCATGACAAGCTGTAATTCAGAGTGACGCAATGACAAAAGCATTACAGAACCACCATGTCTGTCTCAGGCAGAGCCCCAAAACAATGTGACATTCTTAATATGCCACACACTATTCAGTTCAAACTGTGAACAATTCACGATTAGTTTAGTTTTAAAGCACACACACACACACACACACACACACACACACACACACACACACACACACACACACACACACACACACACAATATAGATAGATAGATAGATAGATAGATAGATAGATAGATAGATAGATAGATAGATAGATTCATCTTCTATACCACTTAACCAATACATGATCGTGCGGGGCCTGGAGCCAGGAGACTTTGGGTTTGAGGTGGGGTACACCGAACCAATGCAAGACACACATATACACACACACAAATAAACAAACAAACACACTACAGACAATTTACGAACATCTATTAGCCTAACCTTCATGTATTTGGACTGTGGGAGTAAACCAGAGTACCCAGAGGGAACCAACCATGCATGAGGAGAACATCCAAACTCCACGCAGATAAACCTGATGCGGGTCGGAACTTGGATGTGCCAGGCCACAGTGCTGGTTATAATATTTAAATATTTGTAAATATGGTGCCTGAAGGCTGATATTTGCATATTTATCAGATTAAAAAAACCTCCCATGGGAAGTGTACAATGTTAAAGACGGACGCTATGGAACTTGCAATGAACAGATTTTACTTGTCTGGAAGCCAGAAAAAAAAATATATATATAAGAGGAAACAAGGAAGCTGAACTATTATAAGTGGTAGAGATAATCTAATATATGAAAAGAGATAATCTAATATTGAAATCATTTAATTTTGTGTTGGAGGAGCTATAAAGTAACTTAATGCATATCTCAACAGCTAGCTGGGTTTGGAGCACATCATATTTATTAATTAGCTGGCTTTCTTGTTAGGCTTTGTAATTTTTTTTATATTTACTTTGATGGCTCTCTTATTTTCCAAATATACAAGTATAAAAGGGAATACTTTAAAAGTTGTCTTGTTGTACTCTACAGGAGATAATGATTGTTTATCTAAGATGATGTAGCACTGCATCTAGCATACAGATTATAATGCTTTAAGGCAGAAGTCCTCATTGTATTGAAGCAAACTATAAACCTAACCTTTTTTAACGAAAAAAGCAAATGTCTTTGTATAATATAAAATGGATCATGGACAAAGAATAATGGTCGTTAAAAAAAAAAAAAAAAAAAATTCAAGCAGTGTCCACCTGGATTCTGGGATGCTCACAGTCCCGCAAGTAACAATAGTTCACATCAAATTCATCAGAGTGTTGATTGAACATGTAGTATAAAAGACTTGATATGACTAGATTAAAATCTCGAGAAAATTTGTTGTGCAAAAAAAATTTATATGGCAGATCTACAAATTTTCATAAATTTATAATACTTGCCTTTTGTATGTTTATTTGGCTTTGTATGTTTATTTATATATGCCATCCACATTTATCTTTATGTTTCATTTGGCCATTCCTCTATTTCTAATTCTTTCAAAAAATGCAATAATCCTTGACTAAACAAGACTAAACAGTCTTGTTCAATTACTAACATTTAAAGGTTATTCTACATGGTCCAGTGCAGCAGCAGTATAATTTGTCTCAATGCACATACAATAAGAAAAACAATAATAGAATCTTTGGACATACAGTACTGTAGCAATTCTGATAACGTTATGAAACCTGTTGTCAACTGCATGCTGGCAGCAAATGGCTTTACATTTCTTTGCAATAATACTTTTAATCTTGTCAATTTTAATTGTGTACATACTGTATGAATTTGGGATCCATTCCCACAGAGAAACAAACACAGCTCGGCGATGTCACTGCGACAAGCTGTTCCTTCCTCTGCTTCAACAATAGTTTACTCAACAGAGAGACAGGGGCAGTATGTCTGTCTTCTTCATATACATACACACATTCACACACACTCACAGTACCTATTGCAAGACTGACACAAAAAAGGGGGGGTGTTATGTTCCTCTCATGTCCCCATTGTTTTTGAGTCCTTTTCCCCCCAGTTACTGATGGCAGGCCATTGTGTGATTATTTTGTAGAAATACAGTATATGTGGTTGCAGGTGTAACTATTCCACTGCTGCATGTGTGTGAGCACAAGCACAGCTGACCTTTTTCAGTTCCTTGATTTTGTGTGTGTGTGTGTGTGTGTGTGTGTGTGTGTGTGTGTGTGTGTGTGTGTGTGTGTGTGTGTGTGTGACTACAGTGTGTATAAATTGGCAGGCAGTAATTAAATGCACAGAGCACACTATCTCCTCCTCCAGCCCCGCGCCAGTGACGCACAAGCCAGCAGCAGGAGAATGAGTCATACAGCCCCCGGGGATCCGCACCCCTCTTCTTTCTCCCTATCTCTCTCTCTGCCTCCCTCCCTCCCTGTCTCATTTACTGCTTCTGCTCTTGCTTGCTTTCTCTCCATGCTCTTTTTGCTCACTTCCACATTGTAAGCCTTATCCTTTCATCTTTTTGCCCTTTCACCTGTTTATCGTTGATCATTCATGTTGTCCTCGCTTAGCACTGCCCTCCACTCTGCATTTTCTTATTCCCATGTACTTCCACCGGTAACCTTTCTGGCATCCTTCAGATATGAAATGGATGCTCTTTGGCAATACTGAAGCCTGTGAGCTTTTCATATTATGGACAAAATGCACTATTGACTGTGGCTCTTGTGCTGATCAAAACAACTTTTCAAATTAAATAACCAGAAAAGGTTCATCGAAACTGATTCCATGTTTCAAGCCTATTAATTCATAATCTTTTTCTTTGGATGTAGAGAGAGAGAGAGAGACTTCATCTGATGTAGGCAGTGCTACTTGGATGACAACCATTAAAATGTTAAAATGCATATCAGAAATAAGAAATAAGGGAAAAAACATATTAAAAATTCTCTCTCTCTCTCTATCTATCAATCTGTGCATGTGTGTGTGTGTGTGTGCGTGTGTGTGTGTGTGTGTGTGTGTGTGTGTGTGATTATCTGTGTGAAAAGCAGTGCTGACATTGAAAAACTGACTTCAGGAACCACAGTGGCTGTCCCTCTCTTTCTTCACCCACATGGGTGCAGTGAGGGGTGAAAATGTGTGGGAGATAGTCCAATTGTAAATTGTCAGTTTTAATAACATCAGCTCTCAAGCAGTGTTTCAATGAATGCGACAGTGCGATGGAGAGGAGGTGGGTGATTAGAAGAGATAGATAGATAGATAGATAGATAGATAGATAGATAGATAGATAGATAGATAGATAGATAGATAGATAGATAGATAGATACAGTAGATAGAGAGAGAGAGAGAGAGAGAGAGAGAGAGCAAATAAATCCCAATTATGCATGACAACTGTAAATGAATGTGAATTACATCATACACATATGTACTAAGCTCTAATCAACAAACTTAATTTAAACTGATATCTACATAGAAGATTTTCATGTCTGCATCCACATTTCTTGTGGGTTTTATTAATCTCTATGAATTGTACATAATTTTTCATTCAGCATTTCAACTCTCACTTCTTTCCCTCCCCTTTTCAGTGACTTTGTCACACCCCATAGCGCTTCCATCACCCACCCTCCCATCACTTCTAGCTTCCAGACAACTTTCAATTTCAACCCATTCCATTTTTCTGTTATTTACATTCACAATAAATCATTTTTCAATCAACTCAAAACAGAGTGCTTTAGGCTTGGGTAAAAGTCAGAGACCTTATAAAGTGTAAAGTTTAGGATAAATGTCAAAAGAAATCTCTCGTTATCTCTGCCACAAACAATAAAATTCTGAGATGGATATAGCATATATAGATCAGAAAACAGATGAATGAAGATAATAATCAAGATGTTGATGACAATTAAAGGAAAGGCAGGAGAGGGAAGGTGTTAAGTGAAAATGACAAATACGAAAGGATGTAATGCACCTGGCCTACAGTAGGACAGATGGGTCAATTTCACCCACCAAGCACGAAAAGCATTCACATTGTCATTTGGTAGAATGGTAGAAAGCCTTTCAATCAAGCAAAATTTAATATAGAAGAGAAAAAAAGCAGGATTATAGGAATCCCTGCTTTCCCAATATCCACTGAGGTGAAAAGAATGAAAACAGCAAGGAGTAAAAGTTACATCTATAGGGAATTCCAAACTAAGAAGCTAACAGCCAGTGTCACATGGCCTGGAACTCTGTGATGTAAGGAGATCCATTTAACCAGAGGTTTTTTTATTGGCTTGTCGTCATTTTATTTGCACTGCAGTAGAACATGATGCAGCACAGTTTGGTGATTTCCCTGCTCAAAGGCACTTGAATCAACTCATCAATTTATGGGCTTAATGTCTGTGTGTGTGTGTGTGTGTGTGTGTGTGTGTGTGTGTGTGTGTGTGTGTGTGTGTGTGTGTGTGTGTGTGTTAAAGCAGGGAAATTTGCAAGTTGTGCTATGCACACCTTCCAGTACTGAGAGTTGAGAAACCCTGCTTTTAAATTACATAAGTGCAAAGAAATACAATAAAATGGGAACATTATGGATATAAGGTCACACGTTCAAACTGAACCACACCATCACACATTAATATCATGTGAATTATTGGTTACACAGTTGCCTTCTTCTACCTGCTTTTACTGAATGGTCTTGTGGCCTAATAATTTATAATAATGTAATAACAAAGCACAATATCTTCACTTGAGATTTTGCATTGCAGAAAAAAACGATCAACTTGCTATAATCTAATAATATCACTGAAATGATGTTCAAAGTAATACTTCCATGGGACATGCATACTCTTACTGAAGAGTGCATACTTTATAGTGGTGTGAAGATAATGCTACACCACAACAAAATTTTATTTTATGCTGAGTGTTATCATTTTTCTTGCCATGGCTGCTTGTGTGTGGCACCCTGCCCAGCTATGAGGAAGCCTATACGAACCCAGCCAAACACTGAATCATTCTTTCATTTATAAAGTGATTAAAGATAAAATCCCTACAGCAAAAAAGAGCTTAAAAGCTTGGGAATGCCCACAATGCAGAAAGAGTGCCATGCATTCAAAAATAAGGTTTAAAAGGATGAGAAGAGATTGTTAACCCTAGTAATAATGGTGCAGAATGCTGATTTAGTAGGGTGTTTTAAAAATATGCTGACACATCTTGGCACAGCGACGCCAAGATAATATTACAAAAAATATAAATGCTAATAAGCACAATATGACCCTTTATACAGTCATGTGATATTACCTAGAGATCTAGAGATATGAGATCACCTAGCACATACAAGCTTTTGAATAGCTGTGATAAGCAGCTGCCTTAATGCCGACTTGATTTTGTAATGCAGAAATAACGCAGTATCAGGAAGATGGAAAAAAGCATATGAGCATGCAAAGCATATATTGTATCACAGCTACAAAATGTAAATGTGTTGAGACTGTTCGTAGTATGCAGCACAAAATAGATAGTACAAAATTTATACTTATACAGTAATAAACAATAAAAAGTATCTATATACAGTATATCAGTATATACTATACACTTCCGTTCAAAAGTTTTAGATCACTTTCTAACTCCATGATGGTTCCTGATTTTTACTTCTTTCTACATTGTAAAGGAATGCTGAAGGCGTCCAAAAATGCATTAATGTCCTTTGAACAGTTGATATTGAGATGTGTCTGCTACTTAGGCTCTGTAAAGACTCATAACGCCTCTAATCTGAGCTGCTGTTAATTGGTAATTTTTCAGGCTGATAACTCTAAATGAACTTCTCGTCCGCAGCAGAGGTAGGTTTTGGTCTCGTCCTCCTGGGACGGCCTTCATGAGAGCCAGTTTCATTATGGTGCTTGACGGATTTTGCAAATGCACTTGACAATACTGTTCTTGCAAAAACTATTACAGAAAGGCTGACCTCTGTGTCTTAAAATAACAACTAACTGTTGTTTTTCTTGTTGTTACGTAATTACCTAATCCCATATGTGTTATTTTATAGTTTTGAAATCTCCAGTATTGCTGTAGAATGTAGAAAATAAATCACTAAACAAAAACAAAGAAATTTGCAAGTGATCTAACACTTTTGAACGGTAGCGTGTGTGTGTGTACTGAGATGGCAGTAGGACCAGACACTATAGGGAACCCATCCTTATTTGGGTAATATCAGATAGATTCCGGATGAATTTCATGCACTTAGATCAATAATAAGATTGTCATTATCTGCAAGCATTTTATTTTGTAAAAGTGTTCATTCTTTTACAGTAGGTTTCTTATAATATGAAAAAAGAGTTCATCATTGTTATATAATGTAAGCCTACATATAATATGCACATGCGCAGTATGAGGTAATTAGGGGAAGCCCTAGAAACTCTACTTGTTTTTGTTTGCTGGCTTTCTCTCGCGTGTAGGCGGGTGGCATTAAACGACCAAGGACGAGCATCCCAAGGGTTTGCCTCGATTATAAATTGGTTCATTTAAAAGACAGGGTGAAGAAATGGCTGTTGAGAGAAAGAAACTAATCTTGGCAGTAAGAGCACACCGCCTCGTTAACTCCGAGTCAGAGGCGCGAGCGCTGCTGATCAGTCTCCAGCGTCAGCGCGCGCACAAACCCGCCAACGCGGCGAACATGACGAGGGCGTATAATATCAATATAATGCTCCACAAACACATGGCCGTCAATTCTCTGTAGTTTTAAGACCTGTATGTGAACAAATGAAGGGCTCTTGGTGACCAGTCGTTCCTAACAAACACTGTCAGCCATTTCCTGTGTGACCAAAACCCAATTAATCCCCTCTCTCCCAAGGCTTTCCTCAAAGCACATGCTAGACAATAACCATCCACTTCATTAGCATCACTGGTAAACTCACACATTCATGTAGTTATCCAATTAGCCAGTCATGTGGTAGCTGTACAATAGCTCAATAGCTTATTGAATGGGGAAAACTGTGAGTTTGATCATCGCGTGGATGTTGGTACATGTTGGGCTGGTTTGAATATTTCAGAAATGACAGAAATACTGCAGTTTTAAATCTGTGTCTCAGATCCTTGCTCTTGGCTGACAGGTGTAGAACCTGATTGTGGAACCTTCGTTTGTTGTCCATCCACCTCAAGCTTTAATGTGTTTTGCATTCTGAGATGCTTATCTTCTAATCACAGTTGCTTATTTGAGTTATAGACATCCTGTCAGATCAGACCAGTCTAGTCTTTCTCCACAGACTCCTCTTATCATCTAGGTTTTTCTGCTGATAAGATTATTATTATTATTATTATTATTATTATTATTATTATTGGCGGTGGGGTGGTGTAGTGGTTAGCACTGTCGCCTTGCACCTCCAGGGTCTGGGTTCGATTCCCGTCTCTGTGTGCATGGAGTTTGCATGTTCTCCCCGTGCTTGGTGGGTTTCCTCTGGGTACTCCGGTTTCCTCCCACAGTCCAAAGATATGCAGGTTAGGCTAATTGGCGTTCCTAAATTGCGATTGGTGATTGGGTGTGTGATTGGATGTGTATGTGTGTGTGCCCTGTGATGGATTGGCACCCTGTCCAAGGTGTACCCCGCCTAGTGCCCGAAGTCTCCTGGGATAGGCTCCAGGTCCCCCGCGACCCTGAACACAGGATTAAGCGGTATAGAGAATGAATGAATGAATGAATTATTATTATTATTAAGTAATATATATTTTTGACTATATTCACGTCAAAATATAGAGAATGCTGTGTGTGAAATTCTCCAAAGATCATCAGTTTCTGGAATACTTAAGCTAACCAACAACGACGCCAAGGTTAATGTCACAAAGAACATTTTTCCCCATTCTGATGTTTGATTTAAACATCAGCTGAAACTTATGACCTGTACCAGGATGACTTTTTACATTGTGAGATGTTGCATAATTGACTGATTAGCTAACTTCATAAATGCCACCCATCATACTAAGTCAGGTATTAGGTTGTGAAGGTTGGTTTTGCAGTATTTTCAATATAGTAATACGAACTTGATGAACTTGCCATCAGAATTCAGCTTCTTGAACCATGTATAATTCAAATAAAACCAAAATTGGATGTATACCTGATCTACAGCTATTCTTATTAAATTTACTGGTGAGTATACTACACTCTAAAAAATGCTGGGTTGTTTTTTCTACCCAAACGCTGGGTTGCCGCTGTTGGGCCATTTTTCTGGGTTATTTACAGAGAGTTGGGTAGTTTTTGTGTAACCCAGCTGCTGGGTTGAAGTTTGCTCGGCCCCTCCCCCAAAGTTCACCGGTGGATTCAGCGGCTGTCACTCAGCTTCGTGTCTCTTGAGCTCCCACACCGCTGATGACGGTTCATCCTCCTCGGACATTTAAGGGGAAATGGCGTTAAATACAAGGTCTGTATACACATGTTCACTCACCTAATTCACATATGACTGAAAAATGATTACTATATGTAACATTTATTACTGTTACCGTGTTACGGTTACTCACAAACTTTCCGGCTGGTCTGAGGTACTGAATGATAATTTAGCTGAGAATAGCTGCTAGCCATAAACCCCACCTGTGTATGAAAGAAACGGCTAAGATGTCTGAGCTTTTTAGCTTTCTCTGTAGAATGTTTGCAGGGTTACGAAGATGGTGAAGTGATGAATGAACGCTAAACTGTTAACTGTAGTGTTAGCATGACGCAGGCTTTTAGTTAGTTTGCTAGCGTTAGCAACCACTTTAGAACTTTATTAATCTCACTGCTTGAGGCAATAAAATGCTGGTGTGTTACAAAACACTGACCCTCTCACAAATATACAGACCTGCTAACCCTCCCGTTTTCACTAGCTAGTAATTTACTCTGCGGTCAAATTTCTCCTGCGTTTCTCCCGAGTTATAACAATATTTTACACCTTTCCCCCTTTGGCAAGTATGCAAATGTATCACCAGTAATAGCATGTAAGCTAACCAGGTAGCTCTCTTTAACCAAAGTTAAATTAACTATCAGTCAGCGCGCCAACTACAGGAAAAAGTACCACAGCTGTGTATGAAAGAAACGGCTAAGATGTCTGAGCTTTTTAGCTTTCTCTGTAGAATGTTTGCAGGGTTACGAAGATGGTGAAGTGATGAATGAACGCTAAACTGTTAACTGTAGTGTTAGCATGACGCAGGCTTTTAGTTAGTTTGCTAGCGTTAGCAACCACTTTAGAACTTTATTAATCTCACTGCTTGAGGCAATAAAATGCTGGTGTGTTACAAAACACTGACCCTCTCACAAATATACAGACCTGCTAACCCTCCCGTTTTCACTAGCTAGTAATTTACTCTGCGGTCAAATTTCTCCTGCGTTTCTCCCGAGTTATAACAATATTTTACACCTTTCCCCCTTTGGCAAGTATGCAAATGTATCACCAGTAATAGCATGTAAGCTAACCAGGTAGCTCTCTTTAACCAAAGTTAAATTAACTATCAGTCAGCGCGCCAACTACAGGAAAAAGTACCACAGCTGTACAGATAACTACTAGATGGAAGTATTAATATTTTGGTGATTGTAATGTACCAGTATGACACCAGCTATGACATTTTTTTCGGTAATTAGCTTAAAATCAATGCAGACTACAATATCAACTAGTCTGACATAAAGAGCTGTATCCTAAAAGCCATGCTTATTTTGCTGTTTTATGTTTGGTAGTAGCTGTCTCCATGTTTTTGTTTTAGGTTACCTATACCCTATCTTAATGGTCAGCTTTGTAATTTTTTTGTATCAATCCTATTTCACACGAAATTGATAGTCTTATTCAGTTTAATCTTTGCTATTCAACAAAATTTTAACTTTTTCATTTCTTTCTTTCTAAGGTTGGCACCAACATGGTGGAATACCTCCAGCAGGCTGAAGTGTCGAGGCCGTACCCCTACATCCTGACGTTGGGAGATAATGACCAGCGATGCTCTCAGTAATGTTGTAATGTTGCTATGAAATAGCGAGGCCTACTGTACCTGAAAAGTCATAGACAGTGTTTGTATGTTAAAATGAGACCAGGGCTGGATAGTTTTGTTCTGCAGAAAAGATATCTGAAGTCACAGAGAGATCCTGCTCTGTAGAAGCTGCCTCAGTCTATTTGTGCAATTACTCCATTCTGCCCTTATCAGTAATAGTATAGTAATGATGTCACTCTTGATTATCTGTTCTTGTGCTATTGAAAAATAAATGTTTTTTCTAAGAACATGTAATAGGATGTTGTTTATTGCATATATGTATGTTTTTTTGTAATAGACCAGTATATCAAAGTAATTTAACTGTTTAATAGACATGGGTGTTTTTTTTTTACAGATTCACTGTAAAACATGAAAATAATAATAACCTATTTGTGAGGTAGAATTAACCCAACATTCCAGTTAAAATGAACCAACAAACCCCAAACATATGGGTAGAACATTTGACCAATTTATGTGGTAGAATTAACCCAGCATTATAGTTAAATATGATGTAGCATTTGGGTTGAATATTTAACCCATCTTGCTGGGTTAAACAAATAACCCCAGACTGGGTTGTTTTTAACCCAGCATTTTTTAGGGTGTATATTCATTCATTCATTCATTCATTTTCTATACCGCTTTATCCTGTATTTAGGGTCGAGGGGACCTGGAGCCTATCCCAGGAGACTCTGGGCACGAGGCAGGTACACCCTGGACAGCGTGCCAATCCATCGCAGAGCACACACACACACACTATGGTCAATTTGGGAACGCCAATTAGCCTAATCTGCATGTCTTTGGACTGTGGGAGGAAACCGGAGTACCCACCAAGCACGGGGAGAACATGCAAACTCCATGCACACAGAGACGGGGATCGAACCCGGACCTTGGAGGTGCAAGGCGACAGTGCTAACCACTACACCACCGTGCCGCCGAGTATACTATATAATTCACACAAAGTCAAAGAGAAGGTCTTCTTACACAGTTAACTAGTGTTCACATGTAATGCTGTATATACCTCCTTATTTAACCATTTAAATAACAATCCACAGAAAGCCACTCTTGACACATTAATGCCATTAAAATAGTTTTTAAGGCTAAATTATTAAAATAGACATTTTAAAACATATGCCATTATTAATATAGTAAACATGATAAAATATATTATTACATTTACAGCATTTTGACAGATGATGTTATTTATATTTGAGGGTTAAGGGCCTTGCTCAGTGACCTGGGGTTTGAACCTGGGATACAAAATCTAATAAAGTACAGCTTTAAAAACAGCTGACATCAATGACTAGTTTTGTGTTAAACTTTGAACATGCATACTGTATGCAGAAATAAACTGATGTTATCTCCCATTAATCCTGTATACGCTTATGGATTAAACAAACTAATGAATGTGTTCATTTGATGTTTGGGGTGGTTAAACACAGAACTGTAATAATGACTTCACTGACAATTTTAAACATACAGTAAATATAGGGAAAAATCATTTAAAATCTTTTCAACACATGAATATTCAGATGTGCTATATGTAAAGCTTGTAAGCCATTGAATTACAAGCATTCGAACAGCCAAAAAAAAGTTCAGGTAAGTTTAAATTTGATGCTTTAGACGGCAGCAGCACACAGGCTTGTATTAATAGGTTTGTTCTTACATGGTTTCTATAGTACGCCTACTTATTCTCTCATTATATTTTATGAGTTCTTTGACAAAGACTTGAATGGCAAACATTTAATGGTTCTCAGTGGGTTTAAGGTTAGGGCTCTATGCAGGCCACATACTTTCGTCCAGACCAACCGTGGCTCCTTATAGATCTTGATCTGTGACACTGCCATTGTGGAAAATGGCTAGGTCATGTAGTTCTATCGAATAAAAATTGTAATGCTAAAGCATACTGTACAATGACATTCTATTCCATTGCATGCTGCCCTACTTTGGGGTATTGGGTTGGGCAAGTTTTGCATGCCATTCTACTCTGGCAATAAACATGCTATTTAGAAATTTTTTTTACATTAAAATCCTTTTCAGCATTTTTCTGCATAACACTTTTCTCAGCATAGGATAATTCCTCATCCTCTGTATTGATTTCAACATTGGCCTCTGTTTTAAATGCCTTTCCCTCTATTTTGCTAACAGCAGATGATTGTATAAATCACAGCCATGTTTCTGCTTGTATCATTCATTTCATAGACTGCAAACCACCTTTTAGCCTTTACAGTGGCACCAATTTGAAATATGCAGAAAGAAATCCAGACATCATCCTTTACAGGACCCTTACAGTATATCAGTAAGGGTAAGCTTATATTCACCCCTTGCCTTAAGTCCTGCAAGAAATGTTTAACAAACTAATTAACGCTGTATTTTAACCAATGATATCATTGGTGAAAATGTTAAAGAAAGGCTAAAGTTGTCTACAGTAGAAGACATTCATCAACATCCTCCACAAGAAGAGCAAGCTACAGAATATCATTGCTGAAAGGGCTGGCAGAGACAACGTCAAAAGAGGAAGATGAAAAACACTCAACCAACAGTGCAGATGAGCTAAAAGGCTGCTATCTTAGTGTCACAGACTGATCACCTCTGTGAATTACCTCCTGATGCACTAATTCATGCTAAAAGAGCACCGACCAAATATTAAATTAATATTATTTTTAGAAGTTGGACATTTCTGTTTTGTAAATCCTTTTTTGATTGATCTTATGGAATATTCTAATGACACTGGTTTTTTTTAATGACCTGTAAGCCATAATAAAAAGCTATCCAAATGAAAACAAAAAAGGTTTGATATATTTCACTTTATTTGTAATGAATCTAGAATACACAAGTTTTATTGCTTATATTAAATTACAAAAAATTAAAACATTCACAATATTCACATTTTTGAGATGCACTCTGTTAATAATGAAATTATATAATAAAATAGATCCTGTAAGGTACAGTATAAGGGGGAAAATATTACATTTGATTTGACAAAGCTTTCTGTAGAGATTCAGACATTTATAGAGGGTCTACCCCAGCAATTTTACATTAAGCTAGTTTTATGTGATCTATCTAGAAATATTATTTTGGCTAATTGATTATATTCTCAGTTTCACTAGAGAAACCATCAGTATGTTTCTGTGAATATTTAAATCATTTAGGTGTGGATTAAAATTTACTGTTGTCTTTAGGTGGATATTAATATGGCTACATGGTGAGCGTGGGCTGTGAAAGCTAGCAGGCTTAAATATTATTTGAGCAGTTATTATCTACAAATATACAAAAGATATTAGCTATTTTGTGAATTCTACTTGTTCTTATAAATAGAGTATTGTTGAACGGAAACAGCTGGAAAATGTGTTCAAAATGCAACACTTTAAAGTTGCTTTTTTACTACAATGGCCATAAATACAGTAATGTGTAAAAGTTAGTGCCCCCTCTTTTAATTCTTTGTGTGTGTGTGTGTGTGTGTGTGTTAGAGAGAGAGAGAGAGAGAAACATCTAAAATATTGATCAAAAAAATATCTAATCATAGTGCGTAGTATTTGGCAAATACAACCTCAGACTAACAACAACATATAACATTTTTCACCATGCCATTATTTATTTCATTTTACAATACAAAAATTATACAAGGCAATACAATACTTGCATGCAAATGCTCCCTTATTGCTTCGACCAGATTTAAGAAGGTAAGTTGCAGCCAGATGCTGCTAACCATAAGCCTTTGATGAATTGATCATCAACAGATGTGTGCAGACCTCTATAAGAACAGAGGTTTTGACATTTTATTGGCATTCAGGTTGTGCGTTAACACAATGCCAAGAATAAAAAGACATAAACAATGATCTCAGAGAAGCAACTGTTTCTGCACATCAATCTGGAAAGGGTTATAAAACCATTTTCAAACAACTTGGAATTCAACTTTCTACAGTGATAAAGATTATTAAAGTGAAAAGCATTCAGGATAATTGCCAATCTTCCCAGGAGTGTACATCTCAGCACATTCACCCAAGGTCAGACCGTGCAATGCTCAGAGAAATACAAAAAGCATGAGCTACATCTCAGACCCTACAGGCCTCACAGAGCATGGTAAATGTTAAAGACCATGACAGCACAATTAGAAGAAGCCTTAACAATGTGGTTTTCTTGAAAGGGTTGCAAAGTGAAACCTCTTCTGTCTAAAAAGAACAAGGAAGCATGACTGATGTTTTCTAAACTCCATCTGAACCAAAGGGGAGTTGTTTGGCATTAATGCCCAAACGAAACAGCATTTCAGGAGAAACACCTAATATCCATTTTCAAGCAAGGGGTGATAATTTTTTTTTTTTTTTTTGCAGGCACCGGTCCTGAGCACCTTGCAGTCATTGAGTCAACCATGAACTCGACCATGAACTCTGTATACCCGAATATTCTAGTGGCCATCAAATTTCAGACCATCTGTCTGACAGCTAAAGCTTGGTTCCTTCAAGTTATTGCTGCATCTGCATTCATTATTAAATTAGGAGTTATTTAGTATTGCCCGCATATTTTTTATTTTTTGGGGGGAGGGGGCCTCATTTCTGTTAAATAAACAATGGTACAGTGAACAAAAAGGATTAAAAGAGACATTAAAATAGGGAGCACTAACTTTTACACATGACTATAATCTAATAGGATGCCTCACCACATCAATACTAAAAATACACAAGTATACAAGTCTCTCAAAACAGTCTTAAATAAAAAACTACTATAGAGCAGAGCAGACCAGCATAGACTAAACTTCTGCACTGGAGCTGAGCCTATCCCCTCCAGTCAGAAACATTAAATCAATACTGCTATGTGCGCTGGCAAAACCAGGCAACTGCTTCACAACCAGTTTAATGTCATTTATCACGCATGGGTCCCCTTACCCAATAAGACAATTTAATGTGAAAAAGCAATGCTCAAAATATTGACTTAAATGTCAACCTATACCACATTCGCATTCATAACAGAAAATACAAGCTTAAAAGAAATAGAAAGAAAGAAAATCCATTACCAGGTTATATTCTGATAGGCCTGTATTCATGTCTTGAAGTTATGCACTTATCTTCTGTTCATTTTCTCTCCAGCAAATGCACAATATTGTGTGTTCCTGTGCAAATGTAAGGACTGAAAGAGAGAGTGTGTGTGTGTGTGTGTGTGTGTGTGAGACAGAGAGAGAGGGAGATGAGTCACTCAGTGTGAATGGGAACTGAAGATGGCTTCTCCTTTAATGTTGAGTGGAAGTTTATAAGCTATAATATATTGAGATTATAAATAACTGTTTGGCATCACTTATTTCTTCAACAGGAACACACAGACAATATTGTTGCTGTTTAAGTTTAACTTTGGTTACAAAGTTTTTCTCTTGTGGGTTAACAGGTACACACCCAAACTATATGAAGGCACATGCTTTACTAAATATTGCATGAACAATTAATAGTCTATAGTGACACCTAGCAAAAGATCGAATAGAAAAAGAAAATAAAGAAAATTATTATTGTCATCAAAATATTGTTCTTGAAATTATTTTTTATGTCTGATTAATTTAGGTGGATATAGCACTAGGTGGGATAGTAGCAGCAAGGCACGAGCTTAAACATTTCTTCAAGAAGGCTGACTTATAAAATAATATGCAAAATAACGTGATACAGATTTATTCTTCATTTGTCCCTTATTCTTTATTTAAGACAACACTCAAGTGGTAGAACATGTAATGACCACTTGCAAGTTCTCCATAAACAGCTTGCAATCAGACATAATAATATGTCAGTAACAAAAGTGGCAATCAGTGCGATGATGTTAACCCCATACAAAGAATAAAAATGTGGTAAGGGTTAAAGAGAGGTTCAGTTGAAAAATGAATAGCAGTAAACCATTACAGACACATGCTGTACAAGCATTCTTCTGTCCAGCAGAGAGAAATAACACTTATTGATCATTGACCCTGATGTATTCCATTTAAAACTCTGTTAAACTTTGTTGACTTACTCTATTTATTAAGGAGTCTTAAAGGGTGGCCAACTAAGCACTGGAAAAGCTAAATAAATTAAACTTAGGAGTAACAATATAGTGTGTACTGCAACGACTTCATCCGGGAGGGTCTGGCCCCTCTCCTCCAGCCGTAGTGTTATCTTCAGGCCACCCTCCGGCAGTAAAATGCTTTATTTCATTCATCTCGTTTCCGTTCATTCATCAGGGCACTGCAGCGTAGCACGCGCTCGGGCTTAGAGCCACACCGAAATTCTTATCAATGGGGTGCTGACGTCAATGAGCAGCGGTGACGCGCGGTCACGTGGGCTCAAGGGGGCCGATAAACATGAGGAGCTGGCCGTGGTCCTGAAAATATCTACAGCGCCGTCACGAAGTCGAGAGGCTAAGGCGTGAACAAACGAGTCGTATTCCTCTGCACCAAGCAAGTTAATTCGATGTGTGCATTTAGATTCTAAAAAAAAGAAAGCAAATGTACGAATAAAGAGAGTGAAGAAAGTGTCCAATCGCGAAGTTCGAAGAACAAAGAGCAAAAGTGCGTCGCACCACGTCACGCCTGGGATCCCGGTAAGTCCTCGTTTCATACAATACTATTAGAGCAAAGTAGAGAAAGCTAGTCTAGATTCTGAACACTGCAGCGGGTAGCGGAGATTTGTGTTGTTATGGAGTATTATGCGGATCAGCTACATGTCAAAGCAATGGGAATTTCCCAACATTAAAGAAACCTAAAATAAATTCTGCTCCTTACAAAAATGTGAAGGAAAACCCCAATTATACTTAGTAGCAAAACAAAAGAAAACAAACAAACAAAAATAATATAAACATCCATCAACTATATTAAAATAACCAATCCTTTAATATGGAACTTGGGTGGAGTCGGAACTGATGCATCATCTTCGTGTTCATTTTGATGGAGCACAGATGTGCCTGTAAATGACGCCATTACTGACTGCTGATGCATATCATGATGGCAGTTGTGGGAATTATGGTAATCAATAACATTCTCAGAATACAAACTATCAGTCCCCCACTCCATTAAATTGTTTTCCCATCATCATTGCACATTTTCTCAGCAGTTCTGGATTCCAGTTAGATATACTTGGTAAAAAATGTGCTGAATGTTGGCTATATTTCTGCAACATATTTGAAAATTAGATTTGAGTTTTGTATTTTTTTTTATTCTACAAAAAGTGAAATAAATAACGTTACATGTTTATATGATAGCGTTCAATTTCACGTGATAATATAATATGTGAAGTGATAGTGTTCGTTTGTATTTAGAGACTGCGCAAGGGCTTTCCCCAGTCTTTAAAATAGAGTGGCTTAGTGTAGGTGATTACGTGAAGAGACTGCGTCTTAAAGGCGGCTTACTAAAGTGCATTAGCACCTAGTGAGTGGATCAGAATTGAGGAAATGAGAAATGCAAGATGTATATAATACTTTCAGGTGATGGTTTCCTCAAGTTCAAAGCATAATTCGGGGCTGAAATCACACAATTAAATATATGTAAAAGAATGTTTTAATCTGCAAATATTTGAAATATACACCGGAGTAACAAAGATGATAATGGTCAACTTCGTTTTGAAAAAAGGAGAAAAAAAGAATTTATTAACGTTTGTCAAGATTTGTGGCTTTTCAGCCTTTTAGGATAGCGACGTTTTACTTAGAATTATTTGATGTATTCTATAGAAAAGTGAACACACTTTCACGTACGTTTGCTTCAATTACCATTCCGCCCCCAAGTTCTCTGCTCTGTTTTTCCTGTGCTGGTGGTCATTTGTGCCGCCAACGGCATCTACGCAAGTTAATTCCATGTCCTTGCAATATCAGGACGAACAGCAGGAGCTTATAATAATTTCACCAAAATTAACCCCCGAAGTTCATTCCGTCTGCTTCATGATGGCGCGTGATGCTGAAGTATGTTCCTGATCTACAGGCAGGAATCCTGCGCAAAACATCTGTTGAAACATTAAACACATGATAAGACCGTTTTTAAATAACAGACAAACTTAGCTGTTTTTGTTTGGACCGTGTGTGTGTGTGTGTGTGTGTGTGTGTGTGTGTGTGTATGAATTATGAAAATGGATACTGTTAAACATTCAAGGCAAATATTCATGGTTAAATATTTTTCAATTGTATGATCTTGGTGATTAGCAGTTTGAACTTGTTGAAGCAGTCATCAAGAATAGACTTGGTATGTATAAAAATTAATGCTGCACCTATTCTTAATATATTTTTTTCTTCATGTCTGTGTTAGGTGCCTCTCCATTTTCCTCCCTTCTAATCTGCATGGTCATGATTCTGTGCCAGCAAGTCTCTAGAGCGCCAGTTGTGCTTCTGCTCTTCCTCTTCAGGCTTACATTTGAGCCCACAAGCAGTGTCCCTGTGACTGAACACAAAGTGGGCAATCAATATGAACCCTCCTCTCCTGAACTTACACAGGCAGAGATTCAGTTTACCCGAACTGGAGATGTTCTGCCAGGTACACAGAATGAAGAGGAGGATGAACTTTTCAAAGATGTGGACCCAAAAACCTTAGCAGCAGTCCTCCTAGAAGCCCTCAATAAGCCTCAGGAGGTAATGACTGAGCAAAAGAAGAATATAGGAGAGAAGGACAAAGCAGAAGAGAACAGGGAGATGCAGAGTTTTGACACAGAAAGAAATGGTGATCAGGAGCTGGAACTGTTGCGAGAAGCTACTGAGGCACAGGGCAGGGAAGAGAGAGAAAGGGAAGAGGATAAGGAAAGGAAGGAGGAGGAAGAAGAACTCCTCACAGAAAAGGTGACAAGTCACACCACCAGTCAAGCAATGCCTGTAAAAGAACAAGAAGTAGTTATGAAGGATAAGGCAAGCAAGGAAGAGCAACAAGAAACAGAAGGCACTGCTGATGTGGATAAGGATGAGCAGCTGAGTCCAGAAGAGTTGAAGAACCTTGAAAGCATGTTAGAGGAGTTTCAGAGCTACAGTACAGCCATGAAAAGAGAACGCGATTCATCTTCTGGCCTGAGAGAGAGTCGTGGTGATTACTTTGACTATCTGGATCGTAATGGCCTCATGAACAATGAGATCAAGCCCAAACCTAAGGGTTATGACTTAGCTCTGTCTAAGAAGAAACTTAAATGGCAGCAAGAGCAGGAAAAGAACACGAATCGGCTATTGTATAAGGGAGGAAACTTCATGGATGATTTTAATGATAATATTGAAGATCAAGAAGAGGAAAATGGAGAGGATGAAAAGGAAGTGCTGAGTCCAGAGGAAGAAGAAGCTAGGGCTAAAGCTGAGCAAGAAGAGGTGCGCAGACAAGCAGCTGAGGCCCAGAGAGCCAAGGCAGAGGAAGAGAAGCTTGCAGATATTGCATCAGACATGATCTTGCAATACATGGTCAAGCAAGATGGGAAGAAGTATCGGGACAATAATGCTGCAGAAGACAAACGCTCAGAGGAAGATGGTGCCAATGATGAAGATGATGACATTGACCCACAAACTATTGACAAGTTGATAGAGATCTCAAGTAAACTGCACTTGCCTGCAGATGATGTGGTAGATATAATCAGTGATGTAGAAAAAAAGAAAAAAAAGGATGCCCCTGAAACTCTGCAATGGCAACGACCTCTTGTACCACCTCCAGCCCCTGATATTCCATCTACAGTCCTGAAAACATCGCCTCCCTCAAAACCACCCAAACCTAACACAAATGTGCTAAAATCATGGTTCAAAGACAGGGCTCCTATTAGGGCCAGTCAGCCAGATTTTTGGATGAAGAAACAGTGGCCTCTTTGGACCTACCCCTCCTATCAGCGCTATCAAAAGCCCTATAGTAGTTATTACACCATCTACATCCCACCTCCCAAGCCTAAACCCCGCTATTATGCCAAACCCTCCTACTCCCTTAACGGCATACTAGGAAATTCATTGGACTATGAGCTTGATTACCCTCTCAAACAAAGGTATCGTCCATGGGCACAGAGTCGTCCAAGGGCTCCTCTGGCTTTCCGGCGCAACCTCTATTTCCCTAACTACATTGTCCCTCATCCTCGGACTTTCAAAGCCATACCTATGCCCAAATCACGCTCACCCCTGCTTCATCGCCCTGCTTTCTACTACTCACCCACAGCATCTGTAGTTGCCCCACAGGATGGCTATTACAGCCAAGTGGAACAACCACTGCCAGACAGCAACGAGGAGCTGGGAAACTTCATTGAGAAGGTTTTCCTGAAACGTCCCCGCTTGTTTCAGTGACAGTGTAGATAAAGAGGGAAAGCAAAAGGAAAATTAGGCAAGCAAGGACGGTACAACTGTGAGACTGTTTTGCCAGAACAATATTTTGGTTTCATTTTCAGAAATAGGTATATCCAGTCTAATTCACCTGTCCTTCCCTCTTCAGTTAAGCTAAAAAAAAAGCCAGTAGACTGGTGACTGTTGCCATTTTCAGTGGTGTTTCTTCCCTCTTCATGTATTCCCCTCCTTCCCTACATATATTGATAGACAGTGGAAATGAGGTGAACAAAGGGTGCTTTTGTCAATCATGGGGTACACACATGACTCAAATACCCAATTAAAATCCTAAAAAAAAAAACTCCACACTTCTAAAAGGCCTTTAAAAAAAGGAAGATAAAAATATACTGGAACATCTTTTGTAAGCCTTATATTTTATTATTTTTTTAATCATTTATAATATTCAGAAATTGTTTAAACCACGTTGTCATTTTCTCTAATTATGACAAAAACAAGAAAAAATCTACTAAACGTTAAACCTTTAAAGAATGCATGCATAAACACATGTTTATTCCAGTCAGTTATGATAAAATATTAAGTGCCATAATCTTAAGAAATGTTTACGTTTGGTTCATTCCACCAAACGAATGTTTTAAATATACCTAGTAGTATTCTGACACACTTGGTTCTGTACATAGAATTAACTGCCTGTAGGCTGACATTTTTGTTTTGTTTTTTTCTTTTTGTATTTAAGATTGTTTTTATACACAGAAAATTGATAGTTGGTGCAAAGAATGCTCATACATTCCAAATATTTCTAAGAAAAGCTTTTTCATACAGTACAAGCTGTTTTGATGACAGTCATTTATTGCCTTATTTCCCTTTTCATGACTATAGCAGCATTTGTTCACTGAGGGGTTGACAGGTTTAATCCTACTCAACTGGTTGAATGTTGGAGACAAATTCATGTTTAATTGGACTACATACTGTAATACATTTCAACTTAATGGTAAATATTAAGAAGGATGAGGTGTCCATGTGACACATTAACTACCTAATTAATTACTTCTAAAATGTCATTTCTAAGTTAAAAAAAAAAAGAATTTACAATATTTTTAATGAAAAGAATTTGAATGTCCCATAAAATTTTCGATCAGTAGTTACTTTTACCCAAAATATTGGTATACGGTACCAGAATCTCAATTCTGGGTAAATTCAGGTTTACAGTGCAGAACTGGATAAGGTGCATGAAAAAATAGATGCATTTTTAAACTATGCGTTAGAGATAACAAACGACACTGTGAACAACAACAATTCTTTACCAGTCATAAGGTCAAAGAGAAACCAAACAAAGAAATGGTGATAAGCTTCAATACTGAAATGTTAAGTTCCCCTAATTGTGTGATACGTTACCCACCTGACAATGAGACAACGATAAGGAAAGAACAAGGGGGAGGTACTTGACGTTCTAGTTAATTTAAACAAGCTGGGAATTGAATAATAGTCATAAAGCAAACAAGTGTCTGCACGTTTATGTGAACTTGCATCTAAAATGTGTTTCTTCTTTGAAGACATTATAAGCATAAAAAAAAGTATAAAAACAAAAAACAAAAGACAAATGTTTAGCATACCAGAGTAACTGTCAAGTCTTGTAGAAAGAAAATCAGCTGTTTGTCAGTTCTAGATGTATCTTGTATGTATCTTAATAAACATGCGTTTGCTGGATGTAAATAATCGCATGTTGATGACTAGTTTTGCTACACAGAGACAATTCAATAAAATTTACTATTTTTTATTAATATTGGGCTTTTAATTGTGTCTTGAGGAAAATGTGAATATGACATTTTGTTTGTAGATTTGACACCATTTACATTTTATTTTTGCCAGCTACAAATTTGTTGACCAAAGGAAGATTATGCCATAATTTCCAATAAGCTTGATTTTTTTTTTGTTAAAACATGTTTAAACAAACAGTGTGTCAACCATGTGCCATCAGATCAATAAATTTAAACAAGAAAAGACATTGCAATTCATAGTTATTGCCTAAATATAAGAGAAATATTCCCAAAAAGTCCAAATGGCCTGTGTATTAGATTTCAATAGATACAAATTTTCCCTGTGAGATTATTACTCACATATACAGTATAGTACCCTACTGTCCATGTTTAGCAAGCTCTCTTAGAGCTCTTTTTTTCCTGCTTTGTAGGGTGTCTGCCACTTCCACCTAGTACATTTTCTCACGCTAAGACTCTTTGATTTTGCTCAGAAGTCCTGTGGCTCAGACAGTTTGCTTGGATAACTTTTTTATTAAACAAGAAACCCTGCAGCACTGTAGTATGGTCATACCAGAGATCATTAATGATATTCTTTTCGAAGGAAAACAGAAGTGTTAACACACCATTAAAATATAATGTATAACTTATAATATCACTCTATTTTGCAAGGTATACTGTAAGTAACAATACACAAGGTTTATTGCAAAATATATATTTTTTAAATACATCAATGTTGTTGATGAAAATTAGTTTTCAAAATATGATTGTACATACTCAGTGAAGTACATTCCCTATCTACTATACTGTACATACAGCACATATGATTGGGATAAAAAAAAATGGTATAAAAAATATACACTGCTGGGTCAATGTGAAAAGAAAGGAGATTTTTTTAGATGGGATAACTTACTGGTCAGTAACAAGCAAAGAATAACAAGGATATTGCTGAAATTATTAAAACTGGATTTAGAACTGTCCAACCCATCATTAAAAATTGGAAAAATAATGCTGAACTGTCAATTTTGCAGTAGAAATGTGATCAGAAAAATAATTATGTTTGCCCAGTTTAAAAATGGACCATAGAAATCACAGCTATGTTTAATAGTGAAAGTAAAAGCATTTACACACACAGTGCAACAAGAACTCATATGATTGATACTAAACTGCTTTGTGGCCATGAAACCACTTCTTAGTGAGGTCAATCTGAAATTTTCTAGGAACCATAAAGAATGGACTTTGACCAAAGGTCATGTAGTCTGTAGAGACCAGATTTACCCCTATTCCAGAGCACTGTCCATGTCAGAGTTTAGAAGAGAGGCATGAAGCATTGCAAACATTTTGCATAGTGCCCACTGTGCAAGCCTCTGGATTTAGTGTTCACGACCAGGGGTTGCTTCTGTTGGCCAGGTGTATGCCCAACAATGTTATGTGGTAATAAAATTAAGCCAGCCATGGGGTTAATAAAATTAACAAATGCATTCTTTTGTATTAATTCAATACAGTAGCTATTATAATCATATATATGACATGTCTGCAAACTGACATTGCACCTGACCCCCACCTTTTATTTTGCATGTGGTGAGTGCACAAGATGGCTTCACATCACCATTTTGAGATGAGCCGTACCAGGTTATGTGGGTGGTCTGTCACTAAACACTTGCTCACACCAACCCAAGACGGTGAAAGCAAGGGAAAGTGAGATTCGCTCTTTGCCTGACTTCTCCCCTTAGATTCGTTTCTTGTTGTTCAAGGGTGGCCCTACAGGGAACATTAAGAGGGAAGATGAAAAAAGTAGACCAAAATGTCACAGGGAAAACACACAAAAAATAAATACATTATTATTATTATTGTTGTTGTTAATAATAACAACAACAACAACAATAATAATAATAATAATAATAATAATAATAATAAATGGAATAAATAATAAAGGAAAATGGAAAGAAAAACAGAAAAGCTAGTAAAGCAAGTAATAAACAGAAAAAACGAGAGGGCGAGAGTGTGGGGGTGGCGAGGTTGATGAGAACAGCACAGCCCACGGAGGTGCAGTGATTCATGAGTCACGTGGTTGAGGTGTGAGTCATACTCCTTCTACTGCAGAACCCCCATCCACCAACACACATAAAGCTTGTACTTATGTTGTATTTATTGATGCGCAGGCACTGGGTCCTTCCAGAAATTTTGCGAGATAGGTAATGTTTATTTAAGTATAAATATTCACATAAGTAAATATTAACGTAAGTATTTATAAGAAGAAGAATTGCCTAATGGCTATTCAATTCACATGTGTTACTTCATGGTCTGATAAACAAAGCAGTTCTAAAATGTGTCCTCCCTGTTTGGCTGACCTCTCACAGTCACACACAGACACATTGAGGTACAAATTTTTTTTTTAAGGATATAATGATTTAATGATT
Source organism: Channallabes apus (assembly GCA_030522415.1). Classification (NCBI taxonomy): domain Eukaryota; kingdom Metazoa; phylum Chordata; class Actinopteri; order Siluriformes; family Clariidae; genus Channallabes; species Channallabes apus. The sequence goes on along the minus strand of CM060108.1, from coordinate 25,565,350 downwards.
TAATCTCATTAAATGCCGTCTGAATCATGCAACAAAAGACACTTCGTTGTTCACTTCAAATATTGATTTTTCTTCACATTCTGTATGAGTCAACACCAGAGCGAGAGAGAGAGAGAGAGAAAGAGAGGAAAGCATTATGGAAAAAACCCACAGAATGCCAATTTGTCCAGCTTCCAATAAACAATGAGTTCATCAGCATCAGGCCTATGGCAAATACTTCTCAGTTTGGAATGCTTGTAAACAGCTCCAGCTGCCAAAAGAAGCCATATATGGCATCCTGCGGGAAATGGCAATATAGTGCACGTATGTTCATGCAAGTATTATGATGATGTCCATCCAGAGATACTGTAGACACTTACAGTTCATATACATAATATGGGCAGGCTGTAAATCATTGGCATTAAAAATTCATGCTGATGAGAGTGGAGGAGCCAGTCCCCATGATGTGGAAGCAGCAGAGGGCAGAGAAATTTAGTAGAGTCTCACTCACCACTGGTGCTGAGCTCATGCCAGATTAGTCCTCATCTTAATGCAAAGGCAAGCAGATACAGATCTCTATTTCTGGAATTTTAAAGTGCTCTGTTGTCTAAATAAAAATCTAGGTTGCTTTAAGGACAAAAGAAATGTCATAATTAATAGATGCATATACAGTTTGTATATACATCGCTGTACGTTAAGTAATCATGTAAAGAATCATGACATCTTAAACCAGTCACTTTACAGTTACGTATCTTTCACCATGGTAACAAATGGAAAGTTGATTTTATATTTGTTTTAACAGCCTAGTAAAAATAGAAAGCAGCTAAGATAAACGCTTCACTGGTACAAAGTACCAAGGTTCTGCTTAAGATCCATCACTGTTTCTCCCCTATGTATCATTTGTTAAAGCCAATCGGTTGTTTCATGAATATTTGGATGTTGGCTCACCAGAAGAATGATTACACATAAAATGTAGGTTTCAAGTGCAAAATATCAAATATCATTCAAAAGAGTCTTTGGTTTGAACTAGTAAGCTAATGAAACCTCTTAAGCAAACATTTACACTTGGGAATTTGCACACTATATGTATGATACATTTTAGAAACAGATTCCACCTCATTTTCCAGCTAAATTGACAGACAATGTTGTGTATTTTGCTCTTCAAAAGCCACTGTACAGTAGTATTAATGTATAGAATGACTACATTGTAAGATACACATTACCTCTCAGTTAAGTAAGTTAATTTTTTCCTTATGGGACAACATACAGTAATAGGAAATTTTATCACAAAAACAATTGACATAAGCATATGCTTTAAATTTACTAAACAAAACAATTTACATAATTGCCAACAAATTGTTGTACTTGGGTAAAAAGATGTTTTCTACTTTCCTTTAACAAAGTAAAAGATCTTTCAGGCTGAGAGACAGGTGGGAGTTGACAAGTTTGGTAATGAAGACTAAAAAAGGACATTAAAAATGTCCAGTAGCTTATTGGCAGCAGTTAGTAGCCCAGTGGAGGCACTGAAATGCCAACGCAGATTATATTTCAAGGAAGCTGTGGGCTTTTACTGTTTTACCGCAGTGGTATGATCAGTGTATTTTTTATTGCTAGAAGGCTTGCTCGGTCAGCACTCTGGAGGAAGCAATTCAGACTAAAAAGGAAAAAAAAAAGACTTTACGGGGCAAGAGCTCACATCTTCTCCACATTTTTATCCACTTTCAAAGTACTGTTAGCCAAAGGCTTATTATGCCAACATGCTCTATGGAGCATTGTAGAAATAACTTCCTGCTGGCTGCTATTAAATGTTTTAATGATGTTCTGAGATGATGGTTTAGCTAATTAGGCTTTTATTTATTAATCACATTTTGTTTTATACCCTTGTTATTATTTTAAGGTTAAAACCTATTTTAAGGGCAAACTGAATAATTTATGTCAGAATGAGAACAAAAGATGCAAATGTAATTCAACAGAATTTTAATATTCTTGGCAAACCAAACACATGACTCAAAAATCAGCAATTATCAACAAACAGCATATATTGCACAGTGAAAGAACAGAAAGAGGGTCAAAAATCATTGTAACAATTAGAACAATATGGCATGGTATAGACAAAGAACATAGAGCCTTTATAATGTGAGTGTGCATAAAAGAGAGCGAGAGAGAGAGAGAGAGAGAGAGAGAGAGAGAGAGAGATATTTGGATGTATTGATTAAGAAATTGGGTCAACTTGTACTTATGAACTGGGCAAATCCATCCATCCAACTACACGACCGTGCAGTCATAAGCTCATGCAATTGCCGTAAATGCTATACAGCAAAGATGCCTTCAAAACAGCTTTTTGGTATTACAACACTTTGAAGACCCTTTAGATTTAGGTGCATTTTGTGTAGTTTTATAATGAAATTATAATGAAAGTTTCACTGTGAATTTATTCCCATCAAAAGCCAAAATAAATTTTTGCCCAAGATTTGCCCATGCTCCTAGAATTACTTGCTCACAATTTGAGCATGATGAATTTTTGCCTTGTCATCTTAGCATACGTCTATGGCATCAGAGGAGAACAAAATGCACAAAAGACGTGATAACCTGGTCATTCAGTACATTCAGGTAGTTTTATTTTATGGCTGCATAATGTTGCTGAGCCTAGACCTGAATAACTGAATCAATTCCAAATTATAACACTGCCTTTAGAGGCTTGCACAGTAGAGTTCATCTTTTCCTGATGTAAACCCATACCTTTTTTGTTGATGTCATTTTACAATTATTCTTCCTCAAACTTTTTCCACAAAGTTGCAAACATACATATACTGCTATAGGTATAGGTATGTGTATAGGTAGGTTTTCCAAAATGTTCCAGCATGACCATGCTACTGTGATAGTGACTTTTTTTTAGTTACTTTTAATACATAATATATTTCAAACATCAGGATAGCAATTAAATTTTAGCTTTCTAACTAGGCTAAATTAAACAGATTAATGTTAGGAATGGAAAATCTGAAAAAATAGCCATATGAGGTTTGTTTGCTGCGGATTAATATGTTTTAGTACCTACAACAATGCTAACAATACAGTATGCTTATAGTAAAGACAATTGAGGCGATATAATCTGATATTACTGTAAACGTTTTCCCAGAATAAAGGTGATTAAAATAATTTTATTGGCTTGAGAACATTTGATTGTCCACAGAAATAATATACTTTTATTTCTCTACTGTATATAGTCCTCTGCTACACTAATGCACTTATCCCAGGATTTCACTAGTGCCTGAATACCATCAAGGCAGAAAGGTTTCTCAGTATGCTCAGGCATTCCATTCCCTGAATGGACTGCAGTGGCTTCTGTGCCACCTTGCCAAGGAACGTCATTCACAGTCATATGGCTTTTTTTAACAAAAACATTTTACCATTAAAGTGCTTTACTGTGGCTAAGAATCTCATCACCATACTGTACTTGAAGTCTTTTGTGAATGTCGCTCAGTTTTGTGCATTCATTCACTAGAAATTTCATCAGACATTGGAGTTTGATATGAATGCTCATCATAATTTCAGTCCATTAGCATGTTTGATGAAACAATGTAACCATTACTTATTGTACTTCCTACTTCAGATTGTTTTAAGCCTCTATTCCAGAACAGCTTAAACAATTAGGGTGTCTCTGATAACATTTGGTTAGAGAAGGATCTTTTGGCAAAATAATGAGTTCAAATATAGAATTGATACTAAATTGGTACACAACATTTCCCAACTGTCATTCAGAACCTTATTGAAAACATAAGCATAAATTAAATAGTTTTTAATACTTGGATATAAATCCTTTGCCATCAATGAACGCCTGATGTCTGGAACCCATAAACAGCTCTGCAGAGCTTTTATTGCATCAGTTTTCATTTCCTGTTTATTATATAATAGGCCTACAGCTGTTTCTTTCTGCAAGTTAAATTTATGCTTAATTGCAATCAGATCAGGTGATTAACCTAATTATTGCAGAGCACTTCCCTTTTTGGATTTTAAAAAGTCTTGGGTTGCTTTTGAAGTATGCCCACGAGTCATTGTCTATCGTTGAAACACCACCCAAGGAGTTTTTAAACATTTGGATAAAATAGGCAGATAAAATAGTCATATATTTACTTTACATGGTGCAATTTTTTCAGTAGTCACATTATCAAAGTCCCACTCAGAGCTTAAGGTTGGATGTTTTGGATCATAAGCAGTTCCTTATTTTCTCTGTACTCTTCTTTTCCCATCATTTCGCTGATCTTTGTCCCATCTGTCCATAAGATGTTATTTCAGAATTGATTGGAATTCAGTACATATTTTGGTTAAATATATTCTGGTTGAATCTGTTTATGAAGTTTATATTTTTTGACTCAAACACAGAACAGCATTCTTGATCTGGCCAACTGTTATGAAGAAATTCTCCTGTAATCCACCACAGCTGTTTCCAGCTGTCTTCTTGGCCTTTTAGGTGATCTTGATCTCACAAGTGTGGTCTTTCTTTTTAAGAATCTACCAAATTGTTGGTTTGACATCACGCATATCTCACTGATCTGTTTGCTTAGATATTTCAAAGGTCTTTTAAAAGGTCTATTGCTTGTGTCATTGACAGGTTTCAGATGCCAAATGCAAATGTCACACTTGGAATAAACTTTATAATCAAAAGGTTTGTAATGCCTATACTCTCCACCTGATTTGGATGTTCTAAATCTAAAGTATCTAAAAGTATCTGTAATTTGTTTGCTTGTTTTTAATATCATTATTTAATGTCCACTCTAACATACTATGGTAGACAGCTAAAGTATCAATAACTTTTACAAAAAGAACAGGCCACTTGCACAAGCCTAAAACTACAGTATGGGGGGAAAATGAAATGTTCAGTACTGTGGCGTCATTCAGGAACCCTTTATAAATTTTCGCTAACCTTGATCGAAATTACAGGAATAGACTCAGTGCTGTTATTCTCCCTTAGCAAGGTTTAAAGCTCCATTAAAGGTTATTCTCCTTTGGCAAATACAGTGGGGGAAATAAATATTTGATCCCCTACAGATTAGTTGTTTACCAGATTTGCACACATCTTGGGATGCATTTTGATCCACTATTCTTTACAGATTTTCTCTAAATGTTTAAGGTTTCTTGCCTGTTGCTTGGCAACTCGAAGTCTATTTCTATTGGATTATGGTCTGAAGATTGGCTAGACCACTACATGACCTTAATGTGCTTATTCTTGAGCCACCCCTTAGTTGCCTTGGCAGTATGTTTGGGGTTATTTTCATGCTGGAAGACCCATCCACCTACCTTTAGCAGACTGTGGACTGTGGTGTTCTTAGTGTCATAGTCAGCATTTTCTTCCTCCGAAAAACAGCAAGTCGAGTTGATGACAAAGAGCTCAATTTTGGTCTCATCTGACCACAGCAGTTTATCCCAATCTTTCTCTGTTCATTGGCAAACCTCAGACGGCTCTGTACATGTGTCTTCTTGAGGAGGGGAAGCCTTGCTGCGCTGAAGGATTTCAATCCATGCAGGCGTATTGTGTTACCAATGGTTTGTTTGGTGACTGTGCTCCCAACTGCCTTGAGATCATTCACAAGCTCCTCTCGTGTACTGTAGTCCTGGGCTGGTCCCTCATTTTTCTCATGATTACTCTCCATGAGGTGAAATCTTGCATATAGGGCCATTAATGTTTACTTTGTATTTCTTCCATTTGTAAATAATCGCTCCAGCAGTTGTCTCCTTCTCACCAAGCTTCTAGCTGATGGTCTTGTAGCCCATTCCAGTCTTGTGCAGGTCTAAAATCTTGTTCCTGACTTGCTTTGACAGCTCTTTGGTCTTGCCGATGGTGGTGAAGTTTGAATGGAAGATAGAGATTTTGTGTACAGGTGGCCTTTATACACATACCACAAGGGGATCAAATACTTATTTCCCTCATTGAAATGCAACTTAATTCATAAAATTTGTATCATGTGCTTTTTCTGGATTTTTGGTTTATATTCTGTCTCAATCCTTTACCATAAACCTATGATAAAAATTATAGACCCTTCATTTCTTTGTAAGTGGGCAAACTTAGAAAATCTGTAGGGGATCAAATACTTATTTCCCCCACTGTATAGATTGTGGATGTACTGTACCAATAATTTTGAAAACTAGTATACTGCAAAAATGCTTTTAAAGGATATAGTAAAATTAAATATAATTATGCATTGCATGTGCCAGTGCCATTTATTTTTTCGCTCATTTTCCATGAAGGGCACCAACAGTTTTGCAGTTCTCCTTTATTGCACAGTAGATTCTTGTTTATAATTGTATACATATGAACTACAACCATCTGTTGAATTAGAAAATTCTTTGCATTAGACATGTTTTACACTTTATGCTGTTACTGTAGTTTAAGTTAAAATTTAAGTCTACCACATTAATGTCAGGTAATTCTAGGTAAGTAAATTAAATGCAGCATATACAATCACAGAACACATTATTAGGAACACCTATACATTCATGCAATTATCAAATCAGCCAGACAAGGTAGATCTCTTAGTTTACAGAGAATGGTGAAATAAGGAGAAATATCCAGTAAGCAGCATTCTGTACATGGAAATGTTGATGAGTGAGGTCATCAGGGAAATAGCCAGAATGGTTTGAAATGACAGAAAGACTACAGTAACTCAGATAACAACTCTACAATTGTGGTGAGCAGAAAAGCATTTCAGAATGTACATGTCATTAATTCAAGCAGATGGGCTACAACAGGATAAGACCACATCAGGTGTGACAGCCAAGATCAGAAAGCCGAGGCTACAATGGGTAATGGCTTAATAACACTGAACAGGCAAGGTCTGATGAATGGTCTGATGAATCTCAATTTCTGCTGAGGCCTTGTTTCAGCAGTTCAGTCGGGTGGAGGTGACGGGATGGTGTGGGGAATAGGGTGTTTTCTTGTCACACTCTGGACCTGTTAATTACAATCCATCATTGCTTGAGTGTCACAGAATATTGTTTTTGACCATGTGAATCACTTCACGGCCACAATTTATCCATCTTGTAATGAACGCGGTCAACATGATAACACACCACATAGAAGTTTCATCAGTGACTGCAATGTTCTTCAGTGGTCATCTGAGTGACCACATTTGATGTCAACAGAACACCTTTGGGATGAAGTAGAACAGGAGATTTGGAGGGTGAAAATAAAACTGAAAAATCTGCAGGTATTACATGATTCAACCATGCCAACATGGACGTGCACAGGGATAAAGTTGCAAGCTACTGCCAATTTGCCCTTTTTTTTGGGATGCCCTAGAGGAGGGAACAAATATTTTATTTTAGCTGCATAAATACGAGAATCTCATAACTGCTAAAGTTAAACCAAATTAAATTAGCATCATATCACACAGTCATCACATGAACCAATCTTAGATGGATCTTATTTAGATAGTTGGGTAATATATTGTATATGTATCACATATACAGTGAAACCTCGGATTGCGAGTGTTCCGCAAGACGAGCAAAGATTTTTTAATAAATTTGGACTTGGAAAACGAACAAGTCTTGGTTTACGAGTACCGAGTATCATGTATCACGCATGCGCTTATTGTTTCGACGCTGAGCGTCACGTGATCACAACTAAGCCAACTGTTTTTCTCTCTCGTGCGCTTTGTGGGTAATCGTCTCCCATGCTAAAACATTTTATTTTGTGTCTGTATGCTTGTGTGTACAGCGCGCGTGTAAAGCAAAAGCAAGTCTCATTAGAGAGGTTAAAGATCCATTATCTCTCTCTGCACAAGGCTTATCCTGCTCTTTGCCAGCTCTGTGTCTCTGTGTTCGCCATTGGACAACGTTCCCCGCACACACGCACGCGTGAGAGATGGCAGTGGTAAGCTCAAAATCATATTGCTGCTTAAATTAGTTCACAGGAAACATTTTATTGTATTAATCTTTCAAACAAAACTAAAATATGGTTAGTTAAATGCACGTGTCCCTGCACTCTGGTCCACAAGGACCAAAATGTCAAAATAATGTTTCCAGCATCTTGTGGATTCCATGACCTCAAGAATTGAGTGTTTAGAGAGCAAACAGAGGCTCTACAAAGCATTATTTTATCTGATAAAGTTTCAGAAAATATAAAAAAACAGAACTTATTATACAAACCGGATTCCAAAAAAGTTGGGACACTAAACAAATTGTGAATAAAAACTGAATGCAATGATGTGGAGATGGCAAATGTCAATATTTTTATTCAGAATAGAACATAGATGACAGATCAAAAGTTTAATCCGAGAAAATGTATCACTTTAAAGGAAAAATATATTGATTCCAAATTTCACGGTGTCAACAAATCACAAAAAAGTTGCGACAAGTAGCAATAAGAGGCTGGAAAAAGTAAATTTGAGCATAATGAAGAGCTGGAAGACCAATTAACATTAATTAGGTTAATTGGCAACATGATTGGGTATAAAAAGAATGGCAGTGTCTCTCAGAAGCCAAGATGGGTAGAGGACAGAGGTGTCAAGTAACGAAGTACAAATACTTCGTTACATTACTTAAGTAAAAATTTTGTGTATCTATACTTTACTGGAGTAATTATTTTTCAGCCGACTTTTTACTTATACTCCTTACATTTTAAAGCAATTATCTGTACTTTCTACTCCTTACATTTTAAAAATAGCCTCGTTACTCTATTTTTATGATCAGAACGCGCAACCCCCCGGTCGCATGATAAGAACGCGCACATCCACAAGCACAAGCGTTTTCATTGGGCCAGGGATCATTTACAATGGAGTGTGGCAAAATGGAAGACTGTTCTGTGGTCAGACGAGTCACGATTCGAAGTTCTTGTTGGAAATGTGGGACGCCATGTCATCCGGACCAAAGAGGACAAGGACAACCCAAGTTGTTATCAACGCTCAGTCCAGATGCCTGCATCTCTGATGGTCTGGGGTTGCATGAGTGCGTGTGGCATGGGCAGCTTGCATGTCTGGAAAGGCACCATCAATGCAGAAAAATATATTCAGGTTCTAGAACAACATCTAGTCATCTCTTTCAGGGAAGACCCTGCATTTTTCAACAAGATAATGCCAGACCACATTCTGCATCAATCACAACATCATGGCTGCGTAGGAGAAGGATCCGGGTACTGAAATGGCCAGTCTGCAGTCCAGATCTTTCCCCTATAGAGAACATTTGGCGCATCATAAAGAGGTAGAGGCCTGTATTAGACAAGAATGGGAGAGCATATTTCTAAACTTGAGAAACTGGTCTCCTCGGTCCCCAGACGTCTGTTGAGTGTTGTAAGAAGAAGGGGAGATGCCACACAGTGGTGAAAATGGCCTTGTCCCAACTTTTTTGGGATTTGTTGACACCATGACATTTTGATTCACCATATTTTTCCCTTAAAATGATAAACTTTCTCAGTTTAAACTTTTGTTCTGTGATTTATGTTCTGTTCTGAATAAAATCATCTCCACATCATTGCATTCAGTTTTTATTCACAATTAGTTTAGTGTCCCAACTTTTTTGGAATCCGGTTTGTACATTTTTGTTACTTACAAAGTTCATATTTGTTATATTTTGAAAATTTAGTGATTGTATAAATATGCAGGCCTCACTAATAACACTATTAACCAGTGGTATATATAAAAAAGCAAATACCACAGTGGGAAATTCCAGTGATCTACTAAGCACACATTGTCACCATCATTGTTCTCAAGTTGGATCATGAGAATGTAAAAACAAATTTGATGTCCTTGTTTAAAAAAAAAAAAAAAAAAAAAGGAAATAAGTACATGGCTGTGCCAAATAAGCTACAGTACAGTATGTGTACACCCACAGATAGTCTTGTGCAAGTGCATTACCATCAAGCAAATTCACCTGCTACAATTTATAAGAAAGTGGCAGGAGTTGAGTACTGATATTACAAATCTGAGGCGTTTATGTTCAAATGCTTCTTTCTATGAAAACACCAAGGTCATTTTAATATGTAAATATGGCATCTTGTATTTTTTTTAACTGGTATCTCTATGACTGTTGCCCAAAGTATAATCTATTTCAATGTTGAAGACAATATGGAATCTTTAAACCAGTCTCCACGAAAATTCTCTCCCTATTCTTTCAGGAATAGTTCAACTGGTTTTCCAACAAGTAATCCACAATCTGTTTGGAAGCAACATGAGTCGAATGCATCACTCTCATTCTATAGAATGCAGAGTTAATAGCAAAGTAAGTCAAATTAAATCTTAAAATATACTCAGCTTATTTAAATTTGCACCTGCATTCAAAACTTTTCCATTAAAATGTTAGAAAGGTCATTTTGTTCTCTAGTTGTACAGGTTACAGTGAACTCTGCATGCAACTCGCCATTTGTTTAACTGTGTTAAAAATGACTTAAGCCAGACATTAACAAAAAAAAAGTTAAAATTGCACAATAATGTGTGAAATGCACGGATAAGAAGACAAAAAATGTAGACGACCCTTCTCTAAGAGTAGTACAGGAGTGAAGTTAGTGTTTTACTTAATGTGAAAATAGATTTTCTCCGCTTCCCCTCTACCACTCATCCCATGTCTTTCTTGTCGTGACGGTGCAGTCAGTTTCACTGCACCACTGTGACAAAAGACCAGTGACTCATCCGCTTACATGCTCCATCTCTCTCGATCCAATTTTCTCAGGCACTAACTCTAACAGTGTTACATTTCTGCTCAAGACAAACAGTGATAAAAACAAAGGAACGGTTTCTATAAAGAAATTGTCTTTATTTTTCCCTGTGAAACACTAATTTTATAAGAAGTGTCAGTTAATTTATCAGTTAAAAAAAAAACAAAAAAAACAGCAGACGAAATGCTCCATACAGACACAAATTTACAGGGAAATTGGGGTTTTATTTCATTTTAAAAATTACATTCACACAAAATCTGACAGGCACACATCCTCATGCTGTATTAATTAGTTTAATTATTGAATTAACATACAAGTTCCAGACCAACTTGGATATGTATCAGGAGAGAGAGAATAAAAAAAAAAAGTGGCTGCTCAAACTTTTATTTACTTTTAATCAAAATCATGACTGCAAACAAAGAAAATTATTAAATTTAACAGTGTTTGACAGTGTTTTGTTTCTCAATTTTGCACAGTAATATAGTTTTGGACTAATCACAATTATTCTTACGCGTTCAGAGAAAGTTTATCTAAAAGTTTTGTTTTCTAACAGAACAACTTATAAAATCAGACCCATCATGAAGGAACTAACCTACTAAATTAACAGGAAATTTTTTTTATATAACTACCTCCATAGTTTCACCCAGTAACTGCGTACTGCATAATTATGCTGTCAGAGTCCAAGACTTGATGGTTTCTGCACTCAGGTTTTAGTTCCATTAGCGCCATTTGGTATGATATTTTTATAGAGCTTATTATTTCAATGAGAGAATGTCATGTGCATTTCTCTTTGCATTTGATTAACATTCATTCAACCAGATTATGCAAAATTTAGATTTTAACACATGTTCTTATGAGCCAGCTCCAAGACATGGATGGGACAGGTGGTGAGAGCAACAATTTATCACAGAATAGCTTAGTATTAACTATTAAGGAAGAAAAATACACAACTCTACTCAAAAGATTTTTATTTCGGAGAATACATATATATATATATATATATATATATATATATATATATATATATATATATATATATATATATATATATTTATTTAAAAAAAAAAACGTTGTCTTAAGTTTTTTTTATCTAGTCGACGTCACACATGATGCCAAAGCCCTCTTTTTTTGTTTAGTTTTTTTAAAAGTAGTTATTCAAATATTATTCCCTTTTTATTCCAAGACTACGCATTTACAGTCAGACACATTTCTTTGGAAAGCAGGAAGTAGAAAGAAACAAAACAGGAAAGAGGTTAGGTACCATTTTGTGGGTATTCTTCCACGCTTGTATTAAAATAAACATTCAGAGACTTTGCAGATGTGGTTCATAGAACTAGAACCGAATGAATAGACCATATGCATCAGTCTATTCAATATTCTACCAACTCAAAGGCCTATTCAATATTTCTCTTCTATTTCCTATGTCACACATCACAGTTTATTTTTAAATCTGGCTCATGGAAAACTGGTTTAATGGTAGTCTGTGCAATAGAATAGCACAGATACAACTCCCACTCACTATAAACACACATACACACACTTTTGTACACATACACTCACACATATACAAATTTACTGTGTGGTCCCTATACTGCAGAGCAAGCAGCTCAGGCCTGATAGGTCATCTACTTTAAATCTTGCATCACATTTAAAAATAGACATGCATGAATGGTTACAGCCAATCTTTCCTGAGCAGCAAAAATACAATTTAAGTATTTCTGAATATATTAATTTGAGATTGCAGAAATAAATAACTGCTCCTCATAGTCTAAAATCATATTGTGCAAGTTTCTCCTTTTGTTAACATGGTAAGGCTTGAAGCACTTTCAGTTCATTACAAATAAATGGCTGTGTATCGAGTTCAAGTGTCTAATCTGTATCCCACACTATGATCTGTATAGTGTGTCTTCAGAAAGAGAGTCCTGATTAGCTGCAGCTATTTTAACATTATGAATACAAATGGGGTTGAAAAAAGTACAATTACATGCGGAATTCAGTAGTATAAAAACTGTATACACACTTTCAAACCATCCCTCTATCCTGCGTATCCTTTCTCGTGCCATTCCTGACCCTCCCTCCGCAAATATATGCTAATAAAGTCCATTCCCTCACCAAATGCAGTAGTAGTACCTAATGCTGTCCCTTCTAAACCTCAGTAGATTCTATGCCAGACCCATTTCCTCCAGAACACTTCTTGGAGACTCGTCCTCCTGAAACAGACAAAAAAAAAATTTTTTTTTTGATGCGCTGGGAAATCTGCCACCTATATGTTTAAGTATTTTATTATTATTTTTTACACTTTTCTCATCTTCTACCTTATATACATCTACATTATCTAAGAACAAACTATTTCAATCATAATACAGATTAAAAATGGTGCTTCAAAAGAGCATTAATGTTGCATTTCTTGTGCACATGTTCACACTAAATCACCACCTTTGTTGCCAAATGAGGCAGCATTCAATAAGATTCAACCTGAAATGAAAAACTGATCTTCAATCACCACTTGGATCTACAGTAAATAAACAAATTCTATGACTTGGGTATGAGATTATAAGATTGGATAAATACTGCAGTGATTAATATGTTTCAGCTAGGAACAATTCTGTTAACTCTAACTGATGCAGTGAGGAGCTTCCTACTTCATAAAAACCAAATACTTTTTTGCTGCATTCACTTTACCAGCATGAATTCCGGATCTGATTTTATTTTTTATCTCTGTCTGAATGACTTTCATGTGTGGTCCTAGATCAGATAGCTACCCAATTCCTGGTGAGGCAATTTGAATAAGAAAAGGGATGCTACTTTTACCTGTGTGCCGCAACCTCTGACATCACTGGCACCGGCACAGGAGTGCTAAAGCAAGTTAGTCTTTCCCCCTTCTTCAAGGACTTCAACAAATACAACTGGCTAACTGTGTGCCATCCTCCTGATTAAAACCCCAAGCAAATTTTTTGCTAAAATCGCATCTATTACGTAAAAGGAACAAGTGGTCGACAATAATTCTGACATTTTAAGCCAAATGGCATGAGCAAAAACATATCGATGTGTGCATGCGCGCTGTTTCTGAAAACAAATGCATCCACATTAGAGGCAGATGAAAGTGACTAGTAATTATGAATTTAAACTGTCATGACATTCAAGTCTCATTTCTGATGCGCCTCAATGCGTAAACTTTTTGTGGTAATGGCCAATGACAAAATGTTTGTGTTCATGTTTTCTATACATTATTAATACATAAGGATAACAGAAAAATCACAATTTGATCTAGGAAATGGTTAAAATGTTTATAGTTATCACTCTAAAAATCGAGGAATACAAACAAATAAGTTTTTAGTTTTGTATGAAAAAGACATACGCAAAGACATACAAACCTCTTGTAGCAGGTCTGCCTGTTCAATTGCCTTGAGTACACTTTTTTTTGAAGTGTCCTGGATTTCGCCCCCCATCAGAAATTCATCCAAGATAAAATAGGCCTTCTCAAAATTAAAAATTATATCAAGCTCACACACCTAGAAGAGTCAGAAACAAGTGTGGAAGGAAAATAATTTAGAATTCAGATTTCTTTTTAATACCAAAGACGGTTTTTCACAAAATAAATCAAGAAATGTAGAGATACACGAAAAACCTCATAGAACACAGGAATGATAAGTCGGTGGGGGTTGGGGGGAGAGAGAAAGAGAGAGAGAGAGATGGAGAAAAGAGGTAAAATTTAAGAATGACTCACGCTGCCAAAGTACTTATCCAGCAGCTCCACAAAGCGATGGATGACCTCTAGGGTAATCAGCTCATTGTCCTGCTCTTCAACTGCACAACAGAAATACAGACTGGCATACCTACCCACATGCCCCCACAAACAGACAGACACAGACACACACACATGCACCATAGGTGAGAATGGAAACAGATTTCCAAGTACAATTTACCATCTTCAATGCTTGCTATACACATAGCAAGCATTTATAGGCTAGCATAAAGGCATTGTATGCAAGTGCTATAGAACTAGATAGTAAACATGAAACATGCTAACAACAGAGTAATATAGACTGAATCAATAGGTACAAGCTTTCTTACTATGAAATTGTCCACCATCTTTCTGATGTCATGCACAACACAACAAAAATCTAACACAACATACACTTTACATTAGAAAGACTCAATTGAGCTGCATCCACTAAGAAGCTTTTTCTGCTAGAGCCCCCTAGTGACCAGAACATAAATACACTCAATATAACACCTCTATACACCACTAAATCCATACAATTAAGTCCAACATCAGGGGCCGTGTACTGCAGAAAGCCAGATGCTCAATATGAGGTTAAAGAAATTCTGAGGCTGACTGCACTGACATTTGTACTGCTCATGCTACTCAGTCTCACGGAACATCAGGTAAAGGGTAATAGCTGTCATCTTTTGATGCGCCATGTGGTTTCATCCTGACGCACATAGTAAGTCATGACTAACATCTGATGTGGCAACTTCTGACATTTAAGGTCAACTCGGTCAACAGAACCTTGCAGAAGTGCTAGGTTTCACAGTGAAACATTTGAACAGATTACACAACTGGAGAGAACATACATGGAGATTCTTGTCTCTCTCCATATGCATGAGTTACACTCAGCCGTTATCACCACAAGCATGTGGCTGACCTTCAGCGGAAGACAAAGCGAGTGCGCATGTGTGTGTGTATGCTGCGCCTAGAAGTTGTGCAATCTGTACTCATTCACACCAGCAGGTTTGTTTGCATATGTTAACAATAGACAATGTAATAGATCTAGTGTATTATTAGAGTACGTGCAGCACCAGTAGCTTAATATTTAAACACATGGGCAAGGAGAAATTCACTGTTCGATCATGAACAAACTGATTTTTAAAATCCAAAATAAAGCAATGTGGTTAAGTTGCAGATGACATGTTTATTAATAATGGTGTAACAATCTGAAGATTTTGATTGTTGCATCAGTTTGTAAGGTGAATGTTGGTGAAGAACAGCATGCTTTTGGTTTGTGGAAACAATAACTCATTTAATAAATAAATAAATAAATAAATAAATAAGTGCTATGAAGTAGGCAAGGAAATTTGCAGATAACACGGATACATAAAACAGTCCTCTTCGACTTCATCACCAGCCCCAGATTCTGGACAATTTGGATACATATGGTTTAAGACTACGAAATCAGACTACGCTTCTCACATAAATCATTAATTTCTTATCAGAAATCATTTATCTATAAGAATTTACTTTAGGCTTGGATAAGTTTTTGCTGTTATTTTGGTTTATTTATAAAAGTATCTTTCAAAATAAGGTCATAACAACCAAATACTTTTTACAGAATATAATATTTTAAACAGAAAAAAAAAAAAAAACCCTGTGCCCATTACAAATGCCTCACATACATATGCTTTCCTAAAATGCTCTCATGAAAAATCTAAAATTTAATATTATTTCTGGAACACTATGTATATATTTACTGAGTCACCTCACCTCTTGTAGACTATCTTTAGGTCTCTCCATTCCAGGAAACTGCACATTTTGGGCTTCCGAGCCAGCACCACCTGCATGAGCTCTCGCACCATTTTTTTCTTGTCACGCTCAGCTGTGGCTGTGTACCATTTCTGTAGCCGCAGCTTCCCCTGCCGGCTAAACAACAGCATAAACCGCATCTATGAAGAGAGACAGAAGGAGGAAGAGGAAGACAGTGAAGAAAGAGGAGATATTATCTCCTTTTTTACATAAAACAATGCACATTTCCTGTGAAACTAAATGAAGCAGACTAAAACCAGGCTAGAGCAAATAAAGAACAAGCTGTTCTATTAAAGTTAAGGCAAATGCTTACTGACAGCTTATTGACTCATACAAAGATAAACAAGGGGGAGCAAAGCAATTAAATGTTTAATCAGTCAGTTTTTTTTTTTATTCTGTGGGGGCACTGAAGAAGTATTTTAACAGATCTGACACAGAATTAGATCACAGTTGATTCTTGCAATCTAAACAAACCAAAGAACCCAAAAACGTCAAATAAACCGGCCGTGAAAAAACACCTGCTGATAAAAATGGTCAAGATATTACAAAAATGTTGGCTCTTCTGCAGCATAATTTCAACAGCATTAATCATTTCAAAATAAGACCATTAGTTGGGTCGATATATTGCGCATCTGTTAAATATTTGAAAGACTTGAAGAGTGCGGCATTAGTCTCTGCGGCTCTGGCCTACATAGACCATCCTCCACTGAACTCAATCTGCAACTAGTAAACCAGGGCTGAGAATCTCAATCGGAGTGATTAAAAAAAAAAAAAAAAAAAAAAAAAGGTTGTTCTGTCTCTGATTAACAGAGGAAATGCAAAGGCTGTACAGGAGCAGTCCACTTGTCTACTGTAGAGATGAGAGATAACTATACATTACCCACACAACAAATTACACAAAATGTGCGTAATGTGAAATTATGATCATGCATGTTTAATCATTGTTGGTAGGCATTAGTATGAACAACCTGGGCTAGACATATATCTGATATTTAGATTGGAATATAATATCAACATGTATAAAGCACTCCTGTCAAAATAATACAGACAATAACAAAACCATCAGTACCTTCAATACTGACATACTTTTAGTACCTTCAACCTAGTAGTACATAAAAAGTTTGCCTATGATACAATGTGAGTTAAAAAATGGTTTAATTCACAAACAGATTAATGGACCTGGGAAGAATAGACAAAAAAATTTAATAGTACTTGATTTACATATAATACAATACTTCAGAGTCACCATGTTAAATAAATTACATTACAGCCGTGGTTCTCAACTCTGGTCCTTCAGGAGCTCCTGCCTTGCACATTATAATGTCTTCTCAGCTCCCAGCACACCTTATCTAACAAATCATCTAATTAGCTAATTAACAGCCTTTGCTGAAATTTAACTAGATGTGATAGAGCAGGGCGGCACGGTGGTATAGTGGTTAGCACTGTTGCCTTGCACCTCCAGGGTCCGGGTTCGATTCCCGGCCAGGCTCAAGATTCCTCAGGTCTCTGTGTGCATGAAATTTGCATGTTCTCCCCGTGCTTGGTGGGTTTCCTCCAGGTATTCCGGTTTCCTCCCACATTCCAAAAAGATAGGTTTGGTTAATTGGCCCAAATTGCGTGTGTGCGCGCCCCATGCAATGGATTGGCACCCTATCCAGGGTGTACCCTGCCTTGTGCCCTGTCTCCTGGGATAGGCTCCAGGCCCCTCGCGACACTGAATACAGGATAAAGCAGTATAGAAGATGAGTGAGCAGGGAAAAAAATACCCAAAACATGCAGGACACAGAGTCCTCTAGGATCAGGGTGGAGAACCACTACATTATAGTATTCAAAGTATTAACAATTCGTATCTAACACATAATATGCAAACACATATCCATTGTAATTTGACTAAAATATGTGACTAAACTTTGTCTAAACCACAGCTGTGTCTACCCACTCTAGCTAATGAATGTAGTACCCACATCTCAGGTTTATTACTCATACAAATCAATGTTTTGTTTTTTTGCTATGTCGTCTTGTTTTGTTTCTGCCCCCTATCTGGCCCTGTTTTCCTTTAGCCTGGGGTGATAAGAGTGTAAGAAAAATTTTAATTGAAGACATGGCCAAAAATAGCATTCTCCAGGAAGGGAAAGTCTACATCCATCTGCCCATGTGTAATATTAGCTGTGCTTGTTCTCATTCCAAATATAGCTTTGCCAGGTTTCACTAGGGTTTTGGCTATAAGAACAAACAAAGACAGGGAAAAATCACAACTAACAAAAAAATAAACAATACAGAGTGTAATCTGGCTGAAAATTAACTGCTGCTATCACAAGAAAAAACACAGTAGGTGTGTTCAAAATAACATGCAAGCAAAACATCAGCTTAAAATATGATTTACAGCTACAGTTAATAACAATTGTACAAATATAGCCAGGCCACAGTGTACAGCTAATCTAACGATCTTACTTACTCTGATGAACGGCATTTGCTGTTTGTGTATGTCTAGTTTCATAAAGAGAAGCAGAAAGAACTTATATTGTAGCAGAGTGAAAAAGTCTACAATATTCTAAACTGGCTGAATAATGAGTGCTATAAGTAATCATCATTTGGGTTATTTGGGCATGAAAGATTTAGTATGACAGATTTAAAAAAATTCATCCTGAATACATAAATATATTAACACTGAATACTTTCAGAACTGCTGGATGAAATTAAATATGTAAGGGCAAATAAACTAGATGAAGAGCCACAAACAGAGCCTTATCGGCTTTAACATAAGGAACATTACTTCCTTGCCAGAGCAGTTGTCAAAACACAGGAAGTTTCCTGATAAAATTCTCTCTAAAGCGTACTCCATATTGTTGTAATACTCTGCTTACAACAGGATTCACAAGTTACAATTTTAGCTGTAGCTTACATTCTCATAATGCATCTCAGCATCTGGAGTAAATTGTGAAACACATCTGGAAAAATTTTGGCTCTGAATATGCCTTCTTTTTTTTTTTTTTTTTTTTTTTACACAAAATAAACAATATTAATTAAATGAGATACCAATGTTGCTATTCGCATACTGAAATTGGTTCTTATTAGCTAATTCAGATATGAACAGTTACCTGAAAAACTAAGTGCGCTTCGGTCTTTTTGAAAACAGCCTATAAGTTGTGGAGTAAATGCAGGTATTCTACTGAGGATCAGATGACTATGAATGGCTAGAACAGGGACCTATAATAATTTTTTTTCCTTTTTGTACATGGTTCACTCATCAAGAACAAGCATATCTACAAACTAAGAGTAGATATGTGAGATATCTTGTCACTGTTTTCTGCAGGTGCACTGAAGCATTTCTATCAAATCCTCCAAGAAAATCCTGACAAAAAAAATGAAAGGAGTCACTTAGTAAGTCCTAGCATGTTTTTGATAACTGATTGGCCAAAGGATGACTAGCTGCTATGGTCTCAGAAATAAAAGCACATGATTAATTGTGTGCCTGAAAGTGTGTTTCAAAAGGATTTCTTTAAAAGAAACAACTTGTTTAAAATATCTGAGAATAATCTGTGTGTTGGGGCAGTGAAACAGGACAAGTTTGTTCTGTGGTACTCACACTATAAGAGTACAGTACACGTTAAAAACAGTACTACAGTATTACTCTGTTGACACTTTATTACATACCTTGTAAGTCAGCCATATAACCACAGTTGGTCAGATATGAGTTTTGAGTTTGTGAACATTCTCAGTGATCCTGAAATTTTAGTGATAAAACTGCAGCAGGTACGGCAGCACCTCTCTGTAGGTGTACTGTAGGTGTAACATAGATTGTTTTTAACCAGACATAATTGTTCGGTTTCTGACTAGCAGGTTCACACCGGGAGTATACTTTGGGTGTTCAATTGGAAAATCCACCGCTGTGACAGGTAAACACATACCACTGAAGCATTCACTAAAATGTCACTTAACTGCTGTGAAAATAATCCACCCTTAAATAATAGATATCCAGTGGATGCAGGTAGGTATACACCGTTTTCAAATTTGTCCACAAATAACTCTAAAAGTTCAAACTTGGCTCTTACCTCAGTAGTTCCGTAGCTAGCTATGCTAAGAGGTTAAACTAGAGGAAGGTGTATATGGGTCTTGCGCAAAGCTATCGATACAAACGACTCTGACACATTCGACACATCAAACATTCTGACCTCTCTCCTACATACGAAATAAAACACACTGAGCTAAATAACTTCCAGCACTATAAATTACTTAAATATTTTATATTCATTTATACACGATGTTGTCACCGAGGAGTGGTTTTTGTTATAACAATTCATTGCGGTTTTGTTAGAATCTGAACAAGCTAGCTACAAGCTACGCTTTAGCTCATCCGGTAATGTGAGCCGACAAAGTCTATATCGAATTAACTTACCATTTCCTAGGCTTCTCAAGAGTGTCCGACGCAATGGAAATATACGAAAAAAAACGTTTTAATTATAAACGCAATACACTAGTTTTTCATGTCTATTTTACACTCTTAGTAGTTGAGTGGGTTAAAAAAAAAAAGCCTCATTGAGGCTGGAAAGGAAGCGTCATCGCCTCTGCGTGCGCATGCGCACTGCGTGATAATGCTACAAGGTGCTTCTTTCGTGTAGAGAATTCATGCCATGGCTCGGTAACCAGGAGAGCCGCCTTCCTGCCGTCATTTATGCGATTTAATTGTTATTCCGTGTGCAGGCTACACTGTTGTACTGTTGTGGTTTTGAATCAGCTTTTTTGTAATAGATGTTAGTAAGCCTGTTGTGGATTAGATGTTGTTGCCATAACAAAGTCGTAGGCTGATTTAAGTTTCCATGGTGATGGGACTCAGACGATCTTACGTATGCGTTTACAAAAAAAATGGAGGGGGGGGGGGGGGGGGTTAATACCAAGTTCATTTGCAAAGTAATTGTTTTAGGAGAATATACCAAAATGTAATTCACAAATCACTGTTTATCCCTAGTGAAATTCTGTCCAAAACTAATGATTTTAGTTCTAAATTTTCAGGTTTCAAATACCTCTTTGAAGTGAAGCCTTAGTACACCATTATTATTTTTATTGTATTTTATTTTTATTTGGCATTTTAAGGTTGTGCTACAGGCTGCATAAGGAAAATACTTATTCAAATCCCACAATGCAAGAATGCAGTGGTCCAAGTAATTTACCCTATTAGGTCCAATAACTGGGACTGACACATACTTGACCACACATAAAAAAAGTTTCATACTGCAATACTGTACTGAAATACTCATCCGATGAACAGATTTAGCAATAGGACGCGCGCGCTCTCTCTCTCTCTCTCTCTCTCTCTCTCTCTCAGTATGAACACCAGGTGTCCTCAGTCGCAAATGAAACACCAAAAGGAGCGAAGAAGCATGCTGAGTTTTTCATGAAAAATTATGTTTATTACATTTTAATAATAATTCCTCAATGTACACATATGTCATTTTTACAAAGATAAAAGTTTTCACATATAAATAAATACAGTTTAAAAAAAAATACATTTTGCATTGAATATAATATTTAAAATAAACATCATGATAGCAAAATTCATTCATTCATTCATCTTCTATACCGCTTTATCCTCTATTCAGGGTCGCGGGGGACCTGGAGCCTATCCCATGAGACTTCGGGCACTAGGCAGGGTACACCCTGGACAGGGTGCCAATCCATCGCAGGGCACACACACATACGCACATTCACATACTACGGTCAATTTGGGAATGCCAATTAGCCTAACCTGCATATCTTTGGACTGTGGGAGGAAACCGGAGTACCCGGAGGAAACCCACCAAGCACGGGGAAACTCCATGCACACAAAGACAGGAATCGAACCCAGACCCTGGAGGTGCAAGGCGACAGTGCTAACCACTACACCACCGTGCCGCCCTTGATAGCAAAATATTTTAGTAAATTTTAGACATCATGTTCTTGCAGGTTTAAAACTACTGTTTCAAAATACTATTAAATGGATAATCTTTATAAAAGCCTTATAATTCTGTTTGTTTGTTTGTTTTTTATTGCCCATATAGTCCTACAACAATAGGAACATTTGCCTCATCCTTCATTTACAAATACATTTTTACAGTGTCATCCTCCCCACACACATTGCACAATAAAATCCTTAATGATAAATTATTTCCAGTTAATGCAGTGAGACTTTTCAATCAAACAAATTAATTCATTAATCTTATTAACCCATTTGTTGAGGTTAACATTTCAATGTGCACTTTTTAGTGGGGTCTCTGGGTTGCATTTAAAATTATTGCTACTTTATCTTGTTCCCTGCACTGACTCAGTAGTAATTTGTTTGAAGACAGTGACAGTAATCAGTGACAATTTCTAATTGCTAATGATCCTGAGGTTGGTTCACTTGACCAATGAATAGCACAGCATCTGTGGAATTAAACAGAGAATTCAGATTTTTTTTTTAAAAGAAAGAAATTGCTAGCAAAGTCCTATTCACAAATAGCTGAAAACAAATCTGACCTGTTGCCTTGTGTTGTATGAGGAAAAGGAATGGACGATTCAAAATGTGCTCTGTTATGGCCATGCGAGAGTAGATGATGACACCTAAAATAGATAAAACAATGGGATGTGTGAATATCTTTGCTTTATATTTAAGAAAGCATTACAACTCTTGTAGATGGAAGTTATGTGTACCTCCAGCAGAAGATCCTTTGGTTCCCTCTTCATTAACCTCAATTTTTACTCTTTGTAAGACCTTAGATACATACAATGGCTCCTCAGCTAAAGGTGAAGAGAAAATAAAAATTACATTATTAAATGCAAATAGCAAAAGCTTCAACATGATTTGTTTTTCTCCTTGCTTACAAGTCATGTGGGAGAAATCAGCTTTAGATTGACTGAAGATGTTGCCAAGACCCAGTTTTCTCAGTGCTGACTTCAGATCAACTTCTGTGTCTAAGGAAAATCTGAAGTCAAAAAGTATTGACACAAACACCAGCATTAGGCTTACATAATGTAAAGCTCAAAGAGTTAATACCTGCAGTGTCATTTGTTTATTTTACCTGGGAATCATCAACTCTCGAGAAACTTTCCTCAACTCCTTCCTCCATTCCTGGATTTTATTACTGCTAAGCTCGTTGGTTAGGGCCGAAAGAGGTACATCCTTCTCAAATGATGATATGATGAGCATGCTCATTGAGTCCCCATCATATGGCAGCTCAATAACATCATATTCAATTCCCTCCTTCGTAATAAAATCACCTGGTTGGAGCAAAAGCAATATTTAAAACAATGTTGGCTGGATACTACTTAGTAGTACTTACTACTTAGAAATAACCAGTTTGTTGATTTATTAATTAACTTATCTACTCAATCCATATTAAATCATACATTCATTAATACATTTGCATTTTTCATCCTTACCGTAGTTGAACTTTTGCGTTGATCTCATCATTGGCACTGACACTGTACTGCCGTTAGCTGTGTGAAAGGTTGCCTCTGCAGTCAGTTTAGGGTCAAAGGGGTTCTTCCAAAGCCCATGGAAATGGAGGCCGTTCAACAGCACCAACCGTGTCTGGTCACTCAATACTCCAGACTGTAGGAAATTTGGGATCATGCCTAAACAAAAATATATGTGAAATGAGAACTTCAAGATTTGTGAAGACTTGTTTTATGGACTTCATTAGAATTACAGATTCATTACAATTTCATACATGCTTTAGAATAAAGCTTGGATTTCTAAGAATATTTTTTGTTTGTATTTAAGAATTAGTTGGTTTAAATGACGTAAAATCAACACCCAATCCAGCACCCAAATTCACATTACACACAAACACACCTCCAGTGTTGTCTGACATCCAGGAGTTGATGACATCCACGGCTGTTTCAGGATTGCTGAAGTCCACCTGGTGTGGCACACTCTGAAAAGCCTTTAATAGGCTACGTCTGAAGTCTTTTTCCAAGATTACCTTCCTGTCCACCATTATGCCACTTGCTACTTCCACTGCTTCTTCATTTGACAGGTCTCTCTGAAGGAGCCTTTGTTGACGTGACATTCCACGATCTATGCATGAAAGGAAATGTAAGAAGTAGTTAAAATGCATAAAATGATTTCCATACTACATTCATAAATTGATTATATTTTAGACTGCTGCCCTGAATCCTACCTTTCAGAGAATAGCCCATGCGTCGTTTGAGAGTCTTTAAAGTGATACCGTTGGCTCCCAACTGAGCCATCCCCAGCATGGAGGAGATACCATATGGAGACAGAATGAGATTTTGATGTGGATAGGCTTGGGCAGCTTCTGAAAAAACACGGAGTCCAAAATCTGTCTGCTGCTTCTGCAGGCGATTGCCAAGAGCTGGCCCACAAAAGACGACGAGCAATAGTACACATAGGCTCTGCATTCTGTTTTGAGAGGGACAAAACATGCTATTTAGCTTTTAAGTAAAAGCACAACTAATACTGAACTGAAATAATGAAATAATGTCCACTGAAAGCTGACTATTGTTCTTACATTTATATAAACAGAGCAATCAGTATGATTAAGGATAATATGACCCTATAACATATTTTCTCAATTGATTAAGACAAACTTCATGAACATTTTAGTGTATTCTTATGTTTGAATACATCTGTTTTGATATATTTTCCCCATAGGTTATAATAAACACACTATTTACATTTAGGCATTTGGCAGACGCTCTTATCCAGAGCGACTTACATTTTTACATCACTACACATCTGAGCAGTTGAGGGTTAAGGGCCTTGCTCAAGGGCCCAACAGTGGCAACTTGGTGGTTGTGGGGTTTGAACCTGGGATCTTCTGAACCGTAGTCCAATGCCTTAACCACTGAGCTACACCTGGCCCCTACTATTTAAATGCCATGTTTCAATTTTCTGCCATGACTCACCTTTCTTTTTCTCAAAAGGTTCTTTCTTCCAGAAATACACTGAACCAGTTACATGAGCTGTGCTTATAATGCTAAGAAGATACTTTCTGTCTCAAGAGTCTACTGTCTCACTACACCACAGTGGACATTACTATTATTAGTAGTATTATTATTATATATCTATTTCCAAATCTAGATGACATTGTGGTTTTGGTCCACTGAAGTGGCTGGACACATCTGCATGGCTTACAAGATAAACCACTTGTTAAGTTTTATAATATTAGATATTTAATAGTAAACATAATTGCTTTTAAATATTACCTCAGACATCAACCAAATATATGAAGATAAAAAGTGCTCTTTTTTTGTTTATATTACCAAACAAATCAACTTTACAATACAAGTGCTTATGTCCCTTCCCTATCATTTATTAACTGACTAGCAAAGTAAATATGGCAATACAAGTAGGTCACTTTATTTTTAAAGCATGCAAACAGCTAACTGCAGAACCAAACACTGTATGTAAATTAAAATCATTACCTTAAAGTAGGTTTTGTAGGTGCTTCCAGTGAACTGATCTTTCAGACTGTCTTCTGGATTTGCCTGGTAGGCATGAGCTGAGTCTCAGCAAATATCTGGCATATTTAAAGGACTAAAAGCTCCTCCTATTTAGCTAACGGAAGTTGTGAAGTCATATCTGTCTGCCTTTCCAGTCTGCTCTATCCCTCCTCCCCTGCTTTCACTTTACTTCACACAGACATGAAACAAATTCCTGAGTCAATAAAGAGTCACTGGATTTGGCAGGATATCAAATTCAGTGGATTTTTGTGTGTGTGGTTCATAATTTAATTAATGGATACTTCACTACACATTAAATATTACACACAAAATTATTATACAGTATATTGCCTTAGTGCCAGGCTCAGACGTATACAGTCAGACTGCGGACTTACCCTCAGACATCAGACTTACGTAATCATGTATTACTTAGATACAAACACAGATAAGATGGGAAGCAGATTTAACAAATGCTTTGAACATACTGTATATTAACAATATTCTTATTAAACCAGCCTTTGACATCATTATCTTTTTTCAATTAGGATGAGAGGTCATACTGAAAATAACCACAAGATTATGGTTCAAACTAATCTCACTGGCTCAATCCTGTTGATATGACCTAGAGAATAAGCATTCCAGGCCACATGCTCATGAGATACTTGAGTTCACTTATATGACTGATCTGGTTGTGTCTGGTGACACAATGATGAGAAAAACAGGTGATATATAAAATGCAGAGAACTGTGCTTTGTGTCATGATTTGAGCAACCATGTGTGGCATAATAATTTGCCACTGACTCGATATTCTTGTCTCTACATGGAGTTTTAAATTATGACTAGAGGATATAGGAATTAAAACTAGAGCCAACTATTAAACCAACCTCTTGAAGGGTTTATTTGGTAATTTAAAATAGAAGAAAATGCTTTTCCAAAAAGTATTTCAACACCAGTGTAATAATTAAACGGTTGAGTATTATACTTTAATTATAACTGCATGTTAGATGAGATGACAATAATAAAATTAGCAAACCTCTAATTGAGTGATGTCACAAAATGACACATTTTAGATGTCTACATGAGCATAATATCAAATTATTACAATCATTTCCTTTCCATATCATTAATAAACTATTTTTAGCTTATGTACACAGTTTTTCCCAAATAGCAGTATTTCAGATTACAAATGGAAATAGACCACAAGTCCAGACCCCAGTGAGATCGCCCACCCATTTCACATTACGGACAAACATGGGAACGCTGGCTTGTGACTCATCATTACCATATGGGCCAAAAACCAAGGGGATTCTGGAAAATCCATTAACTTAAGCCACCTTCTGGAGGAAACACAGAATCCCTTTTACGTGATGTAAAACCACAGCCTCTCTTCAGTTTTATTTGCTCTTTACATTACTATACAGCTTATGTTTTTTCATCAACAGTTTTAATTCTTTGTTGTCTAGGCAAAAAGCACTTCTGAAACCATTCAGATTTGTTTCCAGTGTTTACCTAATTATACATACATTACATTATTTTTTTTTCCAGTAACTGTTATATGTTGGAATATTAAAACATAGTACGATATACAGGTACTGCTGGTACATAAATGGCTCAATACACAAGGGACCATGTATGTACAATGTTACTTTGGGTAATGCCCTATTTAGATACAACCAGAAAACAAAATAAAGTATCTGTTCATGAAGACACAAACTCATGATTTTAGTAATACAAGGTTCACTCTTGTTGATTCTTAACCCAAATAGAACCTTGTAATACAAAGGTCAGAAAATGGCATTAAAACTATGAATGACATGAATCAGATGATTGTTACAATAGAACCTGCCCACTATACAAGATATATACTATACAATCTCTTTTATACTGTACAATGAACACAACTTCAGAACATCTGGAAATGTATGAATTTAAATAACAACTGCCTACTCAAATGGTATACTGTATTTATATGCAACTAAATAAACTGATTGAAAAAAAGATCAAGGTTGAATCAGAATATTTTTGTCATCACTGCTCACATGATAATTATTATATTTTAATGTAATTGTTACTTTTTTTTAGCTAGATACAGCAATCAATCAATAAAACCCTGAAAATGCTGCCTAAATTATAAAAATGTATTGCTCAGTAGGAACCCATCTTGTTTCGATAAAAGTTTTCCTGATCATTTTAAATGATTAACGTCTTTGGCGGACTAAAAATAATGAACCAATGTGCCTTCCTTGACAATACCTTAAAGAACACTCAGTACAAATAGTATCTTTATTTTTGGGTTACACCACACACACACAGTTTAAACATAGTTGAAAAGCTCTTACTGTTTTCCCTGCCTTAGCTCAACTTTCCATTTCGCAAAAGTCTTATTCACAATTGTTCAACGACATGAGGAGTTCACACAGATGCCACTTTTGTTTGCTTTCATCCATCTGACATGTTGACCCTACTTGACATAGTGGCTATCAGATTCAACAGTGATAACACACACTAATACAATGTTCTTTATAATAATAGACATTTATATCTGCATTGATAGTGGGTAAAAATGGCAAGCAAAAGCTTAAGTGAGAGAAAGCAGAAGCACTGTGGGTGTGCTCAAGGCTATGAAAGAGAGAACTACTGTGTGCAGAACAACTTGCACTCTATTAGATCTCTGACCCCATAGTGAACGTGACAGAGGGTAAAAGATGTGTCAACTGACAGTGACTCTATTCTTCCACTCTTAATAAAATAAAAAAAAACACCACAATGTTAGAAAAAGACAGAACCCAATATAGATATATTTTAAATGCATACATGGCACCTTGATGAAACTACAATGTATGCAATCTGTCATGATGCATTCATACTCACTGTATCCCCCCAAAACACAATTTGAAGCTTCTAATGTGTCACAAGTGTCAAGAGACATCATAATGCTAAGTCAGGTTTATCTTCATTTGAACATATCGTAAAACCAGTAACTATTCACATGGGACCTTGGGCCAATACACTCAGCAACTAGTAACACAGAGTTCAGTAACTGCTCAGTACTTCCAAAGTTTCTTAACACTTAATCAGATTTGAAGTATGCAGTTATTGTCAAAATATTCAGCACAGGATGTGACCAATAGAGCAAAAGAATGGCAAAAAGAGAGAGAAAAAAGCCTCCACTCAGGAACAAAGAATGTTCTTTGAAGTGACTTTCTTAGTTTTAGAATAGTGAGAGTGGTTAAAATGTGTGGTGAATATACACAGATTAGAAAAACAGACAAACCAAAATTTTCAACCAGACAACCCTGCGACAGAAATGTGCTTTACTTCTTAAGACTGAACGGCATCTGTTAGTATGACAATGAAGTGAGCTGACCATGTCACTTTCACAAGTCCAGATTTTTAGCAAGGTACGCCTATCATGGTAGATTTATGTAAAAGACATAAAGACATGCTAAAGACAATGTCTCATAATGAGGTCCATAATTATTATCTAAATATCAAAATATTAAATGTGGGCTCTCTTGAACTTAACAGTGGCAAGTTATGTTTGTTTCAAAAATGGTACTAATGGTACATCTTTACCAAACAACCTTTTTTTAATCAGACACACTAAATAATAAGTAACAAAAAGTAGCATTCTTGCTTACACTGTAAAAAATTTTCATGTAAAATTACAGTAAATTACTGGCAGCAGTTTTGCCAGTAAAATGCTGTTTTATTACAGTATTTGTACCACAGAAATGGACTACAGTAAATTGCTGTATTTTGATATACAGTTTATTACTGTGATTTTGTACTGTTTACTGTATTTTAGTGGTAAATAATTATTCGGACAACTTGTATTTTTAACAGCATTTAAAAATATATATATTTTTTAGTCCTGCCCAATTATTTCCCCCTGATTTTCTCCCCAACCTAGTCGTGTCCAATTGAACATCACCCAGGGATCGAACCTGCAATCTCCAGATGATAGGGCAAGCGCTTTAACCTACTGTGCCACTCAGAGGGCCACAAAAGCAGTAAAAGTACTTGCACTTACTGAAGTTTTCATTAAAGTGTGTTGATTATCTAATTTAAAGTTAAATACTGTATACTGTAGTGTATTAAACTGTAAATACAATATTTACAGTTAAATATTGTAAATCACAGTAATGCTGTTTCTTTTACAGTAATGTGCAGTATTTCGAAAAAACAGTCGGAAACTGTAAAACAAAAAGTCCTGTAAATTTACACCAATTTGTTACAGTGTAGGACATACTTTTTTTTTTAAGTTTCAGCAGCAATTTTGTAACCTTGATGTACTATAACTAAACAGAAATGTTTAATCCACTTTTGCCCTTGTTGTTTCACTGACTTTCATCTAGTTGCACATAACTGGTGTTGGAACAATCTCCTTATGTGATGAAAAAAGAATTAGTTCAGCAACTAACACTGTTACTGTATATGGGTGGTTGGATGTCCAAAAAGGGTACAGATTGTATGAACTTGTTTTGTGGTTGAGGTGACTAAGGCAAGAGGTTGCACAAACTGTAAACTGAAGTCCATATCTCTCTCTCATCTACTTGTACCTGAAAATGCCAGACCTCAGACAGACACATAGGGGTGAATAACACATTACATCTACATTGTTGTTCCATGTCAAATACAGAACCTATAACATATGTTATGTTTTATATTATATAATATACATTTTATTTTATGTAAGGTATCCAGATAGCTTTCAGTCCACTATCAATGTACCTCGTTCAGAGGTTTTGGAAACAAATTTCTGTGTGTAAACACAGTACGTATGTGTGTATGTAGTGCATTGTAGTCCCATTAAGGGTGTGTTCCCAGGATAGGATCCGGATCTCCACAACCCTGACCAGGAAAAAGTGAACTCATGATGTTCAATCGCAGTCTCGAATAGGATTATAATAAAATAATAATTCATGCAAATTATTTCTGATTTGTTTGATTATGCCTACTTTTACTTGTGATTATTATGTTAAAGAGTTCTCATGCTACAGCAGCAATACCTGGTTCTACTTATTTAATTTGTCAGACTAGACTGGCTCCCATCTGGCTGAAGTGAAAACCTGCAGTCACACAAGCCCTTTGTGAATATGTTTGGACACCTCTGTATAAGATATTACAACACTCTAAAGTATTTTTTTTAGAACGCATGACAACACAAACATTCTGCATTGACTAGCATTAAACAAAACAGTTGGGTAAAAAAAAAGGGACCTTGCTACCATTCCCTTTAATCAAAGAACAGTCATCTGCACACACATGTTATTACTTACCACCACATGACATTTATAGGCACAGAGAAAAGACATACAAACTGGTCCTTTTTTGGCAATGTACAAAGACATTGAATTAAAAAATAAATATATAAAATAAAATAGATTTTAAATTACAGTTGACTTCTTTCTCTTTATTGTTATAGTTTTTGTTTCTTTAATGGCTTGGAAGTTAATGGCTTGGGAATCTTTAAAAAAAAAACTTGGTATTTTCCTGTTGCACATGAGGAGATCTGTGCACAGGCCCAATGACTTCCAGACAGTTACATAATATACTTTGCTCTGTGTTGTCTGGACATGCACCTTAGAGACTCACTGAACCAAGATACACACCCTGTACACACACACACACACACACACACACACACACAAAACTAAACCTGTAGAAACATATTTTAGTACAGAGCAGATCAAATAAATCATACCATGTTATGGTTTGAGGCATTCACAAGTAAATATTTAACCTTTCTGGGAGTTAGCTAGAAGGCATTTGACTTCTTGTCAGTCTCTCAGTTTTTCTTTCATCAGGCTTAGTTGCAGACATTACAGTATGTGTATAACATGTGTGGTTATGCTAATATGTAGCACACACAGCCAAGTATCTCATATAGTATTTATTATGTTTCCCAAAATAAAAAAGGAATATTATGAGAGATATTTGTAAAAGTTTACCACTGAAACAAGTAATTTTCCGGCACAATGAGAAAATAACACAATTAAAGTTTGCTAAATTAAATCCCCTAAATGCCTCATTTCAACTGAAATGTGGGATTAAATGGCTTGACAAATATAGAGCTGTTACGAGGACAAAGTAGCAATTAAATAAGAAAAACTGTACAAAGTACAAAATGGAAATTTAATTGAATATGAGCGAAGAATATGTTTTGGAATAACAACACAAATAAGGAAAAAAATCACAATGATATAATGTATGTGTGTCAACTAAACATGCATTTGTTGCTCATTATCTCCAAAAAGTACATTACATTCTACATTCTGTATCTACATTCTACATTACAATGAGTGAACGTTTCCAAGAAGTGAGTCAGTAATTGTACAGTTTGAAAGCAGCCTGCCGGTATAACACCCTTTCTATACCATGTTTAGCTCACATTGGAAGCATTCTTCCAATCAATGCAAGCCAGGAATGGAGTAGAAATGTACAGTAGGAGAACTGTATATGATTGCATTTAATTAAAATTCTTCACTACCACTTACATTTAAATTTCCTGGATTTTATCCTGAGAAGTTTACGAAAGTTCTTAAATTATCCCAATGTTCCCCCTTTGCTGTTGTAAATTTTTTTACTGTTCTGGGAATGCTTTCTATGTGATTTAGAAGCATGGCTCTAAGGATTTGCCAATTTAGCCACAAGAGCATGTGAGAGAGGGTAGGCAATGATGTTGGTAAAGGAGGATTGGGGTGCTGCTGGCATTCACATTCATCACAAAGTTGTTCAGTTGAGGTCAGGGTTCTGTGCAGGGCTGGGTTTTTCCACTCGGCCTTGGCAGTGTATGTCTTCTTGGACTTTGCTTTGAACACAGGGTTATCATTCTGGCGAATGTTGGGGAGCTTTAGTTAGAGTTAAGGGAAATTCCAAAAATACAGCTTATTAAAGGGCACCTACAGTGCTACATGGACTTTTTCAAGCTGTTTGGACTGCATTGTGTGTTAGGAGAGGGTGTACACAACCACTCTACAGTGATAAAGAGCCGCCCAGCGATTTTCTTTCAATTTAATAATATAAGATGCCCCTTCTGAAATCAGCCCGTTTTCAAAAGCCTGTCGGTGTGAACTCACACCGACAGAGGCCGCTCCTACTACAGTTGATTGACACTGGTGTTTTAGCAAAGACCCGCCCCGAGTGAAAAAAAGAGCCGTCGGTCATTGTTATTCTACACGGGAGCAAAATGGCACCTACATGAGTGTGGTGTGCTGTTTGTTGCAGCAGCCTTGCAATAGTGTGGTGGTCTAGTGGTTAGGATTTGGCGCTTTCACGTGGGAGACCCGGGTTCGATTCCTGCTTAAGGTACATGCTTTTTTTGCACTACATATTTATAAAGTTTTTCTAATGTTCGTTTAGTAACGAGGCGAGTGCGCTATGCTTCGATAAGCTTTTCTGACATAAGGAGAGACTCACACACACACACACACAATGCTTCGCGTGTATGATGTCCTATTCCCGGCATCTATATGACAGTCAGAGACACACACACACACATACACACACGTTGTCTGTCAGAAAGGTCTCTGTTTGTTAACAGCAAAAGATCGGTATAAATATGTTTGACTAAACGCCTGTGCTATAGACATATGTTACTACAGATTAACCATTGTAAATGTCCTGGTGAGATCCCGAAAAAACAATGCTTCGCGTGTATAAGGTCGCGGGTTGAATAGCCTGAATTTCCAAGCGGCAGCCATTAATCCTCCGTGGTCTTGTGGTTAGGATACAGCGCTCTCAGCGCAGCGGCCCGAGTTCGATTCCCGGTCTGGGAAGTCAAAAAAGTTTTACAACCAGATTCACATGTAAAATTTTATATACATATATAAATTTTATATACATATATATATATATAAAAATATGAGTGCATAATAAAAATCTTACAATATATATATATAATAAAAAAATAATAATAATAATATTTATATATCCCCTATATTTTGTAAGATTTTTATTATGCCCTCATTTGTACATTGTATATTTGTACAACTATTTTACTAGTTAAATTTATTTTATTTAGTATTTCTTTTTATTGATATTTATTCCTTACTCATTTATTTAATTTTTAAGGTCACTGACTGTCGTATAAGCATTTCACTGCATATTATACTGTGTATGACTGTGTATGTTCATTCATCTTCTATACCGCTTAATCCTGTGTTCAGGGTCGCGGGGGACCTGGAGCCTATCCCAGGAGACTTCGGGCACAAGGCGGGGTACACCCTGGACAGGGTGCCAATCCATCGCAGGGCACACACACATACACACACTCACACACCCAATCACACACTACGGGCAATTTAGGAACGCCAATTAGCCTAACCTGCATGTCTTTGGACTGTGGGAGGAAACCGGAGTACCCGGAGGAAACCCACCAAGCACGGGGAGAACATGCAAACTCCATGCACACAGAGACGGGAATCGAACCCAGACCCTGGAGGTGCAAGGCGACAGTGCTAACCACTACACCACCGTGCCGCCTGACTGTGTATGTGACAAATAAAATTAGAATTTGAATCAAAGGAGAGGAAGAGAGACAGAGAGAGAGAGAGGGAGAGAGAGAGAGACAGAGTATGGGAAGGTGAGCGTGAATGAACAGATGCAAGAGGAGACAGGAAGATAGCAGCAGGGAAGATTTAACACGTTAATATCAGATCTATGAGGAAGAGAGCAAGAGAGTAGAAATAACTCCTTTTTATATATATATATAAAATAATTCTAACATCATGTAAAATTATTTTTAACTGTTTTTTAAATATTTTTAACTGTTGTCAAAGCTATACCCCACTTGTATTGTGAAGACACGCCCCACAGAACTGGGGGGCGGGTTCAGTAGAGGTCATTAACATTTAAAGGAGCATGTACTGAAACAGGTTGCTGAGAACAGAGCTACTTTTTACCAGGTAAAAGTAATGTTTTTTTTACACAACAATTGAGATTTTTTAATTAAAGTATATTACAAACTTTTCATTAGGACCCTAAAGAATCATATTAACCTATGCAAAAATTGAGACTGTATGTCCACTTTAAGGCCTATAGAATTGTGTGCTTCCAACTTTATTGCGACAGTTATGGGAGAGTCAGATATGTCAGATGGTCAGGAAAGAAATGGCCTGGATTATGTATCATTTGTGCATATAAAAATGATGTTTCTTGTTTTTATTATTGTTGACAAAAGATCATATCTAAATCAAAATCGTTCCCAAAATGTGTCTCACATTTATGTACATACAGCATCCTTGCAACACAAAGAATAAGCATGTCACATGGAATGCAGACACTTCTGTCTAGTTAATACTAGTTTGGTCTAGTTTATAAGACATGCAAAACATGAACCAAAATCTATTGCGCCATCATATTTCTTTGGCAGCTCCCACTGAACCGAAAGTTCCATTAGCAAGTCAAGGAATCTTTGCACAATACATTCTGTATTGTTACTTGCATGGTTCCCAGTAAACAATCACGGTTGACTCATAATCAGCCAATATCTCCTTTGTCAGCATTGTAATTGTGTGCACTACTGAAATGTGTGAAGTTTCCAGAGGAGATATTTCCACAAACACATTGTGCTATGAATGTGTAATGTAAATGGTATTCCTTCAGATGCTTCAGGCACTGGTGCCAAACAGACAATAAACACAGAGAACACCATGTTCCAGCTCTGTACCAAAGGGTTTCCTTAGGCAAGGAAAATTTGAATGTGTTTTTGAGGATATAAACACGTGTGTGAGAGTGATTCACTGAGAGAGAAAGACGGAGAGAGAGAGAGAGAGAGAGAGAGAGAGAGAGAGAGAGAGAGAGTTTAAGGTAGGATTTGGACCACCTGATGGAGGTATGGAGGATTGCTCTAACTAGGTCTTTTTTTTCTCATAAGATTATGAAATAGCTTTTACTTACAGGGGTTGGACAATGAAACTGAAACCCCTAAACCACAATAATTCATTAGTATGGTGTAGAGCAGGGGTGGGCAATTATTTTTCCCCAGTGGCCAAATGAGAAGCAGAAAATATTGTAGAGGGCCGGGCCAAAAGTTTGATATCTACTATGGTTATTAATTTTATTTCTACATTGAATTAAGTAAATGGCATTGTTTACAGAAGCAGGTAAGAGTGTGAGTTATTGTTAGATAATGAGAGAGTGAGGTTGTTTAACAAAAAACTGAATTTATTCAGTGAAATTATGCAAAACAATGGTAAATGTGCAACATTTGTAACTCTTTTTCTGTTTTTAACTTTCTTAACTTTCTATTAAGATACCACAATGTCTTTGTATGCCAATAATAATGTAACATAACTCACAACATTTTTGTCCAACTGCCAAACAGTGCAGAAAAAAAATAAAAGTAAACATGTTTCAGTGTTTTTTTCTTGTTCGGTGAGAGAAATCTAGCCTCTGTAGAGCTTTAACAAGTGCATCAAAGTCAGGTTGAATGTTTTAGGTGGAGATGTGAAGGACATCTGTCATTCATGCAAAATTTTGAAAGTAGGTTTTATTTTCTTAATTCCAAGCAACCCGATTCTGACCGGCCCGCGGGCTGCATTTGGCCCGCGGGCCTTAAAATGCCCGGGTCTGGTGTAGGGCCTCCTTTTGCGGCCAATACAGCATCAATTTCTCTTGGGAATGACAGATACAAGTCCTGCACAGTGGCCAGAGGGATTTTGAGCCATTCTACTCGCAGAACTGTGGCCAGGTCACTACGTGTTGCTGGTGGAGGAAAACATTTTGTGACTCGCTCCTCCAAAACACCCCAAAGTGACTCAATAATATTTTAATCTGGTGACTGTGCAGGCTAATGGACTTCACTTTCATGTTCATCAAAACACTCTTTCAAAGTCTTGCTGTGTGTTTTGGTGTATTATCATCCTGAAACACAGCAACGCCTTCAGGATACAATGTTTGAAGCATTGGGTGCACATGGTCCTCCAGAATGAGAGTCCGGTAGTCCTTGGCAGTGATGCGCCCATCTAGCACAAGTATTGGGCCTCGTGAATGCCATGACATAGCAGCCCAAACATTTACACTTAGATTACATTACAGCATTTGGCAGACTCCCTTATCCAGAGCGACTTACATTTTTTATTTCATTAACCATGCTTCGCTCTGGGCATGCAACAGTCTGGGTGGTACGCTTCTTTGGGGCTTCTCCACACCTTAACTCTCCTGGATGTGGGAAAGACAGTGAAGGTGGACTTACAGTATCAGAGAACAATACATGTTTAAAATTGTCCACAGCCCAAGTTTCGCTACTGGCAACATTGAAACCGACATTTGGCATTGGCATGAGTGGCCAAAGGTTTGGGTATAGCAGCCCAGTCATGTACATTGACCCTGTGGAGCTCCCGATGAAAGGTTTTGGTGGAAACAGGAGAGTTGAGGTGCACATTTAATTCTGCAGTGAGTTGGGCAGCTGTGGTTTTTTGTTTTATCCCTTTCAGACAGCTTCCTCTTGCATCCACAGTTACTCCTGTTGGATGTGGTTCGTCCTTCTTGGTGGTATGCTGACATTACCCTGGATACCGTGGCTCTTGATACATCACAAAGACTTTGCTGTCTTGGTCACAATTTTTTTTAACTCTGATACAGTGGTGTGAAAAACTATTTGCCCCCTTCCTGATTTCTTATTCTTTTGCATGTTTGTCACACTTAAATGTTTCTGCTCATCAAAAACCGTTAACTATTAGTCAAAGATAACATAATTGAACACAAAATGCAGTTTTTAAATGAAGGTTTACGTTATTAAGGGAGAAAAAAAACTCCAAATCTACATGGCCCTGTGTGAAAAAGTGATTGCCCCCCTTGTTAAAAAATAACTTAACTGTGGTTTATCACACCTGAATTCAATTTCTGTAGTCACCCCCAGGCCTGATTACTGCCACACCTGTTTCAATCAAGAAATCACTTAAATAGGAGCTACCTGACACAGAGAAGTAGACCAAAAGCACCTCAAAAGCTAGACAGCATGCCAAGATCCAAAGAAATTCAGGAACAAATGAGAACAAAAGTAATTGAGATCTATCAGTCTGGTAAAGGTTATAAAGCCATTTCTAAAGCTTTGGGACTCCAGCGAACCACAGTGAGAGCCATTATCCACAAATGGCAAAAACATGGAACAGTGGTGAACCTTCCCAGGAGTGGCCGGCCGACCAAAATTACCCCAAGAGCGCAGAGACAACTCATCCGAGAGGCCACAAAAGACCCCAGGACAACATCTAAAGAACTGCAGGCCTCACTTGCCTCAATTAAGGTCAGTGTTCACGACTCCACCATAAGAAAGAGACTGGGCAAAAACGGCCTGCATGGCAGATTTCCAAGGCGCAAACCACTTTTAAGCAAAAAGAACATTAAGGCTCGTGTCAGTTTTGCTAAAAAACATCTCAATGATTGCCAAGACTTTTTGGGAAAATACCTTGTGGACCAACGAGACAAAAGTTGAACTTTTTGGAAGGTGCGTGTCCCGTTACATCTGGCGTAAAAGTCACACAGCACTTCAGAAAAAGAACATCATACCAACAGTAAAATATGGTGGTGGTAGTGTGATGGTCTGGGGTTGTTTTGCTGCTCCAGGACCTGGAAGGCTTGCTGTGATAGATGGAACCATGAATTCTACTGTCTACCAAAAAATCCTGAAGGAGAATGTCCGGCCATCTGTCCGTCAACTCAAGCTGAAGCGATCTTGGGTGTTTAATAAGTTTAATAAGACCTACTACTGAGTATGCACACATTTGTTGTGTTTTTAGTTTTACCTTTTAAAAAGTGTATGAATTTTGATCATTGAACCACATTTTTGTTGTCACTACTAAAGAAAATTAATTGTTTTCTCTAATATGTTTGTACAATATGTGAATATGCTAATGACGAATTTCGATGTAAAGTCCTCTAATAGAATTTATTTTTTTTATGTGTAACTTAGGTTAAAAGTAAAGGCCTAAACCATTTAAAACATGTCACAAATTAAAATATTTTTTCAGGTTTGCCGAAAAGGTAAGCCTTTACCATTTATAATAGGATTTCAGGTGAAAATATTATGTTGTGTAATTATTTTATTAAAGAAATCCTTTAAAGAAAGGCTAGATTTATTTTTTCAAATTTTATAATGTCTAGATCTAACAGATAGATATGTGGTTTGCATGTGCTCAGCCCTCTTTAAGTCGTTAAACAAGCTTTTGAAATGGTTTAGGTCTGGGCACTGACTGAACTATTGCAAAAACCATAATCATTCAAGCCATTCCTTTGTCAACCTGGATTTGTGCTTTGGGACATTATTGTGCTTGAAAGTGAAACATTTTCTCTATCATTAGCTGTCTAACAGAGACCTATAGTACTGTATATTTGGAGATTCATGAAGTCCCAGCTAAAGAGAAGCAGTCCATAATAATAATGAACAATTTTGTCAAATATCTGGAAGTTGAGTCATGTCAACTGGACATAGTAGTCTGAAGAAGCTATTTGGATGAGTAGTGAAACGTTTCTACTAAACTAAAAAGTCCAGTTGACATGACTCAACTTCCAGATAACCTAACCTGGATGACTGAGAATCTTCACAGACATTCTTCGTCAAATGTTTCCATGTGTTTTCTATTCTTCCATAAAACCTGTGAGTCCTGTGAGTCATTTCTCCATATAGCCATATACTCCAGTTCATATGTAAATGCATGCTTTCCCAGTAGCCCAGCTTATACAATAGCAGCTCCAGAATACTTTCACAGAAAAGCATTACTGGAACAAGGCTCATGATAACTTAGCTTTAATCCAATACTGACTGAAGTGTGATCAAATAATGATTTGCAATAGTGTCAAATAATGCATGTTCTGGGACAACATTCCTTTTACAGAGCCAGTGGCATCTGACATCATCAGTATTTGTCTCCATTTGCTTCCATTCCTGAGCTGCTTACATTCTCCTAAAATGTATCATCTTCCAACCAGGAAGAACTCTGCATTCAATTAAATTGCATTTTATGCATCATTTGTTCATTCTCTACATACTTCAGTGTTCTGGGGGTCATTTAACAAAATATGCAACTCCGCAATGGTTCATTTCTCTGTAAAACAGCATGTTTTTGGAGGGAACACTTTGAAGCATTCAGGTAATCTTAGATAATTACATATATTAAATAAATACTTGTTTTGGGCATAAAATGTCAGCATCTAACATAATTCTATTGTAACTTTAATATAATTTACATTTTTGTATAAATTTTATAAACTGAATGCAGAGCTGTACCAGGTGTTCTGCAGAGAATCTGACTGGAAAATTGAAGTAGCGCAGAAGTGGAAGGAGTCTTAGGCACAGATTGTTGGCATTAGCGGTAGTGGTTGGATGAAAGGAATGCTGTTCCAGGAACAATAAAGGAAGGTTTATGCAGTAACGTCCCTTTTAAGGAAACCACGTTCACCAGCATGAATATACAAAACTATCATGAGTGAACTACTATTTAAATTTGAACTTTCTGTTTTTTTTTTTTTTTATCTAATGTTGGGGCCTGTGGATGGATTCCTTCAATGACTGACTGTGCTTAACTTATATGTGTTGCTCTGGAAACCAACTGAATATAAAACAACTGAGTTGACACAAATTTAGTTTTCATCCATGTGTTAACGTAAATTGTGCAAAAGTTAGTTCAGACTGAGTAATCTGAATGGATGAGGGGAATTCCATGAGGGGTGATTTACAGCATAACAGCATTAGGACATTTGGCAATATACTGTATGTCACAGCAGTATTTACAGTATAAACAATTGTCCTAATGTCCTGTGAATTGGTGCGAGTTTCAGTAGGAAAACGCACTTGGTAATGTTATGTCATCTTAAACAACATTGTCTCCTAAGTAATTCCTTCTAATTCAATCTGAATTGCCTCTGAACCATCTGTGCCGATTTGTTATAGCTATCGCAAGCTACAAATTTCTAACACAAGGCTGAATCCACATCTCTCTCTAACCACTGGTCAAGGGCACTACTTGGGGATACCCTGACACACTAGCTTTCCATTTTACACCATTGGGGATTTAACCCCAGAACCCGGTGGTTCATAGATGTTCTAGATTGGAATAAGTCTTCTACACTTTCATGGTGTATTCTCCACAGCAGCACCAGCTCCACCATGGTCACCAGCTCCACCATTCATGGAGTGTTAGTTCCACCAGTCGAAGAAGGATATGTGTTGGCAGAGCAAAATAACTGACTAAATAAACAAACAAATCATAATCTGTTGATAAGACATTTGTAGAACTGTTGTATAAAAGCAACATTATACTTGAGGTCATTCATTCATTCATTCATTTTCTATACCGCTTAATCCTGTGTTCAGGGTCGCGGGGGACCTGGAGCCTATCCCAGGAGACTTCGGGCACTAGGCGGGGTACACGCTGGACAGGGTGCCAATCCATCGCAGGGCACACACACACACTCACACACCCAATCACACACTACGGGCAATTTAGGAACGCCAATTAGCCTAACCTGCATATCTTTGGACTGTGGGAGGAAACCGGAGTACCCGGAGGAAACCCACCAAGCATGGGAAGAACATGCAAACTCCATGCACACAGAGACTGGAATCGAGCCTGGCCGGGGAATCGAACCCAGACCCTGGAGGTGCAAGGCGACAGTGCTTACTTGAGGTCATGCTGTACTAAATATTAGCACAGCTGTAATATCTTCAGCACTCCTTTTTATGTGATATTGCTTAATTACACTGTAATTGTGTTAACCAAAAGCACAGTAAAAACACATTTTAATATCATTTCAGAAGAAATACCTCATTTGTGAAAACTGTCTTGAATATGAGCAGTCATGCATGCCTGACAATCACTTTCAATGTATCATTCTAAGTTGTTGATAAGAAACCACATGTCAGTAATGAGTCAACTATAAAATAGCAGTTTCATACTTTTTCCATCTAGCAACCTAAAAGGGTTCTTTTTCTGGAAAAACTCTTTATAATGTTCTCTTTTGTAAAGTTTTCCAAATGGAATTGATACAGGAAGCTATGTAAATATACAATGAGGATCGCTTATTTTTTGGTGTTAGACTGTAGGGTAAGAACTTATAGACCAGGCCTGTAACTGAACTGTGATAAACTACTGGGAGATTTAGCATCAAACATGCCACAATCCTAACACAAAAACTACTGTATATAACACAAAACAAGCTATTTTATTAGATTTAAGAAGATCCATTAAAAGTTGAACTTCAGACAGGCAATTTTATTTATTTTAAATTATACAGAAAAAAATGTGGAAGAGACTATTTTCCACAACTCTGCGGCTAAGGATAACTATGGAAAACATGGCAATGAACAACACAGGAAACGTATGCCTTGAATGTCCTGTGCTATGACCCTGATTTCCTGTGCACCACAATTTGACATAATTAGGGATTTTTGCTAAGGAATCGTATTCCAGTAAGTCTGGATGAGATCATTTGGATGAGTTGTGGAATAATCTATTGTTCAGCCTTTAAAAACAATAGAAAGGAATAAGAGTAAAAAAAAAAAAAAAAATCATATTTCATCTTATCTAAGATGACTAAATGACTAAAACTCCCATGTGATGACCAATGCTTGATTTTTCCATCACATTCATTGCTGTTTATGGTCTATATTTTATTAGGGGTCATTAGTCAAAGTATAGTGGCTGATGTCAGCTCTGTTACACATCAGCCACTATTCTTTGACTAATAACTCCTAATAAAATATAGATCATGAACTACATATTCGTTTGATCTAAGACAACAAACCTTTCCATAAAATAAGAAGCACCCATGTGATGAACAATGCTTATTATCATTTAAAATCAACCATTTTAGAGATTTAAATGCAATTTAATAAAAAAAATTACATTAAAAAAGTTAAAAAGAAAGTAAGAAAGTATTATTAAAATATTATAAAATATTATCACACACATACACACACAAGAA
This sequence comes from Channallabes apus, assembly GCA_030522415.1. Lineage (NCBI taxonomy): Eukaryota > Metazoa > Chordata > Actinopteri > Siluriformes > Clariidae > Channallabes > Channallabes apus. Next base: position 25,522,856 of record CM060108.1, on the reverse strand, counting down.
ATATGAGTAAGAAATACATGTATGAATATGGGAATTGAAACATGGTGTGGAATGGTATTTTATTTACTTTTACTTAAAAAAACTATGGAGATCTTAGTAGAAATAGAGTATCTTGATCACTTTTTTTCTGAATCGCTCTGATTATGTGCGCATTGTGTGAGAAAAAGACAGGTTTTTTAGGTTTAGGTAGTTGGTGACTACAAACATACATACATACATATTAGTGCATTAGTGAGTTTTTCCAACTGGTCATGTTTATGCAATGATGAAACATTTCTATGCTGATAGGAATGGTCTTTTTTAAGAAGACTCAATTCAAAGGACAGGAGGTCTCACTAATTGATTTGATGGGAATGAAAATGCTGTAAATCATATTGCTATGGTCTTCACACTCACCAGATTTGAACCCAACTGAATAGCAATAGAAGATTTTAGACAAAAGCAAAAAGTTAGATTAAGCTTTCAATCACTATTATCAAAACAGAAGTAAAATAAGGAATATCGTTTAGGAGAGTTGAGTTAATCCCTCCCATGTACAGTAGGTCTAGATACTTATGCCAAGAATATATGTCAATACACACTAAAGCTGGTGGCCTGTGGTGGTCCAACATCATAGTGTATAATAATATACAAACCCGATTCCAAAAACGTTAGGACACTGTGCAAATTGTGAATAAAAACAGAATACAATTAAGTGGAAGTTTCAAATTTCAGTATTTTATTCAGAATAGAATATAGATAACATATCAAATGTTGAAAGTGAGACATTTTGAAATGTCATACCAAATATTGGCTCATTTTGGATTTCATGGGAGCTACACATTCTAAAAAAGTTGGGGCAAGTAGCAATAAGAGGCGGGAAAAGTTAAATGTACAGTGGTGTTCGAAATTATAACAGTGTGTTGAAAAAAGTGAGTAAAGCTCCATATCCATATAATAACTTTTAATTGAAATCACACAAATACATTGGACACCCTGCACATTCTATTCTGAATCAAACATGAAGAAAATGTGTAAATGTATTATTAGTTTAATGTAAGTGAAGAAAAACAAATATTAGCCTGTTCAAAAAAAATAGCAATGTCATCATTCATCTTTACAAACTGATGAATTTATCGCTTAAACAAAAATACTTGAAGTTTAATCTTTCTTGTGCATCTTTGAACTAATATTTAGTTGTATAACCATGGTTTCTGAGAACTGCTTCACATCTGTGACAATTGAACTACATGCCACAATTCTTCTGCATTCCTTGGTTCAGAAACACCATTTTTAACGTCAGCCCACAAGTTTTCTATTGGATTAAATTCTGGGGATTGGTCATTTTTGTTGGTCTGGAACCAAGATGCTGCTCGCTTACTGGTGTGTTTGGGGTCGTTGTCTTGTTGAAAAACCCATTTCAAGGGCATTTCCTCTTCGCCATAATGCAACATGACCTCTTTAAGTATTCTGATGTACTCAAATTGATCCATGATCCCTGAAATGTGATAAATATTCCAACACCACAGTACGAGAAGCATCCCCACATCATGATGCTTGTGCCTCCATACTTCACTGTCTTCACAGTGTACTGTGGCTTGAATTCAATGTTTGGAGGTCACCTGACAAACTGTCTCCGGACTCTAAACCCAAAAAGAACAATCTTGCTTTCATCAGTTCACAAAATATTGTACCATTTCTCTTTAGGCCAGCTGGAGTATCAATTTGCAACTTAATAGGTCAATTGGCAACATCATTGGGTATAAAAAGAGCCTCTCAGAATGTCAGTGTCTCTCAGAAGCCAATTCCCCCAATGCTATGGCGAAAAATATTGGCGCAATATCAGAAAGGAGTTTCTCAGAGAAAAATTGCAAAGAGTTTGAAATTATCATCATCTACAGTGCATAATATCAAAATATTTAGAGAATCTGGAACAATCTCTGCGTAAGGGTCAAGGCCGGAAGACCATACTGGTGCCCGTGATCTTCGGGCCCTTAAGCCAGATTCGGACGGGACTAGTTAGAGAAATTTCTGTTTCACATATGTACTTTGTGATTTTAATCCCGTCCGAATCTGCCATGTCTGTCTTTCTCTCACATGACCTCTGTAAAAATGCCAGAGCAAATTACCTACTGTTTTTCATCAAACTCGGCGGTCCTCTGAGAAATCTAATCCTGTCCGAATGCGAATGTCTGTGATTGCCAAAAACGTATTTTCAAAAACACATTTTCTTTTGTGTTTTGGTCAACGTGAATTACCGTATCTCTATCGCGCCGGTATTCAAGTTTGCGCACAAACTCAATCCACGCATCCTGGACATATGGTCTTGTGCAATGCCCACATGTAAAACACAGACACTCCTACCTCTGTAATAAACACGGAGATGTTAGTCCCATCCGAATGCTTACATGAAATGACAGACGTCGTCTGAAAAAAATTCTAACTCAAACGTTGTTTGGAAAACTAGTCCCGTCCGAATAGGGCTTTAGACGGCACTGCATCACATACAGGAATGCTACTGTAATGGAAATCACAACATGGGCTCAGGAATACTTCCAAAAAACATTATCAGTGAACACAATCCACCGTGCCATTCTAAAATTGCTGGCTAAAACTCTATACGTCAAAAAATAAGCCATATCTAAACATGATCCAGTTGCGCGAGCATTTTCTCTGGGCCAAAGCTAATTTAAAATGGACTGTGGCAAAGTTGAAAACAGTTCTGTGGTCAGACGAATCAAAATTTGAAGTTCTTTTTGGAAAACTGGGACGCCACGTCGTCCGGACTAAAGAGGACAAGGAGTGTGTGTGGCATGGGCAGCTTACACATCTGGAAAGGCACCATCAATGCTGAAAGGTATATCCAAGTTCTAGAACAATATATGCTCCCACCCAGATGTTGTCTCTTTCAGGGAAGACCTTGCATTTTCCAACATGACAATGCCAGACCACATATTGCATCAATTACAACATCATGGCTGCATAGGAGAAGGATCCGGGTATTGAAATGGCCAGCCTGCAGTCCAGATCTTTCACCCATAGAAAACATTTGCTGCATCATGAAGAGAAAGAAGACCTAAGACAGTTGAACAACTAGAAGCCTGTATTAGACACGAATGGGACAACATTCATATTCCTTCAAAACTTAAAAAACTTAAATATTTCCATTTAATTTTTGGCCTTGTTCATCAGAATGTTATAAATCTAAGAAAAAGGTCTCTAACATTTTATGTTGTCAGTATACATACCACTGTCACCACATCACCACTTCACCACTCAATCCATACTTTCAAAATCACTGGAATCTGATCCATTTCAATAGCATATATGCTACAATTTATTTAACTCATAAAAAGGACCATTACCATTTAAACTGACATCATCACAAATCTCTCAACTCTGCCAAAAGCCATGGAAACACATGCTATAAAAATAACAGAGTGGTAACAATATTTTACTGTCTAAACAGTTGTAATTGTATAATTCTGGACTTCTATGAGTTCCTTGAACTTGTGCCTTGCAAACTCTACTGTATATGGAAGCCACTGGAACAATGAGCCAGATTATATTTTAGAACATCTCTGTGGGCTTTAGATATAGAGGATGAGTAAGTGTGTGTGTGTGTGTGTGTGTGCGCGCGCGCGTGTGTGTGTATGTGCGTGCATTCGAGTGCACGTGTGTGTGCTTTCCCACAGCAACCAAGCAACAATTTAGGGTGTAACCTTCCAGTCATGGTTAGACTTTATCTATAAAGATTTCCATTTAAGGCTCTCTATCAAACAGATCTTATACAGTCAGATCTATTTCATACAAACAGACAGACAGACAGACAAACAGACAGATATATATATAGATAGACAGACAGACAGATAGATAGACAGACATACAGATAGATATTCCTGTTGCACTTTATTTATTTACAGTATGTCCTATATGCATTTAATACACATATGTGTTTCACTGAATTGTACTGCGCACTGTTCATGAATCACAGTAATGATCTATTTGAACTGACAAATGATGACCTTCACTTTTCTGAGAAGGCTTTCCACTAGATTTTTGGAGTCTGACTATTGAGATGTTCCTCTATCAAACACTGCCTTAACTCTTACAGCTGTTCACTTTCAGTGAGACTGTGCCCAATGAGGCCTCAGATTTCTATTCTTAGGTGATAGATATAAAACAAATGTGATTTGCTGTGGTACTGTAGTTCTTCCACCTGTTCTAAGATGTTTTTTCTGTTAATCTCAGTAAAGAGTGGTTATTATCATTATCATAGCCTTCCTTTCATCTCAAATCAGTCTCATCATTCTCAAAAGGTCATTTCCACCCACAGCATTGCCGCTCCCTTATTTATTCCTGAAACTTTTGATGCGATGCAAAGAACTTCCAGGAGATCAGCAGTTTACTGGCTAGCCCTTCTGGTACCAACAACCAAGCCATGATTAACGTCACGGTGGCTACATTTTTCCCATTTTATAAAAAATATTAACTAAAGCCTCTGAACACTATCTATGTGCATTTATACACTGCTCTACTGACACATTATTCAATGGTTGGATAAATACTGCCCTTGTTCCCATTAAGTAAGGTAAGGTTCAAAACATGTTTCCATTGTAGTATAATTAAGTGGTTGGAAGTCTGTGAAGTTACTCAGACCTCCAGTTGGGGTTATCTGGAAGTTGAGTCATGTCAACTACACATGAGAAGTTGAGAATAAGATGGAGGTTTTTTAAAGAGTAGACAGGAGAGAGCTGTTAGGAAGACAACAGAGGGAGATTAGAGAGAGTCGTTAAAGTGTAACAACCATAAAGAGGAAAAGAGGACTCCCCTTTATGTGTGTCTTTCTTGGTGGATGTGTGAAGAAGTCTTGATTTTCCTTGGGATACATGAAAGGGCAGCATGAAAGAAGGAGAGAGGTTCTGTTGAAGACCTCCACCTCTGTTGAGAAAAGAACTTTCCACCTGCACATAGATAGTTTCTTTCACCCCTCTCTTGAACCATCTATCCTCTCTGTCCAAAAGTCCTTAATTTTCATCCTCAAATGTGTGTCTTTTGTTCTTTAGGTGAAGGTACAGTACTGTATATCGCTGATGTAGAGCTCTGAAAACACTTCACATAGGTTATGTTGCAGTGAAGAATGTGCAAAGCTCTACGTTAGGGAGACAAAACAAACTATCCTATAAAAGGATGTATCAACACAGAAAGAGCAACACTTCAGGACCAAGAAGCTACTTGGATGAGTAGTGAAATGTTTCTACTGAACTAAGATAAGTGACTGGAATCACTATCACAGCCTTCACATTACGTTGCTGCCATCATGTGACTGAGGAGGGAATAACAGAATAATAAAGCCACATAATAGTGTCTTCACTAGTTACATCAAGCAAAGTGTTTCTATAATTGTTGTAATCTATATTTAACGTTAATATTCACTGGGTGCTGTGTTGGAATGACAAATATGTCATTTGTGTTGCAAACACTTGGGTACCGAACTTTAGCTCACCACACCTATTTATTGTTAAAATAGAATCACCATTTTTAAAGTAATTGTGTTTAGAATGCACGACGAGAACTGTAATAAGCACTATAGGCATCTATTACTGACTGAATATAACACTTTTATTTTACCGCGCACTGCATTTCACTCTCAGTCGACCGGAAAGGTCTCAGGCTAATGAGCTGTAAAGGTAATTGACCTGTTAGAACGCTGGCCTGAATGACACGTGTTCATGATGCGCAGATGCACGTGGCGCCGTGGCTTAGTTGGTTAAAGCGCCTGTCTAGTAAACAGGAGATCCTGGGTTCGAATCCCAGCGGTGCCTTTTCAGCAGCACGATTACTTCTGTCTTGAAATGTGAGTTCAGACCATATTGTGTTGGTTATTACCTGCAAGTGCCCAGTGATCGCGCGGTTGTTTCCCCCAGGCCGTTTTGAAAAGTTATTTCCCTTTCACGTCCAGTTTGCCCGAAGGTTGACCTTGGTTCTTTTTAGAACCGTTTTATAACGTATTTTGATCAAGTTACTAATTTGCTCAATTTGTTATTTGCTTGTTGATTATTACATTATTTTTTATCCTCCATACATAAATGGCTTCGTTCTGATAACTTTAAAACAAACTTTCCTCAATGGAAACTAGGCGTTATTTTTGAAACTACTTCCAAGTAACATTTCTGTGACACATATAATACAAAAATACAAGTTATTGTTGTTTTTTATAAAAAAAAATTCTGGACAGTGTCAATATTATTAATTAATCTTAATGTAATTCAATGTTTTAGCGAATCAAATGTCTCACTATAGTATCATGACACTGATTAAGTTCCAGGTACAGAGGCTAGTGCTACTGGTGACAGACTGATTTAATCAAATAGAAATTTTGACCAATTTTAACAAGTCTCATCTCCATGCATGGCTTCTCCTTATCATACTTTTGCACATTTCTCAAATGGGTTGAACCTTGTAATCAGCTGCCAATCAGTAAATCGGGACTAAATGTGAATGACATGGGCTAGTTTGTGTATTTCTATAACTGCTGATCCCCTCGGATGGTCTTGCACAATGTTCCATGAAGTTGTTTCAGAATGGTGAAGAAAAAGAAAAACCTCCATTGAATGGCAGTTCCTGCTGTGAGGTTCCTGATCCTTATATACTGTACACTGATTGTCTGACTAACTACCAAAATATTGGATCACTAATAAGGTACTAGGTAATGGCATCACACTCAACAGAGGCTCCATAGGCTAAAAAATGTTTTCCTCCCACAAGACAAAACATTAATTCAACAGAGCCAAATGCACCATTTTTAATAATGAATATGAGTTGTATAAGCACCATGAGATACAAAGTGTAATTAAAATTAAAAGAGAAAGGTTTTGTAATTATTTTATGGCCCAGTTATCTATAACCATAATATAGTTAAGATCATGTTAAATGGTAGAGAGAATGTGGAATGTGATGCTCAGTCGATTATTTAATGGCACTCCTTCGCTGTGTTGAGCTAGAAAGCTAGCCCTGAGCAGTTACGGTAAGTCAGTTGTCATCAGTCTCTAAAATTAGTGGTCAAGAAGTAATAATTTCAGTTACTCATATATAGCAATATGCTACTGCATTAATTTTTAGTTAAAGGTTTCCTAGGAAAGTCTTACACTGATCTTATTATATATGTTTTATTTGTGGTTTCTCCAACAGTTGTCCTTCCAGATTCTGCACAATCCACTCTGTCTCGCTACGTACATTATATTTGTAGGTTTTGTAGTTGAGCATATCTTTGGCACGGAAAACTTTGTTAGACTCATACAGATTGCTCCAATAGGGAGGAAGGGGCTGGAAGCCACCCAGGTGGGCTAAATGGTCATTATAAGCCCACTGTTCAGAGTCCAGTTTTAGGATATGTCGGGTAGCAATACCGCGAGCTCGACGAGCAACCATGTCCAACTCAATATCCTTTTCCATGTCTTCAATTGAGGGGAGGACGAACGAGCCATCAAGAACAGAGATGGCAAACTGTGCCTGAAAGTGTGCGAGCAGAAAAAGAAGAAGAAGGATAAAACATAGAAAATGAACAGAGTAAAATGTGATAAAATTAAGTAAAATCCAAAATAACAATTAATCTTTACACATTTGTTAACATTCTACAAACATTTTTTTATACAGCATTAAGGCCATGTAGAGACATTTAGAAATTTAAAGGTCATCATGTGAGGTGAACTGACGAACGGCAGTCAGGTAACTTTATTTGAAGTTGAGCTTTTTAATTGGTACATGTTCTTAATGTAGCAGCTTGGTGGTGCTGGGGTTTTGAATCTGGGACCTGATCAGTTGAAGGGATTTTCTTCTGCCTTAGTACTGCCAGAAATATATCTGCTACATATCACACTCACTCACCCACCCAGGGTGCCAATCCATCGCAGGGCACACACACATACACACACTCACACACTCATTCACACACTACAGGCAATTTGGCAACGCCAATCAACCTAACCTAAATGTCTTTGGACTGTGGGAGGAAACCGGAGTACCCGGAGGAAACCCACCAAGCACAGGGTGAGAATGTAAACTCCATGCACAATGAGACGGGAATCGAGCCTTGCCGGGAAATGAACCTGGACTGCTATATATCTATCTAATATAAAATTTTGACAAACTCTGTAAGCAAAACACTATGTAAGTATATGTAACTCACCTGAACATGGAAGTGTGGAAAGGGGCAAATGGCTCTGCAGATGCCTATAATGAAGAGTGATGGGTAGGCAGGAGGTATCAGAAACTTGTAGAGAGGATAGACCAAGTGCTCTTTTACTTTCACCCCAATTTGCTCATTTAGAAATGGAAAGACAAAATTGTAGCCTGTGCAGATCATGAAGACCTCTGGCTTTGCATGCTTTCCATCCTGAAATTCCAGAGTACCATCTTCCAATACTTTGCTTACTGGAGGAGCCTGCTCCAATCCTTGGGGCATGGGGCAAGTCAAGGGCTTTTGACCATGACTTAGGATCACCTGATTGGAAGATATATAGTCTGTCACAAAATAGGCCTGAAGTGTGCATTCTTGAAACTGCATCAACAGTTAACCCCCACGAAACCACATTAACATGTTGATTTGTGGATTGATACAATAACATGTCAGAAATTAAAGTATGGCATGGAAGACCTTAGCATTGACGTTGGCAAGCTCCATAGCAATGTCCAACCCAGAAAGACCAGCACCAAGCACCACCACTGACTTGTCTGCAAAGGGCTCTGCACTTCGATAATCATGGCTATGCATAAATATTCCTGTCAAAAATCAACAAATTATACATAATTCCTGGTCTCCAAATGTTCTACCCTTCATTAAAAATAGAAGAAGTAAATTTTAACTATGCATCTACCAAAAGACACAATAAAACAAAATGAATGGACATTGACTTGTATTTCGTTTATATAGGTTTTCAACATTCACTAGTTAAACCAGACTCAACCCTGCAAATGAAAAGAAGCTTTTAATTTACATTAATCAAACATTTATTTGGTTTGTGTGTTATATTGACTTTAAACATATACTATGAATCCAAGTCTGTTGCCAGAATTAAACTTCTAAGAACTGATCAAAGGGCAATTGGTCTTGCATAATATGAGAGGTCTTCGTTGATATGGCTTTCAATCCTACAAGCTTTGTTTAGAATTACTGACTGGTGAGTTACTTTTCAGTCCAAAAACTTGCTAAGAAAAGATACCAACTGATAAACAGTTACCAAAATTCAGCATAAACTGTTGTTTAAATTACATAACAGGCAGGTGCACGTACCTTTGAACATTCCCAATCCAGGTATAGCAGGGATGTATGCGTCATAGAAATGCCTAGTGTTCAAAATCAGTAGAAAATAAGTGGTAATTTATTCTCACTATGATTTAAAAATGTTGCAATAGTTATCTTGATTGATATTCACAATACTCTTAGCTCTAAAAGAACAATAAAGCAGTATGCATTTGATTAAGCTCATTCAGCCTCCAGATTTAACATTGTATGAGAGTTGGCTGTTTGTTATAGCATTAAAAAGTAACAACATATGCAATTTTGTTCACAAGCACAATTTTGTTTGAAAATGATTACAACAGATAAGACTTCTGAGTCATTGTATTTGAGAAGATGAAAACCGAGCAACCTTTGCCCCCGAAATTATCTATGTGTTTGACGTGACTACTGGCAGTTTTGCACTCATCTATAATCCATATTTGTAAGTATCTATAACATTTTTCTAATGTACTGTTTTTCTAAAGAAGGTAAATTAGCATTTGTCTTTTCGGCTAAATCATTGCATATTTTAGACCATTTTAAGACAGAGGATTGGTATACTTTTAGGCACATCATCTCTTGTAGTCCAACTAGGGACCGTGGAGGTCAGTGGTGACCATGGTATTTGTTCCCATTTTACGACTTTACGACTTTATGCACCTTAAACTCCAGACCTCAAGGCAGCAATTGACCCCGGACTGGGAAGTGCAAGGTGACAGTATTAACCACTAAGCCACTATTTTAGGCACATCATAAGAGTAAAAAATTATACATACCCGTTACACACCATAACAGCATCAAAGCGCTCTGTTTTAGATTTACTCTGGTCCACACCATCACTGCTAGTTATGTCCCATGCCAAGCCTTTCCAGCCACCCTTTACTTTCACTGGGTCAACTGCGTCTACTGTTGTGCCAAACTGAAACAGGCATTTAAGTATAAATAGTTTATAAAATCACTGTCCACATTGTACATTTAATGTAAAAAAGGACAAATAAAATTACCAATTATAAAATAAATTGCTATTCGATTCTTAGATTTTATGGTTGCTTGGCACATTTTCCTCACACAGAATGACTGGAAGTGGTTGTGCTTTAATCATACCCTGATGTGGTCCCAAAGGCGGAAATGGTCACAGTACTGCTCGAGATATTTGCGGACCTCTGTGTGGTGGACAAACGAAGGAAGATGCTTTGCGAAGGGGAAATCAGGAAATGACATAACTTCTTTTGGAATATTAGTTCTGCCAAACGGGGAAAAAATAATGATGTTTACTGAAAGAGAGTTTTTTTTTTTAAACATGTACAACACATAAATGCCAATTTGCAAATATAACTGGGGAAACTTAGGATGCATTGATTGAGTTTTAATGCAATATAAGCACCCAGGTATGTTTACACATGACATCAGTAGTGTAACCACATTGTTGCCATACATAGAGTGACTTTAAATCATAATTCTAGGACGATTCTGTGAATCATATCTTGTTTGTGCCAGGGTAATTGATCAGTGTACAGCTAGAATGTTGTCCTTTATACCTTTTACCTGTAATACATCTCAAAGCTGTATTACTCTGTACTTTTGTCCTTATTATCCAAGTTTATATATATATATATATATATATATATATATATATATATATATATATATATATATTCCCAAACTATCTTAATACAGTACATATACATTTTATCTCTTTATACATTGCACAATAATGCAGCACTGCTCTTTTTTGTATAATTTTGTATTCCTGGTTATATCCCATTTTCCACTTCATAGCATTGTCTGTTCTGTAGTTACTGTACAGTATATACTCACTGCATATGTTACGCCATATTTACTGCATTTGCTGTATATACATAATACTAGTTATTTAACCTGCACCTTATCATATGCACAATGCTTATATTTGCACTGATGTTTATACACTACTATTTGCACTTCTGGTAGATGCTAAACTCCATTTCGTACCTGTATTTACCAATTGGTATTAAAAAAACACAAAATAATGGGGAAAACCATCAATGTAGTTATGCAGTGAACAAATCAGATATTTATGCTTTATCAGCTCTTTTGCTCCACCCCTGGGTACACCTGTGCACCACTGAGACAGCACTAGAGGTCATTCACCTGAGGTCTCTGTACATGCTGCTGTTGATGGGCAGGCCGTTATCGTAATGGCCCACGCGCTCTTCGTAAACCCACGTCCCACCCACGTGCTTGGTGATCTCGAACAGCACCGGTGGTTCGAACAGATCCTGGCGCGCGAGCAAGTGACGCGCGACGCATATACCCGCCGCTCCTGCGCCCACCACGGCCACGCGCAGCTTCGCCAAGCCAGCCATAATGATCCTACAAACGTGATCTGGAGGGGGGGGAAATACTCTGCTTACATGTAATGATTTACCTTGCAATATAGTAAATATCATGGTCACAGATCATTTTAAGACAATAAAAATGTAACCGAACATCGAGCATTTTAACAGGAGACATATTTTTGTTATGCAAATACTTATATCAATATCATAAAATCCACACATGCATAACCTTAAAAGAAAAGATTACATTTAGCTTTGATCTATACTGTATACATTGTAAATTCTACACCGCATACTGTATAGCAATATACAAATAAATAACCCTTTGCAGATTAAAACATATCAAGCGACAACCTATTAAGTGACCTATTTTAACAACTGCTTCAAATAATCAATATTTTAATGGGTTATGCAATCCTACACAACAGTGTCCTTAAGAAAAAAAATCAAGCTTTGCCTCACGAACAAGGATTGACATAAAATTTGTCTGCCTACTTACTATAACTCAGAATAGTGAATGCACCCAAACTGCTTCAGTCCAGCTTGATCCCCGGAGTTAACTAAGAGGAGGAGGAGGAGAGGGAAAACTCTCAGCTATATTTAAGCACTTTGGCCTCTGGCCAAATACCTTGCTGTTCGAAACGAATTAACCCTTTATTAGACAGACTCTGAATTTTATCAAATTAAATGTTTTTTAGCACTGGGTCTGATTTAACGTACAGTCTGTACTGTAAGCATATTGGTGCATTTCAGGAGAAATATAAGATTGCAAATGTAAACATGACAGCTCAAACTAAAAATGCAATGAATATCTTGGATTTAAATATAACATTTAATTGCAGATAAAATATTAAATGTGGCAGAACTTGAAAGTTTAAATTGAAGAAAGCACTTAAGGTTTACAAGTTTAGACTATTCATTTTCCCCTCTCTTTTTACATAACTTCTTACAATAAATCTGTTCTACTAGACTGCAATAGTCTTATTTTTCCCTTTGGTTTGCTCTCCAGCTGGGCCAGATGTTCACTGTCAAAATAATGTTATTTATTCCACATGTGTCACAGATTTTTTTACAAATTTCAATGTTTAACATTATCAGTGTCTTTAAACTTTGTTCACTTAGTTACAATAAAACTAGTAAATATTATCCAAGCACTTTCAATGAAACTTTGGGTAGCAATTAAGCATTTATACGGTGTTTTTATAACACAGTCTCAGTAGTGTTACTATACAGCTAAGCCCTTTGATCTATTCTGATAATAATAGATAACAATATATTGCTGTGTGTAAGCACTTTGTAAAAAATTAAAACAAAAGGTAGAGCAATGGTTACTTAAACAGGATTGTATCATAATTACAATAACTGTACTGTATATATGCAGTTTAAATATTATACTAGTTTGAACACATATTGCATTTGAGTTGTAATGCAATATAAGCAATATACATGATAACAGCAGTGTAACCATATGGGTGACATGCATAGAGTGACCTTAAATCATATTTCTGGGTGTAAACTTGCTCTCTGTAGCAAGTGCAGACGTGTAAGATACAATATGTTAAGGAATGGTTTACTAGGCAGAGAGCACGGTTTCTAAACTATACATTTCGCACGTGGACAAAATTTTGGTACCCTTCGGTCAATGAAAGAAAAAAAAAACTCACAATGGTCACAGAAATAACTTAAATTAAATTAATTATTTAATGACAAAAGTAATAATCAATAACAATTCTATTAATGTTAACCAATGAAAGTCAGACACTTCTTTTCAACCATGCTTCAAGTAATTATAAAAAAAAAAAAAACTTATGGAAGAGTCCTAGACAAAAATGATGGTACCCCTAACTTAATAGCTTGGTGCACAACCTTTTGAGGCAATCACTGCAATCAAACGATTCCTGTAACTGTCAAAGAGACTTCTGCTCCTCTCAGCAGATATTTTGGCCCACTCCTCATGAGCAAACTGCTCCAGTGGTTTCCGCCTTTTACAGACAGCATGTTTCAGCTCCTTCCAAAGATGCTCAATAGGATTGAGGTCAAGGTTCATAGAAGACCACTTCAGAATAGTCCAAATGTTTTCCTCTTAGCCATTCTTGGGTGTTTTAGCTGTGTGTTTTGGGTCATTGTCCTGTTGCAATACCCATGACCTGCAACTGAGACCAAGCTTTCTGACACTGGTCAGCACATTTCTCGCTAGAATCCCTTGATATTCTTGAGATTTCATTGTACCCTGCACAGATTCAAGACACCTTGTGCGAGATGCAGCAACGCAGCCCCAGAACATAACAGAGCCTCCTCCATGTTTCACAGTAGGGACAGTGTCCTTTTCTTGATATGCTTCATTTTTCTATCTGTAAACATACCAGTGGCTTGCAAAAGTATTCGGCCCCCTTGAACTTTTCCACATTTTGTCACATTACAGCTACAAACATGAATCTATTTTATTGGAATTCCACGTGAAAGACCAATGGTGTGTACCAGTGGTGTACACGTGAGAAGTGGAACGAAAATCATACATGATTCCAAACATTTTTTACAAATAAATAACTAAAAAGTGGGGTGTGCGTAATTATTCAGCCCCCTGAGTCAATACTTTGTAGAACCACCTTTTGCTGCAATTACAGCTGCCAGTCTTTTAGGGTATGTCTCTACCAGCTTTGCACATCTAGAGACTGAAATCCTTGCCCATTCTTCTTTGCAAAACAGCTCCAGCTCAGTCAGATTAGATGGACAGCGTTTGTGAACAGCAGTTTTCAGATCTTGCCACAGATTCTCGATTGGATTTAGATCTGGACTTTGACTGGGCCATTCTAACACATGGATATGTTTTTTTTTTTAAACCATTCCATTGTTGCCCTGGCTTTATGTTTAGGGTCGTTGTCCTGCTGGAAGGTAAATCTACCAAGACAAGGTCGTCCACCACTGTACACTGTTAGACATGTCTGTAATTTGCACAGTTTTTTACTGTATTTCATCCAGCATAATACCCTAAATTATATTTACAGTTAAAAACTGTATTGCTCTTTGCATCATGGGAATATTCTGTGACGTCAAACACCAAATACAGCGATTCACTGAATTTTATAGTATAGTATAGTATGGTATAGTATAGTATAGTACTGTATTTTCCACACCGGCTTTAGCGCCCAAACCATAGATTTGATCTGGATCCACAGAATTTGTTTAGGTTTTGTCTGAGGACGGTGGCGCAATTCCAGAGGACATCCTTATCGACACACCAGATTAACATTTTTATATGCCAAAGACCAACCAACAAGCAAGGTAAAAAGTGTGTGTGTGTGTGTGTGTGTGCAGACATCAACTTTGGTAACATTGGGTAATGCAAGCTTCACTACGCTAAACTGAGGTAACATTAACGTTAGTATTTCAGTAGTTAAGGTATTGGACCATGATTCAGAAGATCCCAGGTTCAAACCCCACAACCACCAAGTTGCCATTGTTGGGCTGAGATGTGCCAAAACTGCTCAGATGTGTAATGAGATTAAAAAAAAGAATTTTTTTTTTTATGTAAGTGGCTCTGGATAAGAGCGTCTGCCAAATGCCTAAATGTAAATTTTACATACAATTTTGTGAGTTTATTCAATTTCCGAAATAAAATCCAAATCATTTTAAACGAGCAAAGTTTAACTTAGCCAAGGTGGTTAATGTAATTGTCTCTGTTTTGGAGTTAACGTTAGTTAACGTGGGTTAGTAAGAACCAAGTTGAGAAATTTAACATCTGGAGTTATAGGTTAATACTTTAAAAACATCTGTTGATGATTAGCCATCATTCTTGTTTTACATGGTGTCCTCCTTGGTTGTCTCCCATGTCCATGTCCACTTTGGCTCAAACAACGACGGATGGTGCGATCTGACACTGATGTTCATTGAGCATGAAGTTCACATTGGATCTCTTTAGAAGTCTTTCTGGGCTCTTTTGTTACCATTCGTATTATCCGTCTCTTTGATTTGTCATCAGTTTTCCTCCTGCGGCCAAGTCCAGTGAGGTTGGCTACAGTCCCATGGATCTTAAATTTCTGAACTGTAGTCACAGGAACATCTAGCTGCTTGGAGATGGTCTTATAGTCTTTACCTTTAACATGCTTGTCTATAATTTTCTTTCGAATCTCCTGAGACAACTCTTTCCTTCGCTTGCTCTGGTTGAGTGTGGTACACACCATGTCACTAAACAACACAGTGACTACCTGGAGCCCAATATATAGGTCCACTGACTGATTACAGGATTGTAGGCACCTTTGATGCTAATTAGTGGACACACCTTGGATTAATATGGCCCTTTGGTCACATTATTTTCAGTCTTTTCTAGAAGTATCTTCATTTTTGTCTAGGCCTGTTCCATGAGTAATTTTTTTATGATTTCGTTGAAGCATGGTTGAAAAGTAATGTCTGACTTTCGTTGGTTAACATTCATAGAATTTGTATTTATTATAACTATTGTCAGATTAAAGTTATTTTTGTGACCATTGTGAGTTTTTCTTTCATTGACCGAAGGGTACCAACAATTTTATCCACGTGTGTATGTCCAACAAAATATCTTGCATCGCTGCGAGCAGGGTTCGAACCTGCGCGGGGAGACCCCATTGGATTTCAAGTCCAACGCCTTAACCACTCGGCCATCGCAGCCAGACGAACACCGGTGCTGCTTATTACCAATTTGATCTTACATGGTAGCAGAAACTATTAAATTATATTCATAAATTAAAATATTAATGATTTAAGGATTTGCAGATTGCGGTAAAATACGCACACTACCTCTTTACTGCGTGTACCGTGTCTGTATTGAATCCAAGTATAAATTAAACTAAAATATATTACAAGAAAATACACACAGCAGTGTTTTAAACACAAACCAACAATGCACGAAACACACAAAAATATCTAAACTAAACAGCGAAATGTTTTGAATGCTTACTTGTTTTTCTGCAAGCGGTGTAAACACTGAAATTGTTAATTGCAGAAACGTGTTACTCGCTATTGATTGGATAATATTATCACGTGGACGCCGTGTGACGTTGCCCAAAAAACATGTCTCTTTCCCTTTTCCTTTACATATTCTCTTACAATTCGTTTTTTTTTTTTTTTGCTGAGAATTTGTTCTGAATGCTGCTTTTTTAATGTTAACAAAGACAGTACTGTTTTGTTTTTCATTTAGCACTTTTTTATATTCTTCTTAAAACTGAGAGAGAGAGAGAGAGAGAGAGACGGATCAGGTTCACCGAAACGAAAGCGGCATTTGTTAGTACCATGTTACACCGCAACCGATTTTGGTGTTACACCGGTAAGAAACGTAATTTCCTGTATCTCTTTAGGATATATATACTTTTTGTCTTTCTGTTGTTGTTGTTTTTTTTATTAAGACAATACAAAAGACTACAGAACATATTAAATACAATTAAGAATAACAATTACGGCAATAATAACACACATACATACACAAAAAAAACAATAAAGGACAAAGAATTATAGATTTGAAAGTCTACAAAAAAAGGATAAACATGAGAGGACCGAAATTAAGCACAAACCATGAAAAGATGCAGCAAGGGATATTTCAATAAAAAAAAATAATATCATGGTACTCTAGAAGTATATTCTTCTTCTTATTAAATTGAATTAATTTGAGAGAATTTAAAATTGAGGTGTATCTCTTTAGTAGTTGAGCTATTCAGAGGTGAATGTGACGCATGTTTTATCCAAGGCATACACTTTAATGGCCAAAGGTTTTTATATGTCATAGATTTCCATTTACAGGACCCCAAACCTGTTTCAGCATGGCTTTGCGCCAGTTACCTGTTATCAGTGTCATTGTTTCTAAAATACATAAGTCTAAATCTTAATCTGAAACACATTTTTTAAAAATGGGACAGGGCAATTTGGAACTAGTAATTATGTGATTTAAACACAAACTAACAATGCAATAAACACCCAGAGCGATATCTAATCATAAACGGTTAAACAGCAACATTTTTTGAAAGCTTACTTGTTTGTTATACACGTTAACTGTTTATATGATGTTAAACAGCCGATGCTAAATAGGAGAGGAAATGTGTTATAGTAGACAAGGAGCCCTCAGCAATTTCCAAGTCATTCAAAAACAAACGTGGGTCGAACTGATGCATCAGCAAACAGCCAAGACCTTTAAGAACATCTGTAGAATTTTGGAAATGGGCAACACCATTCATCAATATATCCCCACATATGCAAGTTAAGTCTTTACTGTTAAAAGCTGAAGCATCAACACTGTCCGTTTCTCTGGGCTTGGTTTCATCGGAGAAGAACAGTATGGTTGGGTTTTTCAGACCAATATGGATAAGGACCATCCAAGCTGTTCATCAGCATCAGGTGCAACAATCATCATCTGGCATGCTTTGAGAGTGTGTCAGTGTCAATTGTGTGGGTTACGTCCACATCTGTGAGGGCATCATTAATGTTAAAACATATGCACACATATATGTATGCTGCCATCCAGATGCTGTCTTTTCCAGGGATGTTCCTCCATTTGTCAATTGGACATCAAACCATATTCTACCAGGATTACAAGGACATAACTGCATAAGCCTTGTGTCTGAAATGGCAGTTTCTGTATTTCATAATTGCAGTCATGGTGTTGTACTGGATATCAGCATAGTAGTTGCTACCGTCAAGTCAAAATGGTTATGCTTATGAGTTAAGTAGTGCTAATTACAACATGCTGTCTGTTTAACCCTGGAAAACCCAGACCACCTTATCCTAATAGGAAATCTATCTCCTTTGGCTGAAATGATGATACAGACCCAGTGAACCCTAAAACAGGTGTTTTTTTTTTAATTAACCCTTTCCTACTACATGTAATGACATGGGTCATATATGACCCCTTGGGATATCCAGTATGTTTTACCAACTGGTAACTTTCACTCATGACATAAAGGCAGGAGTTCTTTCTTAGTAAGGAAAGACCAGATTCTCATTTCAAAATATGTTTATTGATTTTAACTTTTCATCAATGACTATGCACATAAAATTTTGTTCTAAGGCAGGAACTAAAAACACTGGCATCAGCTTTTATATCACCAAATAAAAAGCACAGTAGCAGCCATGTTTGATGTGAAAAAAATCAGGTTAGTTCAGTCAGTTACCACTAAATGTCAGTGTTATGGGTTCACATAGGGCACACTGGGTTGTAATGCAAAAAGAAATCTTTACTTTAGTGTGTGGGTTGAATATGACGATGAAATAAAAGTCTGGGTCAAATATGACCCGATGGGTTCTCCAGGGTTAAAAAGTTTGGTTCGGAAAAAGCACACACCGGAATAGGTAACATACAAGATGCCATTTAAATTTTACTGTCCACTTGTCATCACACATTCATATACACTGCCTGGCCAAAACAATCATCATTTCAGAAGGGTCAAAGTATTGGGCTGGATCAAGAAAAGGAAACAACTAAAATGATTGAAAATCAAAACTGGGTTAAGAACCCTTGTAAGGTTTTACAATATTATCTAAGAAGATTACAATGTCTTACAATATTATAAAACCATACAACCATTTAACACATTGTCAATACCTAGAAGGATAGTGCTCAATCGTCAAAGTTTTGGGAGTAACATGGTCGGAAAAAAATGTGAGAACTTACAGTATATTGGGTATAAACAGCTGTGTGGCCATAAGAAAACCAATTGTTAGTGAGACTACTCAGAAATAAAGGCTTTGGTTTGATAAGGAACTTAAAGATTGAGCTTTGGAGCAATGGAAAATGGTAATGTGGTCCGATGAGTCCATATTGACCCTATATCATAGTGATGTTTGCATCAGGGTAAAAAGCATCCATCATGTATGGTGCCCACTGTACAAGTGTCTGGAGGCAGTGTTATGATCTGGGGTTGCTTCAATTGGTCAGGTCTAGACTCAGCTATGGTACGTAGCAATAATAAAGTCAGCTGATGACCTAATGCACTGACTGACCAGATAATCACACTAATGGAATTTTTCCTATCTGATGATGACACAGGCATATTCCGGGAATCAAATTGTGAAAGAGTTATTCTGGGAGCATGAGGAATCGTTCACACATGAACTAGCCACCTCATTCTCTGCTGCAGTCAAAGTTAAAGATTATTGAATGAAATCTTAGAGTGTGAAATTTTTTTTGGCAAGCCAGTGTACAGTACATTTGCATTTACATTTTTATTTAGGCATTTGGCAGACGCTCTTATCCAGAGCGACTTACAAAAAGTGCTTTAAAGTTTACATCATGGGATACATACTTACACTGGGTTCACTAGGTTAATAACTAAGTGCCATTAGTCCAACACAATTTGGAAGAATTTTTTTTTTTTTGGGGGGGGGGGTTAGTCCAAGAACTGGAGAAAAATATGTGTCTTAAGTCGTCGTTTAAAGATAGTCAAAGTCTCTGCTGTATAGACATCTAGAGCAAGTTCATTCCACCACCTAGGTGCCAGAACAGTAAAGAGCCTGGATGAATGCCGCCCTCGATCCCTGAGAGATGGTGGGATAAGGCGAGCAGTATTGGAGGATCGGAGGGAACGTGGTGCAGTGTGTGGTGTGATTAGAGCAGAGAGGTAAGTGGGTGCTGGGCCATTTTTAGCTTTGTAGGCAAGCATCAGTGTTTTGAATTTGATGCGGGCAGCTACAGGAAGCCAGTGCAGGAAGCGGAGGAGTGGTGTGGTGTGTGCGAACTTGGGAAGGTTAAAAACGAGACGTGCTGCTGCATTCTGGATCAGTTGCAGAAGACGAATCGTGGACAGAGGCAGGCCTGCCAGGAGTGAGTTGCAGTAGTCCAGTCTTGAAATAACAAGGGACTGAACAAGCACCTGAGTAGCCTGTGAAGAAGAAATGGGCGAATTCTTCTGATATTGTAAAGAAGAAATCTACAAGAACGAGTAAGGTTAGCGATGTGGGGGGAAAATAACAGATGATTGTCCACAGTTACCCCAAGATTGCGGGCGGTGGCTGAAGGAGTGATTTGGTTGTTGTCCAGGGATATCACAAGGTCTTGACATGGGGCTGAGTCACAAGGGATAAACAACAGTTCGGTTTTACTGAGATTGAGCTTCAGCTGATGAGCAGGAATCCAGGATGAGATGTCTGCCAGACATGCTGAGATCTGGGTGGAAACCTGAGTGTCAGAGGGAGGAAAGGAGAGAGTAAGTTGGGTGTCATCTGCTTAACAATGGTATGAAAATCCATGTAATGATATGACCTTACCAAGAGACCCACTATAGAGGGAGAACAGAAGAGGACCAAGTACTGAGCCCTGCGGGACACCAGTAGAGAGTCTAGGGTTAGGGGGGGGATGTATATCCCCTCCATGTTACCTCATATGACCTATCTTCTAGGTAAGAAGCAAACCATTGCCACAAGTTCCAAGGCTTGTAAGAGTAGATAATAGAATCTTGTGGTTCACTGTGTCAAATGCAGCTGACAGGTCCAGGAGGATGAGGACAGATGACAGTTTAGCAGATCTAGCAGCATGGAGCTTCTCAGTGACTGACAGAAGGGCAGTCTCTGTAGAATGTGCCACTTTGAATCCAGATTGGTTGGGATCATTAAGGTTGTTCTGTGAGAGATAAAGAGACATTTGGTTATAAACAGTCCTTTTAAGAATTTTGGAAAGGAAAGAGAGAAGTGATACCGAGCGATAGTTGTTAACTTTGTACATACACCAATGCCTCAAAAAGTCGGCTCGCAGAAACGTTCCTTAATTACGACACTGTGGTACTGTTAAAATGCATTTTCTTCATCAGAACAATACTTTTGATATGACATGAAGTTGCATCAGGCCTCCAACCAGCCCACATTTGCTGATGTGATATTGCTTAACTATGGTTGGATAATCTACAGTGCATCTAAATTTTTTAATCTTTTAATCTCATATATTTAAGATTAATTTCACATGAAGGATTCCAAGTCTTTTTTGTTTTAATTTGAATGATTATGGCTTACAGACATATCCAGTATGTCAATACTGTATATGCAGAAATGTCCAACTTCAGAAAAATATGTTAATTTCCAGTATGTGCTCAATACTTGGTCAGAGGTTCTTTAGCACAAATTACTGCATCAATGCACCATGGCATGGAGGTGATCAACGTATGTTGCTGCTGATACATTAATAAACAACAGGTTGCTTTGTCTGTATTGCTGGTTTGGGTGTTTCTCATCTTCTTTTTGACAGTATACCATAGAGAAGCTTTTGTGGTAATATCATGGTTGTACTATGGTCAGCAAACCAGTTAGTGGTAGATTTGGCAGTGTGGACAAATGCTAAGTCTTGCTCTTAAAGGTAATCGGCATATCTATAATGCTTTCTCAGCAGATGGAATCATGAAGTGTGCCAGAATCTCCTGGTAGTAAGCTGCGTCGATACTGGGCTTGATAAATCAGTGTGCTTTTTCAAGATGGTTATTGCTTTCCTTCTCCTTTAATGTTAAATAAGTAGTGGAGTAGGAAATATTGAAAACAGGTTTAGATTAAAAATAAATAAATTACTAAGTCGGGGGAGTACAAAAATGAGAAGAAATAGATACATAAACAATGGCTTTCAGTGTCCGCAGTGGAGGAGGACTGAAGAGGACTTCAGTACATCAACAATGGGATAGTCTATCTGGTGAATCTTACTCATTATATTGGCAAAAGATTTTGGATACCTGACTATAAAACACACATGTCCTTGTCAAACATCCCATTTCAGAGTGTCTATTCTGTGAAAGCTTTCCACAAGATCTTGAAGCACAGCTATGGGGAACTGTCCTTTTAGCTACCAGAAAATTAAGGTTGTGCACTGATGCTTGTGGTCTTGGAACAGTAAATTGAGCAGGGGGGTTTCTGGATTAATCTGCAGTATGATGGACAAAAAGATCCAATTATTGCATCATAATAACAAGTTGTATTAATATTAATAAAATACCTCAGGAGCATTCATGTGATCATGCATCACTTTATTTAATATTTTAACATGCAAACTACTAAATGTTGTAAAAGACCACTGCCGCTTGTGAATTTGACCTCTCAAAATCCTCATAAAAGTCATCTGATACATTTGACTGTAAATGTTAGTGTGTCTTCTTTTAATTCTATGAATTCTGTGTACAAACACTTTAAAACATTTTATCAAATAATTAGGCAAGTACAACCTCAAATGAACAAAAACATACAACTAGACAGGTACATTTTCTGAAGAAAATGTGAGCGGTGCTTGATGTGGCAAACTCGGGCCTCTGGGCCTTTTATAATTACAATCTAAGCGATTAGTTGCTAAGGTGCTCTAAAGTGATTGTTAGGGTGTGATCCTGGGAGACTGAAAATGAAAGTAAAAATGAGAAAGTAAAATGGGAAAGTAAAATGAGCCCACCCCCATGTCTCTATGACAATGGGATCCACAGTTAGGTTGAGTTTCAAAGTTCCCATATCAGGGAATGCAACTGAGAGCACTTCCTATTTCAATGAGGAGTACTTTCACCATAATATGTCACTGGGGCAAATTTGTGCAATTGCCAATTTAGTCCCACCGCTTAGAAAAGTTGTAGCATCCCATTCCCGAATAAGCCACACGATATGACACAGATATTTACAAGGAAAAAGCATTCAAGAGCATTCCAGTTGCCAGTTCTCCCTGGAATAGATGGCCCAGCACATTCACCCAAATAACACAAAAGAAAACAGACAGCAAAATTAGAAGAAGACTGAGCAAGTAAAGTTTGCTTGGAAGTGTGCCAGGAGAAACGTCTTCTGTCTCAAAACCATGTAAGTATTACTGTGGTTTGTTCAGATGTAAAAGGGCATCTAAACAAGCAAACAAAGACTTCCAGAAGACAAAATGACCAATGTGGTCTCAAAGTTTGGCCTTGATGCCCAGAGCCATGTCTGGCGGAAAAATGAGACAGCATTTCAGCTGAAACACATCATACTCTTTGTCAAGGATGGTGTTGGAGCAGTGATAATTTGGTCTTGCAACCACAGGACCTGGGCACCTTGTAGTAAAAACGTTTACCGTATAGTCTTCTGTATACCAGAGCGTCCCATCCAAAAGCTACAGCCCAGTTGAAATGGGTCATACAACAGGACAACAATCTAAAGCAGTACTAAATCAGTGAATCTACTGTACATCGGAACAGCTGAAAAATAAAAGAATCAAGGTTTTGGAATGGCTTAGTCAAAGTCCAAACCTCAACCCAACTGAAATGCTGTGGTGGGACCTTAAGAGAGCTGTGCATAAACAAATGCTCAAAAACCTCAATGAATTGAAGCAATGTTGTAGAGACTGATAAAGTTATACAGGAAATGATTACTTTAAGTTATTGTTGCTAAAAGTGGATCAAAAAGCTATTGAATCAGGAGGGTACTTAGTATTGCATGCATGTTTTTTTTCTTCATTTTTGTTATATAAATAATGGCACAGTGGGGGGAAAAATAGTTATATGTTGGTGTTTTCTGAGGTTGTATTTGCCTACAACTCGGAGAAAAGATTATAAAACTATTTCCAAACAATTTGGTGCTCAGTGAGTATGATTATTCACAAATGAAAAACATTCAAGATGGTTGCCACTATTCATAGGAGTGGGCGTCCCAGCACATTCACCCCAAGATCAGACAGTGCAATGCTCAGAGAAACACACGGAAAAAAAACAATACCAACCAAGAATTATATCTTAGACCCTACAGGCCTCACTGAGCATGTTCAATGTCCATGACCGCATAATCAGAAGAAGACTGAACAAATGTGGTATGCTTGGAAGGGTTGCCAGGAGAGACCTCTTTTATGTAAAAAGAACATAAAAGAACAATTGACATTTGCAAAACTGTATCTGAACAAACCACAAGATTTGAGGCCAAAGTGTTTTCAAAGTTTGGTCTTAATGCTTAGAGATATGTTTGATGAAAACCAAACAGCATATCATCAGAAACTCCATGCACCCATTGTCAAGCACGGTTGTGGAGCAGTGATACAGTAATTTGGCCTTGTTTGTGCAGCCAAAGGACCTCGGCACCTTGCAGTCATTAAGTTGACCATTAACTCCTCTGTATACCAGAGTATTCTAGAGGCAAATGTGAGGCGTCTGTCTGACAGCTAAAGCTTGGTCGAAATTGAGAATGATCCGAAACGCATCAGTAAATCTACATCAGCTGTAAAATAAATTAATCAATGTTTTTTTAAATGGCCAAGTCAAAGTACAGATCACAACCTCAAATGCCGCAGTTGGACCTTAAGAGAGCTGTGCATTAAAAAAAAAATCCCCAAAGTCTCAATGAACTAAAGCAATGGTGTAAAAAAAAAAGAATGGAACAATATTGCTCCACATTGATGCAAGGGACTGATAAAGTCATACAGGAAACGATTACTTCAAGTAGCACCTCAAGCTGCTAAAGGTGGATCTACAAGCTATTGAATCAGAAGGGTACGACTTTACAGTACTAAAAAGTTGCACAATTCTATACTGTAAATTGTGGGTTTAATTAATGGTTAACTACTGCCAATTAACTATATGAAACTATTTAGACAGGAAAATACTAACAATTCCAATGATTGCAAATAAAGAAATGAACTATAAACTCACAAACAACAAATGGCAATTAAATTATGAATATACTAATTCTAAGTTACTTTTAAATGACTATCATCAATAAGATAAAATGTTAAATACCATGTAACCCAGATCTCTAAATTGATTTGTATGGTTGTCGCGTCCGTCTTGTTTACCAACATTTTATATATATATATATATATATATATATATATATATATATATATATATATATATATATATATATATATATATGTGAAAGGCAACATATGAAAAAGCAACCTTTCCTGAAGCTATAAAATTTTCCGAAGAAGAACATTATGAAATGTGTCAATTACAGTGGTTTTCCTCTGTAGTTGCACAGTTTAAAAAGATGGCAGATATAATAATAATAATAATAATAATAATAATCTCTTAAAATGTTGGTATCTTGTAAAAACCATGACAGAGGCTCAGAGTTGAAACATAAGGATAATATTAGTACCTAATTTTAAGGGTTTTGAGCCCCATTTTGCTATTTTGATGAATCTTGTTGTTTTTATATAATGCATTCACACAACAGAAACAAAGTGGGATAGAAGTGATAAATTGTATTGATGATCATGTAATTTCTTAAAAAGCATGTATATAATTACTGTTTACTTGGAAGAAGTGTCCAACTGAATTACATCCAGTTATTGTTTCTATACTTTGAAATATATTGTAAATGAAATATTATTTAAATTATATAACATTTATTTCCTAGGTGTGGATCTTTATAGTGTGTGATATAACCACAAAGAAGATTTGCACAGCTTTCTTGACACGGAAGGCTTCTGCCCTTTGGACTAGGTATTTACCTGAATCATGTTAGAAATTGCTCCAGGAGTTTTCTGTGGGGAAAATATTTTCCTGAAATCCTGGCCAAGTTCATTACAAATATTCATTTACACCTTTAATGCATAATTAAAGGAAATGCAATAAATTGTAGTGGAACAAAGGTAAGAACAATATTATATAATTGCTTTCATCATGTCTGTATTTTAAAATTTGGAAGGTTTTAATTACGAGACTAACTGACAAAATGTGTAATCCAAAACCAACGTTGGCATAAAAGACCACAGAGTTCATAAGTATGAGATATCAGTGTGTGTTGTCATAGTAAACACCACAGTTGGTAATCTGTCAAGAAAGTACTATGTTTATAGCACTCATAAACAGTTTATCAGAGGGTGGAACTCCTCTGACAGCAGTGATTTTGCTGGCTTATGAGCATATGACACAATGAGAAATCAGGGCTGGGTTTCACTGATGATTTGTATATTTCCAGTGGCTGCTATCAATGTGATAAGACAAGCATTTATTAAGCTCAAAGTTAAATAAAAATGTTCGGGAATTCCCTATTTATAAGTCACATTAAAATTTAAGCAAACTTGTTACATTACCCACATGACAATTGGTGCTATTGTTAGAATTTTGATTTAAAATTTGCCTTTAAAATATAAAAGAATGCAAGACAGAAGCATTTTATTACTGATCTTGGAGTTTTGGTCTCCACAGCATAAAAATTTTAATAAAGAATGTATTATAAGAGAAGTAAAAGAAAAAAAAACTCTTTTTGTATGGGTTTTATATGGTGTTGTATTGAACGTATCAGGCAATCTTTTTTGAGGTTTGAAGAGTGTCATTTTACAAAAATTTTGTATAAAACAATTTATCCAAGAATTCAAAATTCTTTATACCGTATGTAGCCCGCATTGATTAATTCATCTGTGTTGTTTATGACACCCTACTGTAACCCCAAACCTATACAGCTTCCAACGTGACAATGACACACCCTAACACTAGCATAAACAGTTACTGGTTTACCCAATTGATTGTGCAATACGCTTTGTAAGAATATGAAGGAAAAAAACATGACATAATAAGTGTTAGACTGCCCCCCACATCCCTTTATGAAATACAGCCCCCCCCCCCCCTTTATAAAGACACTTTGCACCGATGTATCTGTCTCACAATAGCTAACTGCATAAGTTAGCTATGGGTCCTCTAAAACTAATATTTATTTTAACATGGATAAGTAACATATATAATTTGGGAAATGCTGAGAGTGGGTAAGGTTAAATTTATTAATCTATTTGAGATGTTCAGGATTAGATTTTCTTTTAATTTTTTTGCTGCTTTGTTTAATATGTTTGTTTTAATATTTTAGTGTTGTTTTATATTAATGTGATATCTTTTATGATGTTATAGTTTACATGTATAATATGTGAATTTCTAAAAACAACTGTAGAAAATGAATAGTATTTAATTTGTTGGAGATTTAATATTTAAATTATCTGTAAACGTTCTGACAAAATACACTCACTTTATTTTCTGTTTACTGATGTAATGGGAAAATATGCAAAATATCCCAATGTGTAAAATAGATCAAAAGACAATATATATATTGTAATATTGTAATATATATATATATATGGATACATTTCACTGCGTGTTGTACTTGTATAACTATGCATGTGACAAATAAAGAATCTTGAATCTTGAATCTTGAATATATATATATATATATATATATATATATATATATATATATATATATATATATATATATATATATATATATATATTTTTTTTTTTTTTTTATTAATCAAAATTCCAACTACAGTACATATTCAAATGGGTATGGATTTTATAACTGATTTCACAAAGCTTCACAAATGTTCAATGTGCGCACTGTCAACATACGTCAAGTCGGTATTCCAGCTCCTGCCAAACACGTTGTAGCATATCTTGCATAATGTTCTCCAGCGCCTCAATGATTCTCTGCTTGAGTTCTTCTAGTCTTGTAGGAAGACCAGTCTTTTCACATAGCCCTCAGAAAAAAAAATCACAAGGGTGTCATGTCGGGTGAACATGGTCGCCATTTCAACAGCACATTGTCAAAAATAGAAAAAAAAAAACAGTAAAACATCAACTTATTTAGTTTATATGAATCTTGTTAAAATTTGAAATAATTTGAGCAAGAATTCTCTATGTTGTTAGACTATGAAATTATGTCAAATATTTGGGACACCCTATATATAAACCTACACTGACTGTAGCTATGGAAGAATTATGTTTTATGTTTAATTAAATGTAATGAAAATTCATTACATATTATATTTTATTTAATCTTAAAAGCAGTATTATAGCTGATCAGCCATAGTATGATCAGCCATAACATCTATACCACTGAGAGTTGAACTGAACAAATTTATCACCAACTATACACCAGCAAATTTCTCCAGCTAGCTAAGATCCTAAGCCCGAAGACCCAGACTCCAAACTCCTCAGATCCGAATTCGATCTAGCACGCATGGCATGTGCTAGACAAACAAGTCTTATCCATAATGACCCCACTTGCAAAAAACATCACCCAGAGTATCTGCTGCCATCTTTTTGGTGCCAGACACCCCCAGAGGTGCCCAGGTTGCACAAGGGGAATTAAAAACCTAGGTGGATTTACTGTAATGCTAATGGTTTTAATGTTATGGTTTATCAGTGTAGTTTAGTACCTAATCATAAATTACATAAAATGTTTCAGTAATTAAGGGTGGAACTTAAAGATTTATTAGTTAGTTTCAGTTGTATCAAAATATTAATCTAATATTCTCTCCTTTTCTAGGAATGATTTTAATGAGCGTGATGCTGGTAAGTTTGCTTTATTAAGTTTGCAAATACAGTTTTTGAACAAGAAAAGTAAGCAAATGGTTAACTCTTTCCAATTTTTAGATGGTTTTTTGCATTATGGTCCAACTTGCTTATCTACTCTCATCATAACCCATCCTTTAAGTGAGATTAGCTTTATTCTTCCATATGCATGGTTCCAAAGTTCTTCACTCTTATAACATGTTAACCATCTGACAACCTATATGAACACAAGTCCTGTAAAAAGAGCCCAAGGGAACAAAACACAATAAGGAGCATAAAAGGGTGGAGTATCGTACACTCTATAAAATATATCTGTAAATGGTGTCCACTAAAACATATTAACACAGCAATATGGCATTGTTCCAGGGTTACTCCCAGCCAGGTTTCTGGCATTTTGTTACTAAACCATCCTAAACGAAACATTTGGCATAATAATTTGTCCATCCTGGCTAATGTAATCTTACTTTTCCGGCATTTTTTTGTCTTTCTCTGATTTATACTTTTAATTTAAATTATCTCTCTTTCTTTAATTTATAATTTAAACAAAAACATGGGATAGATTAAACATCATTACACTCTCCAAATTTTTTTTTATCCATTACAGTTGTGATAACCGCCTGTGACTTCAATAACAACGAGTTGCCCTTCTGTAATTTTCGGCAAGACATTGCGGATCACAGTGATTGGATTCGCCACAAGGGTCCCACACCCACAACTGGCACTGGACCTAGTGGGGACTATCCCGATGGCAGTAAGTCTAGGGATCAAGACACCTATACACCTATGTGTAACTCCATAGGAGTGTATTTACATGTACAGTATATGTATTCATTTCTGTTTCCATCCCCAGATGGTTATTACATATACCAAGAAGGAGATAATATCAGTAATGGACAGAAAACACGCCTGCTCAGTCCTGTGTTGACCCCCACACAATCTGAGATTTGTGTGCAATTTATGTACTACATGTACGGCTCAGATGACAGCAACTCTTTAACTGTGTTAGCCAAACGACCTAGTGTGGAAGATGTGCTATGGCAGAAAACTGGAATCCAAAGTCCATCATGGCTTGGTACAGCTGTTACTGTGTCTAAACCAGCTGGGCAATCTGTTGAAGTAAGTACAGAAAGTTATGTGTTGGGAAAAAGACATTGGCTTGGTTATAGCAGTGATTCAAGCATATAATAGCAATTTGCTATTTTGTACATTGTAGCATAACTGTAGCATTTTTGGTGGTAGTGTTATAATAAATGCTTATATGAAATATAAAATACATTTAAATGTCTTAAATATCTGTCACTTGCTTACAAGATAATCTTATATTTCAGATTGTATTTGAAGCAAAACGTGGGTTCTCTTCATCATGTGATACGGCCTTGGATAACATTATTATCACTGAGGGAGCTTGTCCTGGTACATGCCCTCATTTATTTTTCATAAAACTAACATCATTGCATGAATTAATGAAGTAATTAATTAATTAATTTGATTTCACTGAATTATTAGTTTAAATGTGTGATGTGTTTATGTTTATACTGTAGGTTGTATATCTCAGTGTGACTTTGATGAAACGGATAACTTCTGTGGATGGACAGCCGAAGTCTCAGATCCAGATGTGTTTGGTTGGGTTTTTTGGAATGGACCCACTGACACACCTGATACAGGTCCTGATGATGATTTCTCCAAACCAGGCTGTAAGAAAAAAATTATCCTTATTATCTCTGTTTTAATAATGTATTGGTCAAATGTAACAAATGAACACATTTGTTGTTAAAGCACTGTTAAAATGTTCTTCCTAAAGTAAATTTATATATAGTATCTTATTCTAGTGGTACTGAATTTTTAGTTTAGCTCAATTAAAGTTGTGTGAGCCTGTTATTACTACAATGCTGGCTCAAATACAAAATGTTGAGTACATAAGGTTTAATATATTTCTAGTTGTGCTAATAAAATATTTTGTGGAACTTGCTGTTTTTGCCAATCTATCCTAATCATAGAACAAATGTGAACTTCTGGTTCTGATTGAAAAGGTTTTCAATCACCGATTTTAGTTGTCCTTATCCTCTAAAGTTTCCTCCAGAGTTTACCAAAAATGCATTTATAAATCCAACAATTTTTTTGTATTGAGACAAATACGTTAAAATAATTTTTGCTAACATTTTTTCAAAATAACTATATTTTTATTGTACTTTTTCGTTTGCACAAATGTTTTACAAAAACTCAAAATGGAAACAAAACTACTGGATGTAACTTTACAAATCTATTATTACAGTGGGATCATACCTCTTGATGGATTCATTTGATAGTGTGCCAGGGGAGTCAGCTCAGCTGTGGAGTCCATCTATACCAGCACCTTCTTCAAACTGCCTGCAGCTGACCTTCCATTATTATATGTATGGCACTGCTCCAGACATGGAGCTTAATGTCCATGCTGTTGTCAATGGTAAGCACATGATTAAAAATATTATTAAGAGGAAGAAAACGTATTAATCATTACATAATCAATGACCTTTTTATAAAGCAATGATACTCACAAATGTTGTTGTGAAAATCCTTAGGAGGAACACTGGGGAATCCTATTTTCAGTCTCAAAGGAAACCAAGGTCAGGGTTGGAAACCAGCAGAGGTCAAATACACTTCAACAGGAAATATACAGGTATAGATTGTGTTCAGTTGCTTTAACACAACCAATTCAATGCAGTCAATTAAAGCCATTATTGATGGAATTGTTTGTAATTTCTCTGAAGCACAAATATATGTGTATTTCAGTTTGTAATTGATGGTGTGTATGGAAGTACAAAGGAGACAGATATTGCAATAGACAGTGTGTGTATCAAAAGTTGTGAGGGTAAGGACACTAACTTTTTACATATTTGGAATTTTAACATAATCATGTTTCTTAGTACTTTTTTGATTCCACATTTATCTTTTTAAGGATATTGAAAAGTAATATTCTTTATTTATACTGTATTTAGGTATAGCACCAGGTACTACTCCAAAACCTACAACTCCACAGCCCTCCACACCTAAACCAACAACTCCAAAACCAACCTCACCAACATTGCCAACAACAACACCAGGTAAAATTATTTTACAATCCTTGCTACATTATAACCAGCTATACGACCATGTTCTAAGCACTTCTCCTGTCCACTAACAGTGAAGTGTCCTCCTGATGCTGAGTACATCGAGTGTGGTCCAGCTTGCATTCCCAGCTGTAAAGAACCCTCCACCAACTGCACTGGCTCCTGTATAACTGGCTGCTTCTGCAAACCAGGTTTTGTGTTCAAGGGAAAACGCTGTGTTCCCATCGAGAGTTGTGGATGTCTGGATGAAAACAATAACTACTATGAGGTATTTTTACAGTTCACAGATGTTTAGGGCAAATCTCTCCCTGAAGCAGCACTATTCATTCTGTAAGTGTTATTTTGTTTCAGCCAGGAGAGATTGTGTTTGGAAATGGCTGCTCCAAGCTGTGTCGCTGTGCAGGCAATTATACCTTGAGCTGTGTGGACAACACCTGTGACCCCACAGAAGAATGTCGGCAAGTTGGAGGAACATACGGCTGCTATCCTAAAGGTGAAACTTACATACAGTGGTGTTACTGAATAATATCAGCTTTAGTGACTGTTACAATAAACTAAGTTTTCCGATTGTAGGTTATTTGGATTGTTAATGCTTGTTTACCTTTTCCATCTACAGACACCTCCACCTGTATCGCTTCAGGTGACCCACATTACACCACCTTTGATAAGCGGAACTATGACTTCATGGGCAACTGCACTTACTTAATGTCAGAGCCGTGTATCAGTACAGACGTGCCTCACTTCGCCGTCTATGTTGACAATGAGAATCGCTACAACATTCCCACCATCAGTTATGTGAGTGCTGTTCATGTCCATGCTCTGGGAGTTCAAGTGTCCATCCTGAAAGGAGGAGATGTGCAGGTGAGGAAACAGAGTAGAACACAATAGGAAATACAGAAAGTGAAAATCTGGATTCTGCATTAATGTAGTAAATAAATAAGTTTCTGAAAAAGTTTCTCCAACGGTTCTCAGGTGAATGGAACCAAAGTGAACATACCACTGAGTCCTGTTACTGGAATGGACATCTTCAAACAGGGGACACTCTACACAGTGTCATTAAACTTTGGTGTGACAGTTCGCTACGATGGAAACCACTATATGGACATCAAAGTTATCAAAGAGTGAGTGTTGTGTTACAGTAATAATGATTAATGTCTTGTTAATGCAGTGTACGGCTGTCATGCCCAAATGTTTCTCTGAAGGAAATCCATTTGAGACAAAAAACTCCATTTTATTTCATCTTTAAAGCAAATAACATTGACCTATTTGCAGTCTGAGGGCAAATCTGTCCTATGATCAATCGAAATTGATTCACTCTTCATTTTGCGTTGATACAGTGTGCTTGTGTGTGTTTCTGCAGCTATCAGGACAAGCTTTGTGGCCTGTGTGGAGACTACAATGGTAACATTAATGATGACTTCCGTACCCCCAGCGGTGAACTGGTCACCAGTCCAACTGATTTTGGCAACAGCTGGAACACAAACCCTGAGTAAGCCACTGGTTTAGTGTTGTACAGTGTGTATATACAGTAGAGCAGTTGGGGGTTCTTTACTCCCTCCATGGTGTGTACAATGACCGAGCAGTAACACTTCTTTACATTTACATTTCAGCTGCAATAAACCACCAGTCAAGCCAGATCCAGACTGCACAGACACAGAAAAGGATCTTTATGAGAGTCCTGCTTACTGTGGAATCATATTGGACAACAAAGGCCCATTTGCAGTTTGTCACCCAAAAGTCAATCCTAATGTAAGTTCATTGGACCAGATCATGTCCAGCTGAGCTGAAGACTATTTTAGTCATACAGTATAAATTCAACCCTGTGTTCTTTGTTTTCATTGTGTGTTTTGGAATAGAGTTTCTTCCAAAACTGTGTGTTTGACCTGTGTGCATTGGGTGGCCCTGACTCTGCACTGTGTGAAGCCATTGAAGCGTACGTAAATGAGTGTCAGGACCGTGGTGTCATCATCGGACCCTGGAGAAACAACACCTTCTGCCGTGAGTCCCAAAAATCTTAATCACTCATTCCCACTTTGGTCGATTTTCACAAAAGTTTCTTAAAAACTGCTTTTTAAATTATTCATCTGTATGACTGTACAAGATATATGTTATTTATTTTGAAGCAAATCAGTCTACTTCAGTAACTCTTGTGTTTTTCTTTAGCTCTTACATGTCCACCCAACAGCCACTACAACTCCTGCGTGTCTCCTTGCCAGCCCTCCTGTAACCCTCCTCCACCTGGCCAATGCAATGGACCCTGTTCCGAGGGGTGTGTGTGTGACCCTGGATATGTACTCAGTGGTGACAAGTGTGTGAAGCAGGACACATGTGGCTGCATGCATAATGGACACTATTACCAGGTGAGTGAGTCTGTCTTTCTTTGTCAAGTCAGCCGATGAGTTTAGTGTACACCGTCTAAACTGTTCTGCTTTCTGTCTCTAAACTGTTCTGCTTTCTGTGTGTTAGCCTGGAGACGAGTTCTACACTAAGGACTGTGAGCTGCTGTGCAAATGTAACCCTCCATCCGTCACCTGCAGTGCTGCCGAATGCCCTCCAATGCAGCAGTGTGGTGTGCAGGGAGGAGAAATAGGATGCTACCCAGTTGGTTAGTACTTTTTTACAATAAAATTCTGTAGCTTATATTTTCATGAAACTGCCTGGGTCAGTGATGATCATTTTTCAACAATATTTTTATATTCCCTACTAGACTCCCAGGACTGTATTATCTCCGGTGACCCCCATTACAACACATTTGATGGTAAATTCTACACCTTCATGGGCACCTGCACCTACACACTGGCCCGCACCTGCAGAAACAACACTGGTAAGTTGTTTCCATCTTAGCTTTTAGAATGGCAGCTTGTCATGGTTATTACTCTACAGTTCATGTTTACAGGTGCATCTCAATTAATATAATATTTTAATATAAGATTATAGAATATTATTGAAAAGTTGATTCATTTCCGCTATTCAATTCAAAAACTCATATATTATATAGACTCATTACACACAACCTGATATATTTCAAGTGTTTATTTTCTTTCCTTTTTTGATGATTATGGCTCACGGCTAATGAAAACCCAATATTCAGTATCTCAGAAAATTTGAATATTACTTAAGACTAATTCAAAAAAGAAATCATTTTTAACACAGAAATGTTGGACTACTGAAACGTATGAACATGTGCAGCACTCCAGACTTGGTCGGGGCTCACGTTGCTGAATTACTGCAGCAGTGCGGCGTGGCATGGAAGCGATCAGTCTGTAGCACTGTTGACAAAGACCGTGTTGCTCTGATAGCGGCCTTCAGCTCTTCTGCGTTGTCGGGTCTTGTGTCTCGAGTCTTCCTTATCACGGTACCCCATAGATTCTTTATGGGGTTTAGTTAGGGTAAGTTTGCTGGTCCATCAAGCACAGGGTTACCATGGTATGTAGTACTTTTGATGGTGTGGGCTGGTGCCAAGTCCTGCTGGAAAATGAGATCAGCATCTCCATAAAGCTGGTCAGCAGAGAGCAGCAGAAGTGCTCTAAAACCTCCTGGTAGATGGCTGCGCTGACCTTGGACCCGATAAAACACAGTGGACCAACACAAGTAGATGACAGGGCTTCCCAAACCACCACTGAATGCAAACTTTACACTGGACCTCAAGCAAGTTGGGTTCTGTGCCTCTCTGCTCTTCCTCCAGACACAGGGACCTTGATTTCCAAATGAAATGGAAAATTTACTTTCATCCGAAAAGAGGACTTTGACCCACTGAGCAGCAGTCCAGTCCTTTTTGTCCTTAGCCCAGATAAGACACCTCTGATGTTGTCTTTGCTTCAAGAGTGGCTTGACACAAGGAATGCACCAGTTGTAGTCCATGTCCTGGATACGTCTGTGTGTGGTGGCTCTTGAATCACTGACTCCAGATGCTGTCCACTCCTGCTGAATCTCCCCCAAATTCTTGATTTAGGCTTAGTTTCAGGCTTAACCCTGCAGTTATCCCTGCTGCTTGTGCACCTTTTTCTACCACATTCCTTCTTTCCATTCAACTTTCCATTAATGTATTTGGATACAGCACTCTATAAACAGTGTGTTTCTTAAACAATGACCCTTTGTGGCTAACCGAACCAGACTGAGAGACCATTTAAAGGCTCAGGAAACCTTTGCAGGTGTTTTGAGTTAATTATCTGAAGAGAGAGTGACACCATGAGTCTCGGATATTGAAGCTTTTCACAATATTCTAATTTTCTGAGATACTGATGAATCTCCATAACAATGAGTTCAGCTTTTTGAATTGAATTATGGAAATGAATAAACTTTTCAAATATATTCTAATTTATTGAGATGCATCTGTATTTGGCAATTCAGTCTAAATCGTGAAAAGCAGCCTAAAGACTGTAGGCTATATATGTACAGATCAGCAGTTAGTGTAATTGTTGTGTGGTTTACAGGCCCCTGGTTCTCTGTCGAGGGAAAAAATGAGGAAAGAGGAATTGCTGGAGTATCTTATCTCAAGAAGTTGTATGTGACTGTCAACGGCATCACTGTAACGATGATGAAGAGCCGGACCACTCTGGTCAGTCTAACTATTGCTTATTTGTCGTTCTCTAATTAATTAAAGTTTTTAATGCTGTGTTAACGACATGTTTCAAGCTGCATGTTTTTAACCCCCATATTGTGTCATTTCCAAATAATTTTACTTGCTTTGTGCCTAATGCATATTGTTTTATTGAGGCAATTTATCTCTTAAATCCACATCTCTCTCTCTCTCTCTCTCTCTCTAAATCTTTCCCACATCTGCAGGTGAATGGTCGTAAAGTAGCTCTACCCCACTCTCCTTCTCCTCTGATCTCTTTGACTTCAGCTGGGCAGTATGTTATCCTCACCACTCCTTTTGGTCTGGAGGTGCGCTGGGATGGCAACCACTACGCTAAGATCACTGTGCCCAGGTACTGATACTTGGTTGAGCTTTTAATTAGTAAATACATGCCGCAAAGCATTTTCAAACATTTTACCTTAAAAATTATCGAAAGTTGAGAAATTGTAGGACTATTTAAAAGGCAAATAATATTTGGTTGCTTCAAACATAATTGTAACATTAAGAGGGAAAATAATTAAGCCGTGTTGCAAAGACAGGCCGGCCAAAACAACTCGTAGTGGGAAAAAATGTCTCCTGGTTGATGATAATTCTTAATTTTCATTTTCTCATTCTCTCTCTCTCTCGCTATCTCAGTACTTATTATGATCAGATGTGTGGTTTGTGTGGAGACTACAATGGAAACCCCAACAATGATTTTACTAAACCAGACGGTTCCCTGGCTGGCAGCTCCGATCAGTTCGGCAACAGCTGGCAAACTGATAAAGATGAAGACGAAACGTTAGTCCATTCTGTTTTATCTTCTCTCTGTTTAATTTTTCCATTTTACAATTTTACATAGGACAGAAAAGTTTTTTTTTTAAATGTACAGTATGTCTAAACATGACTAGACAGCTTGAGTACTAGGATATACAAGGTGTTCATGATGTGTTTCTAGGTGCAAGCCTGATGTCACTCCTGACCCACCGTGTGACCCAAGTCTTGAGGCTGAAGTGTCTAAACCCGAGAAATGTGGAAAAATCACTGACAATGCTGGGCCATTCAGGTAAGTGAATATCACACCAATAGAGTTCAAAAGTTTTCTTAAACAGATAATTAAAATGTCTGAAGACCATGAGGCATTATCTACTGATCTGCTAGTATCCCAACTTCAGTAAAATTAATGAAGAGACACCAGTGTACAAGTTGTACATGAATAATTTCAAAATAACTTACAGAAATACAAATGAAACATAGGCCAAGCCAATAAATGTAAAGCTGTGCACATATACAGTACATTACCAAAACAAAAAACTAGACACAGGTCATTACTATTTATCCAGAGTGTGCATTTAAATCAAATATGAAAATTATGTTATCATGGTCTAGTTAATCTTTGTTTTGTGTCGGTGTCAGTCTTATTACGTTACTTTATTGTTTGCTCTATCTCTCTCTTTCTTTATCACCTTATGCACATAGGGATTGTATAAAGGTGGTGGACCCACTGCCCTTCTTCCAGAGCTGTGTGTTTGATATGTGCCGCTACAACGGACTGCTGCAGACTCTGTGTGACCAGCTCCAGGCTTATACTGACGCCTGTCTCAGTGCAGGAGCTCCAGTGCACCAGTGGAGAGAACCAGAATTCTGCCGTGAGTCTCATGATACAGTAATGTTCAGAAAGATCATCACAAACCCATCCAGTGACATCTTCCCCAGTTTACTGTAGCAAAATGTTCTCTGGCTTAGTGTACTTAATTCATTCCCACTTTGTTGTATAAACTAAGAATATAAAGATTTGTTTATAGTTGCAGAACCAAAATCTTAGGAATGACAAAGAAGACAAATATGTCATAAATTATAATTTTTTTATTGGTCTTTTAATATTTTCTGTCTCTCTCTCCTTATCCACAGCTCTGGTTTGTCCTCCTAACAGTCACTACTCTATGTGTGTGAGCTCATGTCCAGAGACATGTGTGGGTGTTAGTGGTCCACCTGGCTGTGGACAGAAGTGTGTTGAAGGCTGTGAGTGTGACCCTGGTTTTGTCCTGAGCCACAACAAGTGTGTTCCCCTTAAAGACTGTGGCTGTGTCGACCCTGACGGCTCTTACCACCCTGTGAGTCTCATACAAAACACGCACACGGATACACTTGTACACATACTGTAATACCTTGAAACATCATTTACTGAGAAGAAATGCCGATTTATTGGATCATTACACACTAAGTAACAAGTGTGTTTGTGCACTGTCTAGGTGAATGAAAGCTGGTACCTGGAAGGCTGTAAACATCAGTGTGTGTGTCTAAGTGGAAAAACCATTCTGTGCTACGACACCAGTTGTTTACCTACTGAGACCTGCCAACTGCTGGATGGAGAGTACATCTGTAAACCCAACACAACACCCCAGCCCACAACTCCAAAGCCCACAACTCCCAAGCCAACCACTCCTACACCACCAGGTAAAATGTTTTGTATTTATCTCTCCACACTATAACCAGCAATACACCCATGTTCTAAACACTTCTCCTGTCCACTAACAGTGAAGTGTCCTCCTGATGCTGAGTACATCGAGTGTGGTCCAGCTTGCATTCCCAGCTGTAAAGAACCCTCCACCAACTGCACTGGCTCCTGTATCACTGGCTGCTTCTGCAAACCAGGTTTTGTGTTCAAGGGAAAACGCTGTGTTCCCATCGAGAGTTGTGGATGTCTGGATGAAAACAATAACTACTATGAGGTATTTTTACAGTTCACAGATGTTTAGGGCAAATCTCTCCCTGAAGCAACACTATTCATTCTAAGTGTTATTTTGTTTCAGCCAGGAGAGATTGTGTTTGGAAATGGCTGCTCCAAGCTGTGTCGCTGTGCAGGCAATTATACCTTGAGCTGCGTGGACAACACCTGTGACCCCACAGAAGAATGTCGGCAAGTTGGAGAAACATACGGCTGCTATCCTAAAGGTGAAACTTACATACAGTGGTGTTACTGAATAATATCAGCTTTAGTGACTGTTGCTGTGGCAATTACAGAGGCATAAATCTAATGAGCCATACAATGAAGCTGTGGGAAAGAGTAGTGGAAGCTAGGTTAAGGGCAGAGGTGAGAATTTGTGAGCAACAATATGGTTTTATGCCTAGAAAGAGTACATCAGATGCAGTAATTGCTTTGAGGATGCTGGTGGAGAAGTACAGAGAAGGTAATAAAGAGTTGCATTGTGTCTTTGTAGATTTAGAGAAAGCGTACGATAGGGTGCCGAGAAAGGAGCTGTGGTGTTGTATGAGGAAGTCTGGAGTGGCAGAGAAGTATGTTAGAGTGGTGCAGGACATGTATGAGAGTTGTAAGACAGGGGTGAGATGTGCTGTAGGCGTGACAGAAGAGTTCAAGGTGGAGGTGGGTCTGCATCAAGGATCGGCTCTAAGCCCCTTTTTGTTTGCGCTAGTGATGGACAGGATGACAGATGAAGTTAGACAGGAGTCTCCATGGTCTATGATGTTTGCAGATGACATTGTACTTTGTAGCGAGAGCAGGGAACAGGTGGAAGAAAATTTGGAGAGGTGGAGGTACGCTCTGGAAAGCAGAGGAATGAAGGTTAGCCGCAGCAAGACGGAATACATGTGTGTGAATGAGAGGGACCCAAGAGGAACAGTGAGGCTACAGGGAGCAGAGGTAAAGAAGGTGCAGGATTTTAAGTACTTAGGGTCAACGGTCGAGAGCAACGGAGAGTGTTCAAAGGAGGTGAAGAGACGAGTACAGGCAGGTTGGAATGGGTGGAGAAAAGTGTCAGATGTTTTGTGCGATAAAAGAGTATCAGCGAGAATGAAAGGAAAGGTGTACAGGACAGTGGTGAGACCAGCAATGCTCTACGGCTTAGAGACAGTGGCACTGAAGAAAAGACAGGAGGCAGATCTAGAGGTAGCAGAGCTGAAGATGTTGAGGTTCTCTTTGGGAGTGACAAGGATGGATAGGATCAAGAATCAGTTCATCAGAGGGACAACCCATGTGAGATGTATTGGAGATAAAGTCAGAGAGGCCAGATTGAGGTGGTTTGGACATGTTCAGAGGAGAGATGGTGAATATATTGGTAGAAGGATGCTGAGGTTGGAACTACCAGGCAGGAGGTCTAGAGGAAGACCAAAGAGGAGATTTATGGATGCAGTGAGAGAGGACATGAAGTTAGTTGGTGTGAGAGAAGAGCATGCAGAGGATAGGGTTAGATGGAGGCAGATGATTCGCTGTGGCGACCCCTGAAAGGGAACAGCCGAAAGACAAAGAAGAAGAAGAAGAAGTGACTGTTACAATAAACTAAGTTTTCCGATTGTAGGTTATTTGGATTGTTAATGCTTGTTTACCTTTTCCATCTACAGACACCTCCACCTGTATCGCTTCAGGTGACCCACATTACACCACCTTTGATAAGCGGAACTATGACTTCATGGGCAACTGCACTTACTTAATGTCAGAGCCGTGTAACAGTACAGACGTGCCTCACTTCGCCGTCTATGTTGACAATGAGAATCGCTACAACATTCCCACCATCAGTTATGTGAGTGCTGTTCATGTCCATGCTCTGGGAGTTCAAGTGTCCATCCTGAAAGGAGGAGATGTGCAGGTGAGGAAACAGAGTAGAACACAATAGGAAATACAGAAAGTGAAAATGTGGATTCTGCAGTAATATAGTAAGTAAATAAGTTTCTGAAAATGTTTCTCCAACGGTTCTCAGGTGAATGGAACCAAAGTGAACATACCACTGAGTCCTGTTACTGGAATGGACATCTTCAAACATGGGACACTCTACACAGTGTCATTAAACTTTGGTGTGACAGTTCGCTACGATGGAAACCACTATATGGACATCAAAGTTATCAAAGAGTGAGTGTTGTGTTACAGTAATAATGATTAATGTCTTGTTAATGCAGTGTACGGCTGTCATGCCCAAATGTTTCTCTGAAGGAAATCCATTTGAGACAAAAAACTCCATTTTATTTCATCTTTAAAGCAAATAACATTGACCTATTTGCCGTCTGAGGGCAAATCTGTCCTATGATCAATCGAAATTGATTCACTCTTCATTTTGCGTTGATACAGTGTGCTTGTGTGTGTTTCTGCAGCTATCAGGACAAGCTTTGTGGCCTGTGTGGAGACTACAATGGTAACATTAATGATGACTTCCGTACCCCCAGCGGTGAACTGGTCACCAGTCCAACTGATTTTGGCAACAGCTGGAACACAAACCCTGAGTAAGCCACTGGTTTAGTGTTGTACAGTGTGTATATAGAGCAGTTGGGAGTTCTTTACTCCCTCCATGGTGTGTACAATGACCGAGCAGTAACACTTCTTTACATTTACATTTCAGCTGCAATAAACCACCAGTCAAGCCAGATCCAGACTGCACAGACACAGAAAAGGATCTTTATGAGAGTCCTGCTTACTGTGGAATCATATTGGACAACAAAGGCCCATTTGCAGTCTGTCACCCAAAAGTCAATCCTAATGTAAGTTCATTGGACCAGACCATGTCCAGCTGAGCTGAAGACTATTTTAGTCATACAGTATAAATTCAACCCTGTGTTCTTTGTTTTCATTGTGTGTTTTGGTATAGAGTTTCTTCCAAAACTGTGTGTTTGACCTGTGTGCATTGGGTGGCCCTGACTCTGCACTGTGTGAAGCCATTGAAGCGTACGTAAATGAGTGTCAGGACCGTGGTGTCATCATCGGACCCTGGAGAAACAACACCTTCTGCCGTGAGTCCCAAAAATCTTAATCACTCATTCCCACTTTGGTCGATTTTCACAAATTTTCTTAAAAACTGCTTTTTAAATTATTCATCTTTATGATTGTACAAGATATATGTTATTTATTTTGAAGCAAATCAGTCTACTTCAGTAACATCTTGTGTTTTTCTTTAGCTCTTACATGTCCACCCAACAGCCACTACAACTCCTGCGTGTCTCCTTGCCAGCCCTCCTGTAACCCTCTTCCACCTGGCCAATGCAATGGACCCTGTTCCGAGGGGTGTGTGTGTGACCCTGGATATGTACTCAGTGGTGACAAGTGTGTGAAGCAGGACACATGTGGCTGCATGTATAATGGACACTATTACCAGGTGAGTGAGTCTGTCTTTCTTTGTCAAGTCAGCCGATGAGTTTAGTGTACACCGTCTAAACTGTTCTGCCTTCTGTCTCTGTGTGTTAGCCTGGAGACGAGTTCTACACTAAGGACTGTGAGCTGCTGTGCAAATGTAACCCTCCATCCGTCACCTGCAGTGCTGCCGAATGCCCTCCAATGCAGCAGTGTGGTGTGCAGGGAGGAGAAATAGGATGCTACCCAGTTGGTTAGTACTTTTTTACAATAAAATTCTGTAGCTTATATTTTCATGAAACTGCCTGGGTCAGTGATGATCATTTTTCAACAATATTTTTATATTCCCTACTAGACTCCCAGGACTGTATTATCTCTGGTGACCCCCATTACAACACATTTGATGGTAAATTCTACACCTTCATGGGCACCTGCACCTACACATTGGCCCGCACCTGCAGAAACAACACTGGTAAGTTGTTTCCATCTTAGCTTTTAGAATGGCAGCTTGTCATGGTTATTACTCTACAGTTCATGTTTACAGGTGCATCTCAATCAATATTATAATATAAGATTGTAGAATATTATTGAAAAGTTGGTTCATTTCCGCAATTCAATTCAAAAACTCATATATTATGTAGATTCATTACACACAGCCTGATATATTTCAAGTGTTTATTTTCTTTCCTTTTTTGATGATTATGGCTCACAGCTAATGAAAACCCAATATTCAGTATCTCAGAAAATTTGAATATTACTTAAGACGAATTCAAAAAAGAAATCATTTTTAACACAGAAATGTTGGACTACTGAAACGTATGAACATGTGCAGCACTCCAGACTTGGTCGGGGCTCACTTTGCTGAATTACTGCAGCAGTGAGGCGTGGTATGGAAGCGATCAGTCTGTAGCACTGTTGACAAAGACCGTGTTGCTCTGATAGCAGTCTTCAGCTCTTCTGCGTTGTCGGGTCTTGTGTCTTGCGTCTTCCTTATCACGGTACCCCATAGATTCTTTATGGGGTTTAGTTAGGGTAAGTTTGCTGGTCCATCAAGAACAGGGTTACCATGGTACGTAGTACTTTTTCGCAGTGTGGGCTGGTGCTAAGTCCTGCTGGAAAATGAGATCAGCATCTCCATAAAGCTGGTCAGCAGAGAGCAGCAGAAGTGCTCTAAAACCTCCTGGTAGATGGCTGCGCTGACCGTGGACCCGATAAAACACAGTGGACGAACACAAGTAGATGACAGGGCTTCCCAAACCACCACTGAATGCAAACTTTACACTGGACCTCAAGCAAGTTGGGTTCTGTGCCTCTCTGCTCTTCCTCCAGACACAGGGAGCTTGATTTCCAAATGAAATGGAAAATTTACTTTCATCCAAATAGAGGACTTTGACCCACTGAGCAGCAGTGCAGTCCTTTTTGTCCTTAGCCCAGATAAGACACCTCTGATGTTGTCTCTGCTTCAAGAGTGGCTTGACACAAGGAATGCACCAGTTGTAGTCCATGTCCTGGATACGTCTGTGTGTGGTGGCTCTTGAATCACTGACTCCAGATGCTGTCCACTCCTGCTGAATCTCCCCCAAATTCTTGATTTAGGCTTAGTTTCAGGCTTAACCCTGCAGTTACAGTATCCCTGCTGCTTGTGCACCTATTTCTACCACATTCCTTCTTTCCATTCAACTGTCCATTAATTTTAACTCTGTAAACATAGAGTTTCTTTAACAATGATCCTTTGTGGCTAACCGAACCAGACTGAGAGACCATTTAAAGGCTCAGGAAACCTTTGCAGGTGTTTTGAGTTACAGTAATTATCTGAAGAGAGAGTGACACCATGAGTCTCCGACATTGAACCTTTTCACAATAT
The DNA here is from genome assembly GCA_030522415.1 of Channallabes apus. Taxonomy (NCBI): domain Eukaryota; kingdom Metazoa; phylum Chordata; class Actinopteri; order Siluriformes; family Clariidae; genus Channallabes; species Channallabes apus. Next base: position 25,478,485 of record CM060108.1, on the reverse strand, counting down.
TCTAATTTTCTGAGATACTGATGAATCTCCAAAACAATGAGTTCAGCTTTTTGAATTGAATTATGGAAATGAATAAACTTTTCGATTATATTCTAATTTATTGAGATGCATCTGTATTTGGCAATTGAATCTAAATCGTGAAAAGCAGCCTAAAGACTGTAGGCTATATATGTACAGATCAGCAGTTAGTGTAATTGTTGTTTGGTTTACAGGCCCCTGGTTCTCTGTCGAGGGAAAAAATGAGGAAAGAGGAATTGCTGGACTTTCTTATCTCAAGAAGCTGTATGTGACTGTCAATGGCATCACTGTAACGATGATGAAGAGCCGGACCATTCTGGTTAGTATGAACTGTTATGATTTTAACAGTTTTTTAAGTGCTTAATGGGATATATGTTTGAATTTGAATCTCTTCTTATTCACATCAAATTTTACAATTATCATATGTGGTGATAATTCCTCATGCTCCCAGTAATAGTTTTTGCACAATTTAAGCCCTGAAATATGCCCATGCCATGAGGAAAGGAAAAGTACCTTGACAGGATAACCTGATCATTCAGTACATTCAGGTCATCAGCTGACTTAATTTTATTGCTACATAACATCGCTGAGACTAGACCTGACCAACTGAAGCAACCCCAGATTATGACACTGCCTCCAAAGTCTTGCACAGTGACCACTATTCATGATTAGTGCATTGCTTCATGTTCTTCCCTTCTTACCCTGACACACCCATCACTCTGGAAAAGGGTCAGTCTGGAAACTTCACCATACGACCTTTTTCCATTGCTCCAGATTTTTTATACTTTCCAGCAATTTATACTCTCTCTTTTCTTATATTTCTTGTATCATTTTATATATATAAAATATATTAAAATTAAAGCTGTTTCTATGTCTAAATCTCAAATCTTTCCCACATCTGCAGGTGAATGGTCGTAAAGTAGCTCTACCCCACTCTCCTTCTCCTCTGATCTCTTTGACTTCAGCTGGGCAGTATGTTATCCTCACCACTCCTTTTGGTCTGGAGGTGCGCTGGGATGGCAACCACTACGCTAAGATCACTGTGCCCAGGTACTGATACTTGGTTGAGCTTTTAATTAGTAAATACATGCCGCAAAGCATTTTCAAACATTTTACTTAAAAATTGTAGAAAGTTGAGAAATTGTAGGACTATGTAAATGGCAAATAAAATTTAGTTGCTTCAAACATAGATTGTAACGATAATAAGGAAAATCATTAATCCATTGGTCGTTGCAAGGACATGCAGGCCAATTCAAATGATAGTAGAAAAAAATGTCTCCTGTTTCATAAAAATCTTATTTTTCATTCTCTCTCTCTCTCTCTCTCTCTCTCGCTATCTCAGTACTTACTATGATCAGATGTGTGGTTTGTGTGGAGACTACAATGGAAACCCCAACAATGATTTTACTAAACCAGACGGTTCCCTGGCTGGCAGCTCCGATCAGTTCGGCAACAGCTGGCAGACTGATAAAGATGAAGACGAAACGTTAGTCCATTCTGTTTTATCTTCTCTCTGTTTAATTTTTCCATTTGACAATTTTACATAGGACAGAAAAGTTTTTTTTTTAATGTACAGTATGTCTAAACATGACTGGACAGCTTGAGTACTAGAATATAAAAGGTGTTCATGATGTGTTTCTAGGTGCAAGCCTGATGTCACTCCAGACCCACCGTGTGACCCAAGTCTTGAGGCTGAAGTGTCTAAACCTGAGAAATGTGGAAAAATCACTGACAATGCCGGACCATTCAGGTAAGTGAATATCACACCAATAGAGTTCAAAAGTTTTCTTAAGCAGATAATTAAAATGTCTGAAGACCATGAGGCATTATCTACTGATCTGCTAGTATCCCAACTTCAGTAAAATTAATGAAGAGACACCGTGTACAACTTGTACATGAAAAATTTCAGAATAACTTAGAGAAATTCTGTCAGAACTAACCTCGGAAGACCAGAAGACGTAGCTTTAGCGGTTAGCCCTTTGTTGCGTGAATGGTAAACCCAAACGCGGAGAAAACACGAGTAGGCAGGATAATCACGCTCTTTGATCTAAAGACCCTCACGATAGGGGAGCAAGGGAAAGACACAATCTAACCCGCGTCCTAGAAATACACACTCAATCAGGAAGCAAACCAAAAAGGGTGAGTACTCACGGTTTGGTGAACGATTCCGACAGGGCATCAGAAAAACTCAATGACTGAGCGTTATACTATGGTTTGTTTACTCCTTTTATACTTCCTGGTTCATGACTGCATTACTTCCGGAGCGCCGCAGGCAGCTGGAGCCGGTAGGTGACAGGGTTAATCCGTAAAGTGATGCGATATGGTCCGATGAATCTTGGGGATAACTTCGTTGATTCGGTGTGCAGATGAAGGTTTCTTGTAGATAGCCATACCTTGTCACCTACGTGGTACAAACGTCCCGGGGGGTGTCGACGGCGATGTTGGGTGGCGTAGCTGATGTTGGATGGCGAGGTTGGCCTGGTGCCACAGCCTTCGACACCTACGGACCAACTGTTGGGCCGATGGCACATCAACCTCCGGTTCTTGATGATTGAACATCAGAGGTTGGAAACCATGGCAAACCTCAAATGGGCTTAGGTTGGTGGCTGAGGAGACGTGGAGGTTGTGGGAGAGTTCGGCCCATTTGAGGTAGCGTGTCTGTGTCTTTACGCGTGGTGTCTTGATGCATGGAGGGCCACCAGAACGCCCGTCCTATGAACGTGAGGGTCCGTCGGGCTCCTGGATGTCCGGCGATGGTGGACGAGTGACCCCACTGGAGAACCTCCGTTCTTAGGTGTTGTGGCACGTAGAGTCGTCCAGGCGGCACGCCTGCCGGTTCGGTCTCGGTAGCCTGTGCCTGGCGGACTCTAGTTTCCAAGTCCCAGTGGAGAGGTGCGATGATGCGGGATGGAGAAATGACCCGGGGGAGGTCGTCCTCATGTTGTCGTGATAGGGCGTCGGCCTTGATGTTCTTCGACCCCGGGCGATACGACAGATGGAAATTATATTGTTCAAAAAAGAGTGCCCACCGTGCCTGTCGTGGATTGAGTTGTTTGAGACTCTTGATGGTGATCAGATTCTGGTGATCGGTCCAGATGATGAACGGCTCACTGGCGCCCTGGAGCCAGTGACGCCATTCCTCCAAAGCCCACTTTATGCCCAACAGCTCGCAGTCCCCTACCCCGCATCGCTGCTGAGTGGGATCAAATTTTTTGGAGAAGGAACTGCAGGGGTGCAGTTTCTGGTCTGGACCTCTCTGAGAGAGAACGGCACCGGCGCCCACATCCGACGCGTCCACCTCCACAATGAAGGGTTTGTTGGCATCAGGGTGTAGAAGGAGGGGGGCGGTGGTAAATCGGTGGCAGAGTTCTTTGAATGCAGAAATGGCAGCTGGAGTGAGTCGAAATTGATGAGATGAGGGCCTGATCAATGTGGTTAGTGGAGCTGCAACTGTATTGTAGCCCTGGATAAAGCGACGATAGAAATTTGCAAACACGAGAAACCGTTGAAGCTGTTTGAGTGTCCTGGGTAGGGGCCAGTGACGTACAACCTCGAGCTTCTGCGGGTCCATGGCCACACACCCTGGGGCGAGATGACAAAACCCAGGAACGTGGTGGAGTGCTTGTGAAAAGCACATTTTTCCAGCTTGCAGTACAGTTGGTGAGCGAGCAATGTCTTTAAAACAGCCCGTACATGATGGATATGTTCTTCAACGTTGTGAGAGTATATTAGGATGTCGTCCAAGTAGACAAACACCCATCGGCCCAGCATGTCCCTGAGGACGTCATTTATAAATTGCTGGAAGGCCGAGGGTGCATTGCAGAGTCTGAATGGGATGACCAGGCTCTCATAGTGTCCCGTGGGTGTGATAAAAGCCGTCTTCCACTCATTACCCTCTCTGATACGCACCAAGTTGTAGGCGCTCCAGAGGTCCAACTTTGTGAACACGGTGGCACCAGAGAGGGCGTCCAGGGCTGAGTTGGTGAGTGCTAATGGGTGTCGGTTTTTAATGGTGATGTTATTTAGCCCCCGATAGTCGACACATGGGTGAAGTTCACCCCCTTTCTTCTTAACGAAGAAGAACCCTGCGGCCGCAGGCGATGTAGATGGACGGATGGTTCCATGACGGAGGGCATTAGTAACGTATTCTTCCATCGCCTGCGTCTCTGAAGGGGATAATGAGTAGAGATGGCCACGGGGAGGGACGGAGCCCGGCTGAAGTTCAATGGCCAGGTCATGTGGGCGATGAGGTGGAAGGTGGGTAGCCCGTCTCTTACAAAAAACTTCAGCCAGATCCCGATAGTCGACGGGGATGGCGTTGGTGTCGACGTCGGGGGCCTCGGACTCCTTGGAACATGTCCCAGCCGGTGCCCGTAGGCAAAGTCCGTTGCAAGTCAGCCCCCAATAGAGGATCCGGTTCTGGGTCCTGAGAGCTGGAGCTGTTCTTGATGTTGATCTATTTTGAGGGTGATAGGTTGGGTCTGATGAATGATGGGGCTGGATGAAATGTCAACAGATGTAATACGAACCGGCTGGGATAACGCCTCGATCTTTACCCCCATTTCTTTGGCATAAGTGGAGTCAATGAAGTTACCTGCGGCACCGGAATCGATAAACGCAGTACTTCGGACCCGTTTGTGGCCAACCTGGAGGGTTACCTGAACCGTAAGTTGTGAGATGGTGGTGTTGGTGGTGGAGGAGATCTGGAGAGGGCCCGGTGAGTCTCTCCTCCTGTTCACTGGGGTTCTGCGTTTCCCGGACGCAGTGGGCAGATTGCCCGGTGGTGTGCTGCTGACCCACAATAGGCACACAGCCCTTCTCGGAACCGGCGTTCGCGTTCCGCTACGGTCAGGGAGGCGCGTCCTAATTGCATGGGTTCCCCGGCTGCCGTGTCAAGCACGGCAGGAGGTGGAGATCCGACTGGTCCAGTACTAGTGTTGGTGAAGGCTGTAGGTGGTCGTGGGTTGGTGTAGGAGAAGGTTGGTGAAGGCGGCAGGCTCCTCGGGGCTGGCTTCGGGCGAGAAAGAAGGCGCTGATCAATACGAAGAGCAAGTTGGATCAGCCCTTCGAGTGTGGCTGGAAGTTCTCGCCCAGCGAGCTCATCTTTAATGCGTGAAGCCAGTCCCTCGTAAAAGGACGTCCAGAGCGCGGCTTCTCCCCAGTTGGTCTGTACTGCGAGGGTTCGGAATCCAGCGGTGTACCGGCTCACGGATGATCCTCCCTGCCGCAGGTGATAAAGTTTGGTGTCGGTCTCCACCTCGCCCGCTGGATGTTCCAAAGTCAGCTTGAGTTGGCGGGTGAATTCATTGTAAGAATGGGCGGTGTCAGAATCCGATCTAATGACTGCTGTGGCCCACTCAGCTGCCTGCCCGGATAGCAAGGAGACCAGGAGAGCGATGCGTAGCCGATCGGTGGAGTACTTGGTGGAGTTGAACTCGAACACCAGATTCAGCGCTGTCAAAAACACACTACACTTCTCGTCCATGCCATCCCATTTTTCTGGAAGTGCAAGAAAAACATCAGAAGGGGGGGGGGGGCTGGTGCGGCGCCGCGGCCGCCACGGCGGGGCCGTCAACAGCCGCCCGCAGATCTACATTCTCCCGCCACCTCGCGGTGCAGGGCCGCAACGTCTTGGACGCTCTGGCGCAGAGTAGCGAGCTCCGCGGTTAGCTAGTTAATAAGCACGCCATGCTGGTCTACCACGTCGCATAGGCGCGCATGATCTGCTGAGTTTACCGCCTTAGGCTCAGTCATTCTGTCAGAACTAACCTCGGAAGACCAGAAGACGTAGCTTTAGCGGTTAGCCCTTTGTTGCGTGAATAGTAAACCCAAACGCGGAGAAAACACGAGTAGGCAGGATAATCACGCTCTTTGATCTAAGGACTCTCACGATAGGGGAGCAAGAGAAAGACACAATCTAACCCGCGTCCTAGAAATACACACTCAATCAGGAAGCAAACCAAAAAGGGTGAGTACTCACGGTTTGGTGAACGATTCCGACAGGGCACCAGAAAAACTCAATGACTGAGCGTTGTACTATGGTTTGTTTACTCCTTCTATACTTCCTGGTTCATGACCGCATTACTTCCGGGTCCTAGTGCCGGCCACGGACCGAGTGTGCATGACAAATCCAAATGAAACATAGGCCAAGCCAATAAATGTAAAGCAGTGCACATATCCAGTACATTACCAAAAAAAAAATAGACACAGGTCATTACTGTTTATGGAGAGTGTGCATATAAATCAAATATGAAAATTATGTTATCATGGTCTAGTTAAAATTTGTTTTATGTCGGTGTCAGTCTTATTACGTTACTTTATTGTTTGCTCTCTCTTTCTATATCACCTTATGCACATAGGGATTGTATAAAGGTGGTGGACCCCCTGCCCTTCTTCCAGAGCTGTGTGTTTGATATGTGCCGCTACAACGGACTGCTGCAGACTCTGTGTGACCAGCTCCAGGCTTATACTGACGCCTGTCTCAGTGCAGGAGCTCCAGTGCACCAGTGGAGAGAACCAGAATTCTGCCGTGAGTCTCATGATACAGTAATGTTCAGAAAGATCATCACAAACCCATTCAGTGACTTCTTCCCCAGTTTACTGTAGCAAAATGTTCTCTGGTTTAGTGTACTTAATTCATTCCCACTTTGTTGTATAAACTAAGAATATAAAGATTTGTTTATAGTTGCAGAACCAAAATCTTAGGAATGACAAAGAAGACAAATATGTCATAAATTATAAGTTTTTTATTGGTCTTTTAATATTTTCTGTCTCTCTCCCCTTATCCACAGCTCTGGTTTGTCCTCCTAACAGTCACTACTCTATGTGTGTGAGCTCATGTCCAGAGACATGTGTGGGTGTTAGTGGTCCACCTGGCTGTGGACAGAAGTGTGTTGAAGGCTGTGAGTGTGACCCTGGTTTTGTCCTGAGCCACAACAAGTGTGTTCCCCTTAAAGACTGTGGCTGTGTCGACCCTGACGGCTCTTACCACCCTGTGAGTTTCATACAAAACACACACACGGATACACTTGTACACATACTGTAATACCTTGAACCATCATTTACTGAGAAGAAATGCCGATTTACTGGATCATTACACACTAAGTAACAAGTGTGTTTGTGCACTGTCTAGGTGAATGAAAGCTGGTACCTGGAAGGCTGTAAACATCAGTGTGTGTGTCTAAGTGGAAAAACCATTCTGTGCTACGACACCAGTTGTTTACCTACTGAGACCTGCCAACTGCTAGATGGAGAGTACATCTGTAAACCCAACACAACACCCCAGCCCACAACTCCAAAGCCCACAACTCCCAAGCCAACCACTCCTACACCACCAGGTAAAATGTTTTGTATTTATCTCTCCACATTATAACCAGCAATACACCCATGTTCTAAACACTTCTCCTGTCCATTAACAGTGAAGTGTCCCCCTGATGCTGAGTACATCGAGTGTGGTCCAGCTTGCATTCCCAGCTGTAAAGAACCCTCCACCAACTGCACTGGCTCCTGTATCACTGGCTGCTTCTGCAAACCAGGTTTTGTTTTCAAGGGAAAACGCTGTGTTCCCATCGAGAGTTGTGGATGTCTGGATGAAAACAATAACTACTATGAGGTATTTTTACAGTTCAGAGATGTTTAGGGCAAATTTCTCCCTGAAGCAGCACTATTCATTCTGTAAGTGTTATTTTGTTTCAGCCAGGAGAGATTGTGTTTGGAAATGGCTGCTCCAAGCTGTGTCGCTGTGCAGGCAATTATACCTTGAGCTGTGTGGACAACACCTGTGACCCCACAGAAGAATGTCGGCAAGTTGGAGGAACGTACGGCTGCTATCCTAAAGGTGAAACTTACATACAGTGGTGTTACTGAATAATATCAGCTTTAGTGACTGTTACAATAAACTACGTTTTCCGATTGTACTGTAGGTTATTTGGATTGTTAATGCTTGTTTACGTTTTCCATCTACAGACACCTCCACCTGTATCGCTTCAGGTGACCCACATTACACCACCTTTGATAAGCGGAACTATGACTTCATGGGCAACTGCACTTACTTAATGTCAGAGCCGTGTAACAGTACAGACGTGCCTCACTTCGCCGTCTATGTTGACAATGAGAATCGCTACAACATTCCCACCATCAGTTATGTGAGTGCTGTTCATGTCCATGCTCTGGGAGTTCAAGTGTCCATCCTGAAAGGAGGAGATGTGCAGGTGAGGAAACAGAGTAGAACACAATAGGAAATACAGAAAGTGAAAATCTGGATTCTGCAATAATGTAGTAAGTAAATAAGTTTCTGAAAAAGTTTCTCCAACGGTTCTCAGGTGAATGGAACCAAAGTGAACATACCACTGAGTCCTGTTACTGGAATGGACATCTTCAAACATGGGACACTCTACACAGTGTCATTAAACTTTGGTGTGACAGTTCGCTACGATGGAAACCACTATATGGACATCAAAGTTATCAAAGAGTGAGTGTTGTGTTACAGTAATAATGATTAATGTCTTGTTAATGCAGTGTACGGCTGTCATTCGCAAATGTTTCTCTGAAGGAAATTAATTTGAGACAAAAAACTCCATTTCGTTTCATCTTTAAAGCAAATAACATTGACCTATTTGCCGTCTGAGGGCAAATCTGTCCTATGATCAATCGAAATTGATTCACTCTTCATTTTGCGTTGATATAGTGTGCTTGTGTGTGTTTCTGCAGCTATCAGGACAAGCTTTGTGGCCTGTGTGGAGACTACAATGGTAACATTAATGATGACTTCCGTACCCCCAGCGGTGAACTGGTCACCAGTCCAACTGATTTTGGCAACAGCTGGAACACAAACCCTGAGTGAGCCACTGGTTTAGTGTTGTACAATGTGTATATAGAGCAGTTGGGGGTTCTTTACTCCCTCCATGGTGTGTACAATGACCGAGCAGTAACACTTCTTTACATTTACATTTCAGCTGCAATAAACCACCAGTCAAGCCAGATCCAGACTGCACAGACACAGAAAAGGATCTTTATGAGAGTCCTGCTTACTGTGGAATCATATTGGACAACAAAGGCCCATTTGCAGTCTGTCACCCAAAAGTCAATCCTAATGTAAGTTCATTGGACCAGACCATGTCCAGCTGAGCTGAAGACTATTTTAGTCATACAGTATAAATTCAACCCTGTGTTCTTTGTTTTCATTGTGTGTTTTGGTATAGAGTTTCTTCCAAAACTGTGTGTTTGACCTGTGTGCATTGGGTGGCCCTGACTCTGCACTGTGTGAAGCCATTGAAGCGTACGTAAATGAGTGTCAGGACCGTGGTGTCATCATCGGACCCTGGAGAAACAACACCTTCTGCCGTGAGTCCCAAAAATCTTAATCACTCATTCCCACTTTGGTCGATTTTCACAAAATTTTCTTAAAACCTGCTTTTTAAATTGTTCAGCTGTATGACTGTACAAGATATATGTTATTTATTTTGAAGCAAATCAGTCTACTTCAGTAACATCTTGTGTTTTTCTTTAGCTCTTACATGTCCACCCAACAGCCACTACAACTCCTGCGTGTCTCCTTGCCAGCCCTCCTGTAACCCTCCTCCACCTGGCCAATGCAATGGACCCTGTTCCGAGGGGTGTGTGTGTGACCCTGGATATGTACTCAGTGGTGACAAGTGTGTGAAGCAGGACACATGTGGCTGCATGCATAATGGACACTATTACCAGGTGAGTGAGTCTGTCTTTCTTTGTCAAGTCAGCCGATGAGTTTAGTGTACACCGTCTAAACTGTTCTGCCTTCTGTCTCTGTGTGTTAGCCTGGAGACGAGTTCTACACTAAGGACTGTGAGCTGCTGTGCAAATGTAACCCTCCATCCGTCACGTGCAGTGCTGCCAAATGCCCTCCAATGCAGCAGTGTGGTGTGCAGGGAGGAGAAATAGGATGCTACCCAGTTGGTTAGTACTTTTTTACAATAAAATTCTGTAGCTTATATTTTCATGAAACTGCCTGGGTCAGTGATGATCATTTTTCAACAATATTTTTATATTCCCTACTAGACTCCCAGGACTGTATTATCTCTGGTGACCCCCATTACAACACATTTGATGGTAAATTCTACACCTTCATGGGCACCTGCACCTACACACTGGCCCGCACCTGCAGAAACAACACTGGTAAGTTGTTTCCATCTTATCTTTTAGAATGGCAGCTTGTCATGGTTATTACTCTACAGTTCATGTTTACAGGTGCATCTCAATTAATATAATATTATAATATAAAATTATAGAATATTATTGAAAAGTTGATTCATTTCCGCAATTCAATTCAAAAACTCATATATTATATAGACTCATTACACACAGCCTGATATATTTCAAGTGTTTATTTTCTTTCCTTTTTTGATGATTATGGCTCACAGCTAATGAAAACCCAATATTCAGTATCTCAGAAAATTTGAATATTACTTAAGACGAATTCAAAAAAGAAATCATTTTTAACACAGAAATGTTGGACTACTGAAACGTATGAACATGTGCAGCACTCCAGACTTGGTCGGGGCTCACTTTGCTGAATTACTGCAGCAGTGCGGCGTGGCATGGAAGCGATCAGTCTGTAGCACTGTTGACAAAGACCGTGTTGCTCTGATAGCGGCCTTCAGCTCTTCTGCGTTGTCGGGTCTTGTGTCTCGCGTCTTCCTTATCACGGTACCGCATCGATTCTTTATGGGGTTTAGTTAGGGTAAGTTTGCTGGTCCATCAAGCACAGGGTTACCATGGTACGTAGTACTTTTGATGGTGTGGGCTGGTGCCAAGTCCTGCTGGAAAATGAGATCAGCATCTCCATAAAGCTGGTCAGCAGAGAGCAGCAGAAGTGCTCTAAAACCTCCTGGTAGATGGCTGCGCTGACGTTGGACCCGATAAAACACAGTGGACCAACACAAGTAGATGACAGGGCTTCCCAAACCACCACTGAATGCAAACTTTAGACTGGACCTCAAGCAAGTTGGGTTCTGTGCCTCTCTGCTCTTCCTCCAGACACAGGGACCTTGATTTCCAAATGAAATGGAAAATTTACTTTCATCCAAAAAGAGGACTTTGACCCACTGAGCAGCAGTCCAGTCCTTTTTGTCCTTAGCCCAGATAAGACACCTCTGATGTTGTCTCTGCTTCAAGAGTGGCTTGACACAAGGAATGCACCAGTTGTAGTCCATGTCCTGGATACGTCTGTGTGTGGTGGCTCTTGAATCACTGACTCCAGCTGCTGTCCACTCCTGCTGAATCTCCCCCAAATTCTTGATTTAGGCTTAGCTTCAGGCTTAACCCTACAGTTATCCCTGCTGATTGTGTACCTTTGTCTACCACATTCCTTCTTTCCATTCAACGTTCCATTAATGTGTTTGGATACAGCACTCTGTAAACACAGAGTTTCTTTAACAATGACCCTTTGTGGCTAACCGAACCAGACTGAGAGACCATTTAAAGGCTCAGGAAACCTTTGCAGGTGTTTTGAGTTAATTATCTGAAGAGAGAGTGACACCATGAGTCTCGGATATTGAAGCTTTTCACAATATTCTAATTTTCTGAGATACTGATGAATCTCCATAACAATGAGTTCAGCTTTTTGAATTTAATTATGGAAATGAATAAACTTTTCGATTATATTCTAATTTATTGAGATGCATCTGTATTTGGCAATTGAATCTAAATCGTGAAAAGCAGCCTAAAGACTGTAGGCTATATATGTACAGATCAGCAGTTAGTGTAATTGTTGTGTGGTTTACAGGCCCCTGGTTCTCTGTCGAGGGAAAAAATGAGGAAAGAGGAATTGCTGGAGTTTCTTATCTCAAGAAGCTGTATGTGACTGTCAATGGCATCACTGTAACGATGATGAAGAGCCGGACCATTCTGGTTAGTATGAACTGTTATGATTTTAACAGTTTTTTAAGTGCTTAATGGGATATATGTTTGAATTTGAATCTCTTCTTATTCACATCAAATTTTACAATTATCATATGTGGTGATAATTCCTCATGCTCCCAGTACTAGTTTTTGCACAATTTAAGCCCTGAAATATGCCCATGCCATGAGGAAAGGAAAAGTACCTTGACAGGATAACCTGATCATTCAGTACATTCAGGTCATCAGCTGACTTAATTTTATTGCTACATAACATCGCTGAGACTAGACCTGACCAACTGAAGCAACCCCAGATTATGACACTGCCTCCAAAGTCTTGCACAGTGACCACTATTCATGATTAGTGCATTGCTTCATGTTCTTCCCTTCTTACCCTGACACACCCATCACTCTGGAAAAGGGTCAGTCTGGACACTTCACCATACGACCTTTTTCCATTGCTCCAAATTTTTTATACTTTCCAGCAATTTATACTCTCTCTTTTCTTATATTTCTTGTATCATTTTATATATATAAAAAATATATTAAAATTAAAGCTGTTTCTATGTCTAAATCTCAAATCTTTCCCACATCTGCAGGTGAATGGTCGTAAAGTAGCTCTACCCCACTCTCCTTCTCCTCTGATCTCTTTGACTTCAGCTGGGCAGTATGTTATCCTCACCACTCCTTTTGGTCTGGAGGTGCGCTGGGATGGCAACCACTACGCTAAGATCACTGTGCCCAGGTACTGATACTTGGTTGAGCTTTTAATTAGTAAATACATGGCGCAAATCATTTTCAAACATTTTACTTAAAAATTGTAGAAAGTTGAGAAATTGTAGGACTATTTAAATGGCAAATAATATTTAGTTGCTTCAAACATAGATTGTAACGATAATAAGGAAAATCATTAATCCATTGGTCGTTGCAAGGACATGCAGGCCAATTCAAATCATAGTAGAAATAAATGTCTCCTGTTTCATAAAAATCTTATTTTCTCATTCTCTCTCTCTCTCGCTATCTCAGTACTTATTATGATCAGATGTGTGGTTTGTGTGGAGACTACAATGGAAACCCCAACAATGATTTTACTAAACCAGACGGTTCCCTGGCTGGCAGCTCCGATCAGTTCGGCAACAGCTGGCAAACTGATAAAGATGAAGACGAAACGTTAGTCCATTCTGTTTTATCTTCTCTCTGTTTAATTTTTCCATTTGACAATTTTACATAGGACAGAAAAGTTTTTTTTAATGTACAGTATGTCTAAACATGACTGGACAGCTTGAGTACTAGGATATACAAGGTGTTCATGATGTGTTTCTAGGTGCAAGCCTGATGTCACTCCTGACCCACCGTGTGACCCAAGTCTTGAGGCTGAAGTGTCTAAACCTGAGAAATGTGGAAAAATCACTGACAATGCCGGACCATTCAGGTAAGTGAATATCACACCAATAGAGTTCAAAAGTTTTCTTAAGCAGATAATTAAAATGTCTGAAGACCATGAGGCATTATCTACTGATCTGCTAGTATCCCAACTTCAGTAAAATTAATGAAGAGACACCAGTGTACAACTTGTACATGAATAATTTCAGAATAACTTAGAGAAATCCAAATGAAACATAGGCCAAGCCAATAAATGTAAAGCTGTGCACATATACAGTACATTACCAAAAAAAAACTAGACACAGGTCATTACTATTTATGGAGAGTGTGCATTTAAATCAAATATGAAAATTATGTTATCATGGTCTAGTTAATATTTGTTTTATGTCGGTGTCAGTCTTATTACGTTACTTTATTGTTTGCTCTATCTCTCTCTTTCTTTATCACCTTATGCACATAGGGATTGTATAAAGGTGGTGGACCCACTGCCCTTCTTCCAGAGCTGTGTGTTTGATATGTGCCGCTACAACGGACTGCTGCAGACTCTGTGTGACCAGCTCCAGGCTTATACTGACGCCTGTCTCAGTGCAGGAGCTCCAGTGCACCAGTGGAGGGAACCAGACTTCTGCCGTGAGTCTCATGATACAGTAATGTTCAGAAAGATCATCACAAACCCATCCAGTGACATCTTCCCCAGTTTACTGTAGCAAAATGTTCTCTGGCTTAGTGTACTTAATTCATTCCCACTTTGTTGTATAAACTAAGAATATAAAGATTTGTTTATAGTTGCAGAAACAAAATCTTAGGAATGACAAAGAAGACAAATATGTCATAAATTATAAGTTTTTTTATTGGTCTTTTAATATTTTCTGTCTCTCTCTCCTTATCCACAGCTCTGGTTTGTCCTCCTAACAGTCATTACTCTATGTGTGTGAGCTCATGTCCAGAGACATGTGTGGGTGTTAGTGGTCCACCTGGCTGTGGACAGAAGTGTGTTGAAGGCTGTGAGTGTGACCCTGGTTTTGTCCTGAGCCACAACAAGTGTGTTCCCCTTAAAGACTGTGGCTGTGTCGACCCTGACGGCTCTTACCACCCTGTGAGTTTCATACAAGACACACACACGGATACACTTGTACACATACTGTAATACCTTGAACCATCATTTATTGAGAAGAAATGCCGATTTATTGGATTATTACACACTAAGTATCAAGTGTGTTTGTGCACTGTCTAGGTGAATGAAAGCTGGTACCTGGAAGGCTGTGAACATCAGTGTGTGTGTCTAAGTGGAAAAACCATTCTGTGCTACGACACCAGTTGTTTACCTACTGAGACCTGCCAACTGCTGGATGGAGAGTACATCTGTAAACCCAACACAACACCCCAGCCCACAACTCCAAAGCCCACAACTCCCAAGCCAACCACACCTACACCCCCAGGTAAAATGTTTTGTATTTATCTCTCCACACTATAACCAGCAATACACCCGTGTTCTAAACACTTCTCCTGTCCATTAACAGTGAAGTGTCCCCCTGATGCTGAGTACATCGAGTGTGGTCCAGCTTGCATTCCCAGCTGTAAAGAACCCTCCACCAACTGCACTGGCTCCTGTATCACTGGCTGCTTCTGCAAACCAGGTTTTGTTTTCAAGGGAAAACGCTGTGTTCCCATCGAGAGTTGTGGATGTCTGGATGAAAACAATAACTACTATGAGGTATTTTTACAGTTCACAGATGTTTAGGGCAAATCTCTCCCTGAAGCAGCACTATTCATTCTGTAAGTGTTATTTTGTTTCAGCCAGGAGAGATTGTGTTTGGAAATGGCTGCTCCAAGCTGTGTCGCTGTGCAGGCAATTATACCTTGAGCTGCGTGGACAACACCTGTGACCCCACAGAAGAATGTCGGCAAGTTGGAGGAACATACGGCTGCTATCCTAAAGGTGAAACTTACATACAGTGGTGTTACTGAATAATATCAGCTTTAGTGACTGTTACAATAAACTAAGTTTTCCGATTGTACTGTAGGTTATTTGGATTGTTAATGCTTGTTTACCTTTTCCATCTACAGACACCTCCACCTGTATCGCTTCAGGTGACCCACATTACACCACCTTTGATAAGCGGAACTATGACTTCATGGGCAACTGCACTTACTTAATGTCAGAGCCGTGTAACAGTACAGACGTGCCTCACTTCGCCGTCTATGTTGACAATGAGAATCGCTACAACATTCCCACCATCAGTTATGTGAGTGCTGTTCATGTCCATGCTCTGGGAGTTCAAGTGTCCATCCTGAAAGGAGGAGATGTGCAGGTGAGGAAACAGAGTAGAACACAATAGGAAATACAGAAAGTGAAAATCTGGATTCTGCAATAATGTAGTAAGTAAATAAGTTTCTGAAAAAGTTTCTCCAACGGTTCTCAGGTGAATGGAACCAAAGTGAACATACCACTGAGTCCTGTTACTGGAATGGACATCTTCAAACATGGGACACTCTACACAGTGTCATTAAACTTTGGTGTGACAGTTCGCTACGATGGAAACCACTATATGGACATCAAAGTTATCAAAGAGTGAGTGTTGTGTTACAGTAATAATGATTAATGTCTTGTCAATGCAGTGTACGGCTGTCATGCCCAAATGTTTCTCTGAAGGAAATCAATTTGAGACAAAAAACTCCATTTTATTTCATCTTTAAAGCAAATAACATTGACCTATTTGCCGTCTGAGGGCAAATCTGTCCTATGATCAATCGAAATTGATTCACTCTTCATTTTGCGTTGATACAGTGTGCTTGTGTGTGTTTCTGCAGCTATCAGGACAAGCTTTGTGGCCTGTGTGGAGACTACAATGGTAACATTAATGATGACTTCCGTACCCCCAGCGGTGAACTGGTCACCAGTCCAACTGATTTTGGCAACAGCTGGAACACAAACCCTGAGTAAGCCACTGGTTTAGTGTTGTACAGTGTGTATATAGAGCAGTTGGGGGTTCTTTACTCCCTCCATGGTGTGTACAATGACCGAGCAGTAACACTTCTTTACATTTACATTTCAGCTGCAATAAACCACCAGTCAAGCCAGATCCAGACTGCACAGACACAGAAAAGGATCTTTATGAGAGTCCTGCTTACTGTGGAATCATATTGGACAACAAAGGCCCATTTGCAGTCTGTCACCCAAAAGTCAATCCTAATGTAAGTTCATTGGACCAGACCATGTCCAGCTGAGCTGAAGACTATTTTAGTCATACAGTATAAATTCAACCCTGTGTTCTTTGTTTTCATTGTGTGTTTTGGTATAGAGTTTCTTCCAAAACTGTGTGTTTGACCTGTGTGCATTGGGTGGCCCTGACTCTGCACTGTGTGAAGCCATTGAAGCGTACGTAAATGAGTGTCAGGACCGTGGTGTCATCATCGGATCCTGGAGAAACAACACCTTCTGCCGTGAGTCCCAAAAATCTTAATCACTCATTCCCACTTTGGTCGATTTTCACAAAATTTTCTTAAAAACTGCTTTTTAAATTATTCATCTTTATGATTGTACAAGATATATGTTATTTATTTTCAAGCAAATCAGTCTACTTCAGTAACATCTTGTGTTTTTCTTTAGCTCTTACATGTCCACCCAACAGCCACTACAACTCCTGCGTGTCTCCTTGCCAGCCCTCCTGTAACCCTCCTCCACCTGGCCAATGCAATGGACCCTGTTCCGAGGGGTGTGTGTGTGACCCTGGATATGTACTCAGTGGTGACAAGTGTGTGAAGCAGGACACATGTGGCTGCATGCATAATGGACACTATTACCAGGTGAGTGAGTCTGTCTTTCTTTGTCAAGTCAGCCGATGAGTTTAGTGTACACCGTCTAAACTGTTCTGCCTTCTGTCTCTGTGTGTTAGCCTGGAGACGAGTTCTACACTAAGGACTGTGAGCTGCTGTGCAAATGTAACCCTCCATCCGTCACCTGCAGTGCTGCCGAATGCCCTCCAATGCAGCAGTGTGGTGTGCAGGGAGGAGAAATAGGATGCTACCCAGTTGGTTAGTACTTTTTTACAATAAAATTCTGTAGCTTATATTTTCATGAAACTGCCTGGGTCAGTGATGATCATTTTTCAACAATATTTTTATATTCCCTACTAGACTCCCAGGACTGTATTATCTCCGGTGACCCCCATTACAACACATTTGATGGTAAATTCTACACCTTCATGGGCACCTGCACCTACACACTGGCCCGCACCTGCAGAAACAACACTGGTAAGTTGTTTCCATCTTAGCTTTTAGAATGGCAGCTTGTCATGGTTATTACTCTACAGTTCATGTTTACAGGTGCATCTCAATCAATAATATAATGTAAGATTATAGAATATTATTGAAAAGTTGATTCATTTCCGCTATTCAATTCAAAAACTCATATATTATGTAGATTCATTACACACAGCCTGATATATTTCAAGTGTTTATTTTCTTTCCTTTTTTGATGATTATGGCTCACAGCTAATGAAAACCCAATATTCAGTATCTCAGAAAATTTTAATATTACTTAAGACGAATTAAAAAAAGAAATCATTTTTAACACAGAAATGTTGGACTACTGAAACGTATGAACATGTGCAGCACTCCAGACTTGGTCGGGGCTCACGTTGCTGAATTACTGCAGCAGTGCGGCGTGGCATGGAAGCGATCAGTCTGTAGCACTGTTGACAAAGACCGTGTTGCTCTGATAGCGGCCTTCAGCTCTTCTGCGTTGTCGGGTCTTGTGTCTCGAGTCTTCCTTATCACGGTACCCCATAGATTCTTTATGGGGTTTAGTTAGGGTAAGTTTGCTGGTCCATCAAGAACAGGGTTACCATGGTACGTAGTACTTTTGATGGTGTGGGCTGGTGCCAAGTCCTGCTGGAAAATGAGATCAGCATCTCCATAAAGCTGGTCAGCAGAGAGCAGCAGAAGTGCTCTAAAACCTCCTGGTAGATGGCTGCGCTGACCTTAGACCCAATAAAACACAGTGGACCAACACAAGTAGATGACAGGGCTTCCCAAACCACCACTGAATGCAAACTTTACACTGGACCTCAAGCAAGTTAGGTTCTGTGCCTCTCTGCTCTTCCTCCAGACACAGGGACCTTGATTTTCAAATGAAATGGAAAATTTACTTTCATCCGAAAAGAGGACTTTGACCCACTGAGCAGCAGTGCAGTCCTTTTTGTCCTTAGCCCAGATAAGACACCTCTGATGTTGTCTCTGCTTCAAGAGTGGCTTGACACAAGGAATGCACCAGTTGTAGTCCATGTCCTGGATACGTCTGTGTGTGGTGGCTCTTGAATCACTGACTCCAGCTGCTGTCCACTCCTGCTGAATCTCCCCCAAATTCTTGATTTAGGCTTAGTTTCAGGCTTAACCCTGCAGTTATCCCTGCTGCTTGTGCACCTTTTTCTACCACATTCCTTCTTTCCATTCACCTTTCCATTAATGTGTTTGGATACAGCACTCTGTAAACACAGAGTTTCTTTAACAATGATCCTTTGTGGCTAACCGAACCAGACTGAGAGACCATTTAAAAGCTCAGGAAACCTTTGCAGGTGTTTTGAGTTAATTATCTGAAGAGAGAGTGACACCATGAGTCTCCGATATTGAACCTTTTCACAATATTCAAATTTTCTGAGATACTGATGAATCTCCATAACAATGAGTTCAGCTTTTTGAATTGAATTATGGAAATGAATAAACTTTTCGATTATATTCTAATTTATTGAGATGCATCTGTATTTGGCAATTGAATCTAAATCGTGAAAAGCAGCCTAAAGACTGTAGGCTATATATGTACAGATCAGTAATTGTTGTGTGGTTTACAGGCCCCTGGTTCTCTGTCGAGGGGAAAAATGAGGAAAGAGGAATTGCTGGAGTTTCTTATCTCAAGAAGCTGTATGTGACTGTCAATGGCATCACTGTAACGATGATGAAGAGCCGGACCATTCTGGTTAGTATGAACTGTTATGATTTTAACAGTTTTTTAAGTGCTTAATGGGATATATGTTTGAATTTGAATCTCTTCTTATTCACATCAAATTTTACAATTATCATATGTGGTGATAATTCCTCATGCTCCCAGTACTAGTTTTTGCACAATTTAAGCCCTGAAATATGCCCATGCCATGAGGAAAGGAAAAGTACCTTGACAGGATAACCTGATCATTCAGTACATTCAGGTCATCAGCTGACTTAATTTTATTGCTACATAACATCGCTGAGACTAGACCTGACCAACTGAAGCAACCCCAGATTATGACACTGCCTCCAAAGTCTTGCACAGTGACCACTATTCATGATTAGTGCATTGCTTCATGTTCTTCCCTTCTTACCCTGACACACCCATCACTCTGGAAAAGGGTCAGTCTGGAAACTTCACCATACGACCTTTTTCCATTGCTCCAAATTTTTTATACTTTCCAGCAATTTATACTCTCTCTTTTCTTATATTTCTTGTATCATTTTATATATATAAAATATTTTAAAATTAAAGCTGTTTCTATGTCTAAATCTCAAATCTTTCCCACATCTGCAGGTGAATGGTCGTAAAGTAGCTCTACCCCACTCTCCTTCTCCTCTGATCTCTTTGACTTCAGCTGGGCAGTATGTTATCCTCACCACTCCTTTTGGTCTGGAGGTGCGCTGGGATGGCAACCACTACGCTAAGATCACTGTGCCCAGGTACTGATACTTGGTTGAGCTTTTAATTAGTAAATACATGCCGCAAAGCATTTTCAAACATTTTACCTTGAAAATTATAGAAAGTTGAGAAATTGTAGGACTATTTAAATGGCAAATAATATTTAGTTGCTTTAAACATAGCTAGTAACGATAATAAGGAAAATCATTAATCCATTGTTCGTTGCAAGGACATGCAGGCCAATTCAAATCATAGTAGAAAAAAATGTCTCCTGTTTCATAAAAATCTTATTTTCTCTTTCTCTCTCTCTCTCTCAGTACTTACTATGATCAGATGTGTGGTTTGTGTGGAGACTACAATGGAAACCCCAACAATGATTTTACTAAACCAGACGGTTCCCTGGCTGGCAGCTCCGATCAGTTCGGCAACAGCTGGCAAACTGATAAAGATGAAGACGAAACGTTAGTCCATTCTGTTTTATCTTCTCTCTGTTTAATTTTTCCATTTGACAATTTTACATAGGACAGAAAAGTTTTTTTTTATGTACAGTACAGTATGTCTAAACATGACTGGACAGCTTGAGTACTAGGATATACAAGGTGTTCATGATGTGTGTCTAGGTGCAAGCCTGATGTCACTCCTGACCCACCGTGTGACCCAAGTCTTGAGGCTGAAGTGTCTAAACCTGAGAAATGTGGAAAAATCACTGACAATGCCGGACCATTCAGGTAAGTGAATATCACACCAATAGAGTTCAAAGGTTTTCTTAAGCAGATAATTAAAATGTCTGAAGACCATGAGGCATTATCTACTGATCTGCTAGTATCCCAACTTCAGTAAAATTAATGAAGAGACACCGTGTACAACTTGTACATGAAAAATTTCAGAATAACTTAGAGAAATCCAAATGAAACATAGGCCAAGCCAATAAATGTAAAGCTGTGCACATATACAGTACATTACCAAAAAAAAACTAGACACAGGTCATTACTATTTATGGAGAGTGTGCATTTAAATCAAATATGAAAATTATGTTATCATGGTCTAGTTAATATTTGTTTTATGTCGGTGTCAGTCTTATTACGTTACTTTATTGTTTGCTCTATCTCTCTCTTTCTTTATCACCTTATGCACATAGGGATTGTATAAAGGTGGTGGACCCACTGCCCTTCTTCCAGAGCTGTGTGTTTGATATGTGCCGCTACAACGGACTGCTGCAGACTCTGTGTGACCAGCTCCAGGCTTATACTGACGCCTGTCTCAGTGCAGGAGCTCCAGTGCACCAGTGGAGGGAACCAGACTTCTGCCGTGAGTCTCATGATACAGTAATGTTCAGAAAGATCATCACAAACCCATCCAGTGACTTCTTCCCCAGTTTACTGTAGCAAAATGTTCTCTGGTTTAGTGTACTTAATTCATTCCCACTTTGTTGTATAAACTAAGAATATAAAGATTTGTTTATAGTTGCAGAACCAAAATCTTAGGAATGACAAAGAAGACAAATATGTCATAAATTATAAGTTTTTTATTGGTCTTTTAATATTTTCTGTCTCTCTCTCCTTATCCACAGCTCTGGTTTGTCCTCCTAACAGTCACTACTCTATGTGTGTGAGCTCATGTCCAGAGACATGTGTGGGTGTTAGTGGTCCACCTGGCTGTGGACAGAAGTGTGTTGAAGGCTGTGAGTGTGACCCTGGTTTTGTCCTGAGCCACAACAAGTGTGTTCCCCTTAAAGACTGTGGCTGTATCGACCCTGACGGCTCTTACCACCCTGTGAGTTTCATACAAAACACACACACGGATACACTTGTACACATACTGTAATACCTTGAAACATCATTTACTGAGAAGAAATGCCGATTTATTGGATCATTACACACTAAGTAACAAGTGTGTTTGTGCACTGTCTAGGTGAATGAAAGCTGGTACCTGGAAGGCTGTGAACATCAGTGTGTGTGTCTAAGTGGAAAAACCATTCTGTGCTACGACACCAGTTGTTTACCTACTGAGACCTGCCAACTGCTGGATGGAGAGTACATCTGTAAACCCAACACAACACCCCAGCCCACAACTCCAAAGCCCACAACTCCCAAGCCAACCACACCTACACCACCAGGTAAAATGTTTTGTATTTATCTCTCCACACTATAACCAGCAATACACCCGTGTTCTAAACACTTCTCCTGTCCACTAACAGTGAAGTGTCCTCCTGATGCTGAGTACATCGAGTGTGGTCCAGCTTGCATTCCCAGCTGTAAAGAACCCTCCACCAACTGCACTGGCTCCTGTATCACTGGCTGCTTCTGCAAACCAGGTTTTGTTTTCAAGGGAAAACGCTGTGTTCCCATCGAGAGTTGTGGATGTCTGGATGAAAACAATAACTACTATGAGGTATTTTTACAGTTCAGAGATGTTTAGGGCAAATCTCTCCCTGAAGCAGCACTATTCATTCTGTAAGTGTTATTTTGTTTCAGCCAGGAGAGATTGTGTTTGGAAATGGCTGCTCCAAGCTGTGTCGCTGTGCAGGCAATTATACCTTGAGCTGCGTGGACAACACCTGTGACCCCACAGAAGAATGTCGGCAAGTTGGAGGAACATACGGCTGCTATCCTAAAGGTGAAACTTACATACAGTGGTGTTACTGAATAATATCAGCTTTAGTGACTGTCACAATAAACTAAGTTTTCCGATTGTAGGTTATTTGGATTGTTAATGCTTGTTTACCTTTTCCATCTACAGACACCTCCACCTGTATCGCTTCAGGTGACCCACATTACACCACCTTTGATAAGCGGAACTATGACTTCATGGGCAACTGCACTTACTTAATGTCAGAGCCGTGTAACAGTACAGACGTGCCTCACTTCGCCGTCTATGTTGACAATGAGAATCGCTACAACATTCCCACCATCAGTTATGTGAGTGCTGTTCATGTCCATGCTCTGGGAGTTCAAGTGTCCATCCTGAAAGGAGGAGATGTGCAGGTGAGGAAACAGAGTAGAACACAATAGGAAATACAGAAAGTGAAAATCTGGATTCTGCAGTAATGTAGTAAGTAAATAAGTTTCTGAAAAAGTTTCTCCAACGGTTCTCAGGTGAATGGAACCAAAGTGAACATACCACTGAGTCCTGTTACTGGAATGGACATCTTCAAACATGGGACACTCTACACAGTGTCATTAAACTTTGGTGTGACAGTTCGCTACGATGGAAACCACTATATGGACATCAAAGTTATCAAAGAGTGAGTGTTGTGTTACAGTAATAATGATTAATGTTTTGTCAATGCAGGGTACGGCTGTCATGCCCAAATGTTTCTCTGAAGGAAATCAATTTGAGACAAAAAACTCCATTTTATTTCATCTTTAAAGCAAATAACATTAACCTATTTGCCGTCTGAGGGCAAATCTGTCCTATGATCAATCGAAATTGATTCACTCTTCATTTTGCGTTGATACAGTGTGCTTGTGTGTGTTTCTGCAGCTATCAGGACAAGCTTTGTGGCCTGTGTGGAGACTACAATGGTAACATTAATGATGACTTCCGTACCCCCAGCGGTGAACTGGTCACCAGTCCAACTGATTTTGGCAACAGCTGGAACACAAACCCTGAGTAAGCCACTGGTTTAGTGTTGTACAGTGTGTATATAGAGCAGTTGGGGGTTCTTTACTCCCTCCATGGTGTGTACAATGACCGAGCAGTAACACTTCTTTACATTTACATTTCAGCTGCAATAAACCACCAGTCAAGCCAGATCCAGACTGCACAGACACAGAAAAGGATCTTTATGAGAGTCCTGCTTACTGTGGAATCATATTGGACAACAAAGGCCCATTTGCAGTCTGTCACCCAAAAGTCAATCCTAATGTAAGTTCATTGGACCAGACCATGTCCAGCTGAGCTGAAGACTATTTTAGTCATACAGTATAAATTTAATCCTGTGTTCTTTGTTTTCATTGTGTGTTTTGGTATAGAGTTTCTTCCAAAACTGTGTGTTTGACCTGTGTGCATTGGGTGGCCCTGACTCTGCACTGTGTGAAGCCATTGAAGCGTACGTAAATGAGTGTCAGGACCGTGGTGTCATCATCGGACCCTGGAGAAACAACACCTTCTGCCGTGAGTCCCAAAAATCTTAATCACTCATTCCCACTTTGGTCGATTTTCACAAAATTTTCTTAAAAACTGCTTTTTAAATTATTCATCTGTATGACTGTACAAGATATATGTTATTTATTTTGAAGCAAATCAGTCTACTTCAGTAACGTCTTGTGTTTTTCTTTAGCTCTTACATGTCCACCCAACAGCCACTACAACTCCTGCGTGTCTCCTTGCCAGCCCTCCTGTAACCCTCTTCCACCTGGCCAATGCAATGGACCCTGTTCCGAGGGGTGTGTGTGTGACCCTGGATATGTACTCAGTGGTGACAAGTGTGTGAAGCAGGACACATGTGGCTGCATGCATAATGGATACTATTACCAGGTGAGTGAGTCTGTCTTTCTTTGTCAAGTCAGCCGATGAGTTTAGTGTACACCGTCTAAACTCTTCTGCCTTCTGTCTCTGTGTGTTAGCCTGGAGACGAGTTCTACACTAAGGACTGTGAGCTGCTGTGCAAATGTAACCCTCCATCCGTCACCTGCAGTGCTGCCGAATGCCCTCCAATGCAGCAGTGTGGTGTGCAGGGAGGAGAAATAGGATGCTACCCAGTTGGTTAGTACTTTTTTTACAATAAAATTCTGTAGCTTATATTTTCATGAAACTGCCTGGGTCAGTGATGATCATTTTTCAACAATATTTTTATATTCCCTACTAGACTCCCAGGACTGTATTATCTCTGGTGACCCCCATTACAACACATTTGATGGTAAATTCTACACCTTCATGGGCACCTGCACCTACACACTGGCCCGCACCTGCAGAAACAACACTGGTAAGTTGTTTCCATCTTAGCTTTTAGAATGGCAGCTTGTCATGGTTATTACTCTACAGTTCATGTTTACAGGTGCATCTCAATCAATAATATAATGTAAGATTATAGAATATTATTGAAAAGTTGATTCATTTCCGCTATTCAATTCAAAAACTCATATATTATGTAGATTCATTACACACAGCCTGATATATTTCAAGTGTTTATTTTCTTTCCTTTTTTGATGATTATGGCTCACAGCTAATGAAAACCCAATATTCAGTATCTCAGAAAATTTTAATATTACTTAAGACGAATTAAAAAAAGAAATCATTTTTAACACAGAAATGTTGGACTACTGAAACGTATGAACATGTGCAGCACTCCAGACTTGGTCGGGGCTCACGTTGCTGAATTACTGCAGCAGTGCGGCGTGGCATGGAAGCGATCAGTCTGTAGCACTGTTGACAAAGACCGTGTTGCTCTGATAGCGGCCTTCAGCTCTTCTGCGTTGTCGGGTCTTGTGTCTCGAGTCTTCCTTATCACGGTACCCCATAGATTCTTTATGGGGTTTAGTTAGGGTAAGTTTGCTGGTCCATCAAGCACAGGGTTACCATGGTACATAGTACTTTTAATGGTGTGGGCTGGTACCAAGTCCTGCTGGAAAATGAGATCAGCATCTCCATAAAGCTGGTCAGCAGAGAGCAGCAGAAGTGCTCTAAAACCTCCTGGTAGATGGCTGCGCTGACCTTGGACCCGATAAAACACAGTGGACCAACACAAGTAGATGACAGGGCTTCCCAAACCACCACTGAATGCAAACTTTACACTGGACCTCAAGCAAGTTGGGTTCTGTGCCTCTCTGCTCCTCCTCCAGACACAGGGACCTTGATTTTCAAATGAAATGGAAAATTTACTTTCATCCAAAAAGAGGACTTTGACCCACTGAGCAGCAGTGCAGTCCTTTTTGTCCTTAGCCCAGATAAGACACCTCTGATGTTGTCTCTGCTTCAAGAGTGGATTGACACAAGGAATCCACCAGTTGTAGTCCATGTCCTGGATACGTCTGTGTGTGGTGGCTCTTGAATCACTGACTCCAGCTGCTGTCCACTCCTGCTGAATCTCCCCCAAATTCTTGATTTAGGCTTAGTTTCAGGCTTAACCCTGCAGTTATCCCTGCTGCTTGTGCACCTTTTTCTACCACATTCCTTCTTTCCATTCACCTTTCCATTAATGTGTTTGGATACAGCACTCTGTAAACACAGAGTTTCTTTAACAATGATCCTTTGTGGCTAACCGAACCAGACTGAGAGACCATTTAAAGGCTCAGGAAACCTTTGCAGGTGTTTTGAGTTAATTATCTGAAGAGAGAGTGACACCATGAGTCTCCGATATTGAACCTTTTCACAATATTCAAATTTTCTGAGATACTGATGAATCTCCATAACAATGAGTTCAGCTTTTTGAATTGAATTATGGAAATGAATAAACTTTTCGATTATATTCTAATTTATTGAGATGCATCTGTATTTGGCAATTGAATCTAAATCGTGAAAAGCAGCCTAAAGACTGTAGGCTATATATGTACAGATCAGCAGTTAGTGTAATTGTTGTGTGGTTTACAGGCCCCTGGTTCTCTGTCGAGGGGAAAAATGAGGAAAGAGGAATTGCTGGAGTTTCTTATCTCAAGAAGCTGTATGTGACTGTCAATGGCATCACTGTAACGATGATGAAGAGCCGGACCATTCTGGTTAGTATGAACTGTTATGATTTTAACAGTTTTTTAAGTGCTTAATGGGATATATGTTTGAATTTGAATCTCTTCTTATTCACATCAAATTTTACAATTATCATATGTGGTGATAATTCCTCATGCTCCCAGTACTAGTTTTTGCACAATTTAAGCCCTGAAATATGCCCATGCCATGAGGAAAGGAAAAGTACCTTGACAGGATAACCTGATCATTCAGTACATTCAGGTCATCAGCTGACTTAATTTTATTGCTACATAACATCGCTGAGACTAGACCTGACCAACTGAAGCAACCCCAGATTATGACACTGCCTCCAAAGTCTTGCACAGTGACCACTATTCATGATTAGTGCATTGCTTCATGTTCTTCCCTTCTTACCCTGACACACCCATCACTCTGGAAAAGGGTCAGTCTGGACACTTCACCATACGACCTTTTTCCATTGCTCCAAATTTTTTATACTTTCCAGCAATTTATACTCTCTCTTTTCTTATATTTCTTGTATCATTTTATATATATAAAAAATATATTAAAATTAAAGCTGTTTCTATGTCTAAATCTCAAATCTTTCCCACATCTGCAGGTGAATGGTCGTAAAGTAGCTCTACCCCACTCTCCTTCTCCTCTGATCTCTTTGACTTCAGCTGGGCAGTATGTTATCCTCACCACTCCTTTTGGTCTGGAGGTGCGCTGGGATGGCAACCACTATGCTAAGATCACTGTGCCCAGGTACTGATACTTGGTTGAGCTTTTAATTAGTAAATACATGCCGCAAAGCATTTTCAAACATTTTACCTTAAAAATTATAGAAAGTTGAGAAATTGTAGGACTATTTAAATGGCAAATAATATTTAGTTGCTTTAAACATAGCTAGTAACGATAATAAGGAAAATCATTAATCCATTGTTCGTTGCAAGGACATGCAGGCCAATTCAAATCATAGTAGAAAAAAATGTCTCCTGTTTCATAAAAATCTTATTTTCTCATTCTCTCTCGCTATCTCAGTACTTATTATGATCAGATGTGTGGTTTGTGTGGAGACTACAATGGAAACCCCAACAATGATTTTACTAAACCAGACGGTTCCCTGGCTGGCAGCTCCGATCAGTTCGGCAACAGCTGGCAAACTGATAAAGATGAAGACGAAACGTTAGTCCATTCTGTTTTATCTTCTCTCTGTTTAATTTTTCCATTTGACAATTTTACATAGGACAGAAAAGTTTTTTTTTATGTACAGTACAGTATGTCTAAACATGACTGGACAGCTTGAGTACTAGGATATACAAGGTGTTCATGATGTGTGTCTAGGTGCAAGCCTGATGTCACTCCTGACCCACCGTGTGACCCAAGTCTTGAGGCTGAAGTGTCTAAACCTGAGAAATGTGGAAAAATCACTGACAATGCCGGACCATTCAGGTAAGTGAATATCACACCAATAGAGTTCAAAAGTTTTCTTAAGCAGATAATTAAAATGTCTGAAGACCATGAGGCATTATCTACTGATCTGCTAGTATCCCAACGTCAGTAAAATTAATGAAGAGACACCAGTGTACAACTTGTACATGAAAAATTTCAGAATAACTTTGAGAAATCCAAATGAAACATAGGCCAAGCCAATAAATGTAAAGCTGTGCACATATACAGTACATTACCAAAACAAAAACTAGACACAGGTCATTACTATTTATGGAGAGTGTGCATTTAAATCAAATATGAAAATTATGTTATCATGGTCTAGTTAATATTTGTTTTATGTCGGTGTCAGTCTTATTACGTTACTTTATTGTTTGCTCTATCTCTCTCTTTCTTTATCACCTTATGCACATAGGGATTGTATAAAGGTGGTGGACCCACTGCCCTTCTTCCAGAGCTGTGTGTTTGATATGTGCCGCTACAACGGACTGCTGCAGACTCTGTGTGACCAGCTCCAGGCTTATACTGACGCCTGTCTCAGTGCAGGAGCTCCAGTGCACCAGTGGAGGGAACCAGACTTCTGCCGTGAGTCTCATGATACAGTAATGTTCAGAAAGATCATCACAAACCCATCCAGTGACTTCTTCCCCAGTTTACTATAGCAAAATGTTCTCTGGCTTAGTGTACTTAATTCATTCCCACTTTGTTGTATAAACTAAGAATATAAAGATTTGTTTATAGTTGCAGAACCAAAATCTTAGGAATGACAAAGAAGACAAATATGTCATAAATTATAATTTTTTTATTGGTCTTTTAATATTTTCTGTCTCTCTCTCCTTATCCACAGCTCTGGTTTGTCCTCCTAACAGTCACTACTCTATGTGTGTGAGCTCATGTCCAGAGACATGTGTGGGTGTTAGTGGTCCACCTGGCTGTGGACAGAAGTGTGTTGAAGGCTGTGAGTGTGACCCTGGTTTTGTCCTGAGCCACAACAAGTGTGTTCCCCTTAAAGACTGTGGCTGTATCGACCCTGACGGCTCTTACCACCCTGTGAGTTTCATACAAAACACACACACGGATACACTTGTACACATACTGTAATACCTTGAAACATCATTTACTGAGAAGAAATGCCGATTTATTGGATCATTACACACTAAGTAACAAGTGTGTTTGTGCACTGTCTAGGTGAATGAAAGCTGGTACCTGGAAGGCTGTAAACATCAGTGTGTGTGTCTAAGTGGAAAAACCATTCTGTGCTACGACACCAGTTGTTTACCTACTGAGACCTGCCAACTGCTGGATGGAGAGTACATCTGTAAACCCAACACAACACCCCAGCCCACAACTCCAAAGCCCACAACTCCCAAGCCAACCACTCCTACACCACCAGGTAAAATGTTTTGTATTTATCTCTCCACATTATAACCAGCAATACACCCGTGTTCTAAACACTTCTCCTGTCCACTAACAGTGAAGTGTCCTCCTGATGCTGAGTACATCGAGTGTGGTCCAGCTTGCATTCCCAGCTGTAAAGAACCCTCCACCAACTGCACTGGCTCCTGTATCACTGGCTGCTTCTGCAAACCAGGTTTTGTGTTCAAGGGAAAACGCTGTGTTCCCATCGAGAGTTGTGGATGTCTGGATGAAAACAATAACTACTATGAGGTATTTTTACAGTTCACAGATGTTTAGGGCAAATCTCTCCCTGAAGCAGCACTATTCATTCTGTAAGTGTTATTTTGTTTCAGCCAGGAGAGATTGTGTTTGGAAATGGCTGCTCCAAGCTGTGTCGCTGTGCAGGCAATTATACCTTGAGCTGTGTGGACAACACCTGTGACCCCACAGAAGAATGTCGGCAAGTTGGAGGAACATACGGCTGCTATCCTAAAGGTGAAACTTACATACAGTGGTGTTACTGAATAATATCAGCTTTAGTGACTGTCACAATAAACTAAGTTTTCCGATTGTAGGTTATTTGGATTGTTAATGCTTGTTTACCTTTTCCATCTACAGACACCTCCACCTGTATCGCTTCAGGTGACCCACATTACACCACCTTTGATAAGCGGAACTATGACTTCATGGGCAACTGCACTTACTTAATGTCAGAGCCGTGTAACAGTACAGACGTGCCTCACTTCGCCGTCTATGTTGACAATGAGAATCGCTACAACATTCCCACCATCAGTTATGTGAGTGCTGTTCATGTCCATGCTCTGGGAGTTCAAGTGTCCATCCTGAAAGGAGGAGATGTGCAGGTAAGGAAACAGAGTAGAACACAATAGGAAATACAGAAAGTGAAAATCTGGATTCTGCAGTAATGTAGTAAGTAAATAAGTTTCTGAAAAAGTTTCTCCAACGGTTCTCAGGTGAATGGAACCAAAGTGAACATACCACTGAGTCCTGTTACTGGAATGGACATCTTCAAACATGGGACACTCTACACAGTGTCATTAAACTTTGGTGTGACAGTTCGCTACGATGGAAACCACTATATGGACATCAAAGTTATCAAAGAGTGAGTGTTGTGTTACAGTAATAATGATTAATGTCTTGTTAATGCAGTGTACGGCTGTCATGCCCAAATGTTTCTCTGAAGGAAATCAATTTGAGACAAAAAACTCCATTTTATTACATCTTTAAAGCAAATAACATTAACCTATTTGCCGTCTGAGGGCAAATCTGTCCTATGATCAATCGAAATTGATTCACTCTTCATTTTGCGTTGATACAGTGTGCTTGTGTGTGTTTCTGCAGCTATCAGGACAAGCTTTGTGGCCTGTGTGGAGACTACAATGGTAACATTAATGATGACTTCCGTACCCCCAGCGGTGAACTGGTCACCAGTCCAACTGATTTTGGCAACAGCTGGAACACAAACCCTGAGTAAGCCACTGGTTTAGTGTTGTACAGTGTGTATACCCTAGTAGAAAAAAGTATGCTAAGTATATTAAATCCTAGCATGCCAAAGCATACTTAAATGTACTTGCAGCCAGACTAATGACTAGTATACTTGAAGTTTGCTATTTTGGAACAACTAATTTTTTACTAAGTGTATTTAAGTTGTAATAAAATTGTACAAAAGCACAATTTTAAGTGTATTAAGTATACTTTTGTGTGCTAAAGTGGAACAACTTTAAGTATACTTGGTACACTTAAAGTATATGGCTGTGTGTGTACTAACGTACATACCTGACAGTAATTATTACATTTTAAGTGTATATTTAATGTATTAGAAGTACATTACAGCTATTTTTGCTGTATTACAAATACATGATTAATATACTATGAGTATATTCTTATTGCAGCAGTAGCGTGCTGTTATACTTCTGGACAATTACAAATACTAAAAAAGTACACTTTGTGGTTAATACAAATATACTTTATTGTATCATACAGTACACACAACCTTCTATACTACAGTATTGCAAATGTGTTAACAGTACATTAAGTGTTTAGGATCATTTACAAAAGCTAAATGTATTTTCTACACTATAACATGTTTTTGAAACACATTACATCAGTAATCATGAGGCAGATTTTATTAATGAGTTCAACAGATTTAATTTGCACAAGGTTACGAAAAAGCACTACTATAGTTTATTTGTGTTCAACAAAAGTCAGGTTGTCTTACAAACACACAAACTCAAATATAAGCAGGTGTGTGAACACAGACAGACATTAGTATTAGAATCTAGTATTAGTTTAAACCTGGTGTGTTGATTCTGTTACACAGAGACTGAAAACAGGCCGAGAGCTACGGAGCCATTATACCACAAGCAAAGTACATAAGATTAAGCAATAACACAATAGACAATACATTTTATAGCCTAAAGCATGTACTTAATGACAAATTACCTAACAAAACCCTTTAAGTTTACCTTGTGCCGATGAAAATAAAATAATAACGATACGAACAAACGTACGCGATGATGCAGCTTCAGCCGTTAATTCAAACTAGAAGTTGAGAACTGGGGAGCCAATCAGAGAACGGACAGTCCGAATCTGCCCGCCTCCATTCTCTGATTGGCTGGTGGGGCGCAGATTCTAGTCTCCGGTTGGCTGGAATAGTTGCAGCGTCCACAACCCTGCTGCAGTTTGTGTAAGTGTCGCTTTATTACAGTGAGCGGACAGAAAGAAGAGTGAGAGAGTGCACACATAAATTATCTTGAACGGCAAAAGTGATTTTCAGCGCGCAAGAACGAGTTTGAGATCGCGAGGGAGAGAGAGTCAGCATGCAAAAACGAGTCTAAAAGCATGCACAGGAGAGAGTAGTGCACTAAATATAAGTGCATATTAATAAGTACATTTAAATCTAACTGATAATATACCGAGACTACCTTATATTAAAATTTTATTCTAATGTGTAATTTCTATACATTTGTACAATGATCACTTCGAGCATATATTTTTTTTAATATACCAAAAATACATTGAAAAACAAGTTTAAATAAGTATACTTTGGAAATTAAACCAACCTTGCACTTAAAGTATATTTTCCAATAATATATTTTTAGAAAGTGTACTATAATACAATTATATTAAAGTATATTTAAAGTTTAATTCCAAAATTTGGTAAAAGCATGATGTTAGTATACTTTTCATATATTTACTGATGGGACAATTTTTGTTAGTATATTTGCAATGTATTATCGAGGATTTCAATATATTTGTAATAGACTAAAGTGTTTTTTTTTCACTGGGGTATAGAGCAGTTGGGGGTTCTTTACTCCCTCCATGGTGTGTACAATGACCGAGCAGTAACACTTCTTTACATTTACATTTCAGCTGCAATAAACCACCAGTCAAGCCAGATCCAGACTGCACAGACACAGAAAAGGATCTTTATGAGAGTCCTGCTTACTGTGGAATCATATTGGACAACAAAGGCCCATTTGCAGTCTGTCACCCAAAAGTCAATCCTAATGTAAGTTCATTGGACCAGACCATGTCCAGCTGAGCTGAAGACTATTTTAGTCATACAGTATAAATTCAACCCTGTGTTCTTTGTTTTCATTGTGTGTTTTGGTATAGAGTTTCTTCCAAAACTGTGTGTTTGACCTGTGTGCATTGGGTGGCCCTGACTCTGCACTGTGTGAAGCCATTGAAGCGTACGTAAATGAGTGTCAGGACCGTGGTGTCATCATCGGACCCTGGAGAAACAACACCTTCTGCCGTGAGTCCCAAAAATCTTAATCACTCATTCCCACTTTGGTCGATTTTCACAAAATTTTCTTAAAAACTGCTTTTTAAATTATTCATCTGTATGACTGTACAAGATATATGTTATTTATTTTGAAGCAAATCAGTCTACTTCAGTAACGTCTTGTGTTTTTCTTTAGCTCTTACATGTCCACCCAACAGCCACTACAACTCCTGCGTGTCTCCTTGCCAGCCCTCCTGTAACCCTCCTCCACCTGGCCAATGCAATGGACCCTGTTCCGAGGGGTGTGTGTGTGACCCTGGATATGTACTCAGTGGTGACAAGTGTGTGAAGCAGGACACATGTGGCTGCATGCATAATGGACACTATTACCAGGTGAGTGAGTCTGTCTTTCTTTGTCAAGTCAGCCGATGAGTTTAGTGTACACCGTCTAAACTCTTCTGCCTTCTGTCTCTGTGTGTTAGCCTGGAGACGAGTTCTACACTAAGGACTGTGAGCTGCTGTGCAAATGTAACCCTCCATCCGTCACCTGCAGTGCTGCCGAATGCCCTCCAATGCAGCAGTGTGGTGTGCAGGGAGGAGAAATAGGATGCTACCCAGTTGGTTAGTACTTTTTTACAATAAAATTCTGTAGCTTATATTTTCATGAAACTGCCTGGGTCAGTGATGATCATTTTTCAACATTATTTTTACATTCCCTACTAGACTCCCAGGACTGTATTATCTCCGGTGACCCCCATTACAACACATTTGATGGTAAATTCTACACCTTCATGGGCACCTGCACCTACACACTGGCCCGCACCTGCAGAAACAACACTGGTACGTTGTTTCCATCTTAGCTTTTAGAATGGCAGCCTGCAGTGTATGCCTGTAACATGAAGCTTGAAATAATATTTACATTTGTTTAATTATATTGTACATCATTTGATGGACTGGAGCTGCACCCACACATTATGTAGGATGTCTCCTGTATTTCAAATACAGTATATAATTAAATGCTTTTGAATATTTGTATCATAATAATTTGTGATGAAATGCATGATTGAATTTATTATGATGATTTTATATATTTATGCAAAAATATAAAAACTACTGAACTAATTTTAATTGGGTTTTCACCGGTGTATTAGGACGATCTTGAGGTAATATATAGGTGTTTTTCACTGCAATCGGACCATGGGAAGAGAAAATGAATAGAAAATTTATTTAAATTTAAATTGTTAAATGCCCTTATATCATAAAAAATAAAAAAATAAATCTATCTTGACAAAATCATGTGTTCTTTTTAAAATTCAACAGATTGCACTGTACATTTTTTAAAACCTGCTTACAATGTGAAATTAAATTCCACATGGACACATCTAGTGTAGTTGTACAGATCAGCAGTTAGTGTAATTGTTGTGTGGTTTACAGGCCCCTGGTTCTCTGTCGAGGGAAAAAATGAGGAAAGAGGAATTGCTGGAGTTTCTTATCTCAAGAAGCTGTATGTGACTGTCAATGGCATCACTGTAACGATGATGAAGAGCCGGACCATTCTGGTTAGTATGAACTGTTAAACATGATTTTAACAGTTTTTTAAGTGCTTAATGGGATATATGTTTGAATTTGAATCTCTTCTTATTCACATCAAATTTTACAATTATCATATGTGGTGATAATTCCTCATGCTCCCAGTACTAGTTTTTGCACAATTTAAGCCCTGAAATATGCCCATGCCATGAGGAAAGGAAAAGTACCTTGACAGGATAACCTGATCATTCAGTACATTCAGGTCATCAGCTGACTTAATTTTATTGCTACATAACATCGCTGAGACTAGACCTGACCAACTGAAGCAACCCCAGATTATGACACTGCCTCCAAAGTCTTGCACAGTGACCACTATTCATGATTAGTGCATTGCTTCATGTTCTTCCCTTCTTACCCTGACACACCCATCACTCTGGAAAAGGGTCAGTCTGGAAACTTCACCATACGACCTTTTTCCATTGCTCCAAATTTTTTATACTTTCCAGCAATTTATACTCTCTCTTTTCTTATATCCACCTGTTTAGGCTCATTTTGCATTTTTGTCACATTGTTTGAATGGAAGTGTCTCTATGTTCACTATTAAGCATAGACAGACAGACAGACGGATAGATAGATAGATAGATAGATAGATAGATAGATAGATAGATAGATAGATAGATAGATAGATAGATAGATATTGCACAGAATCAGTTTATAAAGTGTATAAAACTGTACAATTTCCATTGTTTGTTATGGTCTTTAAATTTATCATTTTATATATATTTTTTTAATTAAAGTAAAGCTGTTTCTATGTCTAAATCTCAAATCTTTCCCACATCTGCAGGTGAATGGTCGTAAAGTAGCTCTACCCCACTCTCCTTCTCCTCTGATCTCTTTGACTTCAGCTGGGCAGTATGTTATCCTCACCACTCCTTTTGGTCTGGAGGTGCGCTGGGATGGCAACCACTACGTTAAGATCACTGTGCCCAGGTACTGCAAGGACTGACTGATTTACCAGCATTTCCAAGAAGCCATTTCCTAGGATCATTGATCAAAATTCTATACCTATTATAATCTCTCTCTCTCTCTCTCTCTCTCTCTCTCTCTCTCTCTCTCTTTCTTTCTCTCTCTCTCTCGCTATCTCAGTACTTATTATGATCAGATGTGTGGTTTGTGTGGAGACTACAATGGAAACCCCAACAATGATTTTACTAAACCAGACGGTTCCCTGGCTGGCAGCTCCGATCAGTTCGGCAACAGCTGGCAAACTGATAAAGATGAAGACGAAACGTTAGTCCATTCTGTTTTATCTTCTCTCTGTTTAATTTTTCCATTTGACAATTTTACATAGGACAGAAAAGTTTTTTTTTAATGTACAGTATGTCTAAACATGACTGGACAGCTTGAGTACTAGGATATAAAAGGTGATAACTGATAAAGATGAAGACGAAACGTTAGTCCATTCTGTTATTTAATTTTTGCTCTCAGTCTGTTTGCTTCTTTATAATGGTTTAAATGCATAGCCTGTTTTCTAAATTTATTTTCTAGGTGCAAGCCTGGTGTCACACCTGACCCATCATGTGACCCAAGTCTTGAGGCTGAAGTGTCTAAACCTGAGAAATGTGGAAAAATCACTGACAACAAAGGACCATTTAGGTGAGCTAATTTGATTTTAGATTTTAACTGGTAAAATAATCCAAAATATACTGTATTTTATTCAGTATATTTATTCAACAACACTTCACTGATTCAATAACCCCATAACAATGAAAATTAACATACTGCATTTTTTTCCTTTTTCATCACCTTATGCCCATAGGGATTGTATAAAGGTGGTGGACCCCCTGCCCTTCTTCCAGAGCTGTGTGTTTGATATGTGCCGCTACAACGGACTGCTGCAGACTCTGTGTGACCAGCTCCAGGCTTATACTGACGCCTGTCTCAGTGCAGGAGCTCCAGTGCACCAGTGGAGGGAACCAGACTTCTGCCGTGAGTCTCATGATACAGTAATGTTTAGAAGCACAGTTGTGGTTTAACTCAATAAAATAACTCCAAGATGTTGACTTTTAAGACCTATATTTTATATTCTGTTCTCTTCTTTTCTTCACATTTCTCTCCCTCTTTCTCTCTCCTTATCCACAGCTCTGGTTTGTCCTCCTAACAGTCACTACTCTATGTGTGTGAGCTCATGTCCAGAGACATGTGTGGGTGTTAGTGGTCCACCTGGCTGTAGACAGAAGTGTGTTGAAGGCTGTGAGTGTGACCCTGGTTTTGTCCTGAGCCACAACAAGTGTGTTCCCCTTAAAGACTGTGGCTGTGTCGACCCTGACGGCTCTTACCACCCTGTGAGTTTCACACTACGCATGGACAAATACACAAAAACACCCATTCGAGATTAACTTAATAGCATTATGTAGCAATAAAGAATAAAATAATACAATCATATCATTTGATATTGTTATTGTAACCTGTTTATGTACTTGTGTATTGCCTAGGTGAATGAAAGCTGGTACCTGGAAGGCTGTGAACATCAGTGTGTATGTCTAAGTGGAAAAATCATCCACTGCTCCAACACCAATTGTCTGCCTACAGAGACCTGCCAGCTGTTTGATGGAGAGTACATCTGTAAACCAAAAGGTAAAGAAATTAAATAAAATGCAAAAACCCTCTGTAGCTCATACTTAGTGATTTACAGTTTAATCACATTCCTTTTGCCTTTCTCACAGAGCCTACAGTTCCAGGGATCTGCTCGGTGTCCGGAGACCCTCATTACACCTCTTTTGATAATAAGGTCCATCATTTCATGGGTTCCTGCTCCTACACCCTCACTAAACCTTGCAATGAAACATCTGGGATGCCGTACTTCACTGTCGACACTGAGAATGAACACAGGAGCAATAACAAGAAAGTGTCTTATGTGAAATCGGTCATCATCAATGTGTATGGAAATAAGATTATCTTAGGCAAAGGCCGTAAGGTCCAGGTGAGATGCATTTCACAGACTTGACTGAATTGGAGTTGTGTGTATATGGTAGTTTAGTACTGGATATTACAAAATACAGTTTGTTCCTGCAGAAGTGTAACAGCATTACCTTCATTGTTACAGGTAAATGGAGTTCAGTTGACAGTTCCCATCACTCTGACAAATGATATAAACATCTTCCTCAGTGGAACATTTGTAGTACTGGAGACAAACTTTGGTCTGCGTGTTCGCTTTGATGGCAATCACCATGCCGATGTCAGTCTCCCATCCTCCTACAAAGGCTTGTTATGTGGAATGTGTGGTAAGATTCAAGAGCACAGTTCAACACAGTGATTAACAAATGAACACAGTTGTTATTAAGTAAATGAATACTTGTAGAAATTATTATGAATAATCTCTTTCACAACTATATATCGTGCTTAAATCCTCTACAGTAGTTGTTAATATTCACATTTTTACATCATTCTCAAAGGAAATTACAATGACAACCCAGCAGATGACAACATTATGTCAAGTGGCAAGCCTACAAGCAACACCAATGAGCTTGGAGAGAGCTGGCAGGTGCCTGATGACAGACCAGAGTGAGTGATAGCGCTTTTAATTATTGTGGTCACAGGATGTGTGGTGTTAAAACCGATAAAGTCCATGTTGGTACATGCTTTATAATTACAGAAGAACCCTTTCCACAACGTGGAACTCATGAAGTAATGCCTGAGGCTAAAACATGTTCGGGCAAATAACCTGTCTCCATTTTTCTGTGCATGTGACTGATGGCTATACAATTTTCAAAAATTTGAGTCATTTGAAATTATCTTTCTGTTTATTTCTTATTCTGACTTACAGTTGTACCCATGGTGATGGAGATATTGTATGTGATAAAGATATTGAGAGTGAAGCTAAGAAACCAACCAGCTGTGGAATGATCACTGATCCTGATGGTGAGAACACACACACCATTTGCTCAGACTGTGTCCCATCTGATGTCTTTGCCTAAGCACTATCCCTCCTCTGTCCACTCAGGAATCTTCAAAGCATGCCATACTGTTGTGCCTCCTAATCCATACTTTGAGAACTGCGTTTTCGACCAGTGTGGCACAGGTGGTTCTCTAGTGGCCCTCTGCCAGGCTATTGAGAGCTACACTGTACTTTGTGCCCAAGCTGGGGTGCCAATTGACTGGAGAAACAACACTTTCTGCCGTAAGTGTTTAATTTATTTACCCAAAGTTATTAAAAAAAAATTCTATGTTCTCAATTAGGGAAATGCATGCATAATTTTCAGCTTTAGTTCTTTAGTGTATCATTAGCTGCCATTGTCTCCCATTCTGATTGTGCAAACATTTCTACACAAAATTTTTTTGTTGGTTTATTGCAGCCCCTTAATAAATTTGCTTCTTGTTTCTCTATGTCCTTCAGCCCTAAAATGTGCTGTTGGCAGTCACTATGAGTACTGTACTACTGCATGCCCCACCAGCTGTCAGGATCCTGGCTCAGCCAGCACATGCAAACAGCCCTGTGTAGAAGGATGTGTTTGTGATAAAGGACTGATATTGAGCGGAGACAAATGTGTGCCCTTCAGTCAGTGTGGATGTACCGATAAGAACAGCAACTATAGACCTGTATGTAAACCTTAATCAGTTTACTGTCATGATATACCCTTAGTGATGGTCTAATGCTAACACCCTGCTGTGCTTTGTATAATACTAATAGCTGAGTCCTATGTTCATTCATATTTTTATTTACAAAATATGCTAATAATGGCATGTGTGCTTTACTCAGGTGGGTGAAAGCTGGTTTACTAAGGATGACTGCTCTGAACGCTGCATGTGTCATCCTTTGAACAATGTGACATGTGAAGCATGGAAGTGCAGCCCTGCACAAGAGTGTAAAGTTCAAGAAGGCCAGCTGGGCTGTGTGGATACAGGTACTGTATGCACTGTTCAATCATGACATAGACCAGTCATCCACTATCCCACAGTATAGTAAAGTGGGCGTATTCACACGTAGTACAAGGTCAAGGTTCTTGCTATATGTCTGACATTTAAAATTTCCAAACCAACATTCTCTGTTCAACTATATGAAATAGCAGTTAACCAACAACCATGCTTTTGTTGCATCACTCATGTAACCTCTATAAATCTCTATTTGAACAGGACTGGGTATTTGCCACATAGCTGGCGATCCTCATTACTATACTTTTGATGGTGTCATGCACACTTACATGGGCACATGTACCTACATTTTGGTGGAAGTGTGCAACACCTCCATGGTGACTCCATTTACCATTGTGGCCAAGAATGAAGAGCGTGGCCAGCCTGAGGCCTCCTATGTTCGGTCTGTCACTATCTACCTTCCAGGAGCCAATGTCACACTGAGCAAGAGCAAGAAAGTACTGGTAAGAGTCATAAAAACATTTAGTTTTGGCAATACAAGAAGTATTGGGCAAGAAGTAATGTTTTTTTTTTTTTTTTTTCAAAAGAATTGGTCATATAGGCATGTACGTGATTTAGGATGGTTAAAATACAATACCCCTATGGAGTAGCTAGAAAATATTTGGTCATAAAGTCTTCTGGTATTGCCCTCTATAGCTGGATGGCCAAAGAATTCGCACTCCCATGGACATTACTGTCGCCAAGGCCAGGGTGTTCACCAGTGGAGTAAACAGTGTTCTGTCCACTGACTTTGGTCTCATTGTCCAGTTTGATGGTGTTCACCATGTGGCAATAACTGTTCCTGGTGACTACTTCGACAAGGTAAGAAAGCATGCTGATGATACTTACAAAGGATAAGTGCTCAGAGGCTTCTAGTTGCCCTTTAACAAGGCTTTATTGCTTCTCTACAACAAGGATGAGGATGAGGAATTTATATACTCAGGTGCATATACATCATGCATATGAAAAAAAGGTTTTGAAATTGAATCATTTCAGTCAGTTGTAGCCAAGAAGTATTGCTCTACTATACAGTATATTGCTTCTCAATGTTGTTTTCTATCTCCTATCAATTTGGTAGGTATGTGGTATGTGTGGTAACTACAATGGTAATTCCAGTGATGACAACTTGATGCCAAATGGCCAGCCAGCTGACAATGTCATAGAGTTGGGTAACAGCTGGAAGGCAGAGGGAGACAGTGATCCAGGGTGAGGGCTTGACACACCTCTGATACAGTATATGATAGCTAGATTTTAAATTCCAGTTATAGTAAATTTGTAGACACACAATGATCATTTGTTGATTGGATAACACATCCCAAGAATCGTGATACTAATGTTTACGTGTTGAATTTGCTTATAGGTGACCACATCATATTTATTTATTTTTATCTCCTTGTCACTTTTGTTCCTCTAGATGCCAGCCAGACACACGTCCAGATGTGCACCCGAACTGCACAGCCGCGGAACAGGAGGCCATCAGTGAACAGTGTACCAGCATCATCATTTCAAACCTGTTCAAACCCTGCCACTCACTGATCCCTCCTGATCCCTTTGTAAAAAACTGCATCTATGACATGTGCGAGTATAATGGCATGGAGTCCACTCTGTGTGACAATGTGGAGGCCTATGCCCAGGCCTGTCAGAGCGCCGGTGTCACAATCAGCTGGAGAAACACTACCTTCTGCCGTGAGTAATCGTCAAGCTACTAAAAAGGGAATGTTAATCTTAGTATACTGCAGTAACCTTTTAGTATTTAAACTGTAACATCATGCTGTTACTGCTTTATAGAGTCAGCTAATGAAATTACAGATGTAAGGTTAAATGTCGAACACCTCAGACGTATGACAGCAACTTCTCTGTTCTAACCTTCCATACAGCTCTACCATGCCCTCCAAACAGCCATTACTCAGACTGTACAGCACCATGCCCTCCCACCTGTGCAGACCTTTTCCCCATTTCCTGTCCCCTACCACCAAATGGATGTGTGGAGGGCTGCCAGTGTAACGCAGGCTTTGTGCTGAGTGATGGCAAGTGTGTTTCACTTTCCAACTGTGGATGTCTGGACAGCAAAGGAGAATATCATGATGTAAGTTGCAAATCAACTTTGATCCGTATCCATATACGATGTCTTTTGAACAAGGATTTCAAGTTACGAGATTTTTTTGTTTTTGGATTGAGCTTTAAATGAATGTTGCATGATGGGACTATTTACCTGCCGTTTATGTGCTCCCATCGTTAGCTTTCAGTGGGACACACAGTTTTGCATTTGTGATACAGACAAGACTGCTATAGTCAGTAACTCTGCTGTGTGTCACAGGTTGGGGATTCTTGGGTGACACAACACTGTGACCAGAAGTGCACATGCAGCCACGGAGGACAACTGAGCTGCGATGAGTTTGAGTGTAGCTCCAGCTCCACTTGTGCTTTGAACAGTGATGGCGAGCGCTACTGCAAACCTGGGGGTGAGTCCTAGAAACCAATAACCTTCCTGTCGGCCAGACAGTTTTTTATTTCTTTCATTTTCCACAGGTTGTTTTCTCTGTCAGAATCCATGTATGTTATAATGCCCTTTTTTCCCACAAAATAAATCTTCCGTCATGAGAGTGCTGTTTGAGCAGAATATTTAAAATACTGTACATACATATGTCACACCTTTTTATTCTTTTTCTTTACATTTATAGGTTTTGACAAGTGTATAATTTCTGGAGATCCACACTATAACACCTTTGACAAATTCAATCACCACTACCAGGGCCCGTATACGTACGTGCTAACCAAGGATAATAATCTACCCAGTTTCCTCACCCCCCTAACCGTGAGGGGTAAGAATGTCCGCAGAGGGGGCAACAACCGTATCTCCTACCTGCACGAGGTGTATGTGGATGTGTATGGTTTCAACATTCGCTTGCAGCAGAAGAGAGTGCTGCTGGTAAGGAAATGCATCATTTATTTTACACGTGGCATGCATGTGGTAAAATTACACATATAATCTTAGTGCAATGAAACTGAAAACGTGTCAGTAATCCCCCATAGTCATAGGGGATTACAATTTTACCACACAGTTTCTGAAATGGAAAGTACTCTTGTTTACTCATGTCTGTGTGGTGGTGATTAATGCCTTCCACAGGTTAACGGTGAGCGTGTGTTCACGCCGTACAGTCCTAACCCGGGTATCAAGATCTCCTTGAACTCCTGCTACCTTCAGGTCACAACTGACTTTGGCCTCACCGTGCGCTTTGATGGCAACATGCAAGGAGGTGAGAATAAAGACAAACCCACATGTGCAAATTAATACGTAGGCCAAGTCACATGCACACCCACACTAGACTGTATACAACACGGACCAAGCACAGACCACAACACTGACAGCACAA
The DNA here is from genome assembly GCA_030522415.1 of Channallabes apus. Classification (NCBI taxonomy): domain Eukaryota; kingdom Metazoa; phylum Chordata; class Actinopteri; order Siluriformes; family Clariidae; genus Channallabes; species Channallabes apus. The sequence goes on along the minus strand of CM060108.1, from coordinate 25,435,509 downwards.
TTTCCTTTCTCGATGAACAGAGGTGATTTTGCCGAGAACCTACAAGACGTTTGTGCTTGGCCTTTGTGGAAACTATGACGGTCAGTCGAAAAATGAGTATGTGAAGCCTGATGGCATCCTCACCCGTGACCTCAATGAGTTTGGAGACAGCTGGAGAGTGAGTGACAAGCAGGGATTGGAGATCTACACCTCCGACCAGCCACGGCACAACCGTCTGCACAAGTGAGCAAAGCACTTTCAAACCGGGCCTTTTTTGCTGATCAGTGAATATGTCATTTTGTGCCTTAAGCTAATAGTAATCATCATCAGACAAAACTGCACATTTCTTCTTTCTACTGACTCTTTCTATCACCTACTCAGCTACAAAACCACCTGGCTCTAATTTACTCTCTCTCTCTCTCTCTCTGCATTTGCCTTAGGAGACAGGCGGAAGAAGATTTGAACTCAGGCTTTGACGATCTCGGATGCACTCCAGCTCAGCAGGAGGAGCTGAATGGGAAGAATAAGTGTGGAGCATTGAGTGACGCTTCAGGACCTTTTGCCCCCTGCCATGCCACCCTTCCACCTGTTCAATTCCAGGAGTAAGCACAGTGACCTGCATTACTGTAGCAAGCTCTATCTGCAGAGCATAGATGTTAATGTTTCTGTGTTGCAGGGATTGTGTGTTCGACTTGTGTGCAGAGCACAGCAATTCAACACTGCGTTGTGACAGCTATGCTGTGTATGCCCTGGCTTGTCAGGAGCAAGGAGTTAAATTAGGGGCTTGGAGACAACAGCTGGACTGTGGTATGTCACACACGCACACACACGCACACACGCACGCACACACGCACGCACACACAAACACACACACACACACACACACACATACACACACACACACACATACACACACACACACAGTCTATCAAAAGTTTGGGGACACCCAGATTCTCATTTTCATTGAGTAAGCTCTTTCTCTGTATTTTGCAGTACGTTATCACGTATCATACTGTACCTTGTGTTTGTTACAGTTCAATAACAGTCACAGTGTAATAAATGTCAGATTGATTTTAATGTTCTCAGTCCAGTAAAAACGTCCTTTCAGACGCATACCTCTAAATGACCTCTAATTGACTGATTTGTCCATTACTATTATTCCAAGAGGTTTAAGTATGGAAACATTCTGATTCATTGTTATACATTTGTGAGCCATACTACAGTATATACCATAAGCAGTTGGTGAATTTATTATGTAATATAATTTACGAGTGAGTATACTACCTGGCCAAAAAAAAAAAAAGACATTCATATTTTTTTTGATTGCCTTCATCTTTGATTATTCAATTCAAATCAATTTTATTTGTACAATATAGCACTTTTAACAATTTTCATTATCACAAAGCAGCTTTACACAATCAAAAGATTATAGCATGCATTTGCCATGGCACAGTTCTGACAACCTCATTCACAATGACAAAATTTTGTTAGATCAATAGATCAAATAGTTGATTCGATTAATTGATTTTTGGCCCGAGATGAAGTCAGGACTCTTTGTTGACCAATTCCTGTGTTCAAATGATTTCTTATGCAGAAGCACTCATTCACAATTTGAGGCCAGTAAATCTTGGGATTGTGATCCTGGAATGAGCTTTTTTCTATTGCTCCAATCTTTTTGGTCTATGGCAAATGAAAGCTTTTTTTCAATTACCTTCAAAAACAAGTGTATTTTTCCCAAGGCTGTGCAGCTTACTACTGCACACTTATGATTGCATTTTGTTTGTTTGTGTGCGTGTGTGTGTGCATGTGCGTGTGCGCGTGTGTGCGTGCACACACACATACACAAATGCACACTCTTACTTTCATTATTAAACATAGCTGTTATTTTTACTATCAATATACTTTTTTCTGATGCAACTTCCTCGGGTGTTTAAGTGAGCACAGTCATTGATGTTTAGTTTTTTCTGAGGTTGTTCCGGGATTTAATAATGTGTTGGACAGATCTTAACCAAATATATATCTGTAGTTTTAGAAACATCCTTAGTTATTTTCTTTGCTTGATCTAGGCCAAAAATGTAATCATCTTTTCCATGACCACAGTATACATCTTCTGACATGGTGGTTGTTTAAGGAATGAGAAGCCGTATCAACCAGCCTTAAGGGTTGCTGTCAGCTGAAACATATGAATCACTGCAGTATTTATCAAATCAAAGTATTACATATTTGCTTATCTAAATCCAAACAGCCAAGCGGTGTAGTGTATAATAATTTACATATTTTCAGCTGATCACATCTTTTCCTGATGAACACTTACAAATAAAACCTGAATGTGCAAGTCAACACTGCTCTTGGCTGGATTTCCTCACTATGTGCATTGGGTGTGTATTTGGTTATAGGTCTTTCATGTGGTGCCAACAGTATCTATACAACCTGCATGACTGCATGTCCATCATCATGCGCAAACTTGGCAGCCCCCTCGGAGTGTGAGCAAACCACATGCTTAGAAGGATGTCAATGTAATAATGGATTTGCCATGAGTGGCGATGAGTGTGTTCCATACACCGGATGTGGTTGTACCTATTTAAACCGCTACTACACTGTAAGTCCAGTGTTATGCATTCTCAATTAGAATGAACTTAAGTAAGTTACAGTAGTATAAGCTCAGAACATCTGCTTTTCTCTTTGCATGTACACAGCTGATGGAGACATTTGTGACTGAAGACTGTGCTCAGAGCTGTCAGTGTACACCCACTGGTGCAGTATGTCAACCCAAAGGCTGCAAAGAAAACCAAGTCTGTACCATCTCTAACACCATACGTGATTGCTACGACTGTAAGTGCCTCCACTTTAAACACCCACAATATGTTCTTGTCAATGAGTCAGAAAATCTGTTTATAGAAATCATGCTGCTTGCTTTCTAACCACAATAGTTTTACAGTATATGATGTTAGAGAAATATAAGCCTGCTCTAATTGACACTGTCTTTCTCAGTGAACCCATGCTCAAGTTCACCATGCTTGAATGGTGGCACTTGCGTTGTGGGATTAAACAACAGCTACACCTGCTCATGTCCAAAAGGCTTTACAGGGAGCAATTGTGAAACTGAAGAAGTTCTAGGTAAATAAATAAAGTGATTAATTTCTCAAAAATAGATCTGCAGATTTGTACTCGTACAGTAAAACAGCTGCAATCTGCTTTAAGGACTGATTGTTATACTGCCACCTTCTGTTCGAACAGATCAGACAACCATTGCTGATTATGGAACAATCCTGATTGCTGTCTTGGTACCACTTGCCGTCATCATCATCATCGTGGTGGCAATTGTGTGCATCTGCAAGAAATCTGCCAGGTATGGTCAAGAAAACCAACGAATGCAGTTTTGTAGGGTCTACCCATGACATTTCAAATGGTTGTTCATTATGCATCATTAATTCAAATTATGAGTTGTAGTGAGAACAGTGATGATATTGTGATTCTTCTTTATAGTACACTGTACTATATTATTTGGATTTAACCTGAAAAAATAAATATCAGGTTAAAGAATTTCAAATGTGTTTCAATTACATAATGTATGTTGTGCCGAGTATAACAGTGAGTGTGAAATTCGGTTTTCCTCTCAGGTACAGAAAATACAGTTGCAGTACAGGCAGCACGAACAGTTTCCCACTGGCAAATAAAGGTATGTTCTGTGTTTTCCGGTAGAAGTTCTTTTTTTGATAAACTGATGTATAATTTAATTAACAGACGTCACCTTTTCCAACAGAACACACCTATGACAATCTGAGTACGACAAGGGGAAGTGTGGACAGCACAGTTTTAAAATCGTCCAAATTCTGAATAAGCCATATGCTCTAATTTCAATATGCTTTCATTCTGTATTTATTAAAATATCATTGTTGCAGGAATTAACATGTGAACAACTATTCAATTACTTTTGTCCATGATTAATGTTTTCTAATCATGTTTCACTTAGTAACTTATTTGTAAACCTTACTGTAATTCTTGGTACAATACTTGGAATAATCTACTGACTTAATTAAATGTTAAGTTTTTTCAAACAGTGTATGTTATGCATTTTTATTTTTTAATGAAACATGACAAATGCCCACATCCATTTATTCAGGTCTTTCAAGTGCATTACGCAGTAGGTAATCATACTTTTCCCACAAACTTTAAACACATTTTGTGACTTAAACACTTCAGATAATGAGAGTAAACCATTAGACATCAGCCATCAAATCACCTGACATTCCACAAAAAAAAGAAGAAAATTGTAATAAAGTGCTTAGATGAAAAATAAAACTTCAATAACCTATATGAGGAATGTACCAACTGGATTCCTAGAATGTAATACAAATAATAATAATAATTATTATTATTATTATTATAATAAAAACATAAAACTTCAATGTTTATGGAGTAGTACCAACTTCAAGTCCGCTGAGTCAAAGTTTGAAATAGTTGGACTAAAAACTATTGATTTGTTGAACATTGAAATATTGAGAGGAGTTCCTCCTACCAAAGCCATGGTATTATCATCACATTTTATAGAGGTAATGCAGATCAGTCAGGTTAATCATATTTGTAAATGTTGGACCACAGAGAACTGCAAATAATAAAACATTTAAGCAGGAAGATTCAGTGTCTAGCTAAAAACTTGTTACAGAATACAAACCAACTCAGCTAGTTAAAAACTAACCGATGACTCCTCCACAAACACTGAACATGTATGCACACTAGTTCTCTATTCAAAGGGTTAAATCTGATCAGTCATGGATCGATTGTAATATGAAATTAGGAGGCTTGAGTCCAACTATCAATATAGCCGAGAGGCATGTCAGCCACCCTGACCATCTCCCTCCCCCCCCCCCCATCACCGAGTGTAACAAAATCAATACACACAAATCAATAACACGGTGCTGGTACCAACCAGTGGAGCAAAGCACTGCAGCATGGGACTTGCCGAGATTGATATAAAGAATAAAAAAGGAATCAAAATGATGTCAGACGACATGACGCCCACCAGGAGGAACCTAAAGTGGTTCATTAACTCATCTGTGGTTGTGGGTGTATGAGAGTGCTTGTGTAAAGGCAAAGCACGATGAAACGAAGGGGAAAAAACCTCAAGCTGGATATGGCTGAGATCATGAAAGGATGTTTCATATCCCATTAAATGTATAACAATCATGAATCATCACCACCATTAGAGAAGAAAGCTGTTATATATGTGACTGTTTCTAATCATTTAAGACTACGCTACACTGGAGCACTGCAGACTTCATTCAAAGATTGCATAACATTTTGATTTGGCGAGAGAAAGAGAAAGTCAAAAGCTGATGCTGTGCTGCCTCAGGAGCATTTCAGTTTCCCAAAAACAACACTTAAGATTGAAATTTACTGTGATACATAATAATAGCAGCTTATATCCGGTGTCAATGCCAAAATTAAAAACCTAATATAATCAATTTATAGACTCATAAATAAAGTAAAATAAAAAATTAAATCATTAAAATAAAGAAATACAAAGGATTGTGCTGGAGCAAAGGAATGGATGTAGATATTAAGACACAAGACCATGAAAAATAAATAAATGCATTTACATTCAGAAATCATTAAAAAAAAAAAAAAAAAAGGTAACCACTGGTGGCGATCAGTGGAACAGCATACTGTAATACAGAACAGTCAGAGAAGGCTCAAAAATGCTATAAACAAATATTCATGCAGGTCCTGTTTCATGACCCCGTGTGTGTCTTTACAATTAAAATTGGTTACATAAAAATAAAATAAAAAAGTGACTGAACGTCCGGACACATTTATAGATTACATCATTTCTGCATTCTCATTTTACCTGCCTTTCAGAATCAAGTCAAAAGACCATAGCATACTTTAATCTGAAAATAGATGCGGAGCCTTAATGCACAGCATGTAAACAACGATCACATAAAAACAAAAATTATAATAAATGCACCCCTGACTTGAACACTACTAAAACTAAAAAAACCCTGTGCCTGCTACATTACAGTGAACCTTAAACATTCCCCTTTTCTACATTTCCAGAACAAATTAGCTCAAGTAGAACAATTAACATCTTAATACAACTTTCAAAATTAAATTCGAATGTGAAGCTTCCTATTGTGTGTGTACGTGTGTGTGTGCGTGTGTGTGTGTATACATTTAGCTGTGTGACTCCAGCACCAGCACTTTGCACTCGCGCTTGGCGATCTTGTCGAGTGATAAAATGCTCCGTTCCGGGGGGAGGTAGAGTGGCCGGCCGACCGGAGAGCCGACAGGAGGAGTGATTGCGCGCCGTTCCATAACACTGCCTGTCCTGCAATAAGACGAAAATGCAAGTCTACAATTAAAGTGCATGGAGAGACTGTGTTGGTGTTGGCACATTCAAATAACTTTTGATCCATTTAACCCCCCGCCTTAGTGTTGCTCAGTAAACCGTAGCACTTTTTTTGTAGATTCAAGCTGCTAAACTGAGAGTGCAGAGTCATGTGTGAGCTAAAAAAGTAGAAATGTGATACGTTTGAGATATCTGAGACAACAATTTCAAAGAGAAAATAAAAGTTGGATGTGATGCACAAGAATTTACTTATAAAAATATCTATCCAGTTATTTATCACTGGCTTTATGTTCTCTTGGCTGAGCTGATTTTTGTGATGTGGCCAACGAGTTTATAGCCATATCTATCTTTATATCTTAAAATCTATTGTGCAATCGAACCAAAAGGCAAATGAATGAAGGACCAATCTATAGATAATAAGTATGAACGCCCCATTACATTAATCCTATTCACATAATATCTGTCACCTTGTCAGACACTGTGTGTGTTCATACCTGGTGAGGTGGGATTTGGACGGCTGCTGATGGGAGAAGGACTGTGAGCGGCCCAGGCTCAGGCTGGCCTGGTGCCGGTCCAGTATGTCTCGTACAGCAGGACTGGACGGACTGTTCTTACGCGAGAGAGGACGAGCTTCAGGGGGAGGGTTTGACACGGACGCTGTAAACTGCAGCTTGAGTTTCATGTGCTGACTCAGCTAAAAGAGGGGAACGGGTTGGATAATGGAAGCAGGATAAAGTAAGAGAATGATGATTTGCCTTCACTTTAACAAGCTGTTATATGTCTTACTTTATACATACTTCGTTTTGTTCACTGATACAAAGATAATTACTCCATCTTTTCTGGGTTTGAATTAACAGACTCAGACAGCGAGCTATCACTGTTTCTGAAACACACACACACACACACACACACACACACATTACCTCAAAAAGTCCAGCTTTGAGGATCTGGAAGGCCACAGACACCGAGAGAGTGCTGCCTTTGCGACAGTAACCAAGGTTACTTAAAGGAGAATGACACACTACTGCATTTACGGCCGGGTCCTCCTTCTGTCCACGGCCTGGAGGGAACAAAGGGAAGGACGAGAAGATTAGCTGTAAAATAAGAGAAGAATGAGGACAAGAGGTGGAGTGGAAATGAACAGCAATCTCCTGAGACTAGTTGTCTTTACACAGATGTGATTTCTAGCCAGAGTTTAGCTTCTGTGCATTTTCTTGTATCATCTAAGCATGACATCAGTTCATGTGACAAACACACTGCTACAGTTACACACCCAGTGCTGTCAGAACAGAATCACTCCTTGAAAAAATAGGAGTAATGGAGCACACTGCATTTACATGGTTACTTATTTGACTGTCAAAATCAAACACACAGGTGCATAAAAATATATTTAACACATTTTTAACAAATGTCTACACTAAATAGTGTTTTTGGATTATCTGCTTCTCACCTTTAACCACTTCCCTTTCTCAATTCCTCGTCTTCTGAACAATGGCCTCCTGCTTCTTGCTATGTTCGACTCGATTCACGTTTCCTTGCTTTGTTTATTACTGTATTCTTCTCTCCAAACATCCACTATTATTCGCTTTTTTTTGTCTTCTCCGTCGCACACAAAGCTCCCATTCAGGATTTTTCCACCACTCAAGCCATCAAACATGGCCACATCAAACACAAATTCTATTCAGTGCTTCTCAACTGATCTTACTCTAGGATATTACGCTCCCATACTTTCAATAACCACTCTGTCCTGGGCAGGGTTGCAGTGGCTCCAGAGCCTTTCTCGGAAAAACAGTGGGCTTGAGAACTGGGAATACACCCTGCAGTCTACCACAGTGTACTGTGCATGCACACACACTCATACCTAGTGGAAATTAAGAGTCACCAACGTACCTACTAGTGTGATTTCTGGAGGTTGAAACCAAACCAAAGATATGATTCAGCAATGGATAGACTTCCATGTCATGATTTAATGTTAGGTTGTGCCAAGTTTTAGACTTAATATAAACCAGATGATCTTCATACAGTATATACTGTACATTATGTAAATCAAACAATATATATATAGCCAGCACTTTAGAAACAACACTAAACCCCATAATTTCTTCATTAATCCAGAATTCTATCACCTCTTTTCATCCTCCCTCCATGGTCTTTCTGCTCACCCTCTGGTGTCCAGACAAGCCGTACAGCCAGGAAGTCCTGCAGGTTGTTGAGGAGCGTGTAGCGCACTCTGAAGTGCTCGTGAGCCCTCACGGCACTGGGACAGCTCGCGGTCATAATGAAGTGAGGCCGGTCCAGTCTGATGCTAGGCACACTGTAGTGTGTGTAGATGGAGCTGGTGAATGGCAGCTTGGGAGTGGACCACTGGAGGACTGCTATCAGTGGCACCTCAAGACCCTGCAACACAAACATCCACTCAGATCAAGAAGTGTTTCACCTGATCATGACTGGATTTGTTGCTATTTATGGCATTTTATAGTAATTACCCAAACTAGTTTTACTAGTTGATCTTACTATTAATCAGTTTATGGAATTAATGTTAAATAATAACCACTCGGGCATAATAAACGCTCCATCATTATATACTCTGTACACACCTCATTAGAATCATCCTGGGCCTGATCGCTGAGCTGCAGTTGAAACAGAAAGTTTTGCTGTTCGAGAGCGCTGAGCATGCTGGGAAGGTGACTAGACTCACTGTCCATTCTGTAAAAGGATGCCATGGCAACTTCACCTGACTGATGGCTGCAGCAGAATGGAGATCATTTAAATTAAACATCCATTATACACTTAACTATTTACAAAAAAAATAAAAAATCAGTTAGTGCACAACGGTTTATAAGGTCATACCACACGTTGTCGACCAGCAGCACGGAACCATCAGGCATCATGGGTAAATAAGAGGCATTGAAGTTGGGCAGAATTCGGACATCATGCACACACACCTCCTCCTGAGAGCTTCCGTTTAACACTGACATGCATAAACAGGATGTAGCAAACAAGGGGAAGGAAGTCACACAACTGAAGCACTGGAGGACAATCATGTCAGGTTTTCTTCAGCTGTGTAAAAGCTGACTTAGTCCATGATCACATCACAATATAATGTAAATACAAGAGTAACATTACACTGAGCAACCTGACTCGGATTGCATGAAAGTATATTTTGTGGAGCTACTGGGACTAGAGCTCAGGTGGACTATTTCTATAATAATATAAAGACCGTTCTCTTTTTATTTCTATCAAATATTCTCAGAGGGCCCGTTTAGACCTCTGCATGCTTTTAGGCAGGGCTTTACACTTAGACTGTCTTGCTGTGGAAGCAGTTTTGGTTTTCCTGTGAAGCTGGTGTGCATGCTTAAAGATGCACAAGATAATTTTGTATCTAATTAAAAGAATTGTGGGCACAAAGGTGTAAACCACAACATGATCCATTTTCCAGATGTTAGATTTGTTAAATGTAAGAATGAGAACAAAACCCCCAACCCATACCCGTTCCTAAATGATAGCCTTTTAAAAATCTGGCCCAGATGCACCTCATGACATGTCACGCCTCTTTTTTATCGTCTTATATACACACTATTTATCTATTTATGAAGATAAAACTAGGTAATTTTATGTTGTTGTTTGTTTGTTTCTCACATGGAATTATAATCACCTCAAATTTTGTGAGTGTGTGTGTGTGTGTATGTGTCACTACAAATAAATAGAAAAAAAATCTAGAACTTAATATTTCTACATATTTTGCCTAATTATGTACATGATTATACACACAAACATAGATACTGAATTGGAATATGTAATTATATATAACAGTTATCTCTAATCAGCATCACAACAAATGCAATTTATGACGTCTTGCATAATTTCTTTTCTTAATTATTAACAAAAACACAATATAATAGAAAGATTTCCAAAATACCTTTTAGTACAGTCAAGTGTTTGCCAGACACAGTCATCTGCTGACACTTTACTGTGGGTGGTGGAAGAACATTTAGAGTGGTGCTGACTGAAGGAGAAAAATAAGGGGAAAAGCCACAAATCAATACATTTGAATCTTATTCTGCAAATTGTCCATCATCCTTCAAAATAAATGAAAACAATTAAAAAAGGCGTTAAGCTAAGGCCACTTTCATCGCCTTAAAAATTATTACAAATATACTGTAACTCCTGAATTCTGACCACAAGAATAGCAAAGAAACCTGCCCTTAACTCCTCAAATACAGCAAACGGTGCCAACATGGTTGCACACAGTACTGGCCAGAAACCAAGTAGCACTTCTTATGTTTAAACAAGTGGTATATACAGGTATTTGCTTTGGATCAATCAGCATACAGACATAAAAGCTTGATAAATCTATTACATTAACTATACAGGTCTACAGTAAACATTGCAGTTAGCAGTCGAGTTGGACGACTAAATGTAATTGAGCGTCTACCTTGGGCTTTGAAGGTGTTGAGGTCCTGGCGGAAAGTTTGGCATGGGCTCTTCTGCTGAAGAATGCTGAGGTAGCCATGTTCCTGGATCTCAGCTTTCTCCTCCTCCTTCCATACAGTCACTATGATCTGGTCAAGGCAAATAATTCTAAAATTGCTGATATGACATATAATGACATTTTTTTTGTCAGTTATCATTAGAAAGGGCATGTACTCCATAATCAACAATACATTAGCTTTTTTTTTTTTCATTCTTGTTAAAATGAATGATTAATACTGCACGAACCGCAGCACGGCTTATGGATATGATTTATGATATCCATCATACTGTTTCACTGATTCTGACCACAAAGAATTCTAGTATGTATTATAATGCAAATAATTTCTCTATTATATCCATTTTATGTGGCAGTCTGGAGAGAAAAAAAATGGCCAAATGTCATAGTGTCTCAATTCTGCCAAGCAGAGACAAATGATGGGGAAAAAAATGTTTTGACCAAAATAATTTTTTTTCCCTGCCAATAATTCTATCTGACGACATTATTTCACCAAAACGAGAAGAAATATTTCAAATAGTTACATGCCACTATGACATGGACAGAAGCCTAATGTAATCAATCTGTGATCAGGCTCCAGCTGTCAAAGATAAACACGGTGTACAAACAGCTTTTGCATCTTTATCATTGGCAATTCACCTACCTGAATTACGCCCTTTCCAACCTCGGCATGTTTGACAGGCAAATTAAGGACAACCCGGTGGTCATATTTTGTTGCTATCAAGATAGGGCTAACTCAGATGAGTAATATACTGTATATTTTCTTCAATTTCAGATTTAAACAATAGAATACAGTATGTCTGAATGTTAATTGAATCTAAATCTAAGGCTGAGTAATAAAAAATTTAATAATAAAAATAATTTAATTATTTGTCACTTGTAATTTACAGCTAATACAGTGAAATTATTTTTGCGCAGAACCCAGTGAAGATAATGGGGTCAGGACGCAGGGTCAGCCATGATACAGCACCCCTGGGGCAGTTCGCCAACTGCTGGGTCGTGAACCACCAACCTTCCGATCAGTAACTCAGTAACCCACAGTCTTAACCGTTTGAGCCACCACTGCACTATATACTGTACACTTGTAAATACTGGAGTGCAAAAATGCAAAAAGAACAACAAGTATGATGCGTATCTTCATGGCATTCTTTGTGTTCAGCAACTTGCAGCCAGTTTGCCAGTGTTTACAAGTGTACAGTGGTGTGAAAAACTATTTGCCCCCTTCCTGATTTCTTATTCTTTTGCATGTTTGTCACACTTAAATGTTTCTGCTCATCAAAAACCGTTAACTATTAGTCAAAGATAACATAATTGAACACAAAATGCAGTTTTTAAATGAAGGTTTACGTTATTAAGGGAGAAAAAAAACTCCAAATCTACATGGCCCTGTGTGAAAAAGTGATTGCCCCCCTTGTTAAAAAATAACTTAACTGTGGTTTATCACACCTGAGTTCAATTTCTGTAGTCACCCCCAGGCCTGATTACTGCCACACCTGTTTCAATCAAGAAATCACTTAAATAGGAGCTACCTGACACGGAGAAGTAGACCAAAAGCACCTCAAAAGCTAGACATCATGCCAAGATCCAAAGAAATTCAGGAACAAATGAGAACAAAAGTAATTGAGATCTATCAGTCTGGTAAAGGTTATAAAGCCATTTCTAAAGCTTTGGGACTCCAGCGAACCACAGTGAGAGCCATTATCCACAAATGGCAAAAACATGGAACAGTTGTGAACCTTCCCAGGAGTGGCCGGCCGACCAAAATTACCCCAAGAGCGCAGAGACAACTCATCCGAGAGGCCACAAAAGACCCCAGGACAACATCTAAAGAACTGCAGGCCTCACTTGCCTCAATTAAGGTCAGTGTTCACGACTCCACCATAAGAAAGAGACTGGGCAAAAACGGCCTGCATGGCAGATTTCCAAGGCGCAAACCACTTTTAAGCAAAAAGAACATTAAGGCTCGTCTCAATTTTGCTAAAAACATCTCAATGATTGCCAAGACTTTTGGGAAAATACCTTGTGGACCGACGAGACAAAAGTTGAACTTTTTGGAAGGTGCGTGTCCCGTTACATCTGGCGTAAAAGTAACACAGCATTTCAGAAAAAGAACATCATACCAACAGTAAAATATGGTGGTGGTAGTGTGATGGTCTGGGGTTGTTTTGCTGCTTCAGGACCTGGAAGGCTTGCTGTGATAGATGGAACCATGAATTCTACTGTCTACCAAAAAATCCTGAAGGAGAATGTCCGGCCATCTGTTCGTCAACTCAAGCTGAAGCGATCTTGGGTGCTGCAGCAGGACAATGACCCAAAACACACCAGCAAATCCACCTCTGAATGGCTGAAGAAAAACAAAATGAAGACTTTGGAGTGGCCTAGTCAAAGTCCTGACCTGAATCCTATTGAGATGTTGTGGCATGACCTTAAAAAGGCGCTTCATGCTAGAAAGCCCTCAAATAAAGATGAATTACAACAATTCTGCAAAGATGAGTGGGCCAAAATTCCTCCAGAGCGCTGTAAAAGACTTGTTGCAAGTTATCGCAAACGCTTGATTGCAGTTATTGCTACTAAGGGTGGCCCAACCAGTTATTAGGTTCAGGGGGCAATTACTTTTTCACACAGGGCCATGCAGGTTTGGAGTTTTTTTTCTCCCTAAATAATAAAACCCCTCATTTAAAAACTGCATTTTGTGTTTACTTGTGTTATCTTTGACTAATAGTTAAATGTGTTTGATGATCAGAAACATTTTGTGTGACAAACATGCAAAAGAATAAGAAATCAGGAGGGGGGCAAATAGTTTTTCACACCACTGTATATGTTCATCAGTTCAAAGTTTTGCTTTACTGTATCAAAAGAATACTGAACTGTGACTTCAAAACTGATTTTGGATGTTGTTACACCCCTAGTGTAATGTATTTCCTACAGTTAACTTTTATTTATGATTTGACAGTAGTGTTGCTTCTTCTTAAACACGAGGGGCGCTCAGATCACTCCAGGACTAAAATTTCCAATTAATGAAAATGGTGCAAACCTTATACAGAACATTTACAGAAGACTTCAAACACAGTAAGGTGATAGGACTGCAAAATGTTATAAAGAAGGCCGTATGTTTGTGCATTAGTTTAATAGGGAATTATATTGAGAAATAAAGGTAGTTTTTACTTTTATAACTATGTTCCTTGCAAAACATTAAATGGTTGTGCTCTTCGTGTGGGGCCTGGAAAACCCCTTGTCACATAATCAAGGTTTGACATTTTATTCTATATATAGTTATGTAAAACTACAGATTTCCTGAACTGAAGGAAAACCTCAAAAGTCCCGGTTTGACTTAACCAACCCTCTTACGATTTTGAGATTATAAATGTAAGGATACTGGACACTGAATCTATAAATGAAAATTTCTCTCTTTTCCACTTGGAAGGGCTGTAACAATTACAGTTCAGGAAAGCCTGTAGTTTTGCATAACTATGTATAGAATAAAATGTCAAACCTTGATCATGTGACGAGGGGTTTTCCAGGCCCCACACGAAGAGCACAACCATTTAAAGTTTTCATAATCTTGCAGAAGACAGAACCTAAGTTAGATATATGCAAATGCAGTGGCTGCTTAGCGGTTAAGATGTTAGATTACTGATCGGAAGATCATGAGTAAGGCAATCATATGCAAGAGAAAGTCAATACCAACATACTCAGCAAAATACCATTGCTGGTTTCAGTATTATATTGTATCAGTCTTTGAGCTGTGTTTGGGCAGGTCTAGTATTTATCAGCACATAGCAGCAAACTCTGATAAGCCCAAAGACTGAGTGACAAACTCATACGATTACCCTAGGCTAATAATATGCTGCACTTACCTTCACTTTAAGTGTGTTGACCGGTAGTTTATCCAAAGACACAGTCAGGGGGAAGATGACTTCATCATTTAGAACGACTGGCTCGTCCACAGGAGACTGATCATATCATGTGTTTGAGAAACATGCAGCACAAAGGGCAATAAGCATGTTAAAATTCCTACTATATTAGTCCTTACACATGTATTATATTTGCATGTAATATTTGGCACTGAGGGACATTTAGAAAAGGCCTACGCAAAGGGTGTAACCAAAGGGACAGCTGTGCAAATATTAGACCGAGGCCCAGACTTTGTTCAGAGCGTTGATTTCTCACAGTGTGTTTTCATACATAAACTTTAAAGCATACTGGTTTTATTGTGAAAGATGTGCCGTAATGGTTGGAGCTGCATTATTGCTAACTACGTCGTGTTATTATTAGTTTACAGCCCTTTATACTGCCTAGGGAACTGTTCAGAAGGTTAAATGCTAAACCACAAACCTTTTAGGAAACCCAGTGTATTCAACTCTGTCCTCAGATCTAGGTACATAATTAGTTATGGCAGACAATATTGTGCTTTATGCAGAATGTAATAGAAAGTCTATGACTAACAACACTGCTGATCAAATTACACGGTTATAATTCTTTATTCATTGTAGTAAGTGAGTGATTAATCGCTATAAGCACAGCAATAACACAGATTTTTTTTTTTTGTTTGGTTAGTGTGCCTCTCTTTTTTTTTCTCCACCAAATACTATAGACTTTCTAGCCACTTTGCTGTATTCCTTGATCTACTGCATCCCTAAAAGGAACATGGAAGGAGAATGTTGAGACTATATCGAGGTTATAATATTCATATTATTGGTTCCATCTTCTTTTCATGTGAAACGCGAACTAATTGAGTCCAAAGGCAGAACTGAACATAGTGTTTTTAGCACAGTTTAGTCTACACTGTGTTATGAATATTTATTAATTATTAAATCTGTTATTGTTCTTGTAAAACATATTTTACACAATATAAACCATTGTGTAAACAAGATACACGTATATCTTCTTGCATTATGTTTTTAATACTTTTGCAATTATACAGGTCATTCATGTTGCAAGATTTCTTTTCTCCTACGACAACAGTTCAAGATAAATTCCTTTTGTAATGTGTATTTAATGGTTACTTTCAAACTTGTAAGATTGTTTCTAGGTGCAAAACTCAGTTAGTCTTTAACAAAAGCCAGGAAAAAAACTGGACCTGAAACACTTGTACCAGTGCCTACTCATCCTAGTATTCCACTACCACGTCAGCATCATTGCTGTAGATTACTGCACAACATAATAGTTACTGTCCAAATTTTATCATGCATTTATGACATCCTGTTTGACCAAAGTACGTGAGACAAATTCTACATAAAGCAGGTGCACCACAGTCATCAAATCCACATCTTCATGAAGGACCAGAGTGGCAAATGCGAATGATAACTGGCAAGTCGCACCTAATTATTCAAAATTTATCATGCATTTATGGCATCCTGGTTCCATAAAATGATTGACCAAAATACATGAGACAAATTCTACATAAAGCAGATGCATCCAACATTGTCAGCAAATACACACCTTCATGAAGGACCTGTGTAACACGAGTGCCTGATATGTGAGGAATATAACCAGTTCAAACAATCTGTATTCACTTATTCACTCATGGGTCTGATGAAAGAGCAAATAATATAAGGAAGCGGACACCATCCACAGCAGTGCCTGTGAACTCTGGAAGTTCAAACCAAAATAATAATAGTCGTGTGTGAGTAATATCGTTTCATCATCCTCTACAACTTTATCCTGTATACAGGGTCGCAGAGGGGCCAATCCATCACAGGGCACACACACGCGTTCACTCATCTTCTATACCGTTTTATCCTGTATTCAGGGTCGCGGGGACCTGGAGCCTATCCCAGGAGGCATAGGGCACGAGGCGGAGTATACCCTGGACAGGGTGCCAATCCATCGGCAGGGCACACACACAAACTCATTCACACATTATGGGCAATTTGGGAACGCCAATTAGTATAACCTGCATATCTTTGGACTGTGGGAGAAAACCGGAGTACCCGGAAGAAACCCAACAGGCATGGTGAGAACATGCAAACTCCATGCACATGGAGTCCCTAATCAAAACTCCTATTGTATGTATATATATATATATATATATATATATATATATATATATATATATATATGTTGCAATGTATATGTATGTACAGTACACACACATGTATATTTTATATAAACGCTGTATATATTTTTTTATTCATTTATTTTTGAGTGTGCGTGTATATACTGGCCCACCTGGACTGGAGCCCTGCGGAATTCCCTGGCGCCGTTCCCGGGGTTATTGTGGATGAGAAGCGGTTTACACTCTCTGAACCCCCGGTATGTCGTGGCTCCTCTAACTGAGCAGCTCCCTCCGTCATCTTCATCACTCTCCTCCTCCTCGGCTGCATCCTCCCCGGAGCGATCCCTCCCCCGCGCCCTGCTCTCACCCGGACACACACTGGCGAGCGCGCGCAGGGACGCGGCCAGTTCGCGCCAGCCGCGGCCCGCGCGCTCCTCACTGCCGCCGGAGCTCGTGCCGCTCTGCGCGCGCAGCACCAGCAGGAAGCGCACCGTCTCCCCCAGGTAGAGGTGGCTGCGGCGCGGCAGGGTGCGGTACCTAGCTGGGTCTGACAGGTCGGAAATGGGCACCGCGGGGAAATACATAAAATACTCGCACTGCGATTCCATCATCAGAACCATGACTGGGGTGTTATTATCACCGCGACAGCCAGAGAGCTAGCTAGCTAGGCTAATAGATCCGGGTGCCTGTTTAACTAACAGGGGCAAAACATCCTCTCTGCAGACATAAATCCTAGAATCGCCCCTCTCTCACGTGTACGTCTGTTTACATCACAATTATCTGCAATAAATACGATTAAAATTCATCCTGTTATGTCGTTGCTCTCCCATCTCCTCTAGCACATTCAAACCAGTTTCAGGATTATTAATCGAGTCACATTGGCGTGCAGTGCAGCTAAGGAGCAGCTATAATACAACTAGGCATTACTAGTAGATTATCGAAAAACAAATTGACTTTAGAGTTGACTTTAATTACACCAATCAAATTACTACACTAACTGAATTCTACTGGGGAAAATATAACCCTTTGTTTTTACCCCTGAATATCAAGTTGGAACTACGACGAGCTGGTGTTCTATATGTAAGTTGTTGTTAAGTTACTGTGTTTCCTTTTAATTAACCACTCTATTAAATCAATTGCCAGGAACCCAGCAGTGTGAAAAGCAATTTTGTTGGACTGTCTTTAGCTTTGATTACAATGCACATTCATTTCCTTATGGTTTCTATAACATGAAGCAAATCACAAAATTTATCTCCATTCAGGGCTATGTTTAATTTTTGCTGATGTCTTGTATGGATGACAGGCAAGTCTACTCTGGCACATTCTGAAGACTTTCAACATGGGTAATATTACACCATGTCAATTCATGACATCAGGGAAGAAAAAATGCATACATGTGGTAACCTGTTCATTTAATTCAAATTCAATTCAATTTGTATAGCGCTTTTAGCAATTGTCATTGTCGCAAAGCAGCTTTACACAATCAAAAGAATTATTTAAGTTTGTATGGAATGTGAATGTGTATGAATCAGTGATCAGATTGTCTCTGGTGAGCAAGCCCGAGGGCGACAGTGGCAAGGAAAAACTCCCTGAGATGGTAATAGGAAGAAACCTTGAGAGGAACCGGACTCAACAGGGAACTCATCCTCATTTGGGTGAAAAAGGAAGCAGGAGTTGATCTGCATTTATACAACCTTTATTTAAAAAAATTATAATTTAACAACCCCAGATAATAACACTGCCTCCAGTGGCTTGTACAGTGGGGACAATACAGCACATGATGGGAACATTGCATCGCTTCATGCACTTCCCTTCTTACCCTGATGCACCCATCACTCTGGAATATGGTCAATCTGAACTCATCATACCACCTGACATTTTTCCATTGCTTTGAAGTCTACTCTTTATGCTTCCTTGAATTTTTTTTTTCTTCTGCATTTCCGTCATTTACAGTAATCTCCTTAGTTGGTGTTTTTTTGTTTGTTTCAGGCCTTCTAAAACACAGTGATATCTTTTCTGTGACAAAAGGATATATTTTCTGACATGGTTGTTTAAGAAATTAGAAACTACACATTGAATTAGTTAGAGTTAAAAGAATTGTTGCCAGCTGAAACATATTAATCATTGCAGAATTTATCAACCAAAGTATCAACTTTTTATTCATTAACTTTAAGTATTTGCTAATTTAAACCTAAAAGTGACTTCTTTTGAAGTGACCAGGCAGTGTAGTAGGCCTACTGTATAAAATAAAGTAAATTCATTCATTCTTAATGTGTTCTGCAGGTGCAGATTTAATAGAATCTATAGCTGCAGTAAGGAGATTGTGTTTTGTACAGATTGGAATCCTTTTTACAGGAATTAATTTTACATTTGAATGACCACTGGACGCAAAAGGTTTATAAACCTCTGGTGTAGGCTACCCTACAAATTTGGGAGCATTTTGGTCTGCAAATGGTCTGTTTGATACAAAAAGACAAAACAAAAAAAAATCACTCCATTGTTTCAATTATCGGAAATTTTATTTTATTCCATTAAATCTTTTTTCCTATCCATCTACATACAAGTAAAATATAGATCCAAGACATACTTACAAAGGTATTTTAAAATGTTATTACTAACCAAACTTTAATATTCAAGTAACAAAGAGAACCAGGATAAACATAATACACAGATTTCCAAGGTTCAAATGGAATATCTACTTAATTGTAAATGTACTATCAAGTAAAACATTATGACAGAGTGTCAGCATTACATTGAATTTGCAGCATCGACATAAGATTCTGGTACTGAGGCAAGTTTGCTGGATCAGCAAAGTTTTCTTGCTTCATTCTTCTTAGACATCTCCCTGTTAAGATTTGTGTTTCAGTTAGTAGAATCCAATGTGCCTTAGGGGGATTTTAAGATAAGACCAACAGTTAAAAAACCCACACATCTCAATTATAGCTTAGAATTTCTATTTTCACAGTCACAGGTTATGTTTTACCTAACTAAGATGTATCGGCAACTCTTTGGTGTACCTTTAACTGAACTAGCATCAGTGATCTAAATTGAAATTCAAGTTTTATTTTCCGTACCGCCAATGACTGTAATCTAATACAGGTGTTGACAGAATAATGGAAAGACCAGCATTTTTTTGTGTTGTTTGTTTGTATGTTTGTTCATTCTGTCTACAAAGCCATTTCTCTTTTTTTGGGGGGAAGAATGCTAGAATGTCAGTGTTAAACAAATATGTACTGCCAGACACAGGGAAATTAAGTCGAAGACTTTCTCTAGTCTCTCAAATAAAAAAAGTAAAATTAAAAAAGACATACACACACCAATTTCAGGAAAAGCTGATAAAAAGGCTACAACACATATAAATCAAACCATATTGCTTTTGTACAATCTCCAAAAGTCTGTTAGGTACTTATGTGTTTACTAGTTGCCAAATGGCAGCCCCTACAAAGTACAAATTTTGTCAACATGAAGATGCAAAGCTTTGGTTGAGAACAAGGAGTCTTGATTAGTGTTCAGCTTTTTTCCATCATGCAATATGCTGGCATAAGTGTCAGTATCGGCTGGCATACACTTTCAAACCCCAACCACAATTATCTGCCATCTTGTACAAAACATTAGCTCTAAATATTGATTTAGAATTTGAAACAGAAAAATGTCTCTAATAAACAGATTTTTCATTAGAAATGTTTTTGTTTGGATTTTCTCTGACTCCAGTATTCCCACATAGAAACTGCCCTCAGCCAAAATGGATTTGTTATAGAAAAGTACAGCAAAATACAAAATTAAGATGTAGTGTGACGACAACAGAGATGAATCTGGATTACTGTTAAATACTGGTGTCAATGAGTGCTATTTATAAACATGCACAAAGTATTTTAACATACACTACACATCATCACTTACTATAATTATAAAGACTACATATGGAGTGCTGTTTTAATAATTATGCTTGAACTGATCAAAGTTAGAAACTTATAAATTTAAACATGGAAGCCAAGCGACCCGTTTGTCTGTTCAGCTTTATCAAGCTGTACGGTGCATTTCAGTTGATTTCATACAAAATTCACATACCATCATTTTACATACCACATGACTGAGATACTTGCATTTTCAGAAAATTATAAATACATTACTTACATTAAGATCTGTTTTTTTTCCCCTTTTTACTTAACAATTAAGCCCTGTTCCAATTTGTTTCATATGGTAAGGCAAAAATAAATTAAAAAAATGTTTTTTAGACTTGCATGTATTAGGTTATTTATAGATGTTCTTGTATTCAGTTACAGTACCAGTTAAAGGTTTGGACACAAATTTGGATTTATTTTCTACATTCTACAACAATGCTGGATGTTTTTCAAAACTATGAAATAACACATATGGCATTAGCTAACTAGAACAACAACAGTTAGTTATTTTAAGACACGAGTGTTAGCTGTTCTGGAAAAGTCCTTGCAAGAACAGTAGTGTCAAGTGCACTATTTGCAAAACCCATCAAGCACCATGATGAACCTGGCTATCATGAAGACCATTAAAAAGCAAAACCAAAACTTACCTCTGCTGCAGAGGAGAAGTTCATTTAGATTTACCAGCCTTAGAAATCACCAATTAACAAACAGCACCTCCGATTAGAGCCATCAAAAGCAGATACATCTTAATATCAACTGTTCAAATGAGATTATTGCATATTTTGGAAATAAAAAGCAGGAAAGACCATGCAATTAGAATGTGTGTCCAAACATTTAGCTTATACTGTATAATTGACCCATCTCCAGAGGATTCATCTTTCTGACTTCAATTTCACTAGCAAACCTCAGCATACACATGCACACATCTACCTACATCAAGTCTGTTAAATTGTATCAGTTCACTGTCATAAAAAAAAACTGAAATGCAGAACTGACATCATTGGTTATAATGCACTAATGTTTAATTAAGTACACCAAGTATTTACATATGATTTTAATTCAAATTCATCTGGAATGACAAATAAATAAAATTTTAGACAGATATTCAATACTGCAACATAAATAATAACCAACAACCTCTCACAGGAGCCAGGAGGTAGATTACAGTCAGCAGAATAGCCTACTCCATCTAATGGACCAAAAACTGCCAATTACTCATTTAAGTTATGATAATTTATTTCAGTGTCATCAACTGGAGACTTTTTTTTTATAGCTTATGTAATATGCACCATGATACTTTGCCATGAGTACCATGACCATGACAAGTTTTATTATGGTAACTAATGCAAATAATGTACTGTATTCCAGACAGTGTCTTCCTCCTGCAGTCCTGCACTGCAACGCTAACTGCTACTGCTAGATGTACTGATCATAAATCAATTCCTGACACCCAAACCAATGTCATTGATTTTCTTTGCATTCATTCCCAAGATTTGTGCCAGACAGTAAGAGTATTATGATTCTGCTTTAGTGGTATTTGTACTCCAGTCGATGGCTTTACGTTCTATTTCAGCACTGTCACTAGGCACATAAGCAATGTCAATCGGAAAAGTGCTATGTGGCTTAATGCCAAATTGTCTGTGGGTAGGAGGGAGCGTGAAATGGAAAGGTTGTTTGTGGGAGTCGGAGACAATGGGTAGCATTCAAAATGCTTTTTTGTACCATCACAGCTCAAGTAAAGCAGCAGAAACCATGCACCATGATGTAAACAAGCTGCATCACACTTTACCCAGCATGCATCATTCCCAGTGCTGTATTCTGGGGCCAACTGCATTGTAATTGTACCACTGTATACCTCATTACAGTGCTCATTAAACACAATGACATCCAAGTCACATGATACCTACATGATGCCTATAAAGGACAGGATGAAAAGGAGTTCAGAAGCCTAGCAAGTATTCCAAGTCAGGATCTAACTCCGGGTCTGAGTAGTGCAGTGCAGAGGCCCAGTGGAGCCATAAATCAGGAAAACAAATGTAGCTATTTCACTCACTATCTCAGTTTTCCCTTAATGTCCACATGTTCTTGGGAGTGATTACGGGCCAGTATGGTTCCATCCCAATCCCTCTCTAATGATTCACCAGCCTGCTGTCCAGTCCTATGAGGTGGCAAATCCTTTTTAACAGCAAGCCCATTTGCAGCTGGTGCTGGTCCTGGAAACTGCTGTGCACGTGGAAACTGTCGGAGATCCAACAGATCCTTGTATTGGATCTCCGGCCTAATCATACGCAGACAGGCTTGCCTCGTGGCATTGTCCAGACCTGGCTGCAACTCGTACCCTAAAATCTTCACCATGCCACTCTGAAAGGGACGGATGGCCCTGTCCCGAATACGGCTAGCTTCAATTGGCTGGCCTCCATCGCGCAGACACACACTGGCCAGAACCTCTCGTCTACTCCTCAATAAGGCAACCTCAGCATGCATCCTCGCTCGGCCAAATGTCTCCACCTTGTCCCAGAAAGTGCTGTTAAAGGCTTGGTACAGGTGCCAGTCCAGGGCGTTCCAATCACGAAGCTTCTGGCGCTGCTCTTCTGACAGTGCTAAAGATGCTGAAGCAGCTGCCTTTCCCACCCAGCCTGACCGGCTTTTGGATATCTGCTGTCTAGCGTTCAGGCTAAAAGACACAACAGCATCCAGAGGCCAGCAAAGAGCATGTCGGAGCAGCACCATGGACTGGTCAAAGTATTCAGACAAAAGGATAAGTTTGAAGTTGCGTCGTACTGTTGCTTCACCACGCTTTGCAAGAGCCAATGAGTAGTTAGCATTGTGATCAAGGCCAAAGTCAAACCACAGCAGATTGCGGGCATAGTGGTTGTTGCGCAGTTGAGGCTCATAGTATTTGTACGGGTTATCGGCAAAGTCGCCTAGTCCCTTTGAACGTCGAAAGGCAGGGGCAACATTTTTGTAATAGGCATAAGATGACTCAGCTAATGCCACAGGTTCTCGTAAAATGGAGAAATAAAATGTATTTGCAGGCATGACTTTCTCCACCTGTCAAAAGAGAAAAAGAGAATAGAAGCTTTTAGTATCTAGTGAGCATTAAGTGTACTGGACATGTATACAATAAGAAACTGGTTCACAGCTCTATTCCTGCTAGCCACTGTCCTATAGAGTTTGAGGCATCCCATACAAATTAGCTGATCTTTAAGCTCTTTACATTATAGAAGTGTACAATGTGCGATGGATGTTGGAAAAACTACAAAATGTGCAGGGTGGTAATGGGTCCCCTGCATTATGCAAATATACACAGGCTACAGTATTGTAAATAAATTTCACTTTAGAAAATGTAGCATTAATCAGAGGACCCACCTATGCTTTGATTTGGGTCAGCACTAAAACAGTCCTAAAAAACATTTCCTTCGGCTTTGGTATGTTGCTGGTTGCGCCCTCTTGTGGGACAACATCTGCCTGCTAAGTGTAAGTAGGTGGATGAGTGGGAAGTTGACTGAGTGAATGAGTGGATCACATGCATTCCTAAGAGTATGTGGGAACTGGAACATGAACACAATGCATAATGCAACGCATTATTCTTACATTTTAACCAGATTTCATCTCTACAACATATTCTTAGTACAGTCCAGGTTGGGGTGAATACTGAGCTGAATACTTCTACGGGAGATGGCTGAAGCCTATACTTGTTAAAATACGGATGCTGGTCTGCTTGTAATGGCAATGTATGACAGGCGACATTCAATATGTTCAATATTAATGTCTTACAAGCTAGGTCCAAGAATTGGTTAACTACTAAAAATCACCTCACTCAGATAAAACATAGTTAAATTCACTGTTCCTGCATGACAAAATATCCATACCTCTGGCTTGTAGAAGCGCATGTGGTTTCCCATGATGTCAAATTCGACAACATGGGGACCCCTGTACCCTTTGACCCTCTGGGCTATGAAGGGGAGTGGATAGCCAAACTGGTAGCCCATTGGGAGTGCAAAACGTAGACCCTGCTCCTCACCGAAGCGGTAGAGCATGTTGAGAACGGTGCTGCTGGCTGTCTTGTGAGTCTTCAGGAACATGATGTGTTTTTGTGGCCTGCAGGAGCCCAGAGGTGGGCCCTGACCGCTCTCGGAAAGAGAGAACAGAGACCGAGGCCGCTCCGGCTGTACCCAGCTAACATAAAAAAAAAAGAAACAAAGACATAAGGATGTGTCTAATCAGATATCAGAGATGGGTAATAAAAAGACAATAAAAGATAATAATAAAGAAATTATGCTGTAAGAGTAAGTAAAATTATATTCTTACGTGTAAATACCACTGTCAATATTCAGAGTCTCATAAAAAGAAGATACTACACATTGATACAAATGTGATAAATCAGTAAGAAAACAAAAACTGAGAAGCACAACAGATGGAAGACACAAACAAAAAACATTAGTACGTTTACCAAAATCAATTCTTTGTCATTTCCCAACACAACGCTCTGGGTCAGTGATGGTGTCTACACCAAGCTGAAAGTATGAACTGCTGATTTAGACTCTGGGAACCTGGTGGCTTATATGAAGGCCAAATACAGCCAATGCTGCTATGCTGAAAGTGCACTTTAAGACCATTGTCTTTAACACCAATTTACATATATGCATTTGGCGAATGCTCTTATCCAGAGCGACTTAAAAAAAAATAAAAATGCTTTGAAGATTCTGTCATTGGATAGATCCTTACACTAGGTTACTAGGTAAGTAACCAAGTACTATCAGTCAAACACTGTTGGGAAGGTTTTTTTTTGTTTGTTTAAAGATTGCCAGTGACCCATCAGTACAGTATGAACAAACTCGAGGAAGTTCATTCCACCTAGGTGCCAGAACAGAAAACAGTCTAGATAGATGTCTTCCTCGATCCCTGAGAGATGGTGAGACCAGCTGAGCAGTTCGGGATGATCAGAGGGAACGTGTTGCAGTGGGGATGTGATTAGTGCTGAGAGGTAAGTGGGTGCTGGGCCATTTTGTTCTTTGTAGGCAAGCATCAATGTTTTGAATTTGATGCAGGCAGCTACAGGAAATCAATGCAAGGAGCGGAAAAGTGGGGCGGTGTGAATTAACTTGGGTAGGTTGAAATGAGACATGCAGCTGCACATCTCATCCCTATCATGAAGGTTTCTCGAGCGGCTATGTTAGAATCCACATCTGCATTTCCCTATCTGTCATCATGAACCTTTGCATACTGTTCCAAGAGATGATAGATGCCACTCCCCTGGTAATGCCCTAGTCCACCACTCTTACATATCTAGAAAAAATAAACACCTACATGAAAATGTTTCAGGAATACTGATCAGTATTTAAAAACAACTGTTTCTTTTAAACTAACTAAAGGCATGGAAACACAGGTACAACTGGATCATGTACTTTTGTACCATCGACAGGTAGACCTGTCATCTGAATACTGCCTTTTCTTGTACTTGCTGATCAGGTGGTATGAGTGCATCACCAGCCTCCTTACAAATGGAGAAGTGATAATGTACAGAGTGTTACTGAGCTCAAAGATCTCCCATATTGGTGCCATGATTGGTGCCACTTGTCATGGAAAAAGACAGGGACTTTGGTTTACAAATCACTGATGACATCACCTACCTGTTGTCATATTATGATTAAGGTGTGCCACTCGGCACACTAAAAACAACTTTAGAGAAGACCCTAACATTTTCATCAACTTCTACCCATGTACCATAGAAATCATCCTGACCGAGTGCATTACTGCCTGGTATGGCTGTTGCTCCACCCGCAACACTAAGACTCTCCAGAAAGAGCTGAGAATAACAGAACCATTACGATCAATAGTCTCCCAGCCATCTAAAACATCTACCAGATGCATTGCCTGAGGATAGCACATCTCATTCCGTGGACAAAGTGTTTTCCAGATTTCTATTAGCCACACACTATAGGAGTAATCATTAAAGAACAAAAAGTTAAAAAGTAGCTTTACCTAAAGGGTTTTAGGTAGGTCAGTTCATTTACATTCTCTCTGTCAGAGAGTCTTTTTGCATGCTTGTCATACCTTTATCAATCTTCAAATAAACTTGATTTAATATATATTTACTGTATACTAATAGTACTGACAGTGTGTGATTATGGCTGTAGAAGAGCACTTTTGCTAAGTTTGGGTGTTCTTATCGTATAATGGTGAAATACAGGGTGGACCAAAAGATTCCAACCCAATACTTCACTATTCATATCTCTATTCATAAACTATTAAAGCTACCGCGCTAGAAAAAAAAGCCAAATTAAACATCATTCTTTCATTGCATTAACGTAATTGATTACATTGATTACATAAATACTTGGGAAGGAAATCACTACTCACCACCTGATAAGATCTTATCATGAAGCGTACAGCCGGTTTGACTAATATTGCAATTCTCAAAGTATTGCAACTTTAATAAATAGCCTAAATCGAGTTGACCTTGAACAACTCCAAAAATTTGTTATAACTCGAAAGTTTTATACCTTAGCTTTATTCAACACCTAAACAACTAAATTGAACATGAGTAAATAAATGTAGCCCATTCCTTATAACTTAACTTTTCTTCCTGAAAAACCACCGGCAGCATGTAAACAATATAAAATTATTTCAAATACAAGAGCAATATTTAACTTACATTTAAATTAACTAAAAGGTACATTTGTATTGAGTAGCACATGTTATGTTATCCGCTATAATTATAGGTTCTATAAAAACTACAAATAATTCACTCCTACAACACAGGATAGCAATGTGTGAATAGTTTAGAGTGTACCACCTATAAGATTATACAGAGACAATTGTGCTTTATACTTTAAACGTCTCCAAAGTCTTCAGTGAGTGTTGAGCAGTAATGAGCATGTAGCTGCAAACAGCTTCTAACGTGGGCACACGTGGCTTCTAATGCACGTTTCGAGACTAAGTAGTGCTTATGGTGTTTTGAGACTGGTGTAAGAGTGTGTAAAGAGTGTTTTGAGACACTCTGCAACTTTTGATAACGTTCATTCATTCATTAATCTTCTATACCGCTTTATCCTGTATTAGGGTCGCGGGGACCTGGAGCCTATCCCAGGAGACTCTGGGCACAAGGCAGGGTACACTCTGGACAGCGTGCCAATCCATCGCCGAGCACACACACACACACTCATTCACACACTATGGTCAATTTGGGAACGCCAATTAACCTAATCTGCATGTCTTTGGACTGTGGGAGGAAACCGGAGTACCCGGAGGAAACGAAACACCATAAAAATGTGTCTGTTGCAGCACTCAAAAAGGACTGAATCAGTTAGATTCTAAGGCTGAGAGGTCCCTGGTAGATAGATAAGATCGGCAGATCTCTATTATAAATGTAATAAATTATTCAAAAATCAATTTGAGAGACAATGTAGTGATACATGAATCTTCACACAAAAGAATCGCAATTCATAACTGAATAAATTTTTTCTCCCCATCTTTAGTAAATACCTTGACTTCCATGGAGTGCATCAATGCATTGCAATATTTATTATCTTCCCCAATTTTGCCAGCGCATAGTGGAATATGAGTCTTTATTGCTCAAAATCCAAACCTGATAATTGGACATGTGGTAATTCTTTGCACATTTGTTGTGTCGCAGTTATCAAAAAAATTATAAGCATCTCAACTGTGTGCTTTGTAATGAAAAACTTTGAAAGAAATCATTCAAGGCTTCCACAGAAAGCTCCAGGAACACTACACAGTAGTAGTGATCGGTCGTTCATGAACAATTCATTCTTTTTGACCAAGTCTTTAACATGACTCAGAAGAACGAGTAGTCTCGGAGAGTGATTCGTTCATTTTCTACTGGGCGCGTAAAGCATTGCAAAACCTCCGTAGTTTATGTACAGGAAACAGAAATGAGTAGTTCCTTTTGAGACTTCTAGTCCGAATTGTTCGTTCTATTGACATGTGACTCCCATAGATGCTATGCAGTGGAAAACAAATGACTCGGACTAGAAGACTCATGAAAAGAACCTTTCAATTCTGTTTCCTGTTTAATTTACTGCGTAGCGTCTATGAGAGTCACGTGACAAAAGAATGAACGATTTCCTGTTTAATTCGACTTAATCGTTCGTTTATTTATAGTTATATAGTTATAGTTGTTTTTTATGTAGAAAATTTTTTTTTTGTAAAATAAATATTAAAACATCATAATTTTGGGTCCATGGCCAGGAACCTCCCTAGACCTTAATCCCATTGAGAACTTGTGGTCTATCCTCAAGATGCCCAAAAACACGCAAATTCTGACCAACTCCAAGCATCGATTATGCAAGAATGGCCTGCTTCAGTCAGGATGTGACAGCATGCCATGTTGACAGCATGCCAGGGCAAATTGCAATGTCTTGAAAAAGAAGGATCAACAGTGCAAATATTGACTCTTTGAATAAACCTAATGTAGTTGTCAATAAAAGACTTTGATACATGAAATCCTTGTAATTATAAATTGGTATGACATAGTAACATCTGGCAAAACGATCTAAAAACACTAAAGCAGCAGACTTTGTAAAAATTTATATTTGTGTCAGTCTCAAATCCTTTGCCCATGGCTGTAATTATTAGACTTCTTGACTAATCAAAAAAAATCTATAGATTAGTCAATTTAAACAATTGTAATCGTTAGGCGCAGTCCTAATCTAAACTAGTTCATACGATCCTGGTAAAACTTTCCATGCCATAGTCACCATGAAAATCTGACTGAACCATACACCAAAAAAAAACGTTTTTTACTACTGTGCAGTAATGGGAAGTTTGGATCATTTTAGTGACTCCGTTTTTTAAATCTTGTACATCAAAATGAACAAAACCTTTTTGAGTCATTTAGTTCATTTCGATCATTACATCAGAAATAAGATAAAATGTGACATTTTCAAACTGACCCCCAACTCATATACATACACAAATTTTGGCTATAGGTCGATAAATTAAAATATTGCAATGCAGCTAAGGACATATGATAAACAGAATGAGCATCTCACCTCTCATATCTTCTGGTCTGAATCGTTCATTCAATTGTCACGTGACTCTCATTGACTCTATGCAGTAAATTAACAGGAAACAGAATTGAATGGTTCTACTCCGAGTTGTTCGTTCTTTTGAATCTATTGCATTGCATAGCGTCTATGGGAGTCACATGTCAATAGAACAAACAATTCGGCCTAGAAGTCTCAAAAGGAACTACTCATTTCTGTTTCCTGTACATAAACTATGGAGATTTTGCAATGCTTTACGCGCCCAGTAGAAAGTGAACAAATCAACTCTCCGAGACTACTCGTTCTTCTGAGTCACATTAACGACTCGTTCAAAAAGAACAAATCATTCATGAACGACCCATCACTACTACTGTGTAGTGTTCCTGGAGCTTTCTGTGGAAGCCTTGAATGATTTCTTTCAAAGTTTTTCATTACAAAGCACACAATTGAGATGCTTATAATTTTTTGATAACAGGCAGTTAACACATGTAAGTCTTCAAACTTCTTGGGGAGAGAGAGAGAGAAGCAAGGACAATGTCTAGGGTAACTAAAAAATTTTTTTAAAAAGCAACCACGAGCTGTGACTCAATCTCATTTGATTTCCTGTTACTTGTCTTTATCTGTTTGTGGGTAAAAGGTGTTATACCCGCTTCAAAAGCAATACAGTAGCAATATCTAACAACTTGGGTCTTGGTGGCCATGTTATGCAGATTATACCCATGATTTTACAAACTTTTTTTTTTCTTTTTAAAGAATGCAGATTCTTTTGCCAAGTATTCTTTTCGGGCATGTAGCCTCATGCTAGATTAAAAATAGGGTGGATTCTTTTAGCCAACCTGTAACCAGGGGGGTCACTGATTTGTGTAGCTGCATTTTTAAACTTCCAGTTTCCAGTTCCAGAATAGTTTACTTGGCGATGTTTGGTGCTGTGAGTAAGCTTTGGTGATTCTCTTACTAATGTTAAATGCTGATGTGTCTCCAAGCAGGCCGAGGGATGGTCATAGTAGTACGGAGTGTTTCAGTATGATTGCCTAGTGCCAAGAACACTTAATTGGAGTGCAGTCCTATATGCTATAACTTTACAGCAAATGAAGCCAAAGAAAGAAGTTCTCTGTAGTCTATCTGACAAAGGCTAGGAAATCTCACAGCAAAAGAGAATAGACAGACAAAGCAGCCTCTGTTTCTCTACAGGAGAGTGATAAGGAATGAAGGAGAAGGGAATAATTAAATGTAAGGTAATAACAAGGAAACAAACAAAAGGAACTTAAGGAGAAAAAAAGCAGGTTGAGCTCCACGACTCCTTCATGTGAATGTGATCAGTCTGAGTCATTCTGTAGCTACAGTGAAGGCACTTTAGGAAGTATAAAAAGCCCACATGAGTAATTCAGTAAAAAAACAACTAGACTGTGTTAGTGTGCACCATGTACACTAACAGCCAACGCCCCCCTTATACTTCATTTATTTGGTTATTTAGTGATGGTTTAACTGCAGCCTTAAAGTAAGATAATGGAAAAAGTTGTTTGGAAAAGTTGGAAATGCCAAGATTGGGAAAAAAAAAAAAAGAAAAAAAAAAACAGTGACACCATAGTCATGAAATGGGAGATAAAAAAAACTGAAACAAGAAAAAGGAAATAGATTACTAATTTTTTCCTATTTTCCATATCTATCCATCTATCTATATATATATAAAAACTACTACACATATTTAGACTTTCTTCCATGAGCCCTTTTTTTTTTTTTTGCCTATTATAAAATGGAAAGAATTATGAAACAAAATAACACAATATAAAAATATGTTTTATAATACAGCCAAAGGGGATATTAAGTGCTGAGAGAAACATTTCACAGCATATTTCCACTATAATTCTTTTACAAATAGCTTGTCTCTCCTGAGACCGGAGATTAAAGCAAACAACATTGTACAAATATATATGATAGAATTATAATTATTTGCACCCATGGTAAGCATTTAAAAAATTTATGAAGTCATAGATTTCAGCATTTTTTTCTCTTTTGGCCAAAAACCAAAGTTTGTTTTCTTGAAAGGAACTATTGAATGGTTAGCTGTTGGTAAATATACTCAATTATAGTTAAGTTGGACATATAAGATGTTGATATTTTTGGTAATCTTGGTAATGATCCATGACAGAAAACAATGGTGCGACCAGCATACCTGCAAAGCAGAACACTAAAACAGCTCTGCATTTAATACCATAATTCCCTCCACACTGACCACCAAGCTGGAGCACCTGGGACTCAGCTCATCTATGTATCAGTGGATCTCCAACTTCCTAACTGGCAGACCACAGGCAGTAAGGATGGGTGGGCATGTCTCAGCCTCCCTCACTCTCAGCACTGGAGCCCCCCAGGGCTGTGTTCTGAGCCCCCTGCTGTACTCTCTGTACACCTATGACTGCGTGGCCACTACCAACTCCACCACCATCATCAAGTTTGCTGACGACACTGTCGTGGTGGGCCTGATCACCAACAATGATGAGTCGGCCTACCTGGAGGAGGTTGGAAATCTGGAGAACTGGTGCCAGAGAAACAATCTCCTCCTGAACGTCAGCAAGACAAAGGAGCTTATAGTGGACTTTTGTACAAAGCAGGAGAGGAACTACTAGACCCCCATCATCAACAGGAGCCCAGTGGAGAGAGTGGACAGCTTTCGATATCTCTGTGTTCACATCACGCAGGACCTGTCATGGTCCTGTCACATCAACACCGTGGTAAAAAAGGCGTCTCTACCACCTAAGACGCTTGAGAGACTTCAGACTGCCCTCCAAGGTGCTTAGGAATTTCTACTCCTGCACCATAGAGAGCATCCTGACGGGAAACAACACGACCTGGTTTGGAAACAGCACCATATGCAGGACAGACGAGCTCTACAGAGGGTGGTGCGATCAGCTGAGCGCACCATCCGCACCGAGCTCCCTGATCTGCACTCGATCTACAACAAGCGGTGCTGGATCAAGGCCAGGAAGGTAGTGAAGGACCTCAGCCATCCCAACAATGGACTGTTCTCTCTGTTGCGGTCTGGAAAGCAATTCCGCTCCCTGAAGGCCAACACAGAGAGACTGAGGAGGAGCTTCTTCCCGCAGGCGATAAGGTCTCTCAATCACACCACCACACAGGACTAATTACCATCTTATTGTAACATCCAACACTGACTGGGCATTCATGGCCACTTTGGACACATTCATGCACACTGCACTATACATTTATATTTTTCATCTATGGACCATTGCACAAATCACTTTAAATAAGACATTTCACGAAGTCACTTTTTATGCATATTTGCACACCACAGCCATTTAAAAATTCAAAATTTCTGTTTTTTTCTATTTTTTACAAATTTCTATTTTCTTTTCTATATTTGTTATATTGATATTTTGCTTTTAGATTGAAATTTTGTTCTTATTTGTACAGTATATTTTACTTTTACTTTTTACAGTACATTGCACTAGTTAATCTTATTTTTCTAACGTATTTCTTTTAAGTATATTTTACTTTTGTATAGCATATTTTACTATTTTAATAGTTAATTTTATTTTTAACATATTTCTTTTATTCATATTATTTCTTATGTATAAGCTTTTACTACTCTTTAAGGTCAAACTGGCAGTCATATAAGCATTTCACTGCATATCGTACTGTGTATGAATGTGTATGTGACAAATAAAATTTGAATTTGATAAAAACACCTGACAACTGTGAATCATCATTTATTCTCATAGTAGTCAATTACTTATGACTAACTAATAACTAATAAAATAATGAAATGCTCATTCATTTGAACCCTTTTCTGGATAATACATTATAAATTGTCTGTTTAGCATTTCAGCACTGTACGTTGTGTTTGAATTACATTTTGATCTTTCCCATTGATTTTGCTTGTTCACAGCGTGAAAAGTTGATGTTTGCACACAAATCATTTTCTTTCCTTTGTTGTAGTGTATTATATCTCCTACTACTGCTAGAAAAAAAAATCCATTAAATGCTGTCTTGTATGTGCCCTCTTCACAGTGTCAGTGGTTTAAAAACTGTCCTACAGATAGTTATAGAAAGGCAATCTTGAAGAATTGCACTAAAAACAGACAATTTTAATCACAAAAGGTACCGAACAACGAAAACCATCATTATGTAAAATGTTGAAAGAGGACAAGTCCAACTTCTAACCTTTTATTGAAGAGGACTCCGAGGAGTTGGCCTGCAAACGCGATGACCACAAACACAAGGAGCGCTTTCCACATGGGTCCCAGCCGATAGCATCCCAGCCAGCGCATCCTCCTAGTGCAAAAAAAAAAGAAGAAAAGAAAAAGAAAGAAATGAGCTGTTCACCAAACAACAGAAAATAACCATTCAGATTGATGAAGACAAAAAATTTGGAATTTATAGAGGAAATAAAGGCTGAGAATGTTAATTTTTTTTTGTAGCAAATGCATGGTATATTATATTGGTATTTCTTGATGATCACTACCTAAAAGTCTGGCACTGAAATAAGGCATGAAATGAATTCCAAATAAATGAATGAATGAAAAAATTAATGGATGTGTAGATGCGGACATATTATTTCACTAGTTTTGACGCGCATCTTTAATTTGAAGTTTCACTCACAACAACAGAAGTCCGATGATCTTTGTCTCTTGTAGTTTATTTTGTCAGCATCAAAGAATCAACACTTCATACAGATAATTATAGTACATTTCCTTTCCAGGAAAAATGCTGCACTCACCCACAAAAGAGGATATTACAATGTAGCAAGTGTTTGAATGTATGTCATTAGGAGAATGCACTATGACCTATTACTGTATAGACTGTCATGTAATGTTAATTTTGTCAGCTATTTTCAATTTGTACACTCGTAAAGACAAACACAAACGCGATCAGGTCGCTTGCGGCGCACCTGAGGCCCAAGGCCGCACAGAATTCATAGCTAAGGTGGGTCGCTGGATAGCGGACACCAAGGACACTAAGGGCCACTCTGTGACGTCACGAACACGCGAAGATGCCTCGCCGGGCGTCAGCGTGTCACTGATGACGGCAGCATCCAAAAGGTCTGTAACTTCTACATCATCCTCAGCCCGACTAAAGAAAGCGGAAGCCAACAGAGCAGCCTTGTTGATTAAAGTAGCAGCCTTGGCAGAACGGCGGGCGATAGAACAGAAGGAAGCACAATTAAAGAATAAAGAAGCAGAATTAAAGGCTGATAAAGAAAGGTTGGAATTAGAAACTGCGCTCGCAATTGTCAACGCTGAATTACAGGCTTATCAGGGTTGTGAAAAACGACAGCCTGCATCAAAGAGCGGAGTCATCGACCCGAGCTGCACGCACTCGAGCAGCCCGCCTCGGACGGGCCACAAACCTGAATACAACAGCCGCCGAAAGCCGGTAAGAGAGAGCACACTCAACAAACCAAGTAGCGCATGCGCTCCCAAACTGGAATACAATGAACTTCACGAGAGCGCGCTCATTGAATCGAGCAGCGTGTGCCCGAGCAGCGCGCACTCTCACCTTTCCAACTCAACATGAAACAGCCGAGCGCAGTCTGCGAACGAGAGCGCAGTCACTGAATCGAGCAACGCGCACCTGAGCAGCGCGCACTCTACGGACCTGGACGCCGCAACCAGCGACGGAAAACCCTGTCACACATCCCTTCAAGGACCCAAACAAAGGGGCCAAGGAAAACCCAGGGTCAGCGTCGCAACCGACGTCAGACAGGTTGGTAGAATTCACAAAGACTCAATTACAACGAAGAATGCCGGCACGTTAACCGTTAGCGCTTTCACTAAACCGTGCGCACATTGCAAAGGGGAGCATATCTTAGACGATTGCTTCCAATTTAATGATAAGACATACAAAGACAAAGTAGAATTCTTAAAAAGAAACGGATTCTGTTTCGGATGTTTAACAAAGGGTCATTTGTGGAAAGACTGCACCAAAAAAATTACATGTTCATTGTGTTCAAAGCCACATCCAAGCATGCTACACATAGCAGTGCCAGACACGGCGCAGTCAGTTACAAGCGCCCGTAGAAACGAAACTGAAAGTGACACAACAAATACACCACATGCAGTGAGTCACGAATCAAATGCGCTCACTGGGGCTGGAGGTGATTGCATCCTCCCCATAGTACCTGCTAAAATAAAGTCCAAGAAAAAGGGCACAGTAGAAGCCATGTATTATCACGTGAAAGTCCCCGAGAAGGACACAGATCTGCTGCGCTTCCTATGGTGGCCGAATGGAGATGTGAACCAAGACTTAGTTGAATACAAAATGGTAGTTCATCTGTTCGGTGCAAAATCTTCACCTAGTGTTGCTAACTTCGCCCTCAGAAAGACAGCAGAAGAAAACCGCAGCAATGCATCTGCTGTGGCAGTTAATACAGTGCTTAAAACCCTTCATGTAGACGACTGCCTGAAATCTGTTTCGAGTCATGACCAAGCAGTCGCCCTATACAATGATCTCACTAGTCTCTGTGCAAGCGGTGGGTTTAACCTCACTAAATGGGCAAGCAACAGCCGTGCCCTACTGACTGTCATTCCCGAGAGCGAAAGGATCAAAGACATGAGAGACTTAGACTTGAGTAAAGATGCACTGCTCATAGAGAGCTCTGGGGGTGCTGTGGTGCATTAACTCAGACATGTTCAAGTTTAAGATTAGTTTAAAGGAACGACCTGTGACAAGACGAGGAATCTTGTCAATCACCAGTTTGATTTATGACCCCTTAGGGTTTCTCGCGCCTGTCATATTGCCAGCCAAAACTCTAATGCAACAGTTATGTGAAGAAAAACTAGCCTGGGATGATGACATTCCCTAGCAGTTTGCAACGGCATGGAAAACCTGGCTGCAAGAGCTGCACAGACTGTCCGAGTTCAGCATAGCAAGGTGCATAAAACCAGCCGACTTCGGAGTTACAGCTACAGCACAACTCCACCACTTCTCGGATGCAAGTGAAATGGGATACGGAGCTGTCTCATACCTCAGGTTAGTAAACGCTGATGGACTTACACATTGTGCATTCATGATGGGGAACTCCCGTGTAGCACCCCTGAAACAGACCATCATTCCACGAATGGAACTGACTGCGGCAGTGGTCGCTGTAAAAAATGACAAAATGTTGAAAGAACAGCTAGAATTGAAATTTCTGGACTCTATGTTTTGGACTGACAGTACAACTGTTTTGAGATACATTGATAACGAAACACTTCGTTTTAAAACCTTCGTGGTCAACACACAACTCCCGTAAGTGGATATATACAGCAAGAGTGTTGTTATATTCGTAAGCTAAGACTGTAATTTGTAAGATACAGCAAACAGGTTGCTGTAAAAGTCAGAGATTTGCAAGATGCAGCAACTGGTGTCTGTAATCACAGTGGATTTACTCAAGACGACTGTATGAAGTGTTGATTCTTTGATGCTGACAAAATAAACTACAAGAGACAAAGAGATCGGACTTCTGTCGTGTGAGTGAAACTTTGAGACAAAGCTACGAGTCAAAACTGGTGAAATAATATGACCGCATCTACATCGTCAATGCGCACGCAAACAACTCCAGATATACAGCTTTGTTTTATTAGTTTTTATTTTTTAAACCACATTTTAGCCTCGTCTTTTTTTGTCAACAATACTGCATGCTGATTTCGTCACTGTCACTGTTCATTGATACCCGTGATGTCTCGTCATTGTCTCGTCTTAGTCACAGGAAAAAGGTTGTCATTATTTTCGTTGACAAAATTAACACTATGTCATGCAATGTACAAAAGAACTGTTGTGGATATATACAGTACATACAGAAACAAAAACTGTTTAGAAACTTACAGGTCAGTTTATTTATATTTTATAGGACTAATATTTTGAATCTAAGAAATGATCACACACGGAAAAAAGATTAAATCATGTTCTGGTATGTGAACAGCTGTTGGAATAAATGTGACACAGAAGTTGAGCAGATTAATTTTGTACAACTGATTGCAACACTGATTTAATCCCAAGATATGAATACTTGGTGTATTGCATAAAAGCATGTTTTCAAGAAATAGCGTTTCATCAGACTTTGAAAACGCTCCAACAAAGTGGAGCGTTTTCAAAGTGCATGATCAGGTTGAGAAGGACTGGGCGAGGGGTGATATTCATGTGGGGTGAAGTGGGCGGGAATGTGGGAGGAGTGTGCTCCTTTTTCCCATTTTTTCCTCCAAAATGTCTGTGCAAAGCCAAATGAAGAGATGGACAGTTTCAGACGTTGAGCATAAACTGATCAAGCTTTTGCGAGTCTTGTGATTATGTGTTGCTATAACTGTTAAGCAAGTGCACACTTTTTTTGTGTAATGTTAACCTATAACGTTCAGTGTTTTTTCATCACAACAAAGAGATGATTGTGAGGGGAACCATGCTCGGTTTTTGATAACGGATTGAGAAAACAAGTGTTTCTTTATCGTATAATCATGCACACATCTGATGTTTTCCTGCAGCACCAATGGATGATAATTGCGTTTTGCATTCTGGGGCGATTTTTACCTCTAGTGCATGAAAAGGAAAAGAGTGTGCGCTGATGTGGAAGGCGGAACAGCCTTTGTTTTGACGTGCATGCTATTTGCTCATCTCGAACAGCCGCTGTCAGAAAAGCCTCAGTCACAGCCCGGGTTTAGCGAGTAAAATCAAGCACTGCAGCTCGCGGCTTACCTCGCAATGAGTCTGAACAGCATGATAAAGCCGGGCCGGGGTCGGGAGAGACCGGGTGCATGTCGGCTAGGAGAGATTTAGATCCACCCGAGCACCACGATTCCCCGCGATAGCTCCATGGACATAAAAACCGAGTCCTGCTCGAAGGGCAGCCGAAGTAACTGCTCTCTTCACGTCGAATTCGCACTGCTTCGGATTCGGATGATGGAGCTCTTTGTGTATGTGAGTGAGAGAGAGAGAGAGAGAGAGAGAGATGGGGCTCGGGTAGAGGGGTGGGGGAAGTGAGTGGGTGTGTTTTGAAGCGGCTTCACGCAGCGTGCTGTAAGCCGCTGTCTGAAGCCATGACCCAGCGGTGCGCACGCGCTCAAATACGCGCGCATGTTTTTGCGCCAAAGACTCCGTTCACACGGCGAGCCCGTGCAAGCCTGGAAAAGTCTCGTTTCAGTCTGCTACACAAATCCACTTCTTTTGTTTTAAGCGGTTACATTACACCAGTCTGAACAGGAAACAGTGGGGAACTAGGTCAACACAATAACGTCACCGACACAGTACTTTAAAATTCCCAAAAGAGAAGTCACAGCAGCAGGTTCACAGATTAAATGAGAATAGGCATTTGGCAGACGCTCTTATCCAGAGCGACTTACATTCTTATCTCATTACACATCTGAGCAGTTGAGGGTTAAGGGCCTTGCTCAAGGGCCCAACAGTTGCAACTTGGTGGTTGTGGGATTTGAACCTGGGATCTTCCGAACCGTAGTCCAATGCCTTAACCACTGAGCTACCCCTGCCCCCCGCCCCCTGGAAATTAAGGAAAAGGTTAAAAATCACAGTTTCTAAATTTAAGGTGCATTAATGAGGTAAACAAAGGTGTACAATAAGAATATACAGTGCTATTTATATGTACATGATGTTTGTATATGATTTTTCTGCTAAACTAACTACTCAAATTCTTTCATCATTTGAGCTGGACATACCTAATATTTCTTTAAATTAAAGGCTAGCTTACACATTCACTCACCAGTCACTTTATACAGTAGGAACACCAGGTACCACACCTATACCTGCTCATTTATTCAGTTACGTAGCAGCACAATGCATAAAAGCATGCAGTTTCAAGACTTCAGAACTTCAGTTTATGTTCAAATCAAATATCAGAATGAAAAAAAAGTGACCTTTTTTACTTTAACTATAGCATATTTATTCTGCCATATGAGCTGTTTTATTTCAGAAACTGCTGATCCAACGGAATTCCCACACGCAAGAAGGAAAAACAGTGTTAGTGACAGTGCTGTGGGTGATAGCACCTTGTTGATGATATAAGAGATAAGAAAAAACCTGCACAGATGGTTTTCTACTCCGCCCGGTTGCAAAGTTGGTTTCTGTGAGTAAACCAGTCTGGCCATATTTTCTCTTATCTCTATCATCAACAAGGTGCTTTCACACACACAAGGTCAAACGGTGAAGTGGATGGGCTACAACAGGAGAAGACCACATCAGGTTTTACTCTTGTCAGCCAAACACAATGTGCACAAGTCATCAACTGTTGATTGAGAAAATATCGACTGTTCTTTTCCAGCCTTCAGTTGTCCAGTTTGGTTGAGTTTGTGCTCATGATGACAAGTGAGTCTGGTCATTTCTCTCCATCCTATGTAAACTTTAGAACTGTTGTGTGTAAATATCCTAAAGATTGGTGTTTGTAGAGATCAGCAGTTTCTGGAAAACTCAAAACAGTCCATCTGGCACCAACAACTTTGCCACAGGTAAAGTCAGAAAGGTCAAATTTTTCCCATTTCTTATGACGTATTTTACGTGTCTAATATACTTCTCCATGTATAAGAATTGAAAATAATAAAAACAATGAAAAATATTATGAATCTAATTACTAAAAAATTGGTTATAGCTGTGGCTATACTTCACAGTTAAGTTTGATAGTATGCATCAGAGTAAAATCGATCTAAGAAGATCTCATGTTCAAAAGTTAGTAGACTTCAAGGAAGAGTTGTATACGCCACAATCTTTTAAACTATGCAAATTAAATCTGAGACACTGTGTGAGAGTAAAATAAAAAGAAATGCGAAAGTTTACATGAAAAAGGACATAAAGCCAGACTGTGGGTACGACAAACAGAAATAGCACTGAGGAACATTAAGGCATTAAATTGAGAACTAAAATTAACTACTAAGCAAAAATGGCAAGTTGGTTGAGTTAACTAACTGTAGCTCATTTTACATTTTACCATGTGCTACAGTGATTTTGTAAAATAATACTAATATCCTCCTCTTAATTTTGTAAATACTTACACTTGAGTAAATTCCATATACACTCTTGAAAGTTATTTTCTGTCTCTGCAAGTCTGCTTCTGAATGTGCCATGCGGTAAGTTAAATAAACATAACTTGAGCATATGGAACCATAATTGGGAGTATGGTGCATGCACCTTACAACAGCAGATGAGTCAGATCAAAGAGGTTTTATAATACTGAAGGCCATACCAGAGTGTGCCTACATTTCTCTGGCTGAATTTTCAAATGACAGATATCATGTTTGAATTTCACATTTTGCAGACAGGAAGTAAAGCTCATGGTGCCATTATATAATTATCAACTCTCAATAAGATACAAAAACTGTCTCTTAATCTTGTGCTTTTTTGAACACAAAACCTGACTGATCTCATGTTTGACCATGTTTAGACAACATAATTACAAACCAATGAAGTTATGTATGTCTAAGACACAAGAGTCTTAATTTGTACAACACTAATCAAAACCTCTTCATGGCACTCAACCATCATTAGCTTATAAACCCCACATGGCTTGATTGGCTTGATTACCTGAATAACATGTCATTGATCTCTTCAGTAACTGAGTCCAGTACAAAGTAATTAAAAGCAACTGTAGCCCTTCAATTTCAGATACCTTTCTGCTCCCTACAGTATATTGCTTTGCGATATAGCTTGGTACCCTCTGTTACGTGCAGAGGTGTAGTGCACGTATGTGTGTGTGTAGTGCACGCATGTGCGCATGCGCGACGGCAGGTGGCGGCGCGTGCGCGATCTCTCCCCCCTTTCTCTCTCTCCCGCTCTCCTTTTCGCAGGAAGCCCCGCCTCGATGGAACGTGCCGTGACGTGCGCCGCGATTGGCTGACGGTGGATCTGCGTGTCTTCTTAAGGTCACGAGTGGAAGCAGACAATGCGCGACTTATGCCTGGGGGTGTTCTTCGTACGTCGCTTGAAACATCCGGGATGAATTGACACATCTAAGATGAGATCATCGTGCTAATTAAGACCTGGCTAAGTTAGTTCTTCGAGCACACCTGTTGTTGATGATTAGTATGGCCGGATTGAGTTGTCTAGGATTATTGCGCGTTAGTGCGTTGGTTTAAAAGGCGATATGCATCGACAGTAGAAACAATGATCACAAGCCCTTTGATTGGTTGACGAAATGACAAAAACAACAAGCTAAATTTTTTTTGTAACACCTGCGCTGAAATGCTCCCCCCCCCCACGTGTTATGCACTGAAATGCTTCCCTGCATGGATCCCCCCCTCCCACCACACACACATAATCGCTATCAAATATTATATTAGAACATAATATGCGCATATGGTTTACAAATTACATGAGAAAATAAAATTAAATAAGAAATATGAAAATAAATATGTTGTATATGGAATAACGTGTATATGGAATAACATGATAAACATGTATACTTTTATATTGTTTATTTTATAATAAAATTAGTTTTGTCCAATTTTTCATTATAATTTTTTTTTTTTTATATATATATTTGCATATTCATGACGAACACCTGAAAAATAAATGTGTTACAAAATAAACATTATACAAGAATTTGAATTAATGGTCTTGAGGGCTGTCTCGTGCCTAGAGTTTACTTATATTTATGTTCTAATATAATATTTGATAGCAATATATATATATATATATATATATATATATATATATATATATATATATATATATATATATATATATATATGCATGCAAAATAATATATATATATGCATGCAAGATACTTTTCTTTCCCCACGTGAGTCAGTCCACGTCAGTCGACTCCACGTCAGTCGACTCCATGACATCAGATGTGACCTCACCATTTCAACCAATCATAACGCGGCAGGAGCGCAGCCTTAATCCTGTTTACATGAAATAAACCTGCTACCGAGCAGGTTCAAGCTTACGGACATGTTGCTATGACAGCAAATGCGAGATGAGCATCGAAGAACGAAACAATCCAAGATCAGGACAAATCCACAACTATCAAATCCAGCTAACTGAGTTAGCGACGTACGAAGAACAACCCCCTGAAGCCCAGAGCTTCCTGTATGTGTGAGTGCGTGTGTATAAAAATAAAAACTCACGCACTGAATTCTTGGTTGCAAGGTTCATTTATTTATAATAAGTTTATTATTTTCTTTGTTGCGTCCCTTGACCCTAGACCGGGGGTCGTAACACCCTGAGATGGACTAGCATCCCAACCAAAGTAAATTACTTTGCTTTGTACCCAGGAATACCGAAATAAGCTCAGAATCCACTGCAACCCTGACGAGGATAATGCGTCTACTAAACTTTAGCAATATATTGTGTATTATGTAGATGTATCGTGATTTTTCCCCCCAATATCAATGTTCAATATTATCTATAGAATGTGAAGTCATGTTCACATGGTATATATTTAAAGTAAAGTGAAAAAAATTTAATTAATAAAGATTATACAGTATATGCCCAAAAGCATGTGGACACTAACACTTTTTTATATTAATGATTTGGATGCTAGAGAAGTTAGACACTGATTTCTGCCAATAAGGTCTACCAATAAAGGGTATAGTCAGAATTACAGTACACCCAATGGATTTCAATAGGGTTATGGTCAGGGATCTGTGAGGGTTTCTTGAGTTCTTCCTTGGCTAAACTTATCGTTCGGAATTGCAGTGTTGCACCGTCATGCTGGAACAGGTTTGGGCCTCTTATTCATGCACTAAAGGGAAGCCTTAAGTCTACAGCATACAAAGACTTCCTATACAATTGTGTGCTTTTAGCTTTGTGACGACTGTTTGGCAAATGGCCGCAAATGGGTGTGCATGCCAGGTGTCCACTTTTGGCCATATATTGTAGGTTTAAACAACTTCACAGTGGATCAGAGAAACCACCCAAATATTGGATAGACCAATAAACAAGCAATACAAGAGTAAGCCAGGGGGGTGTTCTTCGTACGTCGCTAACTCAGTTAGCTGGATTTGATTGTTGTGGATTTGTCCTGATCTTGGATTGTTTCGTTCTCCGATGCTCATCTCGCACTTGTTGTCATAGCAACATGTCCGTAAGCTTGAACCTGCTCGGTAGCAGGTTTATTTCATGTAAACAGGATTAAGGCTGCGCTCCTGCCGGGTTATGATTGGTTGAAATGGTGAGGTCACATCTGATTGGTTAAAGAGCGCTTGCATGCATATATACGTCTTGCCATAATATATATATATATATATATATATATATATATATATATATATATATATATATATATATATATAATTGATATCAAATATTATATTAGAACATAAATTCATAGGTTTTCTATTATTATAATAAACTCTAGGCATGAGACAGCCCTCAAGACCATTAATTCAAATTCTTGTATAATGTTTATTTTGTAACACATTTATTTTTCAGGGGTTCGTTATAAATATGCAAATATAGATATATGATATATATATATATATATATATATATATATAGAGAGAGAGAGAGAGATATGTATAATAAAAATAATTTTTTTATAATGAAAAATTGGACAAAACTAATTTTATTATAAAGTAAACAATATAAAAGTATACATGTTTTTTAAAAAAATATTCATACTTAAATTTTTCCATATACAACATATTTTTTTCATATTTCTTATTTTATTGTCTCATGTAATTTGTAAAACATATGTGCATATTATGTTCTAATATAATATTTGATAGTGATTATATGTGTGTGGTGGGAGGGGGGGATCCATGGCAGGGAAGCATTTCAGCGCATAACACGTGGGGGGGGGGAGCATTTCAGCGCAGGTGTTACAAAAAAAATTAGCTTGTTCTTTTTGTCATTTCGTCAACCAATCAAAGGGCTTGTGATCAGTGTTTCTACTGTCGATGCATATCGCCTTTTAAACCAACGCACGAACGCGCAATAATCCTAGACAACTCAATCCGGCCATACTAATCATCAACAACAGGTGTGCTCGAAGAACCGACTTAGCCAGGTCTTAATTAGCACGATGATCTCATCTTAGATGTGTCAATTCATCCCGGATGTTTCAAGCGACGTAC
This sequence comes from Channallabes apus, assembly GCA_030522415.1. Lineage (NCBI taxonomy): Eukaryota > Metazoa > Chordata > Actinopteri > Siluriformes > Clariidae > Channallabes > Channallabes apus. Next base: position 25,390,773 of record CM060108.1, on the reverse strand, counting down.
GAAGAATACCCCCCAGGTCTCAACCTCTAACGCAGTAAACCGTATAGACCGGAGCTTGTTGTGACTGCAAGGTCAAACACCACAGACCAGAAAGCTGGGATGAGCAGAACAACTGTGCAGGCTTCTGGCACAGTTTCTCCACATTAATATTTTATAAAGCAGGGCCATGTTCACATAGACGTGTATTATTTAACAGGATTGCTGAGCTGATGTTGAAAAGGGAGAGGGAAATACAGCAAATGGAGACCAAATGCCACAAGCAGTGGTAACCTTAGATGTTTAAAATAGGCTTGTTGCCATAATATAGCATAACATTACAGTCACTTAAAAGAATGTATAATGATATTGTACTGTTAAGGGTTTCTGTCAAGAGTAATTTACACCAATGGTTCAGATTATCTTTTAATAATTGATTGTAAATGTGCATGGTTTTTATTTACATCATGGCTACTGCACGTTTCTCAAAAGATATACAGCCTAGAGTCAATTTTTTGAATTAGGATGAGAAAATTGAACATTGTGCATATATTTCCATATATACAAATCAGAAGATTTCAAATAGATTTTAGGTTTTTCTTATGGAGTTTTTTTATTGCATAAAATGTACTGTACTTTTTAAACTTTAGAGTTCAGGCAATTTTAACTGCTATTTTGTTTACCGTGCAAGTAAGTTTGCATACAGTTTGTGTACAGTATGCATTAAGCCTTAATTATGAACTAGTTAGTGACTGTGAAATGGGATAAACCTGAACAGGCTTAGCCTCACTAATCAACCAGCCAGAGTAAGCTGATTAATTTTAGGGCAGGTAAGAATACATGTGAGCCTGTCCATTTAAGGACTGTTTAAAAAAAAAAAACGTTTAGATCAATGCTGTAATGCAAGTAACCACAAGCAAAGATGCCTGAATGAATTTGCAATTCATAGTAGGTTTAGTAATGAGTAAAAATACCCCTATTTCAAAGAGATTCAGGACAGACTTCTGCAGTTTTCTAGTCAGGTCAATATGAAATACAAAATAAATGTGTACTTATTGTTAATTCTGCTTTGATGTTATTGTTAATTCTGATTTGATGTTTAATTGTTGTTATTGTTTTGAAGAAAGAAAAAAAAAGAATTCAATCATTTCACACAGTGGAAAATTTCATTGTATACTTTAGTACTAAAATCCTTGGGATTACAAGGAACAGAACAAAGAACAAGAACAAGAAATCCCTAATTAATTCATGTGATTTAATTCTCAGATAGCACCTGAATGTGAGCTAGAACAGAATAATAATCATAATCATAATAATAATACTTTTAAAGAACACAAATTCTAGACAGGTCAAAAAAGCATAGGTTTTTTTTTCCTCAACAAAAGTTGCCCAGGTAATAATGTATTTAATAAATGTGTGTAATGAAGTGTTACTTACATTTCTTCGCTCATTGGAAATATAATATATAATAAATAATATAATCTATAAATATGTCTATAAATATATTTTCAGCCAGCTCATGGGCCATCATTCAACGCGTTAGTTGTGTGCCAGTGTCACTGGGTCCTAATACTGAGACAAGTGTAAGTCGTGGTTATTTTGTTTCTGTAAAAATCACAACTGTTGTGTGATGAGTTTCCATCTCTGCAGGCGCGGGTGTGAATCCGCTTGGTGTGAATATGCGGCCAAACTGTCGCTGCGACTTAAACTTTTTCAGCTGTTTCTATCGGAAAGCGCAATGAGAATTCAATAACACGTCTTTAATACACCACACTTCTGCTTACTTTCTATGTTACCCGTTTACTCACCGTGCTGGTCAGAACTCAGGCTGAAGAATTGTTTTTTGTTCTGGAATTTTCCCCTAGCGGTCCGAGAACTCGGTCATTCCTGCTGTAGCTGTTTCCCCAATCCTTCTTAAGGAGCCAGACCCGTGTCTGTGTGTGTGTGAGAGAGAGAGTGTGTGTGTGTACTGTGAAAGAATGCTCTTATGGTGTACGAAGGAAATCAAGAATGCAGAGTGAGCTTTATGGACACCTTAGTGCTATGTCCTCGTCCGTTCTCAGTGTGTTTATCAGGTACATGCAACCTAAGCCTGCCTGTCAGTGCCCCATCCCCCACAGCATCTCCGTCTGTATTTCACTTTGTGTGTGCTCGCGCGCGACCGCTATGTGATTTCTTCACTCTTTCCTTCTAGTATAAAAGATGACTTCTGCATTCGCTCCGAACTTCTCAAAGGGCTTTACCTGGAACCTTTTATGAAAGAGAGTCCCTTCTTTGTGGGTTCTTCACACACCCTTAAACCCTACAGGACCTTTCTGGTGCTGTATGTCTAGGAATGGGTTAAACTTTCTGGGAGCATTTAATGCAGACAGCAGATTCTGTTGTGGAAACTAGGGGAAAAGTGATCTTTCCCAGAATTCTTGCATCAGCTAACATTAGAACTTTACACAGACAGGGTTACAGATTGGCATGGGTTACTGATTGGCTCTAATTACTATAATAAAACTAAAACCACCTATTGAGGCTATGTATGTGTGTGTGTGTGTGTGTGTGTGTGTGTTTTTTTTATCCAAAGAAACACTGAGAAGTTCAGCTGTGAGTGGAGTGTTGTTAGCTTGGCTCAGTTTTTTTCCTGTTCCTTACTGTATGACATTCAACAGAACAAATATACTCATTCATTCAACTCTGCCTGTTGGATGGCACACGAAACACACACATGCTTCGCATCTGACTTTTTTGAGAAACAGTGACAGTATCTATCAAGTAAGGATTTAGGCAACGGTATATTCATCAAAATGTTTTAAATCATCATAGTTACTCACAAGAAGTAAAATATTAAATATTTGGTAATATAGTAACATCACCGCGTACAGTAACTCTCATCTGTTAGCTTCACTCAGTTACTATCACTATTACAGATTTTATTGTTACTCACATACTCGGTTTTATTGTCAGTTTCATGCTCTACTTTGAGCATGAAACTGACAAAAAGTTCACTTTGCCACACAAATATTTAACAGAGGTACATTGCACATTAGGGTTACACTGCAATTCCCTTTTTTTAAAAAAAAAAAACTTGCCATTTACATGCTTTTTTTAATATATGCTTCTTATCTTGTAGTTTTTTGTTCTTAGCATTGCACTGAACATGTTCACTGTTTCATTAAAGATCCAGTGTTTATATTTTTATCTTTTTTATATTTTATTTAAACATCACTTTTTTTTATTTAGGTGGTCAGTCAAATTTACAAATACAGTATAATAATATAATAACATTTACAGCAGCAATAGTTGCCAGCTTTGATAGTGGTTGATCGTGCCCTCCACCACTGTAACATCATTTTCACTTTTTACCAAATACAAAAAGGAACACCAGGCTTTTTTTTATGTTCAGCATTGAATATATTTGAGTGTCACACTCTACAGTAGTGGTTAATATGAAATTACACGTGGTAAGACTTAACAAGCTTTTTCACTATTTGTTTTTCACCTAGGCGACTAGGTTTCCCCAGAGGGAGCTCACACTTCCTACAGTTCTCATTGCTCTGCTCAACAGGAGCTGAACACAGTCACAAAACACCCACACAGAAACTTTAAAGCTTCCAGATTAATCTTTTAACAGAAAATTATGTATTTGTATCTGATTAATAAGGTTTGATATGCTGATTCCTCAATGCGCCAGAAGAATGGAACACCAGTGTACTGCAAATTGGTTAACTAAAAAAACATGCAAGGGTTATGTTTAACATGCAATTATGTTTATTATGTCTGACATGCAAGGATTATGTTTAACAGATGCTTAGGTGTTTATCAAAATGCTTAAGGACTTTAAAGTTTAATAATTGCAATATAGCCCTAAATCAGTAAGTCATATTTTTATTTGTACAGTTCAACCGATTTGACCTGTGCTCAAGAATAAGGTCAATACAGTGGCTTGCAAAAGTATTCGGCCCCCTTGAACTTTTCCACATTTTGTCACATTACAGTCACAAACATGAATCAATTGTATTGGAATTCCACGTGAAAGACCGATATAAAGTGGTGTACACGTGAGAAGTGGAACGAAAATCATACATTTGTAACATTTTTTACAAATAAATACCTAAAAAGTGGGGTGTGCGTAATTATTCAGCCCCCTGAGTCAATACTTTGTAGAACCACCTTTTGCTTCATTTACAGCTGCCAGTCTTTTAGGGTATGTCTCTACCAGCTCTGCACATCTAGAGACTGAAATCCTTGCCCATTCTTCTTTGCAAAACAGCTCCAGCTAAGTCAGATTAGATGGACAGCGTTTGTGAACAGCAGTTTTCAGATCTTGCCACAGATTCTCGATTGGGTTTAGATTTGGACTTCGACTGGGCCATTCTAACACATGGATATGTTTTGTTTTAAACCATTCCATTGTTGCCCTGGCTTTATGTTTAGGGTCGTTGTCCTGCTGGAAGGTGAACCTCCGCCCCAGTCTCAAGTCTTTTGCAGACTCCAAAAGGTTTTCTTCCAAGATTGCCCCGTATTTGGCTCCATCCATCTTCCCATCAACTCTGACCAGCTTCCCTGTCCCTGCTGAAGAGAAGCACCCCCAGAGCATGATGCTGCCACCACCATATTTGACAGTGGGGATGGTGTGTTCAGAGTGATGTGCAGTGTTAGTTTTCCTCCACACATAGAGTTTTGCATTTTGGCAAAAAGGTTCCATTTTGGTCTCATCTGACCAGAGCACCTTCTTCCACATGTTTGCTGTGTCCCCCACATGGCTTGTGGCAAACTGCAAACGGGACTTCTTATGGTTTTCTGTTAACAATGGCTTTCTTCTTGCCACACTTCCATAAAGGCCAACTTTGTGCAGTGCACGACTAATAGTTTTCCTATGGACAGATTCCCCCACCTGAGCTGTAGATCTCTGCAGCTCGTCCAGAGTCACCATGGGCCTCTTGGCTGCATTTTTGATCAGCTCTCTCCTTGTTCGGCCTGTGAGTTTAGGTGGACGGCCTTGTCTTGGTAGGTTTACAGTTGTGCCATACTCCTTCCATTTCTGAATGAAATTGAACAGCGCTCTGTGGGACGTTCAAGGCTTTGGAAATCTTTCTGTAGACTAAGCCTGCTTTAAATTTCTCAATAACTTTATCCCTGACCTGTCTGGTGTGTTCTTTGGACTTCATGGTGTTGTTGCTCCCAATATTCTCTTAGACAACCTCTGAGGCCGTCACAGAGCAGCTGTATTTGTACTGAAATTAGATTACACACATGTGCACTCTATTTAGTCATTAGCACTCATCAGACAATGTCTATGGGCAACTGACTGCACTCAGACCAAAGGGGGCTGAATAATTACACACACCCCACTTTGCAGTTATTTATTTGTAAAAAATGTTTGGAATCATGTATGATTTTCGTTCCACTTCTCACGTGTAGACCACTTTGTATTGGTCTTTCACGTGAAATTCCAATGAAATTGATCCATGTTTGTGGCTATAATGTGACAGAATGGGGAAAAGTTCAAGGGGGCCGAATATTTTTGCAAGCCACCGTATATGTATACGTATATACAGTACACACGCACACACACACACATATTCTTTATATTATAATGGTGACCTACCAAGGGGATTTAGCTTTTGTCAGTGTACAATTACAAGCCCATCTGTTTGTACCAGCACTTTCCAGATATTAATTATCATGTGGCAAATCTGGACCTGAAATTCCATTAATTCTTTAGCTTATTACACAGCTTCCATGTATTCTCCAAGTGACATCTAGAGGTGAAAGGAGCACTAGCAATGTTTGTGACATGCACTCACTGGCCATTTCATTACATACACCTGCTCAATTGATCTTTAATAAAAATACCTAATTAACTAATCAGACGGCAGAAACTTAATGCATTTAGGCCTTTAGAAATTGTGAAAACTAATAATGAAGAATGAAATGAAGACTAAATGAAGAATGTGACTTTGAACGTAGGGTAGTAGGGTAGTTACAAGATGAGCTGGTCTGAGTATTTATGAAAACTCAAGAGACCTTGAAACTCTGTTCAATAATGTTTTAAATAACAAGCTGATTATTAAGCTTTGAACAAATAAATGTACTACATATAACATTTTGCAACTTGCTGATTACATTTAAAAAACATTGTGGTCCAGCACACTGGTACAAGAGGTAGATTATACTTACAATGTTTGGTGGACACAGTTTTGGCAGGAAAGTGGGGCATGACTGGGCCTGTAGGTGGCACCATGGACTGCTTCACAAACTGCTTTTTCCAGAATTAAAAGGCTAATAAACCTAGAACAGCAGCTATGAATGAGAAAGTAATAACAGAAAAATGTCCTACAATTGATTAAATGGGAATTTTTCATTGTATCTTTTTAAGGCACAGTAGATACTATACTTGTAACAGTTTATTGATAAAGTACTTTATTGATAAAAATGTTTACAGCACATTCTGATACCCTCCACACAGAGTGGGTTTTCCTCAGGTTTTCCTCCTGAACTTGACTTACAAGTGGGACAACCAGGGACGTTGCACATCATAATAAATATGTTTTACATATAAAAAAAAAGTTTTGTGGATACTGTATACCGAAGACTTAAATCCAACATGAGTGGTTATCTAATTTTTAAAAAAGTCAAACAGTACACCATGGATGTTTTTCTACTTTATTGATAGAAATGTTTACAGCACATTCTGATACCCTCCACACAGAGTGGGTTTTCCTCAGGTTTTCCTCCTGAACTTGACTTACAAGTGGGACAACCAGGAACCAGTTAAGTCTAAATATCATGTGTCAGCAAGACAAGTCTCAGAAGTCATGGCATCTTAGGCCCATATTTACATACTTGTTGTACATTAGCACATTTCAACACTGGTCCATTATTTCATGGCAGAAATCAGAGGTAAGACTTTAAATGCATCAGGCCACACTAAACTTTAGCGAAAAGGCCACACTAAAAGTAGCGAAAAGGATAATCATAAGAATCAAAGATCTATTTAAAAACATTTTCAAAATGAAATACAATTAAGCAAATTACATTGCTTCCTGTTTTACCAAAATAACAGTACCATCAAGTATTGAAGCAGCAACTCTTTTTTCATGCGCTCAGTTCTAAGTGAGCATCCTTGGTGGTGGTTCCCTTTTGTTTTTCAAATTTCCAAACAAGCCCACACCATAGTAAATCAACCATAAAGAATAATGCTTGAAACGATGCCACAAAACCCCCAGGGGCTGAGAGACCTACTATTATTCCGTGACCTCTCAGCTCTCAGAGTGAAAAGGCCCAGCACTCAAACATCCCAGGAGATGAGGATGTAATGGACACTATTAGGGAAGAGTGGAAGAAGGGGGGACAGGGCAAGTAAAAAGTGGTAAAGGGTTTCACGTCTTCACCATGGCCTCCACATAGAAGGATCACCCCCTGGGAAGGTAGGGGGAAGGGCAGAAGGGGCTAAAGGTTGGGGGGAGGGTGATCGGGGTGAGGAGGACCTAATGCCAGCCCCCTCACGCTGCAAGAGGATTCCAGGAGATCCACGGGGGCTGCTTGGTGAAGGGGGACTTGCAGGAGAGGGAGGGGTGTGTAGGTTGTGAGGACGGGGCTGAAAGGAGGGAAGAGCCAGCGAAGATTGTGTAGGAGATGTGGGAAGAGGAAGAGGGCTGGTGGTGGCTGCACTACTCGTGGCACTGCTCTCTCCACTAATTTGGGGCAGAGCCTTCAGCAGGTGGTTCAGAAGACGAGCACCCAGTGATTTGTCCATGCCTGGGCAGTTGAGGAGCAAGTTATGTACCTCATGCATACACTGGATATAACCACTACTGTATCGTTGGCGGGATTCAAAAGCCACACTAGGCCCTTGACTGGATGCTGTAAAAAAAATAAATAAATAATAAAATAAAAAAAACTGAAAAATTATTAAATCATGCACTTAAAATTATGGACTTTGCACATGATAATAAATATGTTTTACGTATAAACAGTTTTGTGGATACTGTATACCAAAGACTTAAACCCAACATGAGTGGTTATCTAATGTCATCACTAGTTTTGCAATTCTTTGCTCATATTTCACAACACAACTTTATACGCAGAAAGCAAAAGAGCATGTAATAGTCTCACCTGGTCCAATGCCCCTTTGGAGGCCCTCCATGTGTTGCACAGTTATCTCCAGAACATCTGCCTTCTCCAACTTTGATTGCTTATAAAACAATAATTGACAGCACAATCAAATAAAAATTAGCTGGGAATCTTTTTCTCTCAAGTAATAGCATAACAGGGTTTAATGTTTTTAATATTATGCATGTGCACGTGTTTGAAGTACACTTACATCCAAATTGTAGGCATCCACCATAATACCCTTAAGCTGCTCCAGACTTGAATTGATTCGTTCTCTGCGTCTCTTCTCTATCAGAGGCTTTCGTAGCTAAAACATGAGTGCATTTAGATTGTTGATTACTGTAAAGCAAAATGTGTTATGAATGTGAACAGTTGAGAGCTGCGGTATCATGCGTGCTCTACTAAAACAACACAGCTGTCTATCTTGCTATCTCGAGTTTAATTCATCAGCACGTGGTGTCAGGTAATTAAACTACAGCAACTTTTTTTCAAGTCATGCTACTGTATTAGTCAAGATATCTTTTACCTTACGCTCCTCTTTGGCGTTGAAGCTCTTTTCCGGTCCATTGCCGAGATTTGAAGCGGTCATAGCTCTCTCTCTCTCTCTCTCTGACAGAAAGTAAAATGAGTTCTGTAACTCGCGGTGATGAGTTTCTCGTGTTTTCTCACAGGGTTAGACTAATGGTGCCTGCTAGGCTGGGAAAATTATGCTGCCACCTCGCTTTAAACGTGTGTAGCTGACGAAACCTCCCCTCCAAAAAAAAAAAAAAAAACCACCCTGAAGCATTAACATGACAATGCATGGGTGCTTTTAGCAGCACACTTTCCCACAGTCTCAGGGGAAGGCCGCGAAGAGCCTGATGTCGCCGCAAAGAGATAATAACGGTTGAGAGTAACGAAACTTGTTGCTCAGAAAAAGTAGAAAAAAGTTCATATACGGGTCAGTAAAACAGAGATTTTTATTGGGTGAGAAAGTGAAACGGTACAGTTATCCTGTAGAGGTTTTGTATTTACCACTCTGGGTGTGATATAACGCAGGGCACCGAATAACTGGATTTTATTAGCTGTAGCGTTGGATTATCGATTGTTTGGTCAGTGACTCGACGTATGTAAGAGTTACCTGAGGAATTCTATCTTTAGCAGGATTAAACCAACACTAGACCTCAGGGCAAGAAGGTGGGAACCGCTTGGAGGAGCATAATCAATAGAAAAGAAAGCTTATTTTCCCAAGGGTTAAAGAAAAAAAAAAACCCGAGGGAAATTCTTGATGATTATCTCCACGTTTAGCCAACCCCATCCATTCCCTGCTATTGTTCCTCCTTTAACTGTGGGACGAGCTAAAGTCTCTCTCTCTCTGCTGTTGTTTGTCCGTAATGAACCAGTGCAGGAGAATAGGCAAGGTGCCAAAAGTATTAATTGCATTTAAACTCGACTTAGTTCTTGCTTTCTCAGCTGGTTTTCAAATCTTGCCCTTCTTACTTACCCAGGATAAGACTTAAAGGATAAGTCTAGTCACACATGCATGTACAGTATGTATGCATAGTACTGTGCAAAAGTCTTCAGCATCCTGTTTTTTTTTTGTTGTAAAAGCTTTGTGGTACATGTTTATTTTATGACTTCATTATTAAGTAAATACAAATAAATAAATACAACCTGATTTCCAAACATTAGTACTTCCACATGCAAAAAAAACAAACAATTGTTGATATCTGATCTACAAGATATCTGTACAGAGCAGCATATTGTGTAAAAGACCACTTTTCAGACAAGGAAAAAGTATGAAAAGAAAGTTTCTGGGTTTTGCAAATGTGAAAAAATTAGGAGGTGCAACAAAGTCATCCAAAGGACAGTAGTTGGTTCTGCCGGAGGTTCAGTAAAATTAAGCAGCCAATTGCCTTATAAATCTGCACAAACTGTGCCTAGAACTATATTTTAAGCAAAGGGCCATCACACAAAGTTATTGACTTTGTTTTTATTAATTACAGTTCATTGCTTTTTATATACAGTATATAAAAATTTTGTAAACGTAGAAACTTTTATCCTTGTCCTACAGCGGCTATTTGCATGTACCTTTTTCACAGTACTGTAGAACACATCAATAATGTGCCTTCCTTCAAGAAGTGTTTCCTAAACCCCCTTTAGAAAGCTTTTATGTGTTGTAAACAAAGATTACCATGCCAATGGAACTGAAATATCAATAACATTTTTAAGCAACATATCAGGAAGGTAATGACATTTCACACATAGCCTTGCATGCAGGACAGTAAGGAAGTGCTTTGCAGACTATGTTCAATACATAAACTCTTCACACCTTTTTTTTGCTGAGTTAACCCTTTAAAAGACCATACTGCTTCTAAGACATTGGTGTTAAGTATTCTAGAGAGATGCAATCTCACATGAACAAAACTGTTGTAAAGCAGTCACACGTTTTTGGCCACATGATTCTTAGTACTATAAACCAGAGCTGTTAAATCTTCTTTAGAACGGGCCGGTGTGTGTGCAGATTTTCATTTCAAACAAGTGAAAGCCAAGATCAACTAATTGAACAGGTGGAATCAGGTGCAGCTTTCTGCATGGTTGGAAATAAAACCTGCACAGAAACCCTGAGCTAGAAACACATATTTTAGCATTACCATAGTACAGTATAAACAACATTACTATGCAGAATGCAAGGTCACCATAAGTCATAGAAATAACATATTTACATTTGCAAATAACACATACTAAGCAGTCAAGTGTATGTTTGCCTGATGAGATATTGTTTTTACCATAATAATACATTTCTCTAGACTTTAAATGAAATAAAAATATAACAAGTCTTACCTTAAGCAAAAGCAAATCACCTTTTAATCTTATAACGTAAGACTCGTATCTTATACCACAGTGTTATCTTATTGACAGACTTTCATCCTGTGGGTGATAATATGCACATTTCAGCAATCAGACAATTCAACTTAAAATGTTGAATATTTATCTTGCAGAACCATGTCAGGCATTTTCCCCCCACATTACTTTAAAGCCAGTAATTTATTTTTACAGTAGAAAAAGTAGAATACAGTAGAATTGTTGCACACAGGGGTTCACTAGCACAAACTTACATGACAAGTAGAAATGAGTGGCTTGTAGTTAACAGAAATGTTTTTTTCCCATATATATTACAGTACGTGTATGATTATAGCATAGTATAGTGTTACATAATTTTGTAAAGATGAGAAAAATAATGTTTAAGTAATATCAGTGCTTGGCAGTTCTTAGGGGAGGGGGTGTGAAAGTAGCATTTTACATGATTAGATCTACATTTTGACAACCCTGACGAGTAGCTGAGGAGATCAAGGATAAGAGTCACCACGTTGGGGCCCAATAATTTCTGTTTAGCAGTTCCACGAACTCACAATTGTTCCAATGTTGTGCCTTAACCAATGAGCCTCTACACTATTTTGACAAGCATTTTTGTAATATAGAATTTAGCATTTTAGTAAAAAAAATTTGTAGCACAGATCACCTTTCCTGATACCCCACATATATCAGGGATTATAAATGTATGATAAACAAAGACTTGTACCCTAAAGCAGGGATCTAGACAGCCTACTAAAACTGGTTATGGACCACAATTTAATGTTGATAACAAGCCCATGGCACTTATCTAATCCAGTTTCTAAGATTATATTGTCATGCAATTTTATTTTTATTCTACCTTTCCAGCCTCTCCACCACCAAGCTCTGGTCTGTTGTTGATACATGCTAGACCACAGAGGCCAGTTCTGTCAATGTCTCAAGGTGAAATAAATAGGCTGCATTTTTTTTCAATAATTTTCTCTTTTGAAAATTTTAATTCAGTGGCTTTTGTAAAAATGCTTTGGAGACTTTTTTTTTTTTTACAAATACATGCATTTCGTTTATAACTTTAAAAAGGCATTATATAGTAACAAATATTAAGCAAATCATCATAATCTTTCATTTTCTCTTCTCTAGCTATTCCTTTAAAATAAAAACAGCAATACAAATATTGAGGTATATATAAATATTACATGGTTATGCTACAGTTCCTATTGTTTGTTCTTCATTCCATACTGTGTATTATACTGTGTATCCATTCCATACTGGAATTTAGAAATTATTATAATACTTGCAAAAAAAAACAAAACAACAACAATATTATATGCATGTTTTATACAATTTAGTTACATGCTATGTCTTTTAAAATAAGCATTATAATATTTTTGCTTTTGGTTGTTTGAGTCCTTTTTCATATTTGTATATGATTTATTCCATCTCCATATGATATTCTCAGATCTGTTTTGTTCTTCTAGCATTTAAGATGTCTTTCTCCAATGGGGTGCAGTTAGTAATGTCCTGTTGAGAAGACAGCAATGCGTCTCCATAGTTATTATTTTTTTATGATACAGATGTCAGTCTATGATTATTTCCACTATTTACCTATTTTGGATTAAGTACTGACAAGTGGCTTTGAGCGTGTGTTTCCATCGGAGCTCAAATTGTTCATAGGTAACATTCTCCGAACTGTATCTATTTCAATATTTTTGCGGAAAGTCTCCGCGGTGAAATAGTAAGCCAGTGGGTCCAGAATGGTATTCAGACAAGTTACCATCAAAGCATTATAGTAGGCAGACATCACAGAACATGGCATTTGCTCATTTTTGAAATAAATCACCACCAACATAACATGGTAGGGCAAAAAACAGCAGAGAAATATGGCCAGGTTAATGATTACCATCCTTTGGATCTTGCGACTGTCAACAATACCAGACATCTTGGCTGCAGTGCTTTTGCTGACAGCATGTACTAATCCCCATGAACACAGAAGCATGATGATCAGTGGTATCCCAAATCCTATCGTCAGTGTGGAGGCAAGTGTAAATGGCTTGACCGCATATGTTGGGATTTTTCTGAAACAGCTTTTAGAGGTGTAATTTTGGTTAGGTGTAATCAGGTAAGGTGGCAGGCTGGCTCCTATTGTTAGAATCCAAATCCCCAGACATATTAGTGGTGCTTTTTTGCGGCCTTCATGCACTCGGGATGACATCGGAAAGCAGACAGCCAGGCAACGGTCAATGCTCACACAGGTAAGCAGCAAGATGCTTCCGTACATGTTGGCTAAAAGAAATACACCAGCAACTTCACAGATCTTTTGTGATAATTCTCCAATTCCCAAGTGATAATAGATCCGTATTGGTAGAGTACAAACCAGAAGGAGGTCGGCTAATGCGAGGTTGGTCATGTATACAATGGTGTGTGAGCGTGATTTAATGCAACAGAAAAAAACTACAAGGGCCATAAAGTTAAGAGGAATCCCAATTATACAGACCACAGTATAAATGGCAACAAAAGCCGGGTTTGTCTGATTCTGGCACCGGTTAACTGCCTCATCCTGACATGTCAAGTTGCATGACATAGTTCCTCTTTTTGATGGGGCTTAGAATACTTTATAGTAGGCTGCACTGAAAAACAGGTACATGAACGTTAACAAAGGATGTTAGCAACAACTTCAAGTCATTTTGCAATATCCGTAGTCACAAAGCAGAAGTGCACTTATCTATCTTGTAGAAAGATAAAGCATCTGAACTGAAAACCTCAAATATTACATAGCTGTCTGTGTACTTGCATGTGAATAAACAAAAGGAGATACTGTAATGGTCAATTCTGCTAATACACAACATTTTTCATTGGTTCATATGTTTAATACAGTATTACAATATTACATAAATGTTGCATATTGGTAAATTTACACGTTAATCTTCGGGTTTTGATTAGGGTCATACAGCATTTCCAGGAACCTTGCACTATTTTCAACTATAAACAAAATCAAATATCATGATGATCACTTAATAAAAAGTGATTTTTTTTTTTTTTGCTGTTGTGATTTTTATTTAATTCTCTTTTGATGTTAAGTAACATTACACATAAACAAGATAACACTATAAAATCACTAAATTGCAGAGTTCGAAACAGCATGAATTATCATAAATTATTGCAGGTATGAAACCATATTTATATATATATATATATATATATATATATATATATATATATATATATATATATTTTTTTTTTTTAATCACAAATACTTAAAATGACATACTGTACAGTATAAAGGTACATCCAAGAGTTATATCCAATTATGTAGCTAAAATATTACTGTTTGGGAGCATATCATTATGTCCTGAATATTTATTTATTTATTTATTTAATATATATATAAAAAATATTTCACAACCTGGTTCTCATTTTATATAAAACCTGAAATAAATTTTGAATTTTGTTACTCAGACACTGCAATAAGTATTGTTATGCTGTTGACTGAAAGCCCTTATTACAGTAACTAGGTTAGTAATACAGTTAAAAAGGTGATGAAAGTGTCGACCCCCACTACTTACTCTGTGGTTTCTATATAGGACATATGTGTTTTTCCTGTGACATTAAATGTTAACTTTTTTAGCAGAATAGAAATTAAGTTTAATAATTTAAAATATTATTATAATAATATTTGCAGCAAAAGTTTTATACGAGTTTATTCTTGACTTTGTTGGCTCTGTTTAAAACTTTACATATGAAAGCAGAAACCTGAACTGGTGGTATATACTTGTATACACAGAACCTAGAAACACAACATCCTATTTTTCCACATTTACTTTAAATCTAATTATTGTTAGCATTTTACTTGTATTTCCCTATGAATACTCTTTCATACAATTAAAACAGTAGACTAGCAACATTTTTCACACAATTTTTTTTTTAATTCAGTTAAAATTGATCATGAACTTGAACCACATGGTTCCTCACACTTACCTGTGAAAGGAGTGAAGAGAACAGTATATATCTTGCAGTAGATCTGCACTGTCTGTTGAGATGTTGCTAAACTCTTTAATGTTGAGCGTAACTTCTCAGGAAGTAACATTGAAGTAGTGCAAAGTCGCTCTCTCTCTCTCTCTCTCTCTCTCTCACTCACTTTTCCCCCGGAGACTATTTAGAAAGCTTCCGTTTTGCTGTGAAAAGTGGCCTGATAACCTTAAGGGCCAGATGTATGAACACAGCCTCAATAACAACTCAAAAATTCAATTTGCGTGACTTGAAACAGAAATAATGTATTACAATTCAAATCAGTCTAAATGTGCCTACGTAAACCCATAGGAGATGCAAGATTACGAATTGTGAAAGTATAGTGGGCGTAATACTCGCACAGCATTAGATTAGGCTGAAACAACTTAAATGGACAACATTCATTTATAGAAAACCACATCCATGCTCATCATGAGCTTAAATGTCAAATTTCCTTTTGCAAAGTTTGTTTTTTTTATGTGCGTCACATACTAAACAAATAAAGACAAAGACCAAAACATGACAAATCAAAATGACAAAACTCAGGCAACAAATATATGGAAAAATAAAAATTTTGATACGGAACTCACACTACGGTGTTAGCACAACGGCCAAGTGCCTGTCAGCACTTCTTGAAATAAACTTTACTGGCATGCCAACATTTGAAAGTGGAATTCAAATTCAAACTTTCGGAAAGCAGTTTTAAACGTGCGGAAGGCAGGAAGCCGATTTCTGGATTCAGTTTCAATATGGTCGTAGGAGGAAATGTCTTCATTATATGGGTGAAAATATGCATTAATAATTAATTGACATTGTTAGAACCATGCTTGTGTTACTCTCTGTGGAGAAGCGTGCATGTGAGTGTTTGGTGAACTGCAATTGACTGCGACGCACACCAGAGCAAAGTGGTCATGGAAGAATGAATGAAGATGAATGAAGTTCTTAATTACAGGTCATCATACTAACAAATTGTGCCAGCAAGTTCTTAATATGACTGTAACCTAAAGAAAACTATTTCAAAATATATAAAAATTAAAAAAAAAAAAAAATTTTATTCCAAAATGCTATTGAATACACTTTTAAAATCCAAACAATAATTTCTAATGAACAAAAACAAATTTTACTTACAAGATGAATAAATAATAAATAGTTTTTTATGACAAATAAAGTAGTACATTTTATAAGATACATTTATAAAATAATAAAAAAAAATACATCTAAGAAATACATTTAAATGTGTTATTTGCTAAATATTTCAGTGTCCAGACAAAGTATAAAAGCAAGTCTGATTATTATTACTCAAAATCGATTACCATAAGAAACTTGAGAGCACAAGTGATAAAAACTGCATCAACTGTTAACCTAAAAGTAGGACAACGTTTCAGTCTCACAACTGTGCAGGCCACAAGTCGCCTACAGTTTTTTTCACTACCGGCAACAACTTAGTTACGTACACTCACTGATTTGTTTATTAGGAACCTTTATACACCTGCACATTTATTCAAATGTCGAATAAGCCTGCCATGAGGCCAGAGTGCAATAAAAAATTGTCCAAGCACACGTCAAGAGCATCAGTTAACATTAAAATCAAACATTAGAATGGAGAATAAGTGATCTAAGTGACTAAACGCAGCAAGGATCCCTCACTCACTCATTGTCTATAACGCTTTATCCTGTATTCAAGGTCACAGGGGGCCTGGTGCCTATCAGAAGAGACTTACGGCACGAGGCGGGGTACACCCTGGAGAGGGAGCCAATCCTTTGCAGGACACACACATACACACACTTACACAGACTAATTGGTGTTCGCAATTTGCGAACACCAATTAGTCTGACCTGAATGTATTAGGACTGTGGGAGGAAACCCACCAAGCACAGGGAGAACATGCACACTCCATGCATACGGAGACGGGAATCGACCCCGGACCCTGGAGGTGCAAGTCAACAGTGCCACTATACCACCATGCCACCCGCTGCAAGGATGTTAGGTCAAATACATAGATTTTTCAAAAATTTAACTGAAACAATTTATCTTCCACATATACACTTTCTAGAGCTTACACATGATGGTGTGAAAAAAATTGCAATAGTTCAGAGTGAAACTGTCTTTTAATGTGAGTGGTCAAAAAACCCCTTTGGTTTAAGCACACAGGAAGGCTACGGTGACCAAAATACCACACTTTACAACGGCAATGCACAGAAAAGCAACTTTGAGTGCTTAGTTTTACAGAGTCTTAGAATGGGGTTCTTATAATAATTTGATTGAGAAAATTTGTTTTATAAAAAAAGTTTTATAACATTTGATAATAATTACTAAACTATTTTGAATGATAGGTTTGTTTCTTTTGTATGCATTTTAAACAGAACCACTACTTTCAATAAATCCATAGGTAAGCTCTAACTAACCTATAACACTGCTTCGAAGACATTAGTGTTAAGTTTACAGAAGTCAACATCATTCAAGTCTTAAATTACAAAACAAAATAAAATTGGGGGAAAAAAGGAATTTCCAATGCAAGATTTTAATATTGAAATTTTGACAATGTCTCTTGTTACAAATAGTATTAATATTTTTTTTTCTTTACTGTCTGCAGTGTATCTATGATTGTACAGTATTTGCTTTTCTTAAGTTAAACTGCATAGTCTAATAATGTCAATTACGTAGACGGTTGCAGTTTTGCTAACTGCAACTATCTCTATACGTTTATGTATACTGTAGGAATTCCTATCTATTTTCATATTTGGATTTAAACACAAAGGGAAATTAGCACTTTACATTAAAGACAGAAACTCAAGTTTGTGACTTTAGGCAGAGTGACATTTAATTCACATACAAATAGACTTGCAGCTTGTTCTTTATGACATCTGATTTCATTTAGACTCATCAATGATAACTTGTAAACAATAAGTATTTCAGTGACTACCTAGACACAGCGTGTGAAAGTTACAGAAAAAGCATCAGCCTCCCCAGCAATACTCGCACATCCACACAGAACATGCACCCATTAGCACTTAAAGAAATAGAGTAAATAGAGTTAACTACATGAAGATAAGAAAATACACCAGATGTGTTGTTGCATCAGGTTGTTGTTACTGTTGTTAATAAGACGTTACTCTGTTAGCATCCAAAAATGTTAGCATTTAGCATGGTAAATTCATGGGGCAGTTACAGGCGGTTGATCTCCATGCTGCTTTTGGTAACGCTAGAACTAAACATTATCATCTGCTGATTATTGTAGTATGGTATACACTACCACTAAGGTGGTATTTGATCTGTAGTGTAAGCAGGAAGTGTGAAAAACAACCTTGGGTATCATGTGGGTGACAGTTCTGTAGGTGGAAATGCTTTGTTGGTGAGATAGATCAGAAGAAAATGACAAGACTAGTTCCAACCAAGAGGAAGTATACAGCAACTCAAAAAGATCGTTCTTTAAATTTGTCATAAGCAAAACAGGAGAAAACATCTCAGAAAACATGAAACAGGAGGATGGGCTACAGCTGCAAATGATCATACTGGGTTAACTTCTCTCAGCAAAGAACAGGTGTCTGAAACCACAGACCCAAAAACAGGACAGTTAAAGTTTAGGAACAAAGGATATACAAGACAGAAATGTCCAACTTCTGAAAGGTAGGTTAATTTTGCACGAATTACTGGACCAATAGCATTGCGGAGGCATTATTGAGGACCAGCTTGCTTTGATAGGAGCCTTCAGCTAATCTGTACTGTTGGGTAAACGTTCCATCTTCCTCATCCTCCCAAGCTTCTCAGAACTGTCCTTTAACGTTCAGTGAGCAGGTAAAATTATGATTTCCCCCACATTTCTTGGACTTTAAGTTTCTAGTTGGTTTTTCTATAAATTCACAGTCACATTTTCATTGCTGATTGTATATTTTATTCATAAAATAATTAAATAAAGAAACCATAAAAGCTGTGTTACTGATCTCTACTGATACTCATTAGGCATCATACAGTGCATCTTCTGATCCTTGCTTTAAAAAAAAACAAATCTGACGTTTTAATGGGTTTCAGCTACCATGGGGCACATAGAAAAATGCAAAAAATAATAAATAAATAAATAATAAAACAAATTAAAACAATAGTATGACTGTACAACCATGTAATCATTAAACCTGCTTTTTTTATTCCTAAGACCTCCAAATAAAAGTCTAAAAGACTCCTGATTCCCAGACCCAACTATACTTTGGTGATTTCCGGTCCTCAGTCTTCTGATTCCCTAAAGACCCTGAATGGTGCTCCATGTCCAGGAATTATGACATCAGCAGTCCTTAAAGCTGTCTGCCGACAAACGTCCTGTACCTCTGGATTCTCGCTAAGCTCCCTCCATGAGTCTTCATCGGTACAACACTCAAACAGGTCCCCAGCCACAAGAACTTGTCCCAGAACTGTTCCCTTAACAAGAACACTGACATCACGTCCTGTATGGCCAGGTGTAGGGATGATGGAAACCTAATAGATAAAAAGATTTCTACCTCAGTTTCATGGTAAACATTTTTTTTCCACATGAACAATCAGGGCTTAACGTAACATGGCTGTGTGTGCACTTTGTTTTTACGTCTGATAAATCACAACAGCTGCCACCCATCCTTATGCAATTCACATTGTTCATCATACCATCACATCACTACACATCTTAAAACATTTCTACTTTATATTTTCAATTACACATATTTATGATTTATTTTACACGTTTCATCTTACATTCTTATTTGTAAATTTGTATTTCATTTTATTTTAGTGTGGATTTGATTTCACTACCTTACACTCAGGTCGTAATGTGTATGGTTGTGCATGTGACAAAGACATTTTAATTTGAATAAACATGAAGTGAAAGTGCATTTCTGAATCATGTAGTGTTTAAATACTAAACCTGTAGCACAAATGGAAAATCATTTTGAGTCAGCTAGGAGTTGATAACTACGCAAGTACTGTATCATTCCCTCAAACACGGTTGCTAAGTACCATTACCAAATAAATATTAGTCATCAGAGGACATCCTGTAATAAAAAATTTGTGCAGCTTCTGTTCAGCCAACACTTCCGATTCTTAAGGGTGAGGCCGACCTTACTTAAATTGGTACGCATGTATGTATGCACATGCTCACACACTCAAACATCCACGCCCATAAAGTCACACACATACACTTTTCTGCATACAGACCGACCAGTTTGTTAACAGCCAAATTAACTCCATTTTGGCTGGTTTTCTCACAGATTTCTGCATAAACCTTTCAACTTTCAATAACAATAAACTCATGATAATATAATTAATAAACATATAATAATAACAAATTCACCATGTCAACTCATTTCTTCATAGTGCAATATTTGTAATGTGTTTTGTGATTTTTCATGCTAATTTGTTATCTGCTGCAGTATTTTCTTAAATTTGTGTCAAAATTATAACTGTGTGCCATTTAATGTTGCAAAAGGACAGATCTGCTAACGTTGCGCAAAAGCAGAAGTACTGCAAAAGCTTCATTTATGCAATCTTATGCATGGTGTGTAAAAATGATGGGGTGGCCCTGTTGCAAATACGTGTCAACACTTCGATTAAAAAGTGCTTGGTGGCGCTTTATGTCTCTTCAGAATCTGTTACTGTTCGTTTGTGCTCTTTCTTTTTAACTCTGTGTCAGTCATGTCACTTCTTCAAAATCTATAATGAGCAAGGCATGTTCATAGCCATAAAAAGGTTTTCTTTTTAACAGATTAAGTTTAAGATAGGGGACTTGTCATGATGTACAAAGACAAAAATATAATAATTATTTAAACATTCATCCTTTGATGAAAGATTATACATTTATTATATTTTTAAGATATAAAGCAAATACATCTTTAATAGGAGAATGTTTTTTTATGACTGAAAATGATCAGATTTTGCTATTAAAAATTATTATTGTTCTGTAAATAACACTATTTATTAAAATAGACATTTTTAAATCATTATTATTACTTATTACTACTAACTACTACAACAACTAAGTTTGGACACAAGTTTGGATTTATTTTCTACATTCTAGAACAACACTAGATTTTTTTTTCTCAAAACTATGAAATAATTACCTAATGCCATATGGGTTAAGTTTATTAATTTAGAGCAGGCATCAGTAAACGGTAGGCCGAGGCCCATATCCGAGGCCAAGTGACACTCCTATCCGGACTCTTTTCTGATAAATGAGAATAATTAATATAACAGAAATCTAGTGCTTTATTCAAAGATGTATAGACAAATAAAAATATGTTCATTCTTCCCGCGAGATATTTTAAAACCATCTTCTGAAACCGTGGTGAGAATAAAAAGCATTATGAGCTATGAGTCAAAACACGGGTCATTTGAGCAAACATATCCGTAGCAGCCTGAGATGAGGGCGTGAGAAATACCTGAATTGTGAGCCCAGTATGACAAACAATCAGGGTCTTTTCAGATTCATTTACAGCCCAGCAGCATGCAAAAAAAGACTCACTAAGGATTGGATATAGATTGTTTTTTGTATTCCATACAAATACAAGGAAATATACAAGATCATCAAAGTTCAAACTGTCCACAGGTTTAATGTAGTTGCTGAAATTTGACAAATATTACTGACATTTTAAATTGCTTATTTTTTTTAGATGTACAATGAGTAAACATATAGAAATCTGAATCCTAACACAAATATGAAATTTGGATTAAAAAAAAAATTTAAATCTGTACTTTTTTTTTCAGTACCACCCTCAAAAAACATTTTATTTATTAAAAGAGACATTTTAACCTGAGGTGCTTTACAGAGTAGAAGTAGCAGACACATCTGAATATCAGCTGTTCAAGGGAGATTATTGCACATTTTGGACGCCTTTAGTGTTGTTTTACGATATTGAAAGAAATTAAAATCAGGAAAGACCACGGTGTGAGACGGTGTGTCGAAACTTTTGACTTGTGCAGTGTGTGTGTGTGAGAGAGAGAGAGTTCTTACATATGGGTCAATGGGATAGGGTGACCCCTCTGCCAGGTTATTCGGCAGGTATCTGTCCTCCTGACTTACGTCGCATCCCACGACTACTGTTGCTCTGGGAAACAGGTTTAAGTTGCCCACGTGGTCCGAGTGCCCGTGCGTACCGACCACCAAACTCACATCAGCAGGCGACAATCCCTTTTCCTTCAGTTTAGAAAGTAGGAGGTCTCGGTCCCACGGCCCTCCCGTGTCCACTAATATATTCGTGGGTCCGGTCAGTAAGGTAATGCTGCCGTCCGCCCGAAAAGATCCATCATCCTGACTCAGGCAGTAGCCGTGTTTCAGCACGGACACACAGTAAGGTTCACCCAAAATAACCTCTCTCACTTCTGCACACTCGCTCTTCCTAATCCTACAGTCCCCAGCCGCCGCCATGTCAAGTTTTCCTACTACTTTTTTTCAATTCCTTAGTGGATATTAAATGCAAAGTAAGTATAGCCTTTTATGTTATTACTACTACGGAAACGTGCTTGGGACAAATTAGCATTTGGACTTGCGTTATTGCACTATAAACATATAGCGCCATCTTCTGGCTCGGTGCTTGATTGGAGAGCTGGATTTCTGTTTGTCGGGTTAGTTAGAGAGACTGAGCCTTCAATTGTGTGAAGAGACATCCCTTGATAGTAGCATGCTAGCTCAAAGATGTATTCTTCTTATATTTAACCTCAAGGAATTACAATAAATTCACATTCATCTAATGACTGAAAGTTGAGGCAAAGATTTATTTAGTTAAGTGTTTTATTTATTCAATAACCTAATATTCTATGTTTTAAATATATTTATCAGGTACTTTTTCAAACTTAACATTTATAATATGAAAAATAAATTCTCAAAAAAAAATTCATGAACATTTCCCAGAATTCACTCCTATCCCAGGAGTGGGCATTACACCCTGGACAAGGTGGCAATAAATTGCAAGACTCACACACACTAATTTTGAGAACACCATTTATCCTAATCTGCATGTCTTGTGGTTGGTTTGTGGAGAGTACCCTGACGAAACTCATCATGGGGCAAACATGCAAACACCACACAAACCCCCACACACACACACACATTTGGAATCAAACCTTTGACCCCAGAGGTCAACCCACAGTGCTAACCACTATTTCACCATGGTACTGAGTTACTGTAGAAACACGCCTTATGCAATTAAGAAGTGACTAGCGATCACATTATTGCCCTGCACTTCAAATACATTTGCATAAACAAATCTTCAGCAATAGCAAAATCTTCAAAAAAATAAATATTTTTTATATTAAGTAATTAATTTCTATTATTTATGAAGCATCATGTTTATTTCAGAAATTTAAAAAGTCACTTTAAATATTTTTTGTAGCTTAAAGGGACAAAAGCTTGAAGCTGTATAAATATTTAACATCATCTAAGACCAATCTTTAAAACATACAAGCAATAAATGTTCCTGAACTGTTTATTGAACAGTATATATACCTGTACAATATACCTGATTGTTGAATTATCTTTGCCATTGGTCTGCTCTTTTGGTAAACTTAAAATTAGAGTAACATTTGATATTTTTGCCACTCTGTGTCAAAATAATGGTTACATTTCTGGCTGAAGATACTACATTTATGTACAGTGGAAGCTTGGATTGCGAGTACCTTGGTCTGCGATTGTTTCGCAAGACAAGCTAAAATTTTAAATAAAATTTTAACTCAGTAAACGAGCGAGGTCTTGAAACATAAGCAGTATTGTGGGTAATCGTCTCCCATGCTCAGTCTCATGTGCAGTGTGCATGCGCCACTCACATAGTCAACATCCCTAAGCACATATACTGTTTACTATAACACTGTGACCTTGTGTGTGGGGAAAGCATTGTTTATTCAGTGATTGAATGTGTATGTGCAAACTTGCATTTGTGTGGGTGAGAGTCTCTGCTGGTAAACTGGTGTGTGTGTGTGTGTGTGTGTGAGCGCACGTATATTTATGTGTGATAGTGATCCTACACCGTAGCCCCCTTCCTCCTTCTCTCGTTTTCTGGATCTCTTGGAAAGTTGGTATGTGTGTCTGTGTGTGTGTGCACGCTTGTGTTAGTGAGAGTGAGAGTGTGTACACAGGATAAAACTGTATAGATGATGAGTGAGTGAGTGAATGAGTGAGTGGTCAATGTTTGGTATGAAAATTTTCTTACACAGCTCACCAAAGGTAAGAATTGCTTGTACACATCAAAAACAGGCAAAAAGTTTAAATAAAGAGAACTTTTCTTACTTGTTTACCTTATTACTTATTACCTTTTTACCTAACAGTATATTTGGAATTAATGCTTCACAAAAGTGCTGCCATATGAAGTGCTTGATGATACCAGCATGACTTGCCATGACTTGTTTAGGTGTTGGTTCTCATACTGTATATCAGTTACATTATACTTTACTCTCTGTCAATATTACTCTCCTGGACAAACTTCAAACAACACAAAACCAAGTAGACACCTGTAGCAGCTGTAATTTTGTAATCTTTTTGAGACCTTTGACACTAGAGTCAAATGTGCCATAAAATTATGACTTTACCTTTCTTTTTTCTTATATTCCTAATTGTGCTGCTACAGGGAACATTTAGTTGTTATGATCAACAGAAGAATTTTTTTTTTTTTTTGAATCAAACAAAATATTGATTAAATTGGTTATTTATTTTGGTTGTATTATTTTGCTGGGAAATATTTTCCCCTTTTTTCCGGTGCAGAGTGAAGGAAAGATTCTACGTATGAAAACACATCACCAGCTAGTCAGGTACGGCTTATGTCAGAAAATCTATTTCTACTTTTCTAATGTCTAAATCAGACTAATTCAATTTTAATTGATTTAAGTCATTTCCATTTTCTATTCAACTATAATTTAATTTACTCATTATTAAATCCAATGTTAATTAAGACACAGGAATTAAAACCGCAATTAAAACTATATATTTTTTCCCTTAGAGAATGTTTCCCTTTGAATGTCATAGCTTACCATCAATACATACACAGGAATGTCAACAAAATGCAAGGATTATAAATTCTGCACCCTGGAATAAGCCCTACCTCAGTAATAAAAAGGTGATATTAGTTTCTGAACTTGTTTTACCTATCTATGGACATCACTTAGTCTTTCTTTTAATTTTCAATGCAATGGATTTGCTATGCTTATTTATCATGACATTGGTTAATAGCTTAAAATGTGACTGGAGTGACGATCTGTGAACTAAGGTGAGTCACAATTTCAGTAATCATTCACATAATAAGGAAACGTACTGAGTTATTTATTCACTCAAACCTTTACAAAAGTGTTGGAAAAATATTTTAATTCATTCTCATGAACTAATTTATTCTGATCTGGGTCATGTTATAAAGAAAATAAAATGTTCTTGTTAATATTATTTTCTTGCAAGCATAAGTAAAAGCCTCCCTTGTTTGATCAAATTATATCTAAAATCAGCTGTTTAAGCACCATAGCCAAGCAAGTATTCTCTTCTCTGCTTTCTCTATCATGTCAACGAATTCCTTTTAAAAGGAACCTTTGTCATGGATGTTCCTGTTCAAAAATAACATGTAGATGACTGGAAATTCTGATTACAAAATATAAACTTTATATAAAATTTAACCTTTAAGATTTTTAATAAAGCCATGTTGATCTTTAGAACCAAAACCCTGACTTTACTCTGAGAGCATCTTTTAAACCTTTCCAGACACACACACACACACACACACACACACACACACACACACACACGCAGAATATGGTAAATGTTATCAAATAAATGATTAAGTTTATCGTCTTCAAGGTTCGGTAACAAAAGTATTCTGAGATTTTTCGGCTAAAGCCATCATGACATTTTTCCCTAGGGCAAACTGACCTGCTGACACAGTAACTGTTTCAGATTAAACATACCTAATATTACTATATTTCAGTAACTTAAATCTTACATAGCCCTAAATCAGACCAACCATAGATACATATTGAAATATACTTTACATATTGAAATATACTAGTTACATATAAATACATATTGAAAAATACCAGTTACACAAATTACACAGATAAAATTAAATGACAAACAATTTTTCTATACTCATTACATCTGTAGCCTGACCTGACACAAATTCGAAGCCTGGGGGAATGTTTTCAACTGCTTACAGACATGGCCAAGGAGCTAAAGGATATCAACAAGGTACGGAGCATTTATATAATTTAATGCAATTTTGTTATGGTTAAAATACCATAAATAAGAAATTACAAAAAAATATAAATTTTGACCTGCAGGGCAGAAATAAAAGCTCACTGGAAAGGGACAAGAAAGATTCAGGTGAAGACTCTGTGCCAGTCGATTTGCAGAGTAGTAAGAGTCTCATTCTGTCATGGGCCGAAGAACTGGACAGGCTCAATATGTCAAGAAGAGTGACAAAAGAAGCATTTATAAAAACAGAGGTTACAGAAATGAAGAATGAAGATGTGTGTGACATCTCCAAAGACAACGAGAGGATCATGAAGTGGGCACAAGAGTTACAGACTGTAACAGAGGTTAGAAATGAACACTACCTGGAAGAAATAATTTCTGAATGTAACCCGAAGTAAATAATAATCATCATCATCATTATTATTATTATGATGATGATGATTATTATTGTGTGTGTGTGTGTGTGTGTGTGGCTGCATGTACAGGACTTGAATCTGACAGATGAAGATTTAAAGCAGATTCTTACTAACCACAGCAAAAGGCATAAAAAACTAGATGAAGTTCTTCCCTTCCTGGAATTTGTGGCATGGTCTCTTCTCTCACATGACTCAGCGGTGAGATGATATGGCATATAAATTAAATGCAACTCTGACAGTAATCACAGTTGTATATTAATAATAATATTATTAAGGCATGCTTTATAAAATTTTTGCTATAGTAACTCATTCACAGGGATGTGTAAAATCCACTCCATGTAAGTCTAATAAACATGCTCAAGGTCGTGCTGTTATGCTGGATATCAGCACAGCTATGATACAGTTGTACCACCAGCATCAAAGCCTTGCGGATATCCAGCACAAAACGCTCCATCTCATGTGATATTGCTTTTATAACAACAATAAATTTGTTAATTTGTTTGCTTATTTAACCAGTTATTTAGCTCCACCAACATATCCATGAAACTGGAGGAACTAAATAACCGCGACTGTCGGAGCTGGCAACCATCACATTTACATTTACATTTACAATTAGGCCTTTGGCAGATGATCTTATCCAGAGTGACTTACGAAAGTTTCTGTCATTGGATGTGTCAGTGTAAGTTAGTTACAGTTTTTAAATCTTTCTAGCACTAGACGCAATTATTAAGTAGACAAATTGTTATTTAAGATGGCATACCATTGTCAGGTGTGATTTCTTGCTAAAAGTGATTCTGAGTGGTTTTGAATGTGGGTTTTTGCCAGGCAGTTTACTCTCTCTGTTGACCATACAGACCTACTTTCACCCATGCTGCCGACCAACAGTTGGTGTAATTAACGATTGTAGAGCAACGGCTGCTAATAAAATAAAAACAGTTTTAACAAATGAAATCTAAACAGCCCCTCTCAAAGAGCTTTTAGTGGAGTTTTATCAAAGTAATGGTCAATGGTAATTTTCAGTGTCACAGTAACATCTGCATCTGAAAATGGTAGCTGATCAGGGTACAGTTGCTTATAACTACTTGTGATTGCATGATATGCTAGGAACTATAAAAAGCTAAATGATAAATGTTGTTATTATTGCAGGCAATGTTTTTTAACCATTGATAAATTGATGTGCTATAAGAGGATCTAAAAATACGTTTAATGGAATTAATTAACTTTGTGGCGGCAACTTTATATCACACCATCCACTTATGAGTTATTTTCTTATTGCATTCCCATCGTGTCTTATTTCATACTTGACCATGACCATGGAAGATTAACCTAACATGAAAAAAAAAAATTTTCAGGATGATGTTTCAAAAATTTGGTTGCCAGCTATGCAGAAAACATGGAAGACAAGTAAGAGCTCCAACTCTTTTAGAATGCTGGATAGTTAGTCTAACAGACACTCTATTGATATTTTCTACATGTGTTTTTTTTTTAGGAAGCCAAAAGTATATACCTAATTCAGGTAGGAAAGAATAATAACATATTATAAAAAAAAACATTATGCAGACAAAAGATTATGCCATGTTTAAACAATAATCCTATTTTTCCTAAAGTTTGGCAGTGGATTCAGAGTTCCTCAGGTAAAAAATTTACAATCAAACAAATATTAATTTACCATATTCATCATTTTGAAATAACTTTATGAAATCTGTTGTTACTCGCCAGTTGATGTGCGGCTAGATCCCAGTTCATGCTACCCAGGTCTGCATGTGTCAGAAGACAAACTGACAGTGTGTGAACACCATCAAGGATTTGTGTGGGACAAGCCTCAACAGTTTGACAAACTGCCATTCATCCTTGGGGTCAATGAAATCTCTACTGGAAGACACTACTGGGAAGTGAAGGTATCAGCAGAAGGAAGATGGAGGTTAGGGGTAGCAGATGCATCTGCTCAAAGAAAAGGTCACTTCCACATCACACCAGAAACAGGGTACTGGACTATTTGTAACAGGCCTAAGTCTCTAAAGGCGGGCACTGATCCCCCTACTGAGCTACCAAAATCTGTACCACTTGAGGTGGTTGGGATTTATGTGGACTACAAGGAGGGACAAGTGTCTTTCTATAATGCTAAGAGCAGATTTCATATCTATACTTTCACAGAGACCTTTAGAAAAGTGCTTTTTCCTATTTTTGCTTGTGTGGATGACAACACTGTGCTAAAAATCTGCACATAATGAATGTTTGAATTTAATGAAAAGCAAGAAGTGATGCTTCAAGAGATCTTCATGTACCACTATTTCCTCTGTCTCTCAATTTGCATGATGAATAAAAAACTAACAAATATTATTAAATAATAATAATAATAATAATAATAATAATAATAGTACAAGTTTTTGAAGTAAATATGTCATTTATATTATTATGTTATTTGTGACACATTAATATTAATCATCCCAGGAAGTTCACCTGGAGACAATCACACACCCAATCTTACACAACAGGCAATTTGGAAACACCAGTCTCCCCCTTTCGACTACTGTCGAAATGATGTCCTACTGTATAATATAGCGTACTGATTTTATGTATTTATTAATTATTACTAGCTGATCAAATATGCTGTCAGAAAGTAAATACTTTTGCAGCTATCATTTCCTTTTTTTCTATTTTTTCTTATATTCATTTCCTTTAAACCTTTAGTAGGAAGAGTTTTGCAAATAAATCTGACAAAGGCATTTTTGTGTTTTTTGAATCTTTTATATTTTTGGCCCAAAATTACATAAACAGCTAATAATCCTCTTAAAACTACATTGAACAGACGGTATGTATATGTGCATCACATCTATATTGTTTGACAAAAAAATGAAAGGTAGAACTTGATCTGAGATAATGTCTAATACCTAAAGGCAGATGTGTAAGATAAATAAATAAACTAGTAAATACAGTAACTTATGCATCTACAGTCTATATTACAGTTGTCAAACTGACAGCAGTTACAAGAGTTATATAAGCCAAGTAGGTTGAAAATGTAAGGATTCTGTTGCAATTCGGAGTTAGTGAGTTACAGTACCATGCTCAAAAATCTAGCTTGGTTAGATGAGTTAAAGGTTGCCATAACACAAGGTAAGGTCAAACTGGTAGACCATTTTTTTTGCAATTTCTTTGCCAGCCTCCTTATAGCTTAATCATAGGGATCAGATTTTCTGATTGCTTTACTGTTGTTTTCTTAAAATAATGTTGTGTAGTTCAGAAGCATTGATTATTTCTTCTTTTGTGTAATGTTACATGCACACACACATTAACTAATAGGAAAATTTTCACATATTTATGCATCAGCTTGTACCATCAGGCTTAAGTAAAGTGAGTCAAGCTAGCTAGACTATGCTGTAATTTTTATTATGGAGATGGAATGAAATATAAATTTTTTTAAAATAAGTGAATAAATATCCCAAACCGCAGGACCCTCAAGTCACTTTTATAAACACATGAAACTAAAATAAACAAAGAATAATATGGAATTTAAAGTTCATGGCCTAGTTATGTTAGTTCTAATTAAACAGTTACATTTGAAAACATAATCATAATTATTTTAACATAATTTCAACCTTAATTACAAAACAAACAACTAAAAATTTCAGTATTGTTAATGCTTTCCTGCTGGCCCATCTGTAGTATCTTGATAAGCTTCTAAGGGTCTGAGGCCCAAACTTTGGGAAATGCAGATCCAGAATGTCTTTGTATACAGAACCTTTAAGATTTGACCTGGAATACTTAAACATGGAGCTTAAACATGTTCCAGCATGTCAAATACCCACAATCAGTCACTCAAATCCTTCATCATTTTTTATGCTTTCAACACATCGACTTTAAGACAAAAAGTTCACACACAGATTGATATATCCCACCCACTTCGAGGTGACATTGTAACAAAATATTGTAGCTGTGGCTACTGTGAGAAGAGACAAATTGTGATAGCTAGTCTTCCGGATCAGAGCAGCTCCAAAACTGCAGCTCTTGTGAGTTTTTTCTGGTCTGCATTGGTCAGGACATACCAAAAGTGGTCCAACAAAGCAAACAAGTGAACTGGTGACAGGCTCATGAGCTGCCAAGTCTCATTGATGCACACAGGGAGCGAAGAGTGGCCCATGTACGTAGTCTGATCCAATAGAAGAGTTAGTGTAGCTCAAACTGATGAAAACGTTAATGCTGCTTCCAATAGAAAGGTGTAAGAACACACAGTACATCACTGTTTTGGTGGCAAAATGGATGACCTACTTAATATTGTATAAGTGGTCATAATGTCACGGTGGTGTAGTGGTTAGCACTGTCGCCTTGCACCTCCAGGGGTCCGAGTTCGATTCCCGGCCAGGCTCGATTCCCGTCTCTGTGTGCATGAAGTTTGCATGTTCTCCCCGTGCTTGGTGGGTTTCCTCCGGGTACTCCGGTTTCCTCCCACAGTCCAAAGACATGCAGATTAGGCTAATTGGCGTTCCCAAAAATTGACCATAGTGTGTGTATGTGTGTGTGCTCTGCGATGGATTGGCACACTGTCCAGGGTGTACCCTGCCTCGTGCCCTGAGTCTCCTGGGATAGGCTGGGATAAATACAGGATAAAGCGGTATAGAAAATGAATGAATGAATGGTCATAATGTTATGGCTGATCGGCGTACATAGTGTACAAACTGACAGAGGCTACATGAACTAAATGATGAGATAAAGAGTCTGCTGGACTATGCCTTTTTGTTTTCATTTTTCTGTAAAACTAAGTTGTAAGTCACAAAACTTCAATAAGTCTACCTTGGCCCTATATAATTTAGCTTATGGCAAAACACATTTTACAGCACAGTATATGGCATATAACACATTGGCCATTTCCTTGTCATAAATCTTGTCATAAGATCTATGTACCTCGTAATTCTTTATAGTTATATTATTAAGTGAATACAATGATTAAGACCTAGTAAGGATCAGAAGGATAAATAGACGTAAACATAAGATATTTGATAGTGATATTTGTGAAATGATGTGATTTTTTTTTTATCTACCATGGATAAAATCTAAACAAACACAACCACAAGTATATAGTTGTTGCACTAAAGTCATATTCTTTTCAGACCTTTGTACCGATCATAAACATTTTAATTTCCCTTTACTGGAATATAGCTTCAAGGTTCACTGCTTCAAAAAACACTTTAATTTCATCGTCAACAGAGGAAACAATGGTATGTTAAGTTCTACTCATATAACATGACTTTCTTGATTATTTTGAATGGTATACAATCAATCTTGCTAAGAATATTTCTTATTTTATATATAGAAAAAACGGACAGACTCCACAAGTGAAAAGTCATCACCAGTCTCTCAGGTAGGAATCACAAAGAATATGTTAAAGCAGAAAATCCACTTAAATTAGTAACATTTATTGTCTTTTATGTCATGGCCAGACTTAAAACCCTATATCTAGTTTATAAATAGGATTTCTGTTGCTTAGAATTTAAGCTTTGTATAGGCTAATTTATTTTTATTTTTATTTTTTTTAGAATTTATTGTTATTAATAAGAAAAAAGTTAAAGAAAGTAAATTAAGTTAAAGCATCCTTTTTCCCTAAGGAAATGTTTCCTATCTCTTGGCAAAGCCTCCCATCAAAATGTACACAAGAATTACTAGAGAAGGCAACAGCTGTACATTCTGCACCATGGAGTAAGCCTACTCTCAGTAATAATAAGGTAATTTTAGTTTCTAAATCTGTTATTACTTGTGCTTATGAACATACCTGAAACGTTTCTTTATTAAATTTTATTTAACTGGAGTGGCATGCACTGGCTTGGTTTATTTACCAAGGCATTGGTTAATGGCTTAAACTCTGACTAGACTGTTCCACTATGAACCAGGTTGTGCCACTATTTTCATAATCATTCCGTGATAAGGAAACACACTGATTTATTTATTCACCAAAGTGTTTTAAAAAGTTAATGCTAAATATTTCCTAAAGAATTTTTTATATATATAATTATAGATGGTCAGGTTTCCAAAGCAAATTTAATTGAAACAAAGTATTTATGCATTAATCCATCTTTGGGGACTGTTTTGTTCTGTTAAAAATTATGACAGGCAATGGCCGGTAATAAAAAGTAAAAATATGTTGCACAGCTCTACTCAGAAACCATACGGGTTTCTCCAAAGGGGAAACCCCATGTAACTCATTTTTAAAATCAAATTGGTTATAGCTGTTCCTGAAATAGAGTATAATAAAAAAAAAAGTTCAGATTTTTTAATTATCTCTATTTAAGCCCCATAGTGCCCCAAACATCCTGTTTCCCCTATAACTTTGTGTTCTATGCTGTTGTTATATAGTACACTATTGTAACAATCCTGTTTTAATTGCAACACATATCTACTGTAGCCTGACCTCATGCAAATACAAAGCATGAAGGAATGTTTTCAGTTGCTTACAGACATGGCGAAGGAGCTAGAGAAAATCAGCAAGGTACAGCACAATGTGTTAATTATTAGAGTTTATAGATATTATAAATGCATTATCATTGTGAAAAACGTAAGTGTTTGAAACTAAAAACATATGTATGTACACATTTTGATCTGCAGTCAAATAAAGGTTCACTGAAAAGTTACAAGAAAGATTCAGAAGAAGACTCTGTGTCAGTCGATGTGGAGAGCAGTAAGAGTCGCATTCTGTCGTGGGCCAAAAAACTGGACAGGCTCATGATGTCAAGAAGAATGACAAAGGAAATGTCCATGAAAGTAGAAGTTACAAAAATGAAGAATGAAGATGTGTGTGACATCTCCAAAGACAACGAGAGGATCATGAAGTGGGCACAAGAGTTACAGACTGTCACAGAGGTTAGAAATAAAAACTACCTTGAAAAAGTTATGTCTGAATGTAAACCAAAGTAAATTATTATTATTATTATTATTATTATTATTATTATTATTATTATTATTATGTGTGTGGCTGCACGTACAGGACCTGAGTTTGACAGATGAAGATTTAAAGCAGATTCTTACTAACCACAGCAAAAGGCATAAAAAACTAGATGAAGTTCTTCCCTTCCTGGAGTTTGTGGCATGGTCTCTTCTCTCACATGACTCTGAGGTGAGATGATGTGGCATATAATTTAACTGCAACTCTGACAGTAATCACAGTTGTATATTTATAATAATATTATTATTAAGGCATGATTTCTAAAATGTTAGATGTGCTCTTATGCTGGATATACTAGCACAGCTGTGATACAGTTGTACCACCGACATCACAGCCTTGGTGATATCCAGCATAACAGCACAACCATGAGCATGTTTATTATGGAGTGGCTTTTAAACATCCCTATGACAACAAGACAAAATGTGATATTGCTTTTACACAACAGTTCACCAAACACCATTTATTATTAACAGATTATGATTTGTTTGCTTATTTAAGTTATTTAGCTTCACCAACATATACCATTCTGCAACTGGCGGAACTAAATAACTGCGACTTTTGGAGCTGGCGACCATAAGTGAAATTTACATTTAGGTATTTGGTAGATGATCTTATCCAAAGTGACTTACAGAAGTGCTTTAAAGTTTCCATCACTGGATAGATGAGTTAGTATACAGTAATTAACAGGGGTGACAGCAGTTTTAAAATCTTTTTCGCACTAGAAGCAGATATTAAGTAGACAAACTGTTATTTAAGATGACATAACGATTGTGGAGCAACTGGTGTATAATAAAATATAAAATATATAAAATTTCCAGTGTCACAGTAACAAGAAAATCTGCAAATGAGTGAACGATTGCTTATACTATAACTACTATTGCATAAGTGATTGACTGATATGCTAGGAACTGTAAAAGGTTAAATGATAAATGTTCTTCTTTCCCATAAAGGGTGTAATCAATGATAAATTAATGTGCTATAAGAGGAGCACATCATAATTTTCTTATTGCATTTCCATCGTGTCTTATTTCATATTTCTAAATAAATCATTGAAAGTGATCATGACTGCAGAAGATTAACAAAGGAAAAAACTTTTTTTTCCAGGACGATGTTTCAAAAATTTGGTTGCCAGCTATGCAGGAAACATGGAAGACAAGTAAGAGCTCCAACTCTTAGAATGCTGGACAGTTAGTCTAACAGTCACTCTATTGATATTTTCTATATGTGTTTTTTTTAGGGAGCCAAAAGTATATACCTAATTCAGGAAGGAAAGAATAATAACATATTATAAAAACATTATGCAGACAAAAGACTATGCCATGTTTAAACAATAATCCTATTTTTCCTAAAGTTTGGCAGTGGATTCAGAGTTCCTCAGGTAAAAAATTTACAATCAAACAAATATTAATTTACCATATTCATCATTTTGAAATATCTTTATGAAATCTGTTGTTACTCGCCAGTTGATGTGCGGCTAGATCCCAGTTCATGCTACCCAGGTCTGCATGTGTCAGAAGACAAACTGACAGTGTGTGAACACCATCAAGGATTTGTGTGGGACAAGCCTCAACAGTTTGACAAACTGCCATTCATCCTTGGGGTCAATGAAATCTCCACTGGAAGACACTACTGGGAGGTGAAGGTATCAGCAGAAGGAAGATGGAGGTTAGGGGTAGCAGATGCATCTGCTCAAAGAAAAGGTCGCTTCCACATCACACCAGAAACAGGGTACTGGACTATTTGTAACAGGCCTAAGTCTCTAAAGGCGGGCACTGATCCCCCTACTAAACTACCAATATCTGTACCACTTGAGGTGGTTGGGATTTATGTGGACTACAAGGAGGGACAAGTGTCTTTCTATAATGCTAAGAGCAGATTTCATATCTATACTTTCACACAGACCTTTAGAAAAGTGCTTTTTCCTATTTTTGCTTGTCTGGATGACAACACTGTGCTAAAAATCTGCACATAATGAATGTTTGGATTTAATGAAAAGCAAGAAGTGATGCTTCAAGAGATCTTCATGTACCACTATTTCCTCTGTCTCTCAATTTGTATGATCAATAAAAAAGGAACAAATATTATTCAATAATAATAATAATAATAATAAGAAGAAGAAGAAGAAGAAGAAGAAGAATATAAAGTGTTTGAAGTAAATGTCATGCATTAATATTAATCAGAAATTTTGGTAAATTATGATAATTAAGTAGATTAATCACTCATTCATTTCTTAATTTTTCATACATCTTAGCCTGGGTGGGTCACAGGGGCATGGAGCACATCCCAGGAGGTTCACCTGGAGACATTCACACACCCAATCTCACACTACAGGCAATTATGGAAAAATCCCCCTCCCCCTTTGGACTGTGTAAGAAAACCTCATGTTAGTTCAGAGTGACATACTGTATAATATAGCGTACTGATTTTATGTATTTTTATATAAGAAAACTAGCTGATATGCTCTCAGAAAGTAAATACTTTTGCAGCTATCATTTCCTTTTTTTTCCCCTTATATTCATTTCCTTTAAACCTTTAGTAGGAAGAGTTTTGCAAATAAATTTGACAAAGGCATTTTTGTGCTTTTTGAGTCTTTTATATTTTTTGACCCAAACAACATTACTTACACAGCTAATAATCCTCTTAGAACTACGTTAAACAGACAGCATGTACATGTGCATGACATCTTTATTGTTTGACAAAAAATTCAATGTAGAACTTGATGTGAGATAATGTCTAATAACTAAAGGCAGATGTGTAAGATAAATAAATAAACACAGTAAATAAGTAAATACAGTAAGTTATGCATCTACAGGCTATATTACAGATGTCAAACTGACAGCAGTTACAAGAGTTATGTTAGCCAAACAGATTGAATAAGTAAGGATTCTGTTTCAATTTGTAGTTAGTGAGCTGTACCATGCTCAAAAATCTAACTTGGTCAGATGAGCTACCAGTTGCCAAAACACAAGGTAACCTGGTCAAACTGGTAGACCATTTTTTGCAACTTCTTTGCCAGCCTCCTTATAGCTTATCATATGGATCAGATTTTCTGATCGCTTTACTGTTGTTTTCTCAAAATACTGCTGTGTAGTTCCGCAGCATTGATTATTTCTTCTTTTATATAATGACACAAAAATGCTAAAAAGAGCTCTTACGTGTTTTAGGTCCATGTATTCGCTTTCAATATTTGCCACTTAGTTATAAGTTACTGTGCAGTTGATCTTAATACAGTCAATTCAATTAAATTCAGTTTTATTTATATAGCGCTTTTAAACATTGGTCATTGTCGCAAAGTTCCTTTCCAAAATCAAAATATAATTAGGGAAATGAGTATGAAATGTGTGAGAAAATATGTATAAATCAAAATGATCAGATTGTCCCTGATAAACAAGCCGAGAGCAATGGTGGCATGAAAAACTCCCTGAGATGAAAATGGGAAGAAACCTTGAGAGGAACCAGACTCAACAGGGAACCCATCATCATTTGGTCAATAACATATAGCAGGGACTAATCTGCAGTCATACTGTGTGTTACGCAGCTGAAAGTATAAGAGGACTGGTGTGGACTGTGTATGACTGTGTATGTGACAAATAACATTTTTATTTGGAGTATGACTGCAGATTAATCCTTGCTATCCGTTATTGACAGATACAGATACAAAACTGTTTGTGGGAATTTCAGGTTTGAACAATGGAGTGACTCTAAGACCATCTTCATGGTGAAGTGGAACTGTCCCCAGTCACCACATGCATTAAAAACAGACCCTGCCAGCTCAGGTACAAGAAAATGCTCTATCCCCTGCTGTAGTTTCCTGTTTGCTACAGGTCCTTCTCAAATAAAAAACACTTCTCTTTTATTAGTGAAATATGCTAATTTTTTTAGATAGGGATTTTGGGTTTTCATGAGCTGTATGCCACAAACATCAATATTAAAACAATAAAAGGCTTGAACTACTTCAGTTGTGTGTAAAGAATCTAAAATATATGAAAGTCTAATGTTTATCAGTACATTACAGAAAATAATGAACTTTATCACAATATGCAAATTTTTTAGAAGGACCTGTATATGTAGTTTGGAAACCTAAGTACGGGGAGACATGCAAACTCCTGAGGTGGGAATCAAATCTTGGATGTTCAACTTGAAAGTGCTAACCACGAAGTCACCGTGCCGCCTTAAAAATAGTACTACTAGTAAGTATTTAATCGCATTTCTAACTTTTTTACATGTCCACAAAAAAAACGTAAAATAAAAAAACACAGTAGGTGTAATATCCGTGTGAACCTCAGTGGGGCAGTAACACGCTGCAGTCATGTCTAAACGTGACAGAAGAAGAAATTGCGCTGAACCTCTGCTCACTTCCTCTTAATGACTTAAAATAAGTGATATAGTACGTTTTCAGTGATGCTGGACTTCAGTCAGGTTTCTGGTCTCAGGCTGTAGGACAAGCGAATGTTTGTCAGTTGAATTATATATTGAGAGAGATTCACATTTGTTACATCTACGACGTTTGCTCAGACTGTTCCTCGTTCAGTCATGGAGCCTTTCAAAGACATTCTGGTGACTTATTTAATGCCAGAAAAATGTTACGACGAGTTCTTCCTGAATTTTAATTTTCTGCACGGTAAGCCTGAATTTACATTAAAAAAAACAACAACCTTGAACATGTTTCATTTTGTTTTTAACTTGGGCGAGATCATCTGCTAAATTTAATCCTAAACTTATAATATTATTTAAATGAAATGTGTTAGCTGTCAAGCTAACGTTCGCCTTGATGTCAGTGTCACTTGTCTAATCCTAACTAGAGTTCATCAGGAGGAATTATCCAAATTATATAAGATGCACCTTTTTTACAACCTGAAAGCGTCTATTTTTCTTTATTTAACAGCAACGTCGTTTCCATAGTTACAGACATGGGCGTCGCTAGGTCTTTTATCGCCCCCTAACATTTGTACTCAGCCCCCCTAAAATTAAACTTCACACAAATTAGTGCTCGCCCATCGTCCCCTTTAAATTTGATATGAAAGCGGCGACAGACTTCGGCTCCTCCCCGTCTTCAATTCGCCGTCACAGAGGGAGGATTAAGGCAAGGTGTGTGTGTGTATCTGCATCAGTGCAGTCCTTTCTCATAAATACTGTTTACAAAATGTCATGAGGGATTAATCAGTTAAATCTTCGCTGTGTTCACCCTCATCACACCAGCTGTTTCCTCTAGTGAACATGAAGCCCTTAATACAGAATACAGACTCTATGAACCTACAGTCTACTTTATAAAACAATCATGCTGCTGCTGTTTTAATTGGAAAACCTAACAGTCTATATAAAACAGTGCATATGGCATTAACTACCATAGAGTTATGCACATTAATGATAGAAAATAATGACAGCATTCAGTGCACTCGTTTAACTGTATAGCAGTGTGATTTACAGAGATAGAAAAATCCTTTTTTTTTTTCTTTTTTTTTTATAAATATTGTATTAAATAATGTCCCAAATCGTAAAATACATTTATTAGCCTTAGAGTAGGGGTTTTGTCACTTTGATTTAGAAAAAGTACCTTTTTTTTAATAAAAAAAAAAAGAATGACATTAAAAAGATGCTTTGTTTAATTACATTAAAACAATGTTTGTTTATATTAATGCATTTTAATAAATGGCCTAGTAGCTATGAAATCTTAATGAGTTGAATAGAGAACCTACTGTGTTATTTATGTAGTAGCTAAAACACTCATTTAAACTAGATAACATGATCAAAGTTTTAATATTTATATTTAACTGTAGATGGAAGGTTTTCAAGTCACATGAAAAAAAGATATTCTATTCTTACCTGCTGCTCATTTGGAGACTCCCCATGTGACTTGTAAAACCTTCCATCTCCAGTTCTGTGTTCAGTTCTACAGTTCAGTTCTCTTAAAGCGCAGCCTCTCAGGCACATTTACACTGTGTTACGAACATTGATTGGGAAGTCATTGCATCAGAAACTATTTTTCACATTTTTTTTGAGCCCCCCCCCCCCCCATAACTGATATCTGGTTACAGATATTTAATGCCTTGGCTAGTTGTGTATGTTGTGCACGTTGGGGGCGTGGCTTTACACAGGGCACGTTCTCATTAGTTGCTTCAGGCTCATGCTTTCTGCTTTCAGTGAAAAAATGCTTTTATTCTACATTATACACATTTCCTGGCATTGTATATACTGTGTCTGATCATGTACTTTACAAACTCCCCACAGTGGACTGTCTGAAGATAATAATTAGCAAAGGGTTAGGAATTGGAATCATCCTCGGCTCAGTACTTGGTAAAGATACGCCTCTGCTTTCACAATTTCTTAATTTTTTAACTAACCCCTGTACTATTTTTAATGTAATAATTAACTTATTGTGGTTGTACTTTTTGTACACAGTGAAATTGCCTCAGATCCTGAAATTGATCGGTGCTAAGAGTTCAGAAGGACTGAGTTTTAAATCTGTGCTGCTGGAGCTGCTTGCTATCACAGGCACTATGGCCTACAGTATCGCCAAAAGCTTTCCCTTCAGGTAGGCCACTGTCACACTGACATGCCCAAAAGCTGTTGCACACACATTGACCTCTTGATACCATATGACCAACACTGTACCTTCCAGACAGTTTAGTGGGTGAAGCATTGATTTGCAAACTCTGTGCTTGCTTGCTCTCTCTTGTACACGCAAGTATAAAGCCAAAGAACTCACGTTGTCCACTTTGAGATGTAGTTCTTGGGGTTTTTTGTATTTCTCTGCGATCAGTCTGGCATTGCTGAGGTGTTATGGTTGCTCTGAAGCTCTCCGTTGGTGGGTCTGGTGGTGTCTTGCATCTTCCTCTTCACAACACAGCATAGATGCTATATGGAGTTTAGGTCGGGCGAGTTTGCTGGCCAATCAAGCACAAGGATGTCATGGTTCTTAAACCAGGTATTAGTACTTTTGGCAGTGTGGCAGGTGCCAAGTCCTGCTGGAAAATGACATCAGCATCTCCATAAAGCTGGTCAGCATAAGCAAGCATGAAGTGCTCTAAAGCTTCCTTGTAGACGGCTAGTAGAATACAAAATTTTGTGTGATAGTGTGAAATTTTCACAGTAGCTGCAACAGGTATCCGATGTGTGTACATTACCAGAGTAACGCATGGAGGATGTGATGTCTGTGTTGGTAACATAGCAGGGTGTTCTGAATGGAGGAATTTTGTGCATGGAAGTTCCCTTAACCAACTTAAGCATAAGTTCTCAAAGTCGTTTTATTTAAAACAGGAAACACCTCACTGATGCATGTCTGGTCTGATCCCACAAAAGAGCTACAGTAACACAAATTGTTGAAAAAGTAAATGCTGGTTCTGATAGAAAGGTGTGAGAAGACACAGACTGGTCAGGGTGCCTATGCTGACCCCTTTCCTGATGTAAGCGCCGACAGTGAGCAAATAAGCATGGACTGGACCACAGAGGAATATAAGAAGGTGGCCTGGTCTGAAGAATCACTCTTCTTTTTTAAACTACATTTGAATGGCCAGGCGTGTGTGTTGCTTACCTGGAGAAATGATGGCATCAGTATGCACTAGGAGCAATAGGCAACCCACAGAGGCAGTGTGATTCTCTGGAAAATGTCCTGCTGAAAAATCTTGGTTCCAGCCATTCATGTTCATGTTACTTTGACACGTAATGCCTACCTAAACATTGTTGCAAACTAAATACACCTCTTTATAACAACATGCTTTCCTAATGGCAGTCTTCAGCAGGAGTATGTGAGAAATTGTTCAGGAATGGTTTAAGGACCTAAAAAAAGTTTGAGGTGTTGAATTGGCAGATACCATCAATGATCGAGTCCAAGCTTTTTATGGATCAGGTCTGTGTAAGTGGGACAAGGGGAAATTGCGCAATATTAGCCATGTGGTTGTGTTATGGCTGATCAGTGTATGCTGATATCAGATATTTGATAAGTTGTTTAAAACATTTTTCATCATTTGATTAATGTGGTTATTTGTGCATTTGTTGTTGTTGTTGTTTTTAACTGCACTTTTAATCACAGTGCCTGGGGTGAAGCGTTATTCCTCATGTTGCAGACAGTGGCTATTGGATTTCTTATCCAGCATTATAAAGGAAGCACGGTTAAAGGTAACGGATTGAATAACAACATCAATAATAATAATAATAATCTGTAGGATGAGAAGTGATCTCCAGTTTAATCATTTCTGTGTGGCTATTTGCAGGCTTGAGCTTCCTGGTCATCTATTTTGTCCTCCTGGTTGTCCTTATTTCTCCCATCACCCCCATGTCTGTTGTCACCACCATGCAAGCCTCCAACATGCCAGCTATAATCTTTGGAAGGGTGTGTGACTTCTTGTCTCAATGTTTAACTGAATTATGCTGAAATATAATGCGTTCGAAAAGTCTGACATTGAAAGCATTAAATCAACTCTTTGGATTCTGTTTGTATTTAGCTTATTCAGGCAGCTACCAATTACAAGAATGGCCACACGGGACAGCTGTCAGCTATTTCTGTGTTCTTGCTGTTTGCTGGTTCCCTTGCACGTATATTCACTACAGTGCAGGTAGGCTTGCAGAGCACATCAGGATTATTTCAGCTGCCTCTCCTGTTACTATATACTATATGTAGCTAGAATCTGGGTAAGATTCAAGACCGTTGATCTTAGGAAGCCCTTATGCTTTAAGCAAGCCATTAACCCTGATCTTCTGCTGTGACCATAACTTTTTTTTTTTTTTTCCAGAAGCATTTTGTTTTTCTGTGATTATGTATGATTGCTACAAATATGTTTAATTGTTGTTGTCCCGATAATTTATTCAACCTCACACTATATTCTTGTCTGGCTAAAGGAAAGGCAAAAAAAAATATTTGACTAGATATGGATTACCAATGCATGTAAATAGATAAAGTACTGTCAAATGTCTTGACCCCATTTGTTCATATTTTGCTTCCAGACTTTATTATATTTTTTAAATTATATTTTTGTTTTGTTAACAAGACCAGAAAAATAGCAGAGCCAGATTAATATACAATTGATACCCAGCAAACAATATTCAGTTAATATAAAAGAGTGATCATGGAAAAGCCATGAGCAAAACAGTTCAGTGAAAGAAAACAAAAATAAAAAAATATCAGGACTAGAGTTTTGACTGTTTAAGTAAATCCTACAAAGTGTCCCATATCCGCCAGAATAAATCAGATTTGTTCTGTAAGTCATATGTAAGCTTTTCCAAAGGAAGGAGATTAGCCATTTGTGCCAAACACATCTTCAAAGTTGGTACACGAGATGACGACTATAAGATGAGTAAACATTTCTTTGTCGGGTGAATAATTAAATTTAGTAAACAATTTAAATCAGAAGAGAGATATAATGTAAGTTTTACAATTTAGAAGGTGGATAGTGGAAGACCAAGTGAGTTTTCTATCCAGTATTCTCTATTGTATTTTAAAGTTAATGGTCTCCAGGCTTTGTGAAGGACATTTTCTGCCTCTCATTTCCAGTCCAGTACCTGACCAGTCACAGAGGACTTTTTTTTTTTTTTTTTTTTTTTGGCGCCAAGGTACACTGTGACCTGTGAAATCATTCAAGCATAAAAACCCATCTAACTTAAGGCATGAACCTGTGAGAAACATGTCCAGATTAGTGTAATGGTGATGCTGCATGGTGAGTGGTTGGAACAGGCGAGAGGAGAAATGAGGTTGCTGATGAGGTTATTACAATTTAAAAATCAGTTGTTTATGTATTTTTGGGCATGTTGCAGGCTGCTGCAGTAAAAGATTTGTTCCCTTTTCCTTAGTTTAATCTGTATAATTTAATCCATATAATATGTGGCTCAGGATTTCTGCACAGTACTGTACACTGTATACCAGCTGTGTTCTAATGCAACTGAACCCTAATTGGCTGGAGAAAAATAATGTCGCAGTTTTTTTATGTGTTGTATTTTCCTGTATGTTTCTACAGGAGACAGGTGACACCCTGATGGCTCTTTCTTATATCATCTCATCCTGCTGTAATGGTGTGATCGCTGCTCAGCTTCTATATTACTGGAATGTCAGTCCAGTCGTTAAGAAGAAGGCTGAGTAGACAAAACAGTGGAGGATCTGAAGCTATTCGTCCTCTGTGTTTAGTCCAGGGAACTTGCTGCTTTGAGCAAATTTGGAACGAAATCTTTGTATGTGATTTTGGAATGTTGATCTCTCTTGAGATCGGTTATTTAAAGCAGCAGGTTTCACAGAGTTGGTACATACATACTTTAAGCAAGCAGTAAGTTTAGAGATACTCCTTTAGTGCTCTACACAGAAGGCCATCTACACCTATTAAAAAAAACTGCTGTGGCCTAAATTATAGGACCAAAAGAAACTTTAAGAAGGACCCTTATATTAATGATTGGTGATAATTCAGATGACTAAATAACATCATCGGTTGAAATGCCAATTTTTTTGTCCAGTTTTCCTTATTTCCTTAGCTCAGGGAAATGGTAAATTTTATTCATATTTAGAAACCCATGCACCATGGGAATTCCTTTTACTGTTTGTTGGGTTTATTGTTTATACTGCGTAATTTTTCTATATACTGAATTATTCTAGAAGCTGCTAAGGTAAACCATCACAGATGAGGAAAAATGGCCGCCTATACAATGTGACTAGAATTTCATCACGAGGTTTGGCTGTTGTCGAAGATGGTGTTAATATAATGGCTTTACCCATCAAGTATGAGTGTTTCCTAAACAGTTTCCTCAAATTCCTACAGTTCTGGTATTTTCTTTTTTCCTAGAATGAAATAGAATTATTCAGTTTTGTAAAAATCAGTCATAACAAATGGGGATTTTAAAAAATGTGTCAAAATGTCAGCGGATATTTGAATAGTTCCTTTTGCACTTTGTCCTTGTAACGTCGTCTATATTGAAGGATGAACAAATTGGTGAATTGACCAAATTGATTGGTTGGTTGCAAATAATTAGATTTCATGAACCAAATTATCTGTTGAAATTGTGTTAGTTTATCCCTAGAAATGTTATGACACTTTGCTTCTTTGGTAAGTAGTACAGGCTTTTTAGTTAATTATATAAGC
This sequence comes from Channallabes apus, assembly GCA_030522415.1. Taxonomy (NCBI): domain Eukaryota; kingdom Metazoa; phylum Chordata; class Actinopteri; order Siluriformes; family Clariidae; genus Channallabes; species Channallabes apus. The sequence continues at coordinate 25,346,270 of CM060108.1, read as the reverse complement.
TATTGGATACAGTGAATTCTGTGAACAGTCTATAAACGCTTTTGTCCTTTTTCATTTTCCCAAGTCAGTGGGTCCACCAACATACACTATGAATTCATCTTTTGAATTAAAATATAATCAACTCAAAGCCAGTGTATGATCTTTAACTTTGTGCTCTTTAATTTAAGAGGAGTGTGTGGTTATTGATGCATTCAGCCTGTAGAGGGCAGCAAGTTGCCTGCCAGTTACCTGCACACACTAATCTCTCCCCCAATTTACACAATAGCTTCTGTGATCCCACTTCAAACCAACATTAAACTCTCTCTCTCTCTCTCTCACTTCCCACTGGCAACTTTCACTTGTGTCACTCAGTGCTGCAGTGATGCAAAGGTTTATTTTCTAAATGGAATGCTTTTTTTTCAGGATTTTCTTGGCATTTTCCCCTCAGGCCGACTTTGGTAAAACCAACAGAGCAATTCAAGCAATCTCCGTCGCATAATTTCCCATGCAAGAAAAACAAATAGGAATAATTCTGCCAATACAATAAATCCAGTCAAGCTTGAACCTGACAAAAAGGTGTCATTAAAATAAGCCGCAGGAAGTGTGATCTGTTAACTTCCGTAAATTAAGAATAAAATAGAAGGATGAAAGGGAGAGATGTGTGATAGTGAAATGTGTTGAGATAAACTTGGTCGTATCACCTTTGTGTTCTTGGGAGGTCTTGAGGTGGCTTCTCTTCTAGTGCATGGTCCGTCGGCTTTTCCGTCTCTCATTTTTTTGAGCACAGCTGTTTAGATCTCTTCGGTGTGTGGGCCAAATGTTATCTCCCCCCCCCTGAGAGTGCATTTTCTATGTTCATATCTTTTAATCAGTGGAACACACCACTGCCCTACCTTTGTTTGGTGACGATAACGGCCAGACATTCGTGTGCCAGACCGGTTTGTCACTGATTTTTTTTTTTTTTTTTTTTTCCTCTCTTTTCTAAAATGAATCTCTTGTTTGGCTGAACAAAAAAGATGAATGAATGTAAACACACATATAATCCACACCACTGAGGAGACAGCGAAGGTATGAGATATTATAAATTTAACACCATTAAGCATGTTTTCCATCTTGTATTTGTGGTATTGTGTGTGTGTGTGTGTGTGTGTGCGCGCGCGTCTCCCCTCCCTCTTCGTCGGTGCTGCAGGACCAGTCTAGTCCAGGGTGTGGCTCATTAGTGTTAGTTGTCAGTCATTCTCTCCACACTTGGCAAACATTATTGGGTGCATTAGCCTTGGTCTAATGTACACATAGTTTGTCAATGCCCTCTGCAGGTGCTCACCAAGGTGGGCTCTGACCTCATACCTTCAAGTCTAAATCACTCTGTCTCACTCTCAGTCTTAACCTTCAACACAAATACCAAACATCATTAACAAACTATGGGTTTTTTTTTAATGGTTTTGCTATTTTTTTTTTTTATTCAAGATTAAATTTATGGATTATTCAGTCTGAGTTACTTGAGTTAAGAACATTGTTTACTTTTTATTTGATTTTTATTGTAATCATTTTTTTTCCTTTTAATGATCTAACCAAACTACAAGTTTGTATGTACTTGTATTCCTAGAAGTTCTACCTATACGCTGTGTATATTTAGAATAAACACTTAGGTTTCACAGCAACTTTATTTCAGACAAAAAAAGACTTGTTACATGGAAAACTGTCTTATCTCAAGCGTGGTAACATATCACCAGCTTGACAGTGTGGAGGCAAATGAATAGTTGAAGTTTGTGTGTGGCTCATTGCCAGTCGTTTGAAGTTGAGTCTTTATGTTTCAGCTACTTGCAGGAACCCATGTGTCTGATCTGATCACAAGCCATACAAGCAAATCTACAGCACCTCATCAGCTAAACATGTCACCCACACCAATCTGGCAGCAAAAAAATTTAAATAAATAATGCAGCCCTTGACAGCAAATGTTGAGAGATTTGGCGAAACTTCCCTCCCACATTGAGAAGACATGCCCCAGTCCAATAACAGTTTTAGGTTTGCTTATTAAGGAAAGCTCAATAAGACCAGATGCAGTTCTGTTTATCCTTATTTGTTAAATAGCTGCTTAAACACTGATTGTTGACATTTATTGATAGGAAGGTGGAAGGATGTCCACACATACCCATAACAGCCAGACATAACAGATGTTATCGGTCAGATCTTTTCCCCTCCTCTTGCAGAGCTGCACTGCTATTGCGTGAGAGCAGTGTTCAGCTGTGTTGTGTGAGGGTGAGTCAAACATGTATGTGTACCGCGTTGGTGGCATTTCAACCAACCGAAACAGTTCTAGTAAAAAGACAAGGAAAAAAAAACTACGCCCACTCACTCACCTGCGTGCAAACAACATTTGTGGCAGATCTGTCAACGCATTGTGCAAGTCAGTGATCGAGTATCTCTCTCTCTCTCTCTCTCTCTCTCTCTGTGCACTCACTTAAAGTTCCTCAAAACATAATTTTTAGTCCTTGCTTTTAGACATGTAGTCTTTATAAAGACTGGATGTACAGTAGCCTAGTATGTTTTAGTCATTATATTTAACTGACTCTAAACACAGATTGGTGATTATCCTTATCAGAAATCACTACTCATTGTTTGAATTAGAAGAAAAAAATCAAGGGGGATGGTGGGAGACCCAAGAGTTTTACCCAGTAAGAAAAAAATTAGGCAACCCACCGAAACCCATCTAATTAATTAAATAAGACTAAACTTTTTTTCTAGTCTTGTCTTCAACTTTGTAATGAGCCACAGGTTTTAAACATGGTAATTTTGTGGCTTTTTTGGATTTATAATACTGATATGATATTAGTGATAGAGGATTTTCTTATTAAAAGTTTATTATTTCTTCCTCCACTGTAAGACAATATTTACTCGCATTCCTCCACAAATCAAGGCCTGGGAAACTTATTCAGTTCATTTGTTAGGTTTAGTATGTGTTCGAGCAGGGAAATTGGCACTCTGAGTCAGTGCAGGGCAAGACCTGTCCTTTTCACCATTTCACCATGATTTTGGAAATGTTTTCCTGTTCGTAATCCCTCGATTGGATAAATTAGAAATCTTAACAGTACACAGTGCCCCAGTTTCTCTTCCCTCTACGTGTGTGTGTGTGTGTGTGTGTGTGTGTCTGTGTCGTGCGTGCGGAATAGGCGCGGCCTGTAGTCTTCCCTAGGAATGCAGGTAAATACGCGCCCATCTCCATGGTAACCTTTAATGTTTGTTTCCCTGTATACAGCAGTGACATGATATGGACGTAAATCGGTTGCAGATAAACCGGAACTTTTTATGCTAATATAAAAACCGCAGTCAAACAGTCCTTGGACAATTTGTGAACCCCCTCTCCAGTTAACTAACCCCTCTATATCGCAGCTTCCGCTAATTGTCGTAATCTCCCCGCGCACTTGCTTACCGGCCTGCGGAAACCATGGTAACCACTTGTTGAAGCCTGGCTGCTTGTTGCTATGAGACCGCACACGTTATAGGAGAAAATCCTGCTTCCCGCTTTAAGACTCTCCAACATTACGCACATGCCTGGCCAACTTCCAGCTGCTTTATCATTTCTGTTTATGTGCTTACGTCAGATTACTGGTTAGACACATGCAAATAACCGACTGGGGTTTTTTTTTATTGTTTTTCAGTAAAGATGCAACGCGCACTCTCTGATAAGCCTGATAAGAAAATAAGCTTTGCTCATTTTCTTGCTCAGACATACTTGAATGAATTCACCGAAAACCTGGAGATGTTTTAAAGCAGAGGAAACTTCTAGACTCCAGTTAGACATCACCAAGGCTAGGTTATGCGGCTGTTAAAACGAAATATATCCCATGATTCCTGCGCGCCCTGCACCCCTCCCGTGGGCCTCCGATTAGCCCAAGCGGACTCTTGTATTTCCATGAGAATAGCGGAGCTTGGTGAAAGGGTTAAAGTCCGCGGAGAAGAGGGGGGAGAGGACGGCAACACTAATTTTCTGCGCGGCGGGGAGCACTAAAAAGGGAACAAAGCGATGCAGGGGAGGCGCTCAGGATTGGGCTCCTTTACTATGCACACCTGCGAGCTGAAAAGCGGCGGCCAATCTGCCTCAGACACGGCCAATTACGAGCCGGACCCAAGAGCCGCTTTCACTCCGGAGAAGGATGGGAGAGCACTGAGGGGGAGGACAGGAGAGTTTTCAAAAGAAGAAAGAGGAGAGATTTAAATCGATTGGCCCTAAATTATTCGAGCCCTCTGCCTTGTGACGGATGAGTCCCACTAACTTTCCCTGCAAGTTGCTCAGAGAGTCCTCCTCTTATCTTTTCTCCTGTGGTTCAATATGGCACACTTACGGAGTTAATCTTGTGCCAAAAGTAATAAACAAAATGACAAGATCCGAAAGTTATAACTAATTAATTTTTTGTAAAGCAGACTTACAAAAGAAATAAAAAAAAATTACATAGGCTACTGCTCTTAATTAAAAGTGAGGGAATCTAAGCAGATGGGATCCAAACAGAGTAATGTTCTGAGATTTGGATGGGTACAGACGTGTTTGACATTCTTATAGAAATGAACCTTAAATGCAGTAAACAAGCACAAAATGCAAGTTACACAGATGTACCCATCTGCCTTAGTAGAAAGTCCTGTGGAAAAAACCCAGTCTACTTACTAGCTTTTTGTTTTTTTATATATATATTATATGAAAGTGTTAAAGTGACTTCTCAGCACTTATGTATATGCTGAATACAAAAACATTGACTCTTAAACCCATCAGAACCAATGTCACAAAGTGATGTTCTGGGCCGATTGCAATAAGCTACTGACCGAGTTGAGTTGGGTTAGGTGATTCTTTTCCATCTTTTGTTAGTTTCAAGGCCATCTTAGATCCAAAAAGTTGTTTAAATAGATATAAAAATTTATATGAGGAAAATGCCTGTGGAACCGGCCTTTGCAGTTACTCGGTATGTATGCATACATTCATAATTTAATACTTGTACACACTTTAATAGCACATTTTGAATCCACTCACTTTGGTGTTTATATTATTGAATGCCTAGTGTGTGTGTGTGGGGGGGGGCTTATTTTAAATAATCACCAGTTTTATCCTTTTACATCTTAATATTGTACACAAAGTATGTGCAACTTTCATGCTAAAATCCATTTACATGTACCTTATGACCTTACAGAATTAAAATGTCAAGTGTGAAAAGATTCTTATTTTTTTATATACAAGTAATAAAATAATTTAAGTGTGATTCATAAAAAGATTCAGACCAAAGACACTTTTTTTACAATTTATTTAAGCTTTTTTTTGTTTATGCAAAAGACCCTTATAAGGGCCATAAAAACTGTACAAACGCTATTTACAGAGTATTAAAAAGACTTTAAAAAAAAAAATTACATTGAAACGGCAAGTTGCACACTCACCTGGAAGGCAAATGTAAACATTCACTCATTTCATTACTTTAATATAAATTACATTAAAGTTCATAGCTCATTAGTGACCACTAGATTACTACACTAAAACTTGTTCAAACGGAAAATGCTAGACTGACCGAGTTAGACCATCAAATAACCCTAAAAAAGGCAAAACATGTCCGATTCAGCTGCACTTAGCAGCACCTGCATATTACTTTTGCCATTTGAATAATGCAAATCTGGCATTATACAAGCAATAAGCAGGCTCCTCATGCACCCAAAGGATGTACAGGGTTTTTTTTTTTTTTTATAAAAGAGACACCCTCCTTTTCCAATTTTCACAACCAAGAAGTAAAAGCCCTCCACATGAACTCCAACAGGCTAGTACATACAGTCTTGGTCCAAGGCAAAACCTGGTACTGATAGGAGGGTAAAGAACAGTGCATTCAAATAGGTTTAAAAATCAGCAATTAAAGGGGAATGTTATAGTGCTAGAGTCTTATGCTAAAAAGTACGCATTGGACATGTTATTGGTGAAATGTAGAATTTGTTTGCGTAGACTACTTCCCAGTGAGAGTTTAATAATTATTTTGTGCAACTAATGCATACCCTACTCTGGTAAATGATGTAGTGGAAAAAAGTAAGGTATTCTTAATTATCATGACAAGACCATAGCCATTGTGACTGGTTGCTTCATATTCAAAAAAGTTAACAGAAAAAAAATATATATTTATATTGCTAACTTTAAAAGTTGATCACAATGCTTGCCCCCCCCCCTTCTCAAATTGTAAAATTCAATTAGCTGTACTTCCCCCTACACTTAATACATCACCACGTTTGTTTAAAAAAAAAAAAAAAAAAAAAAGGCACAGACTACATAACTGGCTTACACTCTCTCCATAGGTCACATGATTTGCACATCATTGACTATAGTGATCATGAGCGGACATGATCTCAGTGTGCCCATGTCCCCAATTCTATGCCCCCATTTTGGTTTTTGATCATGATTGCCTTTTACTGCATGAACATCCCCAATCCCTGTTAATGAAGCACAACACAAAAGGCACACAGTCAGATTTCGGATCATATGTACAAAGCAAATGTCTTACAAAGAAAAAAAAATAAAATTGTAACCTGCCACAAAAATGCCAATTACACAGACATGTCATACCCATCTATATTAGAATGTTGTGGAAAGTACATCCAAGCTGTATTAAAGGTGAAATTCTGGGCAGAAAAAAAAAAAAAAAAAATAACAGAAATGGGGGGCTGGAGGAAGGGGTGAATAAATCTACAGGGGAGGGGGAAAAAGAAAAAAAAAAAAAATCAAATGAGCAAGATCACTCAAAGAGGTAGCAAATGTTCCTATGTGCAACAGGTACTCACAACATCCACCAAGAATCCATAGGGATTACTTGTTGCACTACAAGTCTACGTAGTGATCCAGCTGAGCTAGTCCCAGTCCTTTCTCTTCTGTATTTCAGATGTGCGTCAGGGGCACAGTACTGCCCAGATAGTGCTGCTGGACACTTGGGTAACCCCGCTGTGCTGTGGGGTCCCCTACATCACCTCCAGGGATGTACATGCTGATCATGTCCCTAAGGTCGCCTTGAACTGCCCCACGGTGGTGGTTTGTAGCTCCTGTCGGGGAGTGAGTGAAGGCCTCAGGCTTGACCATAGACATGACCGGGCTGGGCTGCTGGGGACTGCTGCTGTATGACATCGGGCTGAAAAAGATAAAATGATGAGAAACCAAACTAGAGATGAAGGAATTACATCCAACAGAAGATCTTCACACATTTTCTGAATTATACTTTTTATATTATATTTTCAAGCTAAACTTGCACTTAAATGTTGGGGGATTTGTTTCTCTCAAGCAATACTAATGACTAACAAAATTAATTTAAATTTATTAGTATAATAATTTATTTTAAAATTAGAAAATCTTAAATCAAAGTTTGGTTCAGCATGCTTAATCAGTTAAACTAGTACTATAACTAAAGCGTGCCTACAAATACTCAATTAATTACAGAGTTGTGCGTTTTTTAATTCACAAGAATAATACCGGACCTGTAGGAGTTGGCGCCGTTCATGTAGGTCTGGGACATGGGCGCCGCGTACTGCAGAGGAAGCTCGTACCGGTGCAGCTGCTGTTGGTAAGCGAGCGCGTCTCCCTGTACGGCCGCGTAGCTTCCAGCCGGAGCCCAGCCGTAGCTGTCCACGCGAGGGCTTCCACTCTGCGCATGCGCCGCGGCCAGCAAGCTGCCGCCGGGGAGCGGAGGGTACTTGACCGCAGAGTTGTCCTTCTTCACCGGCGGCTTGCTCTTGCGCCGAGGCTTGTACTTGTAGTCGGGGTACTCCTTCATGTGCGCGGCGCGCAGCCGCTTAGCCTCGTCGATGAACGGCCGCTTCTCGGCGTCGGTCAGCAGCTTCCACTCGGCGCCCAGGCGCTTACTGATCTCGGAATTGTGCATCTTTGGGTTCTCCTGGGCCATTTTGCGCCTCTGAGCTCGGGACCACACCATAAACGCGTTCATGGGTCGCTTCACTTTGTCCATGGGGTCTGCGCCGGGCGGGCACGCGCTTTTCGGAGCCGCCTGAGGCACGTTTCCGGAGCCGCCGTGTTGCGACATGAGTTGGCCGTTCGGGTGAGGATTTTGTTGACCCGGCTGGGTTTTAAGTTCGTGCTCCATCATGCTGTACATCATTGTGATCTCTGAAACTTGGTCGACTCGATAATTAGCCGAAATAAACTCAAGGCAAACAAATAGGGCGCAGGTGCAGCTTATTGCCGCATGCTATACACACACTAGGCAAGTTTGCCTGACCAAAGCGAAATAAAAAAAATAAATCGAAAAGTCTAAAAAAAAAAAGTTCCACGTGTCATAAAAAGTTTACCATTCCGACGCTTTGATTCTTTAAGGCTTGTGAGATTTTTAGCAGAAAACAGAAAGAGAGAATAAGTAAATCACAGCTGCGCTACTCCAGCTACAAACTCTACAAAGCCACCTGTTGAACAGCGATTGACTCTGTGAATAATAACCGGGGGCATGACAAAAAACACTCTCTACCCGCTCGTGGTTTTAGGGAAAATTGTATTCTCCTCAGGACCAATCAGAGCGCAGGGTTCTACCCTCATCTAATTTACATAAGGCCAACTAGTGCAGGGGCGGGGCCAAAGCGCACTTGTTGCTTAAACTCAGCTGAACTGGGCCGCTTTCTACAGACTATTTATGTAATCAAGGAAGAATTATTTATCGGATCCAGTGAAGCTTAGATAGAAGAGATATGAAGTTTCCACATCACGTCTTTGCATTTGAGTCAACAGGCTATACAATCATAATGTCATTATAGTAAAGGCTGTCCAAAAAGTCCCCACAAACAGGCTAAACTAATTTATTGTAATTTTCTTTTCTTTTTAAACGAAATGGAATTTTATTTATAAATCCGCATGATTTCCCACTTGTAATGAACTCGTGAGGTGTTATGCATGCAAATGCACTTTTAAATGCATTACTTTAGACTTAAATTATTTATTTCCTTATATTTATCATGAGAATGATTTCGATGCATTCTTCTTTCAGATAGCTTTCTTAATGGCTAGTATGAGAAAAGGGAAGACATTTTGCTAAAATTGCTTAGTTTTCCCTTTATATTGACACTTTTGGGACAAACTGTAGGTGCATTCTCTTCTAAGTTTTGTAGAAATTAATTGTTCCAAGTCATATACAATTTATAAAAAAAAATTCATAATTGTTTTAAAAAAAACATATATGACCATCTAAATCGTATAATGGCACACACTACCACAAATAATCTAATGTTTCAATGAGGGCATACAAAACAGTACAATTTCTTTTGAACTTTTTCCCCAACAATGTTAAATCCACCTTTCAATTCTTCTCAATTCATTTTCCAGTCTGTTCTGTCCAGTTTCGTTCTCTGTTGAGCAGTTTTGATTTTGTAAGAACTTCTTTCAATACCCTACATTTAATTTTTTTATTCTTTCAATATCCTAGCCATTCGCTGTTATTATCCTTAATCCTAACACAATCACCATGAAGTCTCTGACAGGATTAATACTTAGGCTGTGAATTGTACATTAATAAAAAATTATTCAAGTGTAGAAGAAAGGATACAGTTTCAGAAATAGTAGTTAAAACTTGTCTAAGATTCATAATCTGAAAGTCACCACAGATTTTTAATCTGCAAACCTAGGACTGTGGAAAGGTTTTTAGCCCTAATATTTTTCACAGTACTGAATTTTTTTTAAGTCAGTTACATGAACTTAATGTGTCCTGTAACATGTTTTAATTCTGTAACAATTCGCTTTGAGATGTGGGAGGCCATAACTACATAGAAACAACTTGCTTCTTTGTTGGTAATTTATGATTTCTGCTTGTCAAGAGTTTGTGGACGTATGGGATATTTAGTGTGTCAGCTACAACTTAGGGGAAAATTTGTGGGTGCAAGATGGTAATTTTTGTGCAGACAAAGGTAAGTGATGGAGTTTGCAAGAGTATGAGTTGTGAAGTCATTTTGAGATTGACCGTTACACCCTAATGTCAATCAAGCTGTGAATTGTGGGGCTCCACTCTCCCGTTTCCGTATCCAAGACAACCTCTTTTTTTGGAGCTTTTCCAGGACTATCTTCCCTTTTCTCCTCTCCGCTTCCTCTCTCGCTCTCGCTCTCTCTCCTTTTGTCCTCAGATTAATCAGTCTGATTTTGAACAAAGACAACTCAGCAGCTCAAAGTTGGGGCTTTACATTCATAATGCCTCCTCTCACCACTACTCCTACCCACCTCCACAAAATACACACATACACACGTGCACATATACATAGTGAATAAGGTAGTATATCCTTATGTGTGCATACACATGCAGCACCCCCAGCTGGCTGTGGCTATTCTGGTATTCTCTAAAGCCCATGTTTTAGGAGTTGAAAAGTGTAAGTCTTGAACAAGTTGGGACAAAGCTGTTATTCCATGCCGTGCAAAAGAAAAGCACTGATGAGTGGCTTTTAAGCTGTTCTACCAGAGCAATCAGAATGGTATCAACTGTACAAGCATGACATTTAATTGACAAACATTGCTTCTGTCATCATTATGACAAACTGCTTGTCACTATCTTGCATTAAAAGGCTGGAATTTTAATTGTTGCAGGAAGTTAAAGATGAAATTAGCAAATTAGCACATGAATGTCCATAAGACAACCTCAACTAAGCTGGTCCTTTTAAATGAGACCTTTCCTTTTTCAGGGGATGTAAAGGTTTTAAGATGTTGTTTTACAAATTATAAGTCAGAATCTTAGAACCTCAGTAAGAGGTTTCTCAGATAAATTCTCAATGACAATCACAAGATAATTAGATAAACTCAAGTAGTAAACAGTCTTCAGACTAAATGAAATTTCAAAATAGAATATCAACTGGCAGGATAATGTCAAGTAAAAAGTATATTTAAAAGAATTAGAAAGAAATCAAGTATATTTATAATAGATAAAAGCTTTAAAATTTGATCAATCTGAAATTTTGTTGTAATTTTTCAGTTCATGCCCTTTACACACAACAGTAAGAATGACAGAGTTTTGACACAGATTCATGTTATGACCGTTATTTCTCACGTTCGGCATTGTGAGGCCGTCAAGGTGGTAGTTTCGGGATCATTAAAAGTGATCACTCTGACACCTTGGCGAGTCTCGTAAGTGTGTTATATCACATCTTCTCTCACTTCCGAGGTGTGAACGGCCGGTAGCAGAGTCGATCTCTTGTTGCCGCCCTTCACTGACAGTGGCTAAATGCAGATGATGATGGGTGGACCACAGTAAAATTTACATTGGAAATATATTAGTAGAATTTGGAACAATGTTGCTCCTGCTGTGAGGGTAACACCAGGCAAGGAAAGGGTGACCTTGCACTGCAGCTACTGCTACTACTTAAGGCACTTTATGTGACACATAAACTCTTATATGACACTTGTCATTTTGGAGAATGTTAACTCTGGAAATAAAGTAAGAGTAATGCTGACCCTATGTTAGAATAAGTACATAAATCAAAAGATGCTTCATTCATAACATGCTTTTATATAGACAAGTGCACCAACCAATTAATGTGATGAAATGTAACCATTAATGTAATTAAATATTTTGCTACATTTTTTGTTGTATTTGAAAGAAAATACAGGACCATCTTGTTTTTCCTTTTTTTTTGTGGTACAATCTACAAGATTTGACAATTTGCAGTTGCAACTACATGTCTGATGAGTGTTATTATTCTCGCAGTTGGATGTTTGAAATTTCCTTCAGGATCAATAAAGTATTCATCTATCTATCTATCTATCTATCTATCTATCTATCTATCTGTCTGTCTGTCTGTCTATCTATAAATATCTTAAGTTCATGTAACATCTGTCTGATCCTATTTCGTCCATATAACCTATTGTCATTTGTAAACTTTAAAGAATTGTAATGGTAAGAAAAAGATTTTGTTATGAACTGGAAACAAATCTGAAAGGATGGAAATGAAGAGGGATGAAATGGAAATGAAGTGGGATGAAAATGAAGAGATGAGGTGCATGATGCATCGGGGAAACCAGAATTAAGAAGGAAGGATGAGGAGAAGATAAAGAAGCAAACAGGAGCTCAGAGGGGAAGAGGGCTAGTTGGAAAGAGCGCAGTTTGTCCCCGAGTCCTCCCTGACAGGCCAGCTGAATGGGGCTTCTGTTCTCCCTCTTCTCATGTAAATCGGCCCTTCAGTCTTGCAGCCATCCGTCACTGCACAGAAGGAGCCTGGCAGGCCCTTTACGAGCCTCCCACTCGCATAATCCCCCCTGCCACAATTGCGCCCCCAGCAGGGGGGTGAGCTGTGGTGGGGGGAGGGAGGGATGGGGGGAGGCAACCATGGGGGTTGCCATCCAGACACGGTGAAAGTGTTGGAAGGGCCACCTACACTGAGGACGCATAATCAAAACAACATCCAACCTGGGGGGAAGGGGTTTCGGGGGGTTCTTTGGGTTTCACTGGAGGCCAGCAATGGTAAGAGCAGAGCAATGCAGCTATAGAAAGCCTAGGACAGGGGAACAGTGTGGAATGAATGAAACGGAGGAAAATGAGACAGGAGTACATGATGCGGGAATTAGCATAGAGTTTCTTTGATGGATAGATGAATGAGACTACGTCTTTGTGAGCAGCACATGTGTGACAGAGGATGGTGGTGGTGGGGGTGATGATTTGGCTGAAGTGATCAGAAGTTGTTAGCATGGAATTAAAATGACATACACGCAACAGCACAAAGCATTGGCATGCAGAGAGAGGAATAACACTTTTATAGAGCCAGGCGATGTGCTGAACCGAGGTGCCTTGCTTAGTACACTGTCCATTTAACCTTTTCCCACCACAACCTTTCACTGCTTGTCTGCCCCCCGGTGGACAGTGTTCTAACAAGGTTTAGGGAAATTTGACAACAGTGGCTCATGACTAATATTTACGTATATTAACCAGTATTCTGAACATAAGCTACAGCTGTGAAGCCTATACGGATGCAAAAATTAACTTTGATTTCACATTAGATCAGGAAATTTTATCCAAAGCTACTTAGTGGGTAATTCTATACCAGTGCCTAACTTTTTTGTCATACAGAAATATTTCTCAGTGGAAATTATTACCAACTTGTGTTGGTATATGTGTGTATTTTCACCACCTCAGAAAATCCACAAGCCTATTACCATCATGATGAGCCAAGTTTGGTTTATCAGACAATGGAGAGCACAGAGTATCATGATCTCAATGCTCGGAGTTTGACACTCCTTTATTATCCTGTCTACAATCTACTGGAGAGCATTCACTTCTATAATTAGACTTAATCTGTACAACTCATTAAAGTACAACTGCATTCCTCCTGTGTGACCGAATGCCAGCATGCATTTTTCTTTGTTTCAACACGAACAGTAATTTCATAGAGAAGATTAGGATTCTATTCCCACAATAATTAAAGTCCTCATCATAGTGTACATTGTGTGTACACTATGAACCTGCATGGAGCAAAGTTTTTGAACTACATAGGAGGGGACCATTTGTTTTGTACTGGACTTTAGGGTTTATAGATGCCCTCACATGATTGCTTCAAGGATTCCCAAGAAAACATTTTCTGACTTGTTAAGAAATACCTTTATTTAAGAAAATTAAAATAAATACTATACAGAATCCAATGTAGAAAATGTTTAATACACGGCTTCTGTGAGAAAAAGGTTATCACATTTTAATCAATCCATTAAAAAAAAAAAAAAAAAAAAACCAGCACTGAGCAATGTAAACTGCACAGCCAAACCTCCATACCCACTCCACAAGACAGGCTTATTAAACCAGGAAAAAGTAACGTTAGAATCTCTACATAATCATTTGTAGTTTGGTCCTTTAAAAGACCCCTCCAATCTCTTTTGGTGAGGTAGGTTACTGGAGCAACACTCCTCAATACAGGACTTACACAGATTCTATACAATACACTATGTGGCGGATAACGTCCGAACACCTAGCCATGTGTGGCATGGGCGAGATGAGAAGTGTCTATTTAGAAGAAAATGCTACTGTAAAATGGCACTATACAAGAAATTATGTCCGGTAATACGCTTATTGATTCAAAATTTCAAACAGAAGCGATGGCAGTGTTTTTGTTCAAGCACTGCAAAAATCAAAGGCTTATACTACACCCTGAAAGCACATACTTAATACTTTGAATGCAAGACTGATCTTTTACCCAAATAACTGGCAGAGCAAGATGAGTTTCACTCAGCCATGCTTCTCAAACTATTAGAGCGGTCACAATTTATGGCAAAATGGAAAGTCAAAGAATCAGGTCCACTTCAACCATTTGGTGCTCAGCTCTTTAGTCAATAGATACAAATATACAGAACAATAAAATAGGTGGATGGAACAGGTCATATGAATAGTGTCACTGCACAAGGCTCACTCCAAATTTAATCTTTTTTTAAATGCTAAAAAGAACACTCGAGAAAGTCTTTTCAAAGACACCCACGATGCAAATTTTATAATGTCTTGCTATGAACAGTGATAATCATTCAGGCAGGGTGATGTACAGAGGAGAAAGGAGCATGGACAAGTCCAGACAAACAGGAGGAGACACAGAAATAAAGTGGGGGGGGGGGGGGGGAGAAAGGAGTGGAAAGATGTTTTTAGATCAAGTCTGCCACGTTCATGGGCATTTCCTCCACGGTGGTGTTGTAGAAAGTCTCAATGTCCCGGAGTGTGCGCTTATCATCCTCAGTCACCATGTTGATAGCAACACCCTTTCTGCCAAAACGGCCACCACGCCCAATCCTAAAGAACAATCATCGTTAGAATTCCAAATCAAAACTACTCAATATATAATAAAAATTAAGAACATGTCTAGAAAAGGTCTGTGTTCATGACTTGCCTGTGGATGTAATTTTCCCTGTTTGTGGGCAAATCATAATTGATGACCAGGGAAACCTGCTGCACATCAATGCCTCGAGCCTAGTGAACAGAAAACAGTGAATTACTGTAGACATAATGAAGAACTGATTTTTCCCCTACAACATTACACCATTTATATACTTTATCCTCCATGTCTCAATATACTGCGAACATGTTATCCAGGGCACGTTCACTGAATGAAAATTGAGACAAACCTACCAGGAGGTCAGTGGTGATGAGGACACGACTGGAGCCAGATCGGAACTCCTTCATGATCAAATCTCTCTCCTTCTGGTCCATGTCACCATGCTTTAAAAAAAAAAAAAAAAAAAAAAAAAAACCCACACACTGGTCAGCTTATGGTTAAACTCAACCTTACTTTCAAATGAATCTGTGCCCATAGCATGAAACAGTCTTTAGCTCACAGTACTGAGCCGACTGTGATGAATATGGACTGCATTTCCTCTTCCCTTAGCAGATATAGAACCAAATGCCACAGATGGACACGGCCTTGCCCAGTTGATAAGGGTGGACATGCTACCATTCATAATTCACTTACCAAAGCGGACACTGTAAAGTCTCTAGCATGCATCTTTTCAGTCAGCCAATCCACCTTCCGACGAGTGTTAATAAAGATAACAGCTTGAGTGATGGTCAATGTTTCATACAGATCACACAAAGTGTCCAACTTCCACTCCTATGACACAGAAATAAAAAGGAGCCAGTTACACACATGAAAGGCAAGTCATTAGATACCTAATTGGCTGAAACGACAACCTTATATTTAAGCCAACTGCATGCGATCAAACGTTTTTTTAAAGTCATGTACTGACAAGTCATGACCACCAGGTGGCAGTTTTTAGCCTTAGATAAGAAACAAGAGAAGTTGTTGGGCCTACATATGACTAGATATTAGCTTCCAGAAAGTCCCTTTACCTCTCTCTCCACATTAATGTAGAACTGACGGATACCCTCCAGGGTCAGCTCCTCTTTCTTGACCAGGATCCTTATAGGGTCTCGCATGAACTTGGTGGTGACATCAAGCACCTCTTGGGGCATGGTGGCTGACAACAGAATCACCTGTAGAATCAAACATGTATTAGCACAACCTCAATTTATTAAAGCACTAAACGCAGCAGATGCACTTGCACAATAAAATGTCAACTGCTTTATAGTCGTGATGAGGAACAGGAAGACCCAGTCACTGTGGAGAGCAGCAAGAATACTCTACCAAAGAACTTTGTTCCCTCCACAGCAAAGATAGCTGGGGGGAGAGGGATCTTTGGCCAACAATACATGAATCATGAAAATGAAGCAGCTACACCAAACACCAGTTTTACCTGAATGTCAGTAGACAGCTTCTGGAAAATCTCGTAGATTTGGTCTTTGAACCCTCGGCTCAACATCTCATCAGCCTCATCCAACGCAAACATCTTTATGTATTTGGGAGCTGATGAGAAATATTTGTCATTGTTTTGCAGGGCAAGCCATCAACAAATCTATATACCAAAGGAAAAATATAAAAATATATACACCGAAGGAACACTTAAAACTTAACATATCAATACTAAATTAGGTCATTGTGGCATACCACTTAAGGCTTTACAATACTCTAGTAACATTAAAAGACTGGCAATGCTGTGTTCAGGTCAGTGAGGTCAGATCATGTCACCAGAGAGCTGTGAACCCTGCACACACCCCAACAGAACGCCAAGATGTGGCAGAGGAGCACAGGAGACCCTGGAGTCAGTTGACACGCATGGGGATCATCATTACAGCATTTACTCTGTTTAATATGCAAGGATGCAAGTATTGCTACAGATGCTTACAGAGATAGCGTCGATTGAGCATGTCAAAGACCCGCCCAGGGGTTCCGACCACTATGTGGGGCACATCAGCCTGGAGCTTCTGCACCTCATTACGAACGTTGGTGCCACCAATGCAGGCATGACAGGTTGCACCCATGTAGTCCCCAAGAGCTAGAACCACCTTCTGGATCTAAAGTTGGATAGAGACAAAGGAGAGTGATTAAACATACATTTTTGGAACCCACATGGATCAAGGCACAATTTAAAAAAAGCTTAATATGGTTTCATCATTTGAATCACAAACTTCACAATACAAGTGTGACCAGGGGATGAAGGGACAATGAACTACAGTCACACGTGCCCAAACAATGATGTAGTCTTTAGTTCTTGGTATAGAGTGGAATGAATATGGGTTGTACAAGCTAACTAACAGAAATAAGGAGCCACTAAGACACCACCTTTGTCAATTGATTAGGATCAATATTTCTACAGAAGGCCAACTATATACATGCAAATGCACACCAACAGACCAAGTCTTACCTGCTGAGCAAGCTCTCTGGTCGGGGCCAGGACCATGGCTTGAGTAGCTTTTAGCTCAATATCAATCTGTTGAAGGATGGCGATGGCAAACGTGGCCGTCTTTCCTGTTCCAGACTGAGCCTGAGCAATGACATCATACCCTGCAAAAAATATAAATAAATAAATTTATATTTATAAATAAATATAAATAAAAAATATGACCAAATTAAACATTTTATGCAAACGAGGCTTCTGAAACAGATGCTTTTTTTTTTTAAATATATATTGTACCCATACCATGAAACAGTCTCAAACTCACTGTACTGAGTAGACTGGGATGAATATGGGCTGTGTTTAATCTTCCCTTACCAGATATAAAACTATGTGCCACAGATAAGCACTGCCTTGCCCAGTTGATAAGGGTGACAGAAGAGCAACCTGACGCTGCCCCAATATATAAATAAAAAATTAAATAAATAAAAAAGTGAAAAACATACATACCCTTGATACAAGGGAGAATCGCCCTCTGTTGAATGGCAGAGGGTTTCTCAAAACCATAGGCATATATTCCCCTGAGAAGATTCTCACGCAGGTTCATGTCATCAAAGCTATCGACAACCTCCTTCCAGTTGCCCTAACCAGACAAGGAAAAACATTGTAAAAATTGAGGGATTAAACCACCTTCAAGCTGAAATTTGCTAACATTCACGTGTCCATTAAAGCCTTGGTGTAAAAATGCATACATGCGCTAGGGATCTCCAGCATGAATAGAAACCTACACCGTGTTGTGTTCAATAACACGCACTTGCAGAATTCTCAATTTGTGCTGATCAGATTAGCAAAATGGGGAAGTGGCGTAGTCAATGTTAGTTTCAAGGGCAGCTTGTACTAGGGCAATATTTAAATTGAGGTTTATGTGATTTTTCATATCAAGGTGCTTGTGTCACTGTGATGAGAAAAAACATGATGCTTTAGTTACATGCATAGGAGAAAAGTACAAATTCAGATTTGGTACACATTATGCATTGTGATTTGGTGTAATACAGAGACCTTCCATCTGGTTTCCGTATATACAGTTATTGAACTCTACGAAAACAATCTCATTAAGTGCTTATTTAACATAGGATGGATCCTAAAGGGAAAGCGGAATGGATGCGTTACACACCACACTGAGCAATATTTTTTTAATTACATTCTACATAAAATCATACATGCACAATCATTTAATGTATTTAAAATACAGTTTCAACTTACCTCAATGACTCCATCTGGCTCCATGCCCTCGGGGCCATTATCTCTAGGTCTGAACGAACAAGCAAACAAAAAGAGAACAGAAGAGGCAAATTAAAAATCTATCCAATCATGCGCAAACATCTCCGACTTTATGATGCACCTCATTATTCATTCGCGGTCAGCCAGCTGACCAATGAGGGGAAAGTAACGCTATGAAGGTTACGAACGGAAACGAAATGGAGGGAAGTTCTTCCCCCGGTCAGCAGACACGTCGCAGGCTTCTGGAGAAGGCCTCGATCACAACCCTCATGCGGCACATTTTTTTTTAGCCACACCATGGAAGCGCGATTAAAGACGCAGTAGCGTTTTAATAAAATCTCATTTAAAACACGGCACAATACACCGCATAAAACGCAATAGTCGGCTAGCCTGTTTAATCGGAGCTCGACCGTAATGCCAGTGAGATCACAAGCTACTAATTTAAATAACTACTCAATAAAAATAAAAATAAAACACAAACGAAGCAAATGTAACGTTATTTAAATAATGATTTCTAGTGCGTGCTGAGCAGAGGCGTGCTGAGCCGAGGCCCGGGCCTACTAGCACACTTCTCTTTTGTCTAGGCCATGTGCTCGCAATCCCACGAAACGTACTTAATCCTGCTCAACACGAGAACGCTTAATGAATAATCACACTAAAATGACATCAATATAGGACTTATCGATTATTTTCCATCAATTGCCGATCGACAGAGCCTGTGATTAGTGCTCGACAGGCAGAGACAGGAGGCGGCCATGTGGATGCGGCCGAACCGGCATTTAGCTGTTAGCATTCGGCTACGGACCCAGCATATATTAAATTTTTATTCATTATATTAAAAACAGTATAGTCACCCACAAGTTCAGAAAACCTCTACACATATGTATCCTATACAAAATTAAAATAAACTCATACGTTAATACATTTATTCCAACTCGCGGCCTTCTTCCACTTACACATGTTAAGTAGCTAACAGGGCTATTAACGAGCCACGCCGCAAGAGCGATCCTTTCAGTCCGAATTTATACGAGGAGAAAAACGCAAAATCGCCTCGACTGCTGTCCGTGAGTATGTATAAGCAAAATTCAAAACGCGTTTAAATTTTTACGAACGGAAAACCAACTAAGACGTTTCCTGAAGTCAGCATTTACTCACCTATGTTCATGTTGAGCCGACATTATCACAAAGAAAGGCAGAAGGGCGGAAAAGTGCTAAATACGTGGGCAATGAAGCACACTGAAGGATTTTAATTGGAGCCCTCGGCTATCAATCAGAACTGAGCGGGACACAGTGACCGCTCATTGGCTAAACTCTTCTCCACAGAGCAAATAAATCCCGCCCACAGCCCCTTTTACGTCAGGACAATGTGACATCACCGGAAGCGTGACTCAATCAATTTCCGACAAATGTGGAATGCGATATGGAATACAATTGCAAAAGTATTATATACTGGTTCAAATTATAATATACCAATACCACTAGATTAGTTAAATAGAAAATCAGATAGATAGATTTACATTTAGGCATTTAGCAGACGTTTTTATACAGAGCAACTTACACAAGTGCTTGTAAGTGCAATAAATATGTCCTTCAGATGGTTCACTAGGTTACTTGATAGATAGATAGATAATCACTATATGGTTAAGTAATTGCACTATTTTATACTGTTGAGTTTAATACTAACCATTTACAAGTCTTGGTATTATTATAAATGCTAAAATAGCAAACTACTATATGAAATATATGATCATGTAAACACAAACCTGGAGGCACAAAACACCATATCAACTAATGACTGTTACAGCTATCTGAATGCTGTACACAGAAATGCAAGAGGATACAGACATAATAGACTGTGCCTTTTTTTAAATGTGTCTATATAATCTATTCATGTCTATTCATTCAGGTATCACCACAAGTGGTCCAAATCAAATTACAGAAAAGGAAAGAAACCACAGTATAGGTTATTCAGAAAGCAGTAAACAAAATGCATATGTTCCACACACATCCATACAAAAACACCAAAACTGACAAAATGACAATATACAATAAATAGTGACCAGACCAGGCCCACTTGTTATTTTACACAGGACATGATTTATTGAAAAAACAAACAAACAAAAAAAATGATTATACTTGCACATTTGAGTAACATAACACTCTTCTTAACAACCGATAAAAAGTTTCAATTTACTTTTACAGATGAGAAAATCCAAGAGGCATTCTACCCCATTGATGAAGCCTTTTACAAGAGTCCAACAAGGTGTCTCAAAGATGTCAAATGTCAAAAAGGTAGCCATTAAATGTAAAAAAAAAAAAAAAAAAAAAAAAAAAGCCTGGCTCCTGACAACCACAAGAAAAAAAAATAACACTGATACAAAACAAAAACATTTTAAAAAGTGGGTTTGATAACGTGATATTCTGTTTTATAGTCTCTCTGCCTTCTGGGACGGTAAAGGTTTCCAGCTGTTTCTTTCCTTCACCGGTTGCTGCAAACTCCTTATAAACAGTTATCACAGCGAGAGCTTGCAGTGACAAAGCTCTTTGTACATGAGTCTTCTCAGCTTAGGCATGTCCTGCTGACTGAAGTTGAAGGGTTGTCCCAATGCCAGACACTTACAGTACTAGAAGGAAGAAAAGGAAAGTGAAAGTTAGGGGTCGCTCAAGACTTTGCATAGTACTGTATATTTAGATTTTACTCTGGCTCATATTTGGGCAAGAAACTAATTCACCTTTAATGCCTCTCTTGAATTATTTTACCTATACAATTGCACACAATACATGTAAACACCATGAACACTCACCTGAAGGACAAAAGCCCCACAGTCACTGTCATTATTCTGCCTTCCTACATTCTAAGATACAAATATAGAATCAGTAAAGTATAGTTTGTAAAAAGAGACTGTGAAAAAAAGAAGAAAACACGTTTCTTCACATAGCAGTTTATGGTAAATTGTCCCAAAAGACTGCTATGACGTACCATTTTGAAAAAGGCTCTCCACCCAGTGAGAAAATCTCTCTGCTGTTTTATAATAGATTCTGCCTGGAGGTATTTAAAAATATGCTAGAAAGGGAAAATAAAAAGAATAGTATTTGAATTTGGAAATACAAATTGTGTGTAATCTAAATGCAAAGTCATTATAATAATGCTATTAGAAAGAAAATGACAATCCAGACCTTGGGACACCGTCGGTTGAGAGTTCGCTGGGAGTCAAAGTAAGTGATGAAGCGCTGTTTGATGTCTACTGATACAAGCGACCAGTGCACTTCCAGGTGAATGGGAATTAACAGAAGATCCTTGCTGAAGATGTCAACCTAAAGCAAACAATGAAGATGAATGCATACACCATAAGGCAGCATACAGAATCTATGCCAGACTTTCTACTAGCAATTCTCACACAATTATACTGTACATGAGTAATGAATGAATGGCTGCACCTACAATCTCAGTCCTGCCCGTCTCTCTTTCAGGACAGAACTTGTATCTCAGATAAAGTCAAATACAGCAATAAATATGAGCAATGGACTGATTTGAATAATATTTTAAAGCATCATTATTTATATTCCTATCATTATTAACTCCCTTTAACATCCAAATTGCTCTTTTCATTATTATGTTCCACATGGTTGCAAATTGGCAATGGATATTAGAGGAGGGGGGGACTTACATTTTTTGTCCATCGTTTAACTCCTTCATAACCTTTAGTTCGCAGTTTATCATAAAAGAAGCTGTTGAAGAAATGGACCTAAAATAGATTGAAAGAGTCATGTTTGAAATGAGGACATAAAAATCAACATTGGCATATTCTATATCTAGGCCTCTAAACTTTTTATTCAGGGACCTGAAATATATGAAATAAAATAATGAATAAATAAATAAATAAATAAAAAATACATACAGTACATTTAATACAGATTTAAATCACAAACAAACTAATAAAATGTATTAGTCATATGCTTAATAGTGCTGCATCCTCTTTAAAAGAAGGGAAGTGCTCAGGACGTGATGTTTTGTAAGAACTTATGGCACAAGTTGACACATCTTAACGAATATGCATAATCAATATTTTAATTCTTTTAAATTATAGCCATCATGGCCTACATGGCAACTCTGATTCAGGCTTCTATTTCCCCTTTGTTGGAAAAAAAGATATAATTGTAAATCTAACTGCACAAATTATTTTCCAATTAGTTTGTTAAATGTCATAGATAGATAGCCAGACAGATATGTAGATATTGATCATGAAGGAACTTCCAGAAATGTTTTGAATGTTTTGAAATATTCCCCTATCTACAAGGGGCATTCAGGTCAAACCGGGACTTGGGATGAAATTTTGCATTAATGACAGTGTTAAATTGATTGAAATTTACAGAAGACTTGTTACATTTCCACATGTTCGGCCCATTAAAGAGACTTCCAGGTAAGCCTGTGTTTCAGACTCGAGGCAGGCAATCTGAACATGACATTATCACGTATTGAGAAAACTTACTACCTTGATGGTATTCAAGCACCAGTGAAACGCTGGGATAAGTGCATTAGTGTATCAGGGGATTGAATGAAAAAATAAGGGACTTCTTACTCTCATAACTGTGTTCCTTTATTCTGTGTAATAAGTTTGGCCCTCGTATTATTTCAGCAGACTAAGCACAATGCTTTAGTCGTTCTATACATTCTTTTTTAAAGCATTACACATCTGTTCAGTGAAACTTATAATTATTACTGCGCAATTTATTAACTATTTCACTTAAGAAGCTATAATGTCCGGTATGTGGAGAAAGGCTTAGACAAAGTAGAGTAGACCTACCTCTTTTACACCTCAGATGTTTTTAAAGAAAAAGTCTGTTTCTTGGATCAGACTACTTTATTAATCTTCACAAGCATCATCTACAGCATAAATATTAACTTTTGAGTATTTACCACCCTAGTTTAAAATCACAACATCTGTATGGAATAAAGGATGTTACTTACTGGGTTGCCAGTGACAAAACCTACATTCAAAACCAGTTACAGAAAAACTCTCATCACGAAAACACACTTAACCTCAACAACGCTCCTTCCTTAGTCTCCTTAGTAATTGCTTCCAAGTCCTAACTGCCGCTGAATCGTCCGTGTTGTGTTCAAGCTACAATGCTAACTGGCGCCTAATACAAGGCAGAATCCCAAATCCCATTGTAACCCCTGAACAAGCACACTACTTGTGTGAAACAAGCAATTATAGACCTTACACAGTGCACTAGCTTTCCATTCTACGCTATTTGGGATTTAATCCCAGAACAATCAGTTAGCTATTTACTATTCGGTAAACGGTACTTCTGCTGTCCACATGACATCATGCAAGAGGTCAATAAAACTATTAATATTCAGTGCAATTGAACCCCTGGCTATGGTTCTTTTTTCGAACCCCTACCTCATGAGTAAATACAGACATTTTGAGTAGTAGAATTGGAGACTTCTGTTTATGTGGACTAGTCTTTTATATCTCTATCTAACCTGGCCATTTTTGTTCCCGTCATCCTGTCCACTCTTCAAACTCTGGGCCCAATATCTTGATATAAATTAAACTAATGAAAAAAGTCATTTTAAAAAATGTGGAAAAAAATATTATTCATCACCTTGTCAGGCACTGAATCCATTACAAGGTCTCCATACATATTCATAACCTGAGAAAAAGAAAAAATTAACAAACATATAAATGAACAGATATGGGGAGTGACTACAAACAGTAGCTATTAATAAATAACTTAAATGTTTTTATTTTACTGTACTTGGTCATTGAGCCAGTTCTGTCCATATAGAGTGCTGAGATCATCCATAGTGAGAACATGGCGCTTGTAGTTAACGCTGAACCCTCGCACCATGCTGGTACCTGGGGACCTCTGGTATGACTGGATTATCTGGTGCACCTCTGCTTTCCTGAGACAACCGCCATGTATCCGTTTATAATAAATCGTGCGCACAAATACAGGTGTGTATGTGTAGGTACATTTACTGAATACTCTAGCTGGGATTCATGCCAAACAACTTTCTCCATTTCATGTAAACATTTCTATTAATATGTACTTGTATATCATGATTGTGTAGCTATACCTGTAAGGCTGAGAGAAGCTCTCATTGAAGATCTCCTGCAGTTGTTCCACAATATCATCAGTATGTATAGGGATCAGACTGCCGTACGTATGAAGAGACTCATCCAAAATGCCTGGAAGATAAAGATATTAAAGAATTTAGACAACACCATGGTCTTGAAGCTAAATGAATATATTTGTCAGAAGCATAAAATAGAACTGCAAGTCTACATATCCATTAAATGAAAGAGAGAGAGAGAGAAATAAAAACATGACAGAGCGGATTGAGCTCTCCTGATTAAAAACTATTTTCTGTAATAAATTTTAATTTAATACTGCATACAGAGGTACAAAAATGAATTTAGAAATAGTTGAATACCTCAAGTCTAGATCATTTCCGTTTCTGACAAAACTCTTAAAGCTGCGGTCAAAACATTTTCATAATTAGCTTCTCACAGTGATCTTTAAAATCTGTGGTGAATCTAACCACTGACTGCCTAATAAAGAACACTGTCTTTTTTTAGATAATATATAGTCCTGTCCAGCTGCTGACTCGGGTCTATATTTGGAATCTAATCTAATCTACTATTTGGTAGAAGGGGCATCAAAGCTACCAATCAGATTTAGCCACCTGCTTACCTCACAGTCGCCTTTGCCCCACCTACAGAAATAAAAAAACTTAATTCCTGCATCACTGTTGCCTGTTTTTGCCGGAGAGTGTGCAAAACCTCATCTTGAAGGTGGTAATGTTTAGCATATATACACTAATAATATACTAAATAATACACACTAAACTTGTGTAGTCGTAATAAGTAGCAGATCCCTCTCTAACTTTTTTTAATGCACTGAAAAGAGAACTAGCCTTGTAGCTGATAAATAAAAAAAGAAAACATTTAAATCTATTATGATAACACTCGTTTTGATGTTTTATTTAAGAAGATGCCATCCTCTGCTGATCAGCATAAATTTGACCAGTTTCTCAATTTTTCTCCATCTTGGCCCTGTTGTTTGGGTGAGAGGGACGACTTACTCTCTGTCCACTAATAAAAAACATCAGCAGTAGCCAATCATGGTTATTTGTGAGCTCATGCGCATAGAAAAGTGCCATTTTCTTGACATTTTGTCATGCGCTAATACAAATATGTACAAAATATCACACACACAACACAACATTAATAACTTGTCAATAAAACCATTTTGTGTTGTATCCCTACAGATCTTTTACTAGCTCAAGTTGCATATATTGCTGTGGAGACAACACAGTCAATACAGTTCAGACTGAAAGATGATGTTTATATTCAGACTTATGTTCAGACTTATGTTTATAAGCTAGTATCATTTAAAAAAAAAAAAACAATGCTGCCAAGGACTTCAACGAATATAAAGATTTACCTTGGACACAGGACACATGCTCTTTTGTGAGTGCAATCTCCACTCTTTGCATGGAAACTGAAGGGAAATCTTGTCTTTCGCTGCTTCCAACACTAGGTGCTGAGCTGGACTGGGAAATGCCATGATATCCATTCAAATCACTAAACCGAGCTTCTGAGAAGAGATGGATACGTTTTATGAGGATAACTCACTTGGATAAAAACACTGATAAACGTTAATGTTTCACCATGAAATACCAGACGTACCTGTCTCACTTTCATTTGCACTCTGTGCTGTACCTCTTGAGCTATTCGACCCTGGGTCCCGCCTCTGCCTGCTTGGATAGAGATTATACTGACGCCACCGCCTTGCTCGTCTGTACCCAAGTGCTCGCCTGAACCCAATCCACTGTGCCCTTTGCCGCCATATTTTCCAGTTCTGAGCGAGCCGGAAGCGCAGTCGTGTTGAGGCCCTGAGCCTCCTCCACCGCTTCAGCCTCTGCTGCCTGAGGCCATAAAGCCGAGCCCAGAGAGGTCTCTCAGAAACATCTCTCGCTTCGGGTTTGTCTTGCTCCGTATTTGAAGGTGAAAAGTTCTGGTAGTAATGAGCCATTTGTGGCAATGACACATGTGAGTCATGCCAGTCCACTAATCCTTCCTCCTCCTCTACTGGAGCACATTCAGAACTGATCTCCTCACCTTCGTCCAACTGGTCCTCTTCCAATTCCTCATCTTCCTCATCTTCATCTTCTTCCTCTTCATCAAATCCCTCCTCTTCATCAATCTCATCAGTCTCTATGCATTCTCCAGTCCATCCCCTCTCCTTGTGGCTTACTTTGAAGTCCATAGCGCCTTGGGCATTAGGAGGAGAATCAGGGGCCAAAAGGTGCCCTCCTGCCATGCCTACACCACTACCCTCATGGCTCACGGTCAAAGAGAGCTCCCCCTGCCAGCGATTTGGAGCCAAGCTTGCCCCGCTGTCCCTCATGGTCCACGGGCACCCTGCTACCTGCGCCAGCTCGCCGTCTACAAAAACACAGGTTAAAGAACAGGTGAGCTAAACAATGTATGGATAGGTAATTGTTTTTTATATATATATATATATATATATATATATATTTTTTTTTTTTTTGCACTAAGTGAAGATGCGCTGGTTGATCCCAAAGGATAAGTTCTTTTATATTCATTTTCTTTTGAAAAATCAGTCCTAATTAACAAATTGTAATGCCATGTAATTTTTTTTTCATTTTACACAATTCCCATGTGCACATAAGGATCTATAGATTTCTAAGCCTGCCTGCTCCTTCATATACACTCACAGTGACGAAGACATGCAAGAGAAAGTGAACACATAAGTGATACTGTATGGTCTGTTGTTCAGTGATTTAGTTTCTACATTCTACAACAATACTGGGGATTTCAAAAATATAACATATGGAATTAGGTAATTATGTAACAACAACAACAGAAAGTTGTTCGAATAGTTCGTTGTCAAATAGTTGGAATAGTTCGTGCAAGAACAGCATTGTCAAGTGCATTTGCAAAACCCATTAAGCACCATAATGAAACTGCCTGGTTATAAAGGCTTTACAGAGCATAATTAGCAGACACATCACAATATCAACTCTTCAAAGGAAATTATCACATTTTTTGGATGCCTTCTGTGTAGTATATTTACAATATAGAAAGAAATAAAAACCAGGAAAGTCCGTGCAGTTGGAAGGTGTGTATCTCAATTTTATATAAACATTTTAAGTTTTCACAGTATTTGTATTCTCATCTTTGTCTTTCTTTGTGCTTTTTCAGGCTACGCTGCTCTGGGGATTTTCTGGTTCTGGTCAAAAGCAAATCAATATCCAACCAGGATATGTGCCGCTTTATAAAATGTATTTCTTTAGGGCTGTGTGATTTGTAGTGTCCAAGTGCAAAATGTAAAGGCACTTATTTCCCAAATTCATATAATTTATACATACATACTATATATATATATACATACAAAATTGTTGTCAAGCAGAATATTAAAAGTCAACATTTGTATCTCAGCCTTCATGAGGCATTTCTTGGTATACTGCATATTTTCCAAAACGAAAGTGCGCGGTTCTGTGATCAGACCCCAGACCGAAACTGAAGCAGACTAAGATATAAACCTAGTGTGTTCATTCAGCTTCATTCGGTGTGTTCTTTCAGGCAACCCGTTTAGCAATTTAAATAACGCTAGAACATACCAAACAAACTGTCAGAGCTTTAGCAAGAACCCGGCAGCTTCTTGCTCAGGTAGAGAATAATAACGCCGTGTCTACCTGCGGAAGCATCTACTCACATCTACACCCGCTCCTACCAACAGGTTAGCATTTAGCCGCAGCCGAATGTTTATAAACGTGTCCTCGCTTGGTACCGCTGCATTCGCTCATGAACGAATGTCCTTCAGAGTTTTCAGATGATACCACGCACCATGAATAATCGCATTAACGCCGGCCATGGACTCGCTTTAGGATATTTCCGCTTTTCTCCCCTCAAGCTCTGCAGTGTGATGTTAATAAAGCGTGAATCATTAGCAGGCTAGGTAGCTAGCTGGCCTAAACCCTGCTCGGCATACCGTATCTTTTTGCATTTTTGTTTATTTACATCACTAGAACACTCACCGTCCGAGTGCAGTTTTGTATGAGTTTCAGTAGACGCGTGTTAGCTGTGCAGTTCACTACGTGTCTTATAATTTTTGCAGATTGGCTATGAGGAGAATTTCAGCCCTAATCAATGAAGCCCGTCGCCTTCTTTCAACGAAGCTGTGACGCGACTGTTGCCGAGCCTTTGTTGATGACGTCAACAGCGCGCTCACTCTCTCTCTCTCTCTCTCTCTCTCTCACCGCACTCCCGCAGAGAGTCAAGTGTGTGACGCCTTCTCTCACTCACTCACGTACAGTCAGTCTTTCTTGAGCCAGATTTTCTTGTATTTTTTAATGTGGTCTTAATGTTCTCTAGGCGTCCGGAAGGACCTGTTTGGCTCTCATTATCAGTCCAGTCCCTGACCAGTTTCAGAAGAATATTTTTTGTTTGTTAAGCCACACATTGACCTACGTATGAATCATTAAAGCGTAGAAAAATATCTGACTTAAGGCATGAATCAGTGAGAAACAGATGTAGATGATGACAAATGATCAGGCCGATGATTAGTATAATGTTGATGCTGAATACTGAGTGGTTGAAACAGACGAGAGGGGAAATGAGGTTGTCTATACCGCTTTATTTGTATGCAAGCCCAGGGGCAGGGGAGGAGACTTAGGAGACTTAGGGCACAAGATGGGGCACAGCCTGAATGGGATGCCATTTCATTGCAGGGCATACACACTCAAACGTTCACACACTATGGGCAATTTTGGAATGCTAATTATCCTAATCTACATATCTTTAGAGTGAGAGAGGAAACCAGAGTGCCTGAAGGAAACCCATCAAGCATAAGGAGAACTTTCACACAGACCCGAGGCGGGAAACCGGACCCTGGAGGTGCAAGGCGAAAGTGCTAACCACTATGCCACCATGCCGCTCCAAGCGGGTGACTTAACTTTACAGAATTTGCTGTATAACTAATACTGACTCTAACTATGATAATGTAGTTATTTTATATTGTAAGTAGCACATTTTCATTTTAAATAGTAGATTACAAAATGCATCCAAAATTATTAGATAACTGATAAGACTTATGTTGCAGGGCCAATACCTGGCTTAGTTTAGTCCTAATGCTAGCTTGTAATTATAGTAGGTTCAACAAGTCTTAGACACAATATTACACATTTTTGTATATATGTTTATCAAGTCTGCATTATCCCTGTAAAAAAAACATGAAATATTGTCAAACATAACAAATATTAATAAATAATATATTAATAACGAATATTTGCATGCCTGTAAAGAAAGCAGCATATTACATGATAGTACTGTTTTCAGATAATAATTAAAAAAAGTAGGTTCCTGGGTTTTGCATGAAAATAGAAAGGAGAAAGAGTGACAAAGTTACCAGAAGAACTCTTTCATGTTCTCCAGCATGGTCAGTAAAACATCCGAGCTGTTTTACCTATAAAACTGCATAAAAACTGTATGTATCTAACTTTACTGATTATTTTCAAGCAAATGGTTTTGACACCAGATATTGACAGTGGCTATTTATTACTATGTAATGCTCTTTATAGGAGTTTACATTATGTAGAAATATTTTTAAAGGTCTCATTGCTTATGGCATTTTTTTTGTATGTGCCCAAGACACTGCACTGTATATAAAAGGTTTTCATCAAAAACACCACTCTCATGCTGTTTGTTCAAATATTTGTGATAACCCAATGAATAAACACGGACAATGCAAAGGGTTTCTGAGTGGCCTTTAAAAATTTGGAGGCAGTTGAAAATTGTGGTTGGGTGATTGGGTTGGCTATGTAAAGATGGGGGGGATTTAAAAAAAAAAAAACTTGACCAAAAGGTGTTCAGTGGGATTGAGGTTTTTGACCTGCTCTGTGCAGGTCACTCAAGTTCTTTCACTCCATATGTGGCAAAGTCTTCATGAACTTCACTCAGGTTCAGTTCAGCAACCACAGTCATGGGGAAGACTGCTATAACCTGACAGTTGAAGATGATCATGGACACTCAAGGAGGGTAAGCCACAGAAGGTCATCATTGAAAGAGCTGGCTGTTCACCGAGTGCTGTATTAAAGCATATTCATGGGAAGTTGACTGGAAGGGAAAAGTGTGTAAGTCCAGTGTAAAAATTCCACAGTTGGTGATGATTTGGGGTGCCGTGACATCTGCTGGTGTTGGACCATTGTGATTTATCAAGTCTAAATTCAATGCAGTCATGTACCAGAAGATTTTAAAGTACTTCATATTCCCGTCTGCTCACAAACATTATGAAGATGGCAATTTCCTCTTCCAGCAGGACACTGTACATAGAGTCAGCTAATATTACAGCTAGTAAGACATGCTAGGACAGGAAGAACAAAACCTTTTCACAGACACTGCAGAGATGAAATATGTATGAAAATAATGACTAAGATGTTTGGTCATTACAAACCTGGAAGAACCTTACAGATGTAGGTGTAGGCATGGCATCCTCACAAACATTTAATAGTGCACAAGAAGGATGACTGACCACTAAGCTACAAGGAGGGCCCTGGTGAGAACTGAAGTTTTCTGGGCTCCTTGCTGTCCTTAGCTTAACCTGGGCTATGTTGAAAATGTTGAGCTACGTTAGACCTGATTTCTTTTGCTAGATGTCACAGAAAAATTGTGTTTTTATTATGCTTAAACCATTGACAAGTGAGCCTGATTTTTTCTTTTGAAAGTTAATGTATTAAAGATTTTTAACAGAATGTCTAGAAATTTACCATTTGCATTTGCTTTCTTTTGTGAGTTAAAAAATAAATTGTACACTACTCTTCGCAGAAGCCTACCATTATGTATTTTTACTTGTACTAAAACACAGGATATATTTAAAAAATTTAACCTCATAGAGGTTTGAAATTAGTGCAGTGTAGATTTAGCCCAGCTTTAAGAAAACTCATAGGATTTTTGTATTGTAACTGAATAGCATATAATCACTGGAAATATCCATTAACCTTTAATATGACTGCTTGTTTGTTTTTAGTATAAAATATTTTATTCCTATTTCTGAATTTACTGATTGCCTTCGTTCTCACTCTCACTTATTCTTTATACTGCTTATCCTGTACAGAGTTGCGGGAGGCCTGATAGGGTAGATCCTGGAGGCGTGCCACAAACATGCACACAGTCACACATTACAGGTAATTTGGAAAAACCAGTTAGCTAAATCTGCAGGTCTTTGGACTGTTGGAGGAAACCGGAGTACCTGAAGGAACCTTACCAACCATGGGGGGAACATGCAAACGTCACACACAGCCCCAAGACATGACTTGAATGCTTCTATTTAGAATTAAAAGCCAAAAATGGATATGTAAATAAATCAGTAAACTTTTTTTATTTTTTTTATTTTTCAACTTTAACAAAACAAAAATACACCTAACAGGCCACAGGAAAAAAAAGAAACGATTTTTTAAGATATTCAGAATACATAAATTAGTAAAAAGAATAAATAGATAAACAAAATAAAATTATTAAAATAAAATAGGTAAAGAGGCGGCACGGTGGTGTAGTGGTTAGCACTGTCGCCTTGCACCTCCAGGGTCCGGGTTCAATTCCCGGCCAGGCTCGATTCCTGTCTCTGTGTGCATGGAGTTTGCATGTTCTCCCCGTGCTTGGTGGGTTTCCTCCGGGTACTCCGGTTTCCTCCCGCAGTCCAAAGACATGCAGATTAGGCTAATTGGCGTTCCCAAATTGACCATATTGTGTGTGTGTGTGTGTATGTGTGTGTGTGTGTGTGTGTGTGTGCTCGGCGATGGATTGGCACGCTGTCCAGGGTGTATCCTGCCTTGTGCCCAGAGTCTCCTGGGATAGGCTCCAGGTCCCCGCGAGCCTAATACAGGATAAAGCGGTATAGAAGATGAATGAATGAAAATAGGTAAAGCATAATGGTAGCACAATACCAATTCAAAATCCTGTGCACTCACTTGAGGTACTTGGGGAGGAAAACCTTTCCACAGAATAGTTGACAAATCAGTCTCTAAATTGCTAATATAAGGCTTCCAAACATTATAGAACTGATCTGGTCGGCCATTAACTAAACATGTCTTATCGCATATCCATCTCACTAATATATTTTTCCTGGCTGCAAGCGTAAGAAACATTTCATAATTCTAATGAAGAGAAATAATATGACATCTATTAAAATTGAAGCAGGCCCTGAAACGATTAGACTGAGGAATAAATTTGGGCGTCACCCAGAATTCAAATCTAAGTAAATATGTTCCACGTTGGGGTTTGTCTTCTACTCTCCACAACCTGATTTACTGTGATTTGTCCTATTGAAAGGAATAACAGAGAAAGAGATTTGCTACATCTGCCTGTGTTGATGCTTTTCCAGTGAGCATATAGAAGGTACTCATGTGCATCCTTTGTGTCCCAGAAAGGGCCCTGCAAGCTGTCATGAATCGAGTGCGGTTGATTTAGTAGTTGTGCCTTATTATATTATGGACATTAGTTGCTGAGAGCTAGTAATCAAAAGTTCTTCAATTCTTCAGCAGGTCGCTGTGTGGGATTTTAGTTTTCCAGGACTGGATGATTTATGTCCTATGGCCTTACATGTTCACCCCAGATGCCTCCCCCCCTGGGCACATGCAAATGTGGGCTGCAAGGGAAAAAAGGGTGGCATCATACACAGGGGCTTTCTGTGTCTGTGTGAAAATTACTGCCCTTGAGAAAAGAAAGAAGAAAGCAGGGACGCTGTGAGGAACTGTAAGAATCCAGTCAGACTGGCCTGACTAGATCTGGTAGTTAGAGGTGGAGAGTAAAATAGCTTGAGTCAAAGTAAAAAAAAAAAGTGTGTGTGTATATATATATATATATATATATATATATATATATATATATTGTTTCTTTTGTTCTCACGAGAACTTTGAGCTCAAACATTCTAGAACGTTGGAATGTTAATGAAAGTACAACTTTTAATAAAAGTTTCTACAATAAGGATTTTTGTCGGGTACCTTTGTGTGATTGTGCATCTTCACATGAAAATACACAAAAGTGTAAATAAATTTGATTGCTGCTAAAGGGTCTCTCAGATACACTGTAAAGCGAAAACAGAATTTCAGTGTGAATGTTGGCGGAAGTAGAATGTATCGAGTTTGCTGGATGAAGGTGCAGGTGGATGGCGATGGGCGGAGAGAGGGAAGAGGCGGAGTGCTTCAGGAGTTTAGGAAACCTCTGCTTGGAGAGAGCTTCAGGTGGAATACACTGGGCCATCGCCGACCGCTGGATCAGATCCAGGATCTCACAACTACCAGTGAGGGGAATGCTGGAATAGGAATGCGACTTTAAAGCCGACCGGGCATTATTTCCTGCTAAAACTCTCCCACTAAGGTTTAATCCAGGGATAAGATTTAGATTGTGAGAAGCCGTGAGAAGCAAACTCGAAACTCACGCGAACTGCGTAAAAGCACTACAGCTGAACTCGTGAGCTGAAGTCATGGACCGAGGCTAACACTCTGCTATGTAATACTTTATAAAGAGGATTCCTAGAGGAAACTGCGACTTCCTGTTTATCTACCTGTAAGTACTTGGTTGTTGTTTGAAGGACTCACTAAGGGTCGAGGTTTCGAGTGCTGACGTCAGAGCGTCACTTGTGCGTCTCATTAGCTCTTCCTGGTAGCAAAAGCAACACCCTTATTTACATTATTTAGATAAGATTGAACCAAAAATCTCATAATACTTTTATTAAACTGTACAATACACGTATGTGTGTATATGTAGCAAGGTATTGTGGCATTCGTTTTGGTATTCACACTAGTATACAAGTTTTCCTCGTAGTAGCATGAGGGTGTTTACATTTACATTTACATTTAGGCATTTGGCAGATGCTCTTATCCAGAGCGACTTACATTTTTATCTCATTATACTGTACATCTGAGCAGTTGAGGGTTAAGGGCCTTGCTCAAGGTCCCAACAGTGGCAACTTGGTGGTTGTGGGGTTTGAACCTGGGATCTTCCGAACCGTAGTCCAATGCCTTAACCACTGAGCTACCCCTGTCCCCCAGTGTTCAAGTGTAAAGTGAATTTGCTGAAACTTATTTGTGAAACATGCTGTGGCTGAACAAATTCTCACAATAATGTGTTGTAAATTCTGGTTTTATAATAATGTAATTGTTATTAGTTAAAGTCAGATGTGTAGTTGCCTTTACAATAAAACAGACTGAATGACTACAAAGGAAAAAAACACTTATTTTCTCAAATGTACAGTACCAGTCTAAAGTTTGGACACACCTACTAGTGATTTATTTAATATATTTTCAAACAAATCCTGGTAATTTCACACATACAGCATCAGGTAATTAAGAAACAACAACAGTAGTCAGTTGTTATTTTAAGACATGAAGGTCAGTTGTTCTGGAACAGTTCTTGCAAGAGCAGTATTGTCAAGTGCAATTGCAAACCCATCAAGCACAATGATGAAAGTGGCTCTCATGAAGACCATCCCAGGAAAGCAAGACCAAAACTTACCTCTGCAAAGAGGAGAAGTTCATTTAGAGTTGCCAGCCTCAAAAAGCACCAATTAACAAACAGCACCTCAGATTAGAGCCGCTATACAGAGCAGTGGCAGACGCATCGCAATATCAACTCTTCATAGGAGATCATCGCATATTTTAAATGCCAGCGTGGTTTTACAATGTAGAAAGAAATCAGGATGCATGCAATTAGAAGGTGTGTCCACACTTTTGACTGGTAGTGTATGTCAGATATATTAAATACTATAGTCTAAATTTGCAAAAAGACTTCACTTAAACAAATTAGTATACTATGAAATGCCTTCCAGGAATGTCTACACATTTTATATATAGTATATTGAATCATATTATATAATTTTATCATGTATATTATTTTTATATTACTCTAATGCTGATCATGAAATTCTATTAACACTCATCTCTAAATAAAAGGACACTTAAAAAATTGCTCAGATTAGTTAAAACTGCTGCTTGTAATTTTGTAATGGTGTATTGTATTGGAAATCAGTTATACATATCTAACTGAATTGTAGGCTGCATTTTTACTGACTCAGGTTTTTACAAAACCAAAATCAGTCTCTCTGCAAACATCTGTTGCTAATTATGCAAAATGTTAGATGCATGATGAATGTGTGGCTAAAATAATGCATTCACTGGTATTTGTCCCAGGTCATGCACAAGTTCATGGCCTCAAAATCATTAGTTGATTGGATATTTCACCTTTTCCTATCTAATCAGTTCCCAGTTAGAAGTATCAAGCCAATAGCATTCAATATACCAATTCCTATGTTTTTTATTAAGTGAAGTTACATAATCGTGACGGACCTCTGCTCTGATTAGTTTTTGCTAGAGTAAACAGTAAGTAAGAGTAGCCTTGCAGTGTAGATTTATGGAATGCCAAGTGATTACTGAGTTAGATTATGTAAATAGTTATTGGAGAGATATAATATACATGAGTCGAATGTTGCCCTGTTCAGTTTCATACTGTAGGTGTACACCAATGATGCTTTTGACATAAATTTTTGTCTTGTGATTTGAATGATCAAGTGGAAGCTGGTTTAATTATAACCAATTACGTAGTATTACTCAGTAATTACTCATTATTTTTTTTAGGAATTCGCCACTCCCCTGTATCAGGTTCTTTATGGATTTTGGAATTTGAAGAAAGTTCATAATGTTCAGTAAACATTATAAGACACACCCCTGTTATTAAACACGTTCACAAGCAATCAACTATGATTGAATATGCATTTTATTACTGTTCTAAGGCTGGACCAAATGACAAGATAATTCCAATATCATGACATAATATACATGTTACAATATCCTGTATGAAATATTGCAGGTTTTGGAAACTCTGATTGGAGATTTAGATATTAAAAACATTTGTTCTTTTTAGTGTTAGTTTGGAGTTTGCTTATTTGTGATCATGTGCATGTGACATATTGTTCTCAAATATTGTACTTAATTCATAGACATGGACATGATGAATATTTCATAGCTCATATCACTTACTACCCATCTGTAAAGCACACAACTATTGGTAATGTTTATGCTGCAACCATGACTGACTATGCATTATTAATTGACTGATTTTACATATGCATTGTGTCTATGAAACTTTGTTGCTGTTTTTCACATTGGTTTGGGCGTGGGTTTCTGGGTGTATCCCAGGAGAATCTTATGTTGATAGTCTCAGTTATTTTTGCCTGTCTCAACTGGCCCCATGTCTTTGACTCAGACATCTCCACATGCTAATTGACACTTTAGTTGTGTATAATTTAATCATTCACTAAAGAGTATGTGTGAGGGCTTTGTGCTTTGTGCTTTCTGTGTCATTCCAACACTCTCTAGATTTAGGAATTAACAGAGCTATTTTTTACACTTCTCCTTATCTTCTTATTAGAAATATTTAGGATTTGGCTGTAGAAGAACCGTAGGCAAACTTTTTTCACTCATTCTCAAATTCTCTATGTGATTTATTGCAGATTTTTTAACCATAGACAGGTTTAATGCAATACAAGTTGACTAAGTGGTCCAAATAATGGGGGGAAAAAATCTGAAAGAAACCCGAATAACAACTTGCAATCTATAAACAAGCATGTAGAACTAGTGTCCATGCTTTTTGGCACAACATGTGCTCTTATGTTATTATTTGAATATGATAACATAAGAATGTAATAGAAAGTATACAGCAGTGATATACAATATATAATTGGAGTGATACACAGTATACAGTTACATTTGCTGTTCCTGATCACACCTCCAGCTACTGCTGCCCTGTGTTTAGTAAATGAATGTTTGGTAAAATTACACTTATTACGTAATTACTAATTACTTTTCCTGAATGTGTGACCTCTTGCTGAGCAGGTATGATGAGCAGCCAGGTGCTTGATCTTTGGCCATTTCAGTCTTCCTCTGAATATTCAACAAAGCAGAGGTCATTCAATTGGGTTCTAAATGCTGGTGCAGTTTCCCATAGGATACAAATTTTTCTGTTTTCTCTTAGTATGTTATTTGCTTGTTTCTGGTCACTTCTAATCTGATTGCAGTCTGTAGTGCAATCTATCCTCTATTTCTCTTGCAATTATGCTTTCCTCTTTAGTTTGTTTTGCATTTATTTTATTCAACTTATGCCATTTGACTAAACAAATTACTGAGATCATATTCTTAGAATTGTCTTGGTTTAAAAAAAAAGACTAATTAATGGCAATTACATAAATGCAATTATTGTAAGATTTTAAAATAATAACGACGATGAATACGCTCCAATTATTAAATTAAAATCTATTATTATTATTGTTATTATTATTATTATTATTATTATTATTATTATTATAAGTAGTAGTAGTAAAAGTAATGTGTATACCTCCTTCCCAATTTGCTGTCTATTGGCTTACAAGTTCATAACCTAAAAGTTTTGCTGTGGATGCCTGTCTGTTGTCCATAGCAACTCAGCATGTCTCCGTAATATAGTAACAGCAGAAGTAGAGAATAAGCCATTCCAAGACGCTGCTTTCATGCTCTAACAAATTACAAAGGTCTTGTCTCAAGCAATTAAATATCATTATGACAAGCAATTGTCTATGTGAGTAAATTTATGATTGTGGTAAGTATTGTTCTGTACAGACCATGCAGAACAAGTCCACTTACTCTGAGCTTCACTCACAAGTTAGAACATGCATCTGTGATTCAACAGAATTCATAGAAAGTATCTTTCAAAGCACGATATCAGTTCCACTTTTGCAACCGTGACTTTGACGATCATATTGCTACCCTGCTACAGTATATTTGACAGATTTTTAAAAGAATTGATGCTTACGGTTGGAGAGCCACTTCTAAACATTATGAATTCTTCATTATATCTAGGTCACGCCCTAAACCTTTCAAGTTAGCAGTTATTAAGCCGTTCCTTAAAAAATCTAATTTGGACGCGAATGAAATAACAAATTACAGACCGATTTCAAACCTTCCGTTCATATCAAAAATACTGGAAAAAGTAGTATCAGCTCAAATATGCACATTCTTGCAGGATAACATCCTTGAAGAATTTCAGTCAGGTTTCAGGCCCCATCATAGCACAGAAACTGCACTAGTTAAGATTACAAACGACTTGTTTTTAGCTTCAGACCAAGGCTGCATCTCATTGCTAGTCCTGCTCGATCTTAGTGCTGCATTCGACACTGTAGATCATAATATTCTCATAGATCGCTTACAAAATTATATAGGTATTCAGGGACAGGCATTAAAATGGTTTAGATCTAAATGGAGAACCGTCTGGTGTAATGCCAGTGAAATATGGGGTCCCACAAGGGTCAATTTTAGGACCTCTGCTGTTCTCAGTATACATGCTTCCCTTGGGTAACATCATTAGAAGACATGGGATTAGTTTCCATTGTTATGCTGATGATACCCAATTATATATCTCAACAAAACCAGACGAAATACCTATGTTGTCTAGATTAACTGAGTGTGTCCAGGACATAAAAAATTGGATGACCAATAACTTTCTTTTATTAAATTCAGATAAGACAGAGATATTACTTATTGGCCCAAAAACCAGCACACAACAGCTTTCACAATTCAGCCTGCGCTTAGAAGGATGTACTGTTACTACCAGCTCAGCAGTAAAAGACCTGGGCGTAATATTAGACAGTAACTTGTCTTTTGAAAATCACATTTCAAATATCACAAAAACAGCCTTTTTCCATCTTAGAAATATTGCCAAACTTAGGAACATCTTATCCGTATCTGATGCAGAAAAGCTAGTTCATGCATTCATGACCTCCAGACTGGACTATTGTAATGCATTACTACGTAGGTGGTTGTCCTGCATCCTCAATAAACAAGCTTCAGTTAGTCCAAAATGCAGCCGCCAGGGTTCTCACTAGATCCAGAAAATATGATCATATAACCCCAATATTATCATCCCTGCACTGGCTACCTGTTCAGTTTAGAATAAATTACAAAATAGTATTACTTACATACAAGGCCTTAAATGGTTTAGCTCCCACACACCTAACCAGTCTTCTGATACGCTACAATCCACCACGCGCCTTAAGATCACAAAGCTCCGGACTTCTGGTAGTTCCCAGAATTTCAAAATCTACAAAAGGGGGTAGGGCATTTTCATATTTAGCTCCAAAGCTTTGGAAT
This sequence comes from Channallabes apus, assembly GCA_030522415.1. Taxonomy (NCBI): domain Eukaryota; kingdom Metazoa; phylum Chordata; class Actinopteri; order Siluriformes; family Clariidae; genus Channallabes; species Channallabes apus. Next base: position 25,306,626 of record CM060108.1, on the reverse strand, counting down.
AGCCTTCCAGACAGTGTTCAGGGAGCAGACACGGTTTCCCAGTTCAAAAGTAGACTCAAGACGCATCTTTTTAATCTGGCATTCACGTAACTCATCCCATAATCTCATACTCCAGTACACCTATCCCGAATGGCAACTACGCTAATTCTCCCCATCTGTTCTGTATTTCTCTACCCATCCCGAGGCATCGGGAGATTGTGCCAGCTTCAGTAGAGAAAGGCCGACCCTGCGAGGTTCCTGAGGCATCCAGAGAAGGACCAGCTCCAGCTGGATTCAGCTTTATGATGGTTGGAGCTACACATGCTGCTCCTGTGCTTCCAGGGATCCAGACCTCATCTGCCCTCTGCACCTACTGACTCGTCCCTATGCTGAACTGGTCTTCATGTCAATTTAAATAATTTCTGTCATATTGAATTTTCACCTGCACAACACACAAGATGTTATATCATTTCTGTCTGTTATCACCCAAATGAGGATGGGTTCCCTGTTGAGTCTGGTTCCTCTCAAGGTTTCTTCCTAATGCCATCTCAGGGAGTTTTTCCTTGCCACCGTCGCCGTCACCCTTGGCTTGCTCATCAGAGACATTTCATTCATCATTCATTCGTCTCATTATTATCTAGACACATTTTTCTCACACATACACACTTCCAATTATTTTCTTTTCTAAAATTCTTTTTTTCATTTTTTGTATTTTCTTTCATTTTTGTGAAGCTGCTTTGAGACAATGACCATTGTTAAAAGCGCTATATAAATAAAATGTAATTGAAAAATTGAATGAATTAAACATTTAATAAACAAAATTGTACTGTGTCTGTTCATAGATGACTGTTTACAATTCTTTATGTTTAATAGGAGGAAACCTAGCTGCTGACCTTAACAATACTGGGTTGTCTAAATTAAGGTAATGAAAGTGTAGATCTTACTCCCATTAAACAATTGCTATATTGTTCTATCGCAAAACTAAATGTTGCCTACATATTATCTAGAGTATCTAAAGTAGCATTAAGTTAAAAAGCATGAGAAAGGCTTTTCAGTTCAACTATTGTACTAACATTTCAATCAGTGCTTAAAAATGTACCTTCCACAATTCAGGTCACCTGCTGTGCTGAAAAGCCATGTAATTATGATGGATCCAGATTCTCAGTTGCTGTACCAGCTTTTGGCAGATGTGCAGCTGGAGCGTTTTTTCCAGAAGGTCCGTGATGAACTTAATGTGACGCGTGTTGAACACCTGGACTATGTCAAGGACACAGACTTGGAACTGATAGGCATCCGGAAGCCAGGTTTTTATCCAAACCTTATTTCCATGAACGATGTTAGAACTATTTTTCATTAAATTATATAACTGTATTTATGTCATGTTTTGTGTCAACAGGCCAAAGAAGATTATGGGACGCAGTCAAGCGTTACAAAACGAATGCACGGCCACGGTCATGGATGGCCAGGGTAAAGCCATAAAACTTTGTCACGTATTCTCAACTATCATCTTATATAATGTATCGAGACGATCTGTCAATCATTTCATAACAGGTATTTACTGGCCGGGGACCAGAAGGGGGCGACCAGTCGAGTGGTGGTCCAGGGGCAGAGACAGGGCGAGCACTTGCCTGCCTTATCCATGACAGTGAGCTGGTGTTTGGGGAGAGGCTGGGCTCTGGCAACTTTGGGGTCGTGAAGAAGGCAGAATGGCATGCACCTAATGGACAAGTGGTGGGTTTGTTTGTTTCTACTGAAAGCTGTTTTACGTCAAGGCATTAATGTAATTCCTTACCCTCTCTCAATTTGTATTCACGGTAGCAAGTAACAGGTTGCTCATGTTGCTTGGTATTTGTCACTTGTGGGGATGTTAAGTGACCACTTATATGGTCTAATATGACTTTGTAGTAACATACACTATAGTAAAAACCATGTTATATTGTAGTTTTAACATAACTATGGTCACATTTATTCTATTGTAGAAAAATATGAAATGTGGACAGAAGACCAAATGTGAATTATGGTTAGTTAGGAGGTAGGTGCTAGAATTGTGTACATTTTGGGAGACCATATATAATCTGAGCTGAAACATTGGATATTTTTTTACCACTTTATAGCATGCTTAACTAAAACATTATTGAGGAAATCATTATAAAGGTGTTGCTTGTCGCTTTGTCTCCATGTTGCTTGCCACTGCTATCACGATTATTACTAGCTTCTGTTTCTGCACATTCATATAGAAATGGAATTGTTGTCTATTGTTGCTTTGTTACTTGCTAATGTGAGTCCTAACCACCATAATTATTTGCAACCACAAAGAGTAGGAACCCATTAATGGTTAGTGCTGCTATGATTCATGTGTAAATGCACTGCTTCCCCACTGAGAGCATGAATTTACTCTTCAGACTGGGTGATCACTGGTTATGGCCCATCAAGATAAAAAATGTTCAATTCAGGTCAATAGCAAACTTACAAAGTCTTTTTGAATGTGTGTAGACTTAATTTTATCTCACAGTAGGAGTTCTTTAATGTTATACAGTAATTTAAATAGCATTTTCTTTACAGCCCAAGCCTTAGGTGTGGATTTGTAGAAAAGCTGAAAACCAAGCTATATGTATCCACCAGTCCCTATCTTATTCAAAATATGGCTTCATGTGCCAGTACAGGTTTATATTTCAACACATCAAACACCTGATTTAAACTACACAGAAAGTTACACAGAAAGTCATAAATTAAACACTTAACCATCCATAACCATCTTATCTTGTTCATAGCTGCCTGTTGCAGTGAAGAGTCTCCGGAGCAATATGTCCAGGGATGCAGATCTAGTAACAGAGTTTCTGCAGGAAGTCACTACCATGCAGTCTCTGGACCATCCCAATATTATCCGTCTCTATGGTGTGGTCCTCACTCAGCCTCTAAAGATGGTACGTTTTTGTTCCTTGGTGCCTGGTTCCTTGGTACATTCTCACACGAGACACAGTAGACTGGGTTTAAAGTGTATGGTGGAGTTTTTAAAACTTTAATAAAAGTGTTTTTTAAGGGAACATGTTAAAATATTTTATCAAATAAGTTTGTTTAATAGACAGCTTTGCTATAGCAGTGATCGTCATTACCTGTTGATTTTGTTTACTTCAGGTGACTGAATTGGCTGTTGTGGGTGCTCTGTATGACATACTCCGTATGCGGCGGGGCAATTTTTCACTTGCTCGTCTCTGGTTCTTCAGTACCCAAATTGCTGCTGGAATGGAGTATTTGGAGTCACGTCATTTTATTCACAGAGATCTGGCAGCCCGGAATGTGCTCCTGGCCGCCAAAGATCTGGTGAAGATTGGAGACTTTGGTCTGATGAGGGTCCTGGGTTTTGACAAAGACCACTATATCATGGGAGCCAACAGACGCATCCCTTTTGCTTGGTGTGGAACTAATATTATTTTTGCTAAAACATTTTTTTTTACTATTGATGACATCAACCTAATACAGTGAAACCTTGGGTTGCGAGCAAATTTCACACACAAATGGAATCACTCCTCTCTGACTCCTCCCAACCAGTCTCTGTCTGGTTACTGAAATCTTCTTTAATTGGCATGACTTTAACAAGGACCCCCTCCCCTTTTTTTATTTATTTTTTAAACAATTTTTTTTAAATTTCCCCCCGATTTTTCGTGTCCAATTCCTCCCCGTCACTAGGGGGCTCCCACATTAAGCTTCTACCACCACTCAGTTGGGAGGGACACAGACTATCACGTGATTCCTCCGACCCACCGACCATCTTTTCGAACTGTTCGCTCACGCACCATTGGGGGCGGAGTAACACACTCGGAGGACAGCGCCCTCCGCTTACGTGAGCTCACAGACACCGCTGAATGGTTTGTAGTGCCGTATTAATGTGGGAGCACGAGTACCTCTCATCCCGCCCCTCTGGGAGAGCTCGGCCAATCAGCTTTCTCTAGACCTCCAGCTGTGAGAGGTTACAGCATCACCCGGGGTTCGAACCAGCGATCTCCGGATGATAGGGCGAGTAGTTTACCACTGCGCCACTCGTCCCTGAGGCCAACAAGGACCCACTGGTGCACAGATGTTAACTATACGAGTGATGCACACTCACTGAGACTGAGCGTGGGAGGCGATTACCCATAATCCCACAGCGCGTGCGAGAGAGAAGAATCATTGACTTAGTTGTCATCATGTGACGCTTAGCAGATTACATATCAAGACCTCGATCATTTATCAAGTTACAATTCATTAAAAATCTTGCAAATTACTCGCAATCCAAGGTTCCAGGGTACTGTTATTACTGATCTTATCTGGTACAAGGATATTTAAAAATTTTTATTTTGATGTGCGTCTAAATAAAGGTGTGTCAAATTTCTGATTTGACACACCTCTATTTAACATAACCTATTACCTTCAGTAATTTGTAAGTTAAGGACCCACACCTACATGAAATGACAACTTTTACTAACCTACTTCCCACCTTGCAAATAAATACAACAAATGCATGTATATCACAGAATAACTCCTGCATTTCTCATTCCTTGTTAGTTAAGGTGTAGCTAGTTTCCTCAGGAATGTGTGTTTCAACTATGGGACTAAAGGTGTCTTTTCTAGACTAGCCTGCTTGGTGGTCCAGCAAAAACACATGGACAGCAGATATACACTTTAATTTATTATTCACAGTAAAAGTGTCCTTTAACATTCAAGATTCAAGATTCAAAGAACTTTATTAATCCCAGAGAGAAATTGCTTAACATACTAACCCATTGAACCTAAGCCATGCAAATTTAAATACAGTCATCTTCCATTCAGAAGTATAATTTTAAAACATCTTTTTCAATATTAGCTGCAAGTATAATCGGTTTCTCCTAATGTCCATCCTACAGTAAATGTCAGTTCGGATCCTTAAGGGATAAATAAGCCTTTCCATCTGACGTAATTCATGTACGATTTCAAATCAATGGTCTGTTGTTGTAAGTGTGTAATTGTGGATAGTCAAGCATCAATTGAATAGATGGTGACTGAATAAACTCTTTCTTTCTCTTTCTCACTCTCGCTCTGTCTCTCACTCTGTAGGTGTGCTCCTGAGAGTTTGCGTGTGGGCTTTTTCTCACATGCCTCAGATGTCTGGATGTATGGGGTTACACTGTGGGAGATGTTCACTTACTGTGAGGAGCCCTGGCTTGGGTTGTCTGGAAGACAGGTTTGTGTGTATGGATGTAAAATGTTGTCACACTAAAATAAGACTAATGGAGCAGCTAACCTGTCACAGCGCTATCACATCTGACAGACGATTGCTGTTGTGCTTTGCTGGCACGTAACACAGGCAACTGGTGAAACCTCACAGAAAACGTGGTTTCGTTCACGACGACCACTTAAAATCATGCTTTGTTCCATGTGCAGATCCTGTTTCGTGTGGAAAGGGAGGGAGAGCGCTTGCTAAAGCCTCCTGACTGTCCTCAGGAGCTCTACGGTTTAATGCGGAAATGCTGGGCGTGCAACCCTACCGAACGTCCCACGTTTGCCCAGCTAACCGGTATGGTGGCCGAGGTTAGTGTCCGAAGAACATGTATACATATATGCAGTAAGTAGAATAAACATATGCATTTGTGGTGTCATGTCAGAAGACTACTTGGTCCATTCATTCAGAAAAATGTTCTTTGATTTGTTTTAATATTGAGTCGATTGCTTGCATAATGCTCACATTTAAATTGTCTATGTGTCTAGGCTCAGCCTATGGAAGTACGTGCAGTGCGGGATTTTGTAGACCCCAGGAAGCTCACTTTACAGGTCAATGATACAGTGACTCTCATAGACCATGGGTAAGAAAAGGAAGGGCACCAAGAAAATGGTGCTAGAATAAGGCGAGATTAGGTGCTTTAAGTGCCTGTGTGTGGAACTAAAAGTCTATAAGGAACTATAAAAGTGATCATACTCATCAACCGATTCACTCCCCATTTTCTGCCTAGGTTGGATTTGTGTGAGTGGAGGGGTCAAAACCAGAGGACCAACCAAATTGGTTGGTTTCCTCCAACACTGACTGCTCCCGTCGGTCCTTCAGTGGGACCGGGACCATTCAGTCCGAATTCTGCAGCTGGTTTTATTTCCCCACCACTCAGAGGAAGCCTACAGCACACTGCACATGGAGACATCCATCCAGACCGCAACTGGAGAGCTCCAGAACGACTTGACGAGTGAGTGATGCCGTTTTATTTCTTTTACCTACATATCATTGAATTGTAGGTCAGCTCATTTTTCGCTCTTTGCAGTCTGATGGTCATTGTATTGTTATGGTGGTTTCCATATGAGTAATAAGTATATGTAATCATTTCAGCCCTGGAAACAGGAGAGCTCCTATGATGAGGGAGAAACCAGAATCCAATCTGAGGAAAATGGCAGGTTAGAATAAGTATACAAGAACAATATCTCTAGAAATGCTCCCACCAGACATATGATGCGTTTTTATTCCATTCTCATAATTCTCCATGCCTGATCCTTTTTCATCCCATTTTTCTCTAGGAATGTCCCGTAGTCTAGAATCTGTTATGGGTCTCCCTCAAAACGGCAGTCAAGGTGGTAATGGGAACTTTGTTCAGCGTGCTAATGAACGAAAACACATCTCAACCGGCCCCGGTCACGACATCCGCAGGTTCAGTGATGCAAGTGGCATGATGCCTCCTCCACGTCCACCACCACCCAACATTAAACGCTTAAAGCATCAGAATGTGATTTGTGACCGACGTTTAGCAGGAAATCCACCCCCTGCTTCTTGGCTTTTTCCTCCTCCTTCTCCAAATCTACAGTTTCAACCACAACAGCAAACAAGAGGTGTTAGCAACCTAACAAAGATGGCTCATTTGGCCAAATCAAGCCCTCAGCTAGACAGTAATGTGGATATGGAGAAAGAAGGAGAGAAAGAACGGGAGAAAGAGAAAGAGAAGGTACGGGAAAGGTACCCACCACAACAGATCCAGATAGATAAGGAGAAACTCAAAGCACAGGTATCGACATTTTCTTTCTTTCTTCTTATTTAAAAAAAAGCTTATAGATAATAGGTATAAATCATATTTTATACTGCACTATAACACTTTCATTCAAATACAAAATTTGAACAAATGATCAAGAAATGTATTTAATTTCGTCTGCTTCAAATATTACTGTGTTGTGATTTACACAGGTTCAGGCAGCAGTACATGGAGTAACTGATGAAGAAGTTCAGAAAGCCCTACAACGCAATGACTGGAATCCAGTGAGGGCAGAGCAACAGCTGAAGGTAAGAACATTTTCTTATTTTGCTTTTTAAAAAATCCATATCGCTTTCACTCATTCACTCTGTTCTGTGCTCCATTCAGGCAGAGCAGCTTTACTACATGAACCAGTGCTCTCGAGAGGACTGCCACAAGATACTAGCTCGCTACAACTGGGACCTGCAGCAGGCCAGCCGTTTTGTAATCCGCATGGCTGCTGAGAGACGCAGTGACAGACCTTAGGAACAAGATGACGTGTTTCAGTCAAACATCTCAGTAAAAAGATAAGCTGCAATCCAGGATTCAATGGTCCTGAACTAAACAACAAAAAGGTGCCACCGTGGTGCTGTTCTGTTCATGTGGTCGGATCATTCCTGCATCTTGGGAGTCATTGCCTAACACTACCTTCGGACAGAAGCACATATTGAGATGTAGTAACACATTTTGGTTGTGTGTTAGTACAGCATTGGGGGGGGGGGGGGGGGTGGAGTTCAACGTGCTCCTGCACAGACTTTTTGAAGCATCAGTTCAAGAAACAAGACAAGGTTCCTTGGTAACACCTCGTTATCTGAGCAAACAGAAAACACCTAGTCGCCCTGTTAGCTGTAGTAAAGTGGCTGATTCATGTCATAAACTTTGAGGAAAATATAGCTCCTCCGAGTTAAAACATGTTCCTTCATGAATTAGAAGTTGTGTTTTTTTTTGCATGTCCACCTCCATATTCACAGGTATGTAGCAGCTCAGCATTGCCCCCTGCCTACTGTGTGAATAAGTACCTTCATTAAACCTGCACAGATCTGCCACCACGGAATCGCTCCACATCAGCACTTGAAGAGTTAAAAATTAACAGTGTATTTCTTCAAGCAAAAAAAGTGCAGCAGAGCTTCTGGTGAAACTGAAACGGTGGACTGTTTACAATTTTATACAAAGAAATGTAGTTCGTTTTCATAGCTTTTGTTGAATATGTGTAATAGATTAATAAAAAAAATAGGTTGATGTATGTGTAGATTTGATCTAAATTAATGTTGAAATAAACCTGATATGTATATAAATTTCAAAAACGGAATTGTAATGAGGTGTCATTAATTCTGGCACCTCATATCGTTTGCCATACAATTTTCTCTCTTTTTATCATAGCTTGTTCTTTTTCACGCTTTTAGATGCAAAGATTTGCACACAAATGTGAATAACTATTAGCACAAAATATAGGAATATCTTACATATTGCACTAATATTAAAATACTTGTATATTAAAATATACAGTATACACACAGTACTGTGCAGAAATCTTAGGCGCATTGTGCAAGGATGTCTTCAAAATACTATAAAAAAGTAATTAATGACAGAGTGTGACATCGCTTTGCTTAAATATAGTCTCAGGTTCAATTTGTGTAGCTTTATAAGGAACGTAGCTGCTTAGTTTTACTGAGTGTCCTGCAAAACTACCTTGTTTGAAAAGTGGTCTTTACATAATAAAAGTGGTATTTACATAATATGCTGCTTTCTTTTCTGGCCTCAGCTATTTTCCTGTAAAATTACATTTTAGCTGGAATACTTGGAAATCAGAACTGTTTTTTTCTTTTACTGACTTCATTTGATGACTTCATTATTTACATGTACAACAAAGTTTGCACTAAAAAACAAACAAGGTGCCCAAGATATTTGCACAGTGATGTACATATAGCAATTACGTTGAATATTAAAATAATAAAACTAATTCATTTCCAAACAGCAAAGAATAGAGATAGTAAGAAGGAAAGGATGTTAGTTAAGAGATACTTTGCTCTAAAGCAAAACTAACTGGCAGCAGGTCTTTTATTACCAATAAAACCTGCTTTTTTTTTAAGGTCTATCTACAGGGCTGGGCAATACAATAATCTAGTTTAAGTTAAGCCTTTATTTGTCACATATACATTACAGCACAGTGAAATTCCTTCTTCGCATATCCCAGCGTACCTGGGGTCAGAGCGCAGGGTCAGCCATGATACAGCGCACCTGTGGGTTGAGGGTTAAGGGCCTTGCTTAAGGGTCCAACAGTGGCAACCTGGTGGAGCTGGGGATTGAACCGCCGATCTTCCGATCAGTAACCCAGTGCCTTAGCCCTCTGAGCTACCACTGCCCCACTGCACTACTGCTTAGTAGGTAACTAACATCAGACACTATTGGGAAGTGTTTTTCTTTTTTACACGAGTTAACTCAAGTACCTAAGAAAATGCTAGGTCTTTAGTCGTTACTTAAAAGATTGCGAGTGACTCGGCTGTACTTCGGCTGTATGGACATTTAAAATAGTTAATTCCATGACCTAGGAGCCAAGACAGAAAACGCTCGAGATGCACGTCTTCCTAGATCTATGAGAAATGGTGCGACCAGTACGTTTTACATGTAGGAAATGACATTTTTTGCAGATTACACACAGGTTATATGATAGCACTAACTACATATAATGCTGTATTTAGTCTGAAAATGTCCTTACAGTATGTAAAAAATACCCACTCTACAGAACCCTGTAATTCCAATCCAATCTATAAACAAATTATAGTGCAGGTTCATGTGATGTAAACATGTGTAACATCAGGCAACCCTTCACAAGTTCATCTAAAATTATTTGCTGTTTAGAAATACAATTAAGACAGTTATGTGCCACTAATGAAGAAAGTCTTTCACCCTAACCTTACTCATCCTTCTCTTCTTCTTCTTTGTCTTTCGGCTGTTCCCATTCAGGGGTCGCCACAGCGAATCATCTGCCTCCATCTAACCCTATCCTCTGCATCCTCTTCTCTCACACCAACTAACTTCATGTCCTCTCCCACTGCATCCATTAATCTCCTCTTTGGTCTTCCTCTAGACCTCCTGCCTGGCAGTTCCAACCTCAGCATCCTTCTACCAATATATTCACCACCTCTCCTCTGAACATGCCCAAACCACCTCAATCTGGTCTCTCTGACTTTATCTCCAAAACATCTAACATGGGTTGTCCCTCTGATTAACTCATTCTTGATCCTATCCATCCTTGTCACTCCCAAAGAGAACCTCAACATCTTCAGCTCTGCTACCTCTAGCTCTGCCTCCTGTCTTTTCTTCAGTGCCACTGTCTCTAAGCCGTAGAGCATCGCTGGTCTCACCACTGTGCTGTACACCTTTCCTTTCATTCTAGCTGATACTCTTTTATCGCACAACACACCTGACACTTTTCTACACCCATTCCAACCTGCCTGTACTCGTCTCTTCACCTCCTTTGAACACTCTCCGTTGCTCTCGACCGTTGACCCTAAGTACTTAAAATCCTGCACCTTCTTTACCTCTGCTCCCTGTAGCCTCACTGTTCCTCTTGGGTCCCTCTCATTCACACACATGTATTCCGTCTTGCTGCGGTTAACCTTCATTCCTCTGCTTTCCAGAGCATACCTCCACCTCTCCAAATTTTCCTCCACCTGTTCCCTGCTCTCGCTACAAAGCACAATGTCATCTGCAAACATCATAGTCCATGGAGACTCCTGTCTATCTTCATCGGTCATCCTGTCCATCACTAGAGCAAACAAAAAGGGGCTTAGAGCCGATCCTTGATGCAGACCCACCTCCACCTTGAACTCTTCTGTCACACCTACAGCACATCTCACCACTGTCTTACAACTCTCATACATGTCCTGCACCACTCTAACATACGTCTCTGCCACTCCAGTCTTCCTCATACAACACCACAGCTCCTCTCTCGGCACCCTGTCGTACGCTTTCTCTAAATCTACAAAGACACAATGCAACTCTTTATTACCTTCTCTGTACTTCTCCACCAGCATCCTCAAACCAAATACTGCATCTGATGTACTCTTTCTTGGCATAAAACCATATTGCTGCTCACAAATGCTCACCTCTGCCCTTAACCTACTGTAGCTTCCACTACTCTTTCCCACAGCTTCATTGTATGGCTCATTAGCTTTATACCTCTGTATTTGCCACAGCTCTGCACATCTCCCTTGTTCTTAAAAATCGGCACCAATACACTTCTCCTCCATTCCTCTGGAATCCTCTCACTCTCTTTCTTACTCATCCTTCTGCCATGCAATGTAAAGAATTTGTTCTCACTGAAAAACTGAAAAAAAGATCTTACTTTCTTAAAAGAATCACTCAAGCAGACGATGGAGGGTTGTATTAAAGCAGCAGTCATTGTTTTGGACTGGAATAAATAGGTCATTCACTTGTAGCATGCTTTTTTTTCTTTCTTTTTTTTTTCCATACAGACACACCCAGCAACTTGCTCACAAAAGCTTTAAACCAGCAGGGTGAGACAGAGAACTTTCCAAATTCTTGAAACAGTATCTCACTGAATCACCAGGTTGTATCAGATTATATGGTAGCTGTGTAATTATTAATAATTTTAAGTAAGTATTAACATTAATGTTTCATATCACAGTTGAGTAAATTCTTTTGAAAGGTTTAATGTTATATAATTAAGTCAATACAGTTTATTACATTCGTATACTGTACATGAATATATTCTCATAGAATGACAAATAGAGGTTTAAGTACAGGTAGGACTTCTTCAGGGATATCCTGCTCATATCTGCATGTTTAACATTTCTCTGAAAAGGCACCTTTTTCTTTCTTCATTTAACTTTTTATATATATATAAATAACAAGTCTTATCAGGTGTCTTTAAAAGTTGGCAATTATGTATACATTGTTATGAGCTAAAAACACTTAGGGTCCTTGCTGTAATACATTTATCAATTTATATTCTGTTAATGCACAAGAACCTACACTTCATATTCCTGCCAGTTCACAATAAGAACTGAGAAAGCTGATGATCTTCCAGAAAAGCCCTGTTTCCTATTATATTTTATGTAAAAGTCTTTTGTTGTGAACTCTCTCCCTACACAATGGTAGGACTGAGGGTTCTTTAGGCATGCCATCTTCCACCACAGGGAATACAGAAAAAGAAAGTTAAATATTTCCGACAGTAGAGTCCTCCCAGTTACTACTCATTTTTTCCTTTCTAAGCCAAACATTGTGAGTCAGTTAAACCCTTTATTTCCCAAGTTTTACTCCGTTATTTATCAACCATATTAGTTAGCAACTACTATAACTAGTTTTAATGTTACTATAAATTAGTCTTAAACAATAGGAAACATGCATGTATGTAAGTATATATCTTTATAGAAAGTGAAAGATCTAGATCAGCATGAAAGGTATATCTGGACAAGGAGACAGGCCAGAGGTCTAGGACTAGGAGGTAAAAACAAAGTACAAAAAAAAAAAAAAAAGACTAGATTATATTATATAGGATCATACTACTACCAAGTTAATTTGTAAAACATTTCATAATGAAATAAATATTTGCAATTCTTTATAAGGAAGAGGTAATAGAGTTGGAAGAGGTAGGAAAAGATGTAGCACTGTTAGTGGCATCAATAACACACACAAAAGCTTTTTGATAGGTAAATAAAATGAGTGCAAAACCTGATTTATGTAGGTTTATACAATCATATAGTAAGAAAACATTTTTAAAATAATTTGTGTGTGTGTGTGTGGCATGAGTTCTACAGAAAGTTCTACAATCACAACCATGACATTCTGAACTAGGTGTGTTGAGAAAATGGCATGCATATCACGTGTGAACAATCATGGAAGAACGTGAAAAACTGGTTTGGGTTGATCACTTCTCTTTGTCTTCAAATGGCATTCTGTTTCCTATGCGTAAGGTGTAAAATATAAAATGAGAGAAAGCAATAGAAGTCCTTCTGAGGCATAACGCTCATGAGTTTGACGAACAGGAGATGGATTACTGTTTATGTAGTGTTCGGGTCATAAACATGATAAGAGGAATAAATGAACGGACCAAGACAAATTGAAAGACGTCAGCTTCTCTAAGAGAAGACTGTGTTGCGTTGGTTAGAGTCTCCCACTTTTTCAAAGAAGATGAAATCCTACAAAGACAAAAAAGGATGAGTCAGAAAGCTTGCACTGCATACATATAAGCCACCATGAATAATATATGTTGGGTGTTCAAGTCAAACTGGGACTTTGGATTGCGCTGAACATAGTTTTGAGACTAAAAACGGCCTTTATTTCTCTATATGACACACTAATGCACTTATTTCAGAATTTCACTAGTACCGCTGAGGTAGGAAGTATTCTCAGTATGCTGGAGCCATGATTAGACTGCCTGCTTCATTTCTGAAACCCTGGCCGTCCAGGAACTCCTTCAATGGCCCAAACATGTATAGCTTGGAGCAAGCAGAGTTCCTGTAATGTGCAATTGATGCATCGGTCAATTACCATCTCTTTTGAAAGATTTCGGCAAGTTATACGTCAGATTTCAAGGATGAGGCATTCCATTTGCTGAATGTTCACGAGCATAACCACAGAGGGCTCCGAGCCCTTCAGAGTCCACTGAGACTTTTAGCCACAGTGATACATTTGCTGAGATGAGACTCTTAGCCACAAGAAAACATTTATGCTGTTCAAATGTTTTAATGTGGCTAAGAGTGTACTGTGCGTCAGTTAAAGGTCAATAATTTTAACGCCATTCTCATGCAAAAGAAATGTCATCTGAAGTCCCGGTTTGACTTGAACACCCTTAATATTTTAATATATGTGCAGTTTTGCTTGTGTGATTATGAAACATTTGTTCTTGAGCACCCTACATTAAAAAATAATATTGAGACTCACAATAAGGAAGCAAGCACCCATCAGGACTGCTTTCATTTTTACATCCATGTCCAAGGGAAACTGGATGCCGAAGTTGTCTGCATCAGTGAATACCTCCTTTAATAGCCCACTCCACTGCTTTCTGATTTGACCAATAGACCCTCCTCCATCCTTGCCTTTTAGCTGAGGGGAAAATCATAGATATGAAAGAGGAAGATGTCAAGCCAAGCTTTATTAAACTTGCAATACTAACTGCATGTGCAGGAAGTAACACAAACAAAAACTCAAAAAAATATTAGAAAGAACTCACTGACTCTGAAAACATGCTCCATTCTTACCTCAAAGACAACATCCCCACAGCAGTTACAAGCTAAGCAGGGCCCCTCCAGCTTCATTAGAGTCTCCTTGTTGGCCCCCTTGATAGAGAATTTTGGGTAACAGGGGTGCCAGTCTTGGGTCACATAGCCGATGGTGGTGCCAGGGGGTGCCTGCACTTCCATCTTAACAAAATTACATGCTTATTATTAACATCACAGCAGACATGTAAAAACAGGAACTAAACTAGATTCAGATAGTCACAAACTCAATCATATGGAAAGTGGAACAATTAAAGTAATAAAGATGTGCTGTCAAAGATGTATTGGTTTTTATACTGGGTAGTCCCCAGTAAAGTTATACACATAACAATAAAACCCTTTTTATATGATCACAGTCTTACACAGTATTTTCCTGCTATTTGAATTTAAAGCTTAAATGTAAACAAGTTGTGTTTGTAATCATTTTAAATGAATGACACCATCAAACATAGGCTTAATGTGTTAAGATGTATTAAAAGTAACTTAATGTTCCTTAAAACCAAAGACTACTTTGTTACCTAATAAAGATTTATTTAATATTCCTGATTAATTAAAGCTGCAGTGAATAACAGGCTCTTGGATAGATTTGCAATTGAAACCGACAAGGAGTTTTGCCACCTAGGTTACAATTTCCGAACTACAATGTGTGCTCCCTTCTGTTTCCAAGCATCCATCCATTTAAGCCGACGTTACTAAGCGATGGTTGACTGCAATGACCCATGCATTCACAGCAGCAGTCATTATTGTAGGGGAAGCCCAAAGACATTCACACACCCAATACACTGCTGGCAATTTGAAAATGCCAATCAATGCATGTCTTTAGACTGTGGTCGAAAACATAGCACATGGAGAAAATTCACCAAATACTGGCAAAACTCCATACAGAAAGACAGGAGGGCAAGATCTGAACCCCCAACCCTGGAGGTATGAGGCTACTGAAGTCCCGGTTTGACTTGAGGTGCTAACCACTGAGCCACTGTGCTGCTTCTCTTTGTTCTTCATAAACTATATTGCGTCATGTCTAACATTAAAGCGATTGCATGTCACACCCCACATTCTGCAATTTCCTTTCTGCCATGAGCAATTTGAACTTCCTTCTCTCCTAATTCTAACTTGAGAAGAATGATGTTTTGAAAGCTCAATCAATGAATGTACAGTTTCATAGTAACATTCAGACACTAAAACATACGTGTTACTATACAAAACATGCACAATTATGGACAACCTGGTAGTATTCAAGTTCAGTATTGTACCTCATTAAACAAACCCGATGCCAATACCTGAAACATACTTGATTTTAAGACATTAAAATGGATGAATTACAAGATGTAGGAAAGAAACATTTAATGTATACCTTTATTTTCCTGAACCGCTGTGAGTCACCCTGACAAACCTTTAATAATAATTCTCATTCAATGCTGTATCTGGGTGTCAAGTCAATACTAGTGGGAAATTTGCATGTACAATCATGCTAGCTTAGATATCATGTTACCAGAACAAAAAGCAATAGATTTTTTTTGTTATATAGGGGTAATTCCTAAATTACACATCCTCTAGTTGCAAACAAGCAAAGATCCTTTTCTCAATAAGTAAACCACTTTTAAAAATGACTATACCTATTAAGTTTGTTCAAAGGCACAATTAATTCAATTATTTCATTATTCATTTATTTTACACTAATGCCTTGGGGCATTCTTACAAAATAATTAAACCTGTCAGCATCATCCATCAAAGTCAGTGGGGGGACTAAGCTAAATTGGATAAACAGTAGGCTACATGAATGATGCTTGACAATTGATCAATTTTAAATAATGATTTCATAGATGCACAAGTTATTTTTTCCATGTCGTTACTCTGAGTCCTTGAAATGTGATGTCATGCCTTCTATTAAATACAGTAATTAGAATACCATCTGAAAGGCTAATTGTGGAATCAGAGGAAGTATTTGGAGCCAATCAGACTGCAATCTTCACGATTCTAAAGCTTATGGCCAGTATAGTGTGAAAAAGATGAAAGCAGTTACACATTCAAAAACTCATCATATGCATGGCCCTCATAAACTCATACCTCTTGCAGGCAGCAGGGGCACCAGCAGGAGGCGCAGCGATAAGGGCGTATCATCCGTATGACTTCTCGGTCACTGTTGTCTTTAACCTTCATGTCAAAGCTCCTAAGTGAACCGCAACAGTTCCGTGTGCAGCAGTCGTTCTTCTCTTTGGCCTTGTAGATCTTCTGGCCCATGCTGTTCTTAACTTCATACTGATTGTTGGTCTCAAAGCCAATTAATGCTGTGGACAAATTAAGCAACTGTAAATAATTACAGTACAGCAGAAAAAAATAAAAAATTTACTATTGTTTTCAGTCAGTCATATTGAATACTTTTCAAGAATACAGTTTGCGCATGTTATTTATGAGTATACATTCCTTGCTTCCAGTCTGTATCAGTTCTTTGAAAGGACCTACTGACTCAGATCACATTGTTTTTACTGTAAACTGTCAAGGCTAAGATTAGAACAAACAAAGATCACCTTCCAACAACTCCACTTTCTGGTGAATCAGAATCTGGTCAATCTGAAATTTTAAAGATGCAATGTTTGGTTATTAAATACACCAACATAAACCATAGAAGGATCAATTTAAAACAGAAAGCAGAAATACCTGTGCTAAATATTCCAGACCTGGTGGTATACCCACAGGCACCGATAAAGGTGTTGCAGCAGAAGGCATAGAGGGTGATGGTGCACCACCTAAAAGTAGAAAAACAGCATTTTGATTTGCTGACAAGGTTTGACAAATTCCACCAAGCACTCTAAATGGTTCTTCAGTTCCTCCCCTAAAGGGTCTCACTTCGAATCCTAACAAACGGTTTCTCTTTGAGAAGGGGTCACAAGTAGAAACATTTTATACAGTACTGTAACCATCTAAGAAAGTAATGTAACTATCCAAGTACCACTAAGGTGCCTAGGCTTTCAAGAGTAACTTACAGCACTAAAAGTCATACTTCCAGTCTATTGCTTTTCTCAGCTTAGTACGCTTAAGCAATATCACATTAGATTGTCAGATTGTCTCAGCTAGCAAGCTAATTAGGTTGCTTGGTTAGCTAGTTAGGTTTTTTGTTTTAGATTTATGTTGTTAATTTATGTTGCATGTAGCACCTTGGTCCTGGAGGAACGTTGTTTCGTTTCGCTGTACACTAAACTGTGTATGGTTGAAATGACAATAAAACTTGAACAAGAAAGAGTTCTGCTTTCTTGCCATTGACATAATTTTGATGTTGTCTTAAGCATGAGGCTGCAGGCCGAGTGCCATACGCATCACAGCTATGCTAATATTCAGCACAACAACAGAACCACAAGTGTGATATTTCTTTTATACAACAGTTCCACAAACAATTCATTATCATTAATTTGTTAACCAGCTATGTTGCTTGACCAGCACATATCCATCCATAACTGGTGGAACTAACTAACTGCGACTGGCGGAGTTTGCGACTGACCAGTTAGTAGAATTAACATGGGTGAAAGTGGTTTAAATTCTTGCTGGTACTATGTAGCCAAAAGTTGAGGAGAATGAACCATAGAGATGGTGGACAGATCTGTACATCTCGTAAATTTCTCTTTATATTCCACTTTAACATATCAGTTGCATTTACTTCTGGGTTCCAAGGTTACATTGCAAACAGCATTAAATGGAAAGCTAGTGCACTAGAGTGTACAATCCCTTGTCCCAGGGGCTGGAGAACAATCTAGGATTCAGCCTTGTGTAAGAAGCTAGTTAGCTTAATAGTCATAAGTATAAACATGGATGTTTGATTGTTACCGTGCATTATCACCACTTGTAAAATGCCTCTTGTCCAATCAGATTGCTTGATCAGAATTAACTGTTGTATAAAATTTCTCTTATATCACACATTACGGACAAAAACCCTCCTAAACTCTAATCAGATTCATGTCTTCTTTTGATATTTGCCTCCATATGCAGACATCGGCACTGGCTGCTGTGTTGGGCCACCTGGCCCTGGCTGGTACATGATGGGCTGATTTGGGGTTGGTTGGTAGCCCATATAGAATCCCGCAGGTGGGGCAGCAGGTCCATGCTCCCCTTGTCCTCCTACTGGGTAGGGAGGTACAGAATCACCCATTTGGGTCATGGGGTATGGAGCCTGGTTTGGGTACGGATAACCTGAAGAAAAAAAAAAGAAAAACAATGTGACCAAAAAAAAAATATGAACAAAAAAAAAAAACTATGACCATTAATTCCAGGACAAACAAGCATCATAATGACATTACAAAACAAACAAAAGACAACTGTTCAAAAGAGAACAAGAATTCACCAAGTTAACCAAGAAGGATGTAGGTGTGTTACACTTAATCTCTTGCTCAGGTTGCAACACTTTATAAATGTGCATTCTATTCCATGTCGGAGTTGACTGATATCATTGTGATAATCAGCTTGACATGAATGATCATTTAAACATGCTCAAGTGACTGAATGTAATTCTGTAGGCTTGTCTGTTTAAATGGGTGTGTGATCCTCATGGTTCTGAACTCAGAAGTTCCTGGAAACAGTGAGGGTTAACCCAGATGGAAAATGTCTCCATTTCTTGGAACTTTTCAGCAAGTTTTAATGAACGCACATGCTCTGTGATTACCTTGCACTTGGGGAATTTGCCACTTTGCTTGAGTTCATGGGGAATTAGACTTCAGATTTATTTTTGTAGAGCACAATTATTTATTTTTCTTGAAAGTTTGACATGAACACCAAAATATGGATAGAAATAAGTCCTCAATTTACCTACTATAAATCTCACCTGGATTATCTAACAAAAGTCTGAATGTGTTCTCACTTCGTTAAGAATGCTTTATACATTACTAGAAACGAGCCTTCTTTAACCTGGATATTTTAAAAACAAATTTTTCAACAAAAATTAGTTTTTTGACAAAATACAGGCAAATCAAGTTACACCACTTCCCTGAGATAAGCACAATGGCTACTAACTTGAGCCCTAATAAGATTTGAGAAGTCACTTGACTGTCCTTGCAACAGCAAAATGCAGCAATGCCAGACTTGACAACACTGTTTTCTCAGTGGTGACAGGCTGAGAGAGACACAGCTGTATTGTTCGCTCAGTCTGTTTTTTTTTCAAGCTGCCCAGAAAAATGTTTTTTGGATGGTAAGAATTTAAATTTAATATATGAGCTATAGATGCTGAATCATAACATTTTCTGTGAGAAGAAAATCAGCCTTGGGTTACACTTAAAACACTATGATTGTCAAATGTTCCCCATTCTGGTGTGTAACAATTCTTTAAGGCGTCAGCTGGACAAACTTGCCTTCTTAAAAAAGGTATTGAGATGAATAAATAATGAGACTGATTGATGACGACTGCTAGAATGCATAACCTTTAATCAGTGGTTTATGGCAAAAAAAAGATTTTTTTTTTATAGTGGCGTTCCCTGTTAACACCATAGATGCCGAATAGATGAGGTATACAATTACGCATAAAATGCATAGAGAATCACAGGCTCCAAGGTGTCTTAGGAGCCTTATATCAAAAAATTTAAATGCCCCATATGACACTTCCAAAGGTGTCAAGTAATGAAGTACAAATACTTCTTTACCTTACTTAAGTAGAAATTTTGGGTATCTATACGTTACTAGAGTAATTATTTTTCAGGCGACTTTTTACTTTTACTCCTTACATTTTCACGCAATTACAGGGATTAAAGTGAAAAAAAATCTTCTGACTGAACTTTTTTCAGGCCAAGCCATATTCCTTTAACAAACACTTTATTTAAATAGTCGAGACCAATAGCGTTAGGGGAGATTAAACCGCTTTAATATTGCCCGTTTGCATATTTTAAAAGCTATTTGTAATCTTTGAAAAAAAATATACAGTGGTGTGAAAAACTATTTGCCCCCCTCCTGATTTCTTATTCTTTTGCATGTTTGTCGCACAAAATGTTTCTGATCATCAAACACATTTAACTATTAGTCAAAGATAACACAAGTAAACACAAAATGTAGTTTTTAAATGAGGGGTTTTATTATTTAGGGAGAAAAAAATCCAAACCTACATGGCCCTGTGTGAAAAAGTAATTGCCCCCTGAACCTAATAACTGGTTGGGCCACCCTTAGCAGCAATAACTGCAATCAAGCGTTTGCGATAACTTGCAACGAGTCTTTTACAGCGCTCTGGAGGAATTTTGGCCCACTCATCTTTGCAGAATTGTTGTAATTCAGCTTTATTTGAGGGTTTTCTAGCATGAACCGCCTTTTTAAGGTCATGCCACAACATCTCAATAGGATTCAGGTCAGGACTTTGACTAGGCCACTCCAAAGTCTTCATTTTGATTTTCTTCAGCCATTCAGAGGTGGATTTGCTGGTGTGTTTTGGGTCATTGTCCTCCTGCAGCACCCAAGATCGCTTCAGCTTGAGTTGACGAACAGATTGCCGGACATTCTCCTTCAGGATTTTTTGGTAGACAGTAGAATTCATGGTTCCATCTATCACAGCAAGCCTTCCAGGTCCTGAAGCAGCAAAACAACCCCAGAGCATCACACTACCACCACCATATTTTACTGTTGGTATGATGTTCTTTTTCTGAAATGCTGTGTTACTTTTACGCCAGATGTAACGGGACACGCACCTTCCAAAAAGTTCAACTTTTGTCTCGTCGGTCCACAAGGTATTTTCCCAAAAGTCTTGGCAATCATTGAGATGTTTTTTAGTAAAATTGAGATGAGCCTTAATGTTCTTTTTGCTTAAAAGTGGTTTGCGCCTTGGAAATCTGCCATGCAGGCCGTTTTTGCCCAGTCTCTTTCTTATGGTGGAGTCATGAACACTGACCTTAATTGAGGCAAGTGAGGCCTGCAGTTCTTTAGATGTTGTCCTGGGGTCTTTTGTGGCCTCTCGTATGAGTTGTCTCTGCGCTCTTGGGGTAATTTCGGTCGGCCGGCCACTCCTGGGAAGGTTCACCACTGTTCCATGTTTTTGCCATTTGTGGATAATGGCTCTCACTGTGGTTCGCTGGAGTCCCAAAGCTTTAGAAATGGCTTTATAACCTTTACCAGACTGATAGATCTCAATTACTTTTCTTCTCATTTGTTCCTGAATTTCTTTGGATCTTGGCATGATGTCTAGCTTTTGAGGTGCTTTTGGTCTACTTCTCTGTGTCAGGTAGCTCCTATTTAAGTGATTTCTTGATTGAAACAGGTGTGGCAGTAATCAGGCCTGGGGGTGACTACAGAAATTGAACTCAGGTGTGATAAACCACAGGTAAGTTATTTTTTAACAAGGGGGGCAATCACTTTTTCACACAGGGCCAAGTAGATTTGGAGGTTTTTTTCTCCCTTAATAACGTAAACCTTCATTTAAAAACTGCAATTTGTGTTCAATTATGTTATCTTTGACTAATAGTTAACGGTTTTTGATGAGCAGAAACATTTAAGTGTGACAAACATGCAAAAGAATAAGAAATCAGGAAGGGGGCAAATAGTTTTTCACACCACTGTACCTTGACAAATAATCAACCATCTACCACATATCTTTTCAGTGCATGTTTTTATTTATCTTATAACACCAAACAATGTTTTGTGAAACTCTTAATAATTAACAGAAAAAAGTAATAGCACCACCATTAAATTCCAAAAAGTGCTTTTTCAGTGCATGTTTTATGTATCTTAAAGAAAACATCTTCGTTTTCAGCTTAGATGACAAATCGGATTTCCAGTAAGCAGCAATGCCATGTGTGCAAGTAGTAGGCATGTGCATTAGACATAGACAATCTTGAAAGTGCACTCTTGTCTTTGACAACTGATTGCATTTAATTAACTAGTGGTTGTGAGACTGTGACCAGTGGCGGTTCTACACTGAAGTGCGCCCTGGGCAAGACTCCCTCCCGGCAACACCCCCCCACCCCCCAAAAGTCCAAAAGTTGGGGTAGATCTCAGATAGATCCTTATCGTGCAGAAAAGTGATAAGCTCAAAGAGGCTCATGGTTTTTGATGGCAGTCATTGGACATTTTATTAATCTAATCTAATCTAAGGGAGGAACAATTAGCTCCTTGGTTAATTTACTGCCTCAAATTAGATGCTTTGTCACGTAACAGAGTTATAGCAAATGGAAAATGTCTTTTAAACTATCTACATATATGTAAATTAAACTGGCTATTTACAGTATACTGTAAATATATTGTAAATATATTGGCTATAGCCAACATTAACATAATAAACAATGTAAATAAATAACTGTACTTGTAACAGTCTTGCTGCAAAACATAATTTTGTGGTTATATTTTGTGGTATTTAATAGAAACCATTAGAATTTCTGTGATGGTTTGTAAATTAGGCTTTTATTGTGTGTGTGTGTGTGTGTGTGTTTAGCAAGGTAAGCATAGCAAGCATCATAAGCAAGAAGGCTAACAAAACTAAGAGTAAAATGTTATACCACTAATTAACATGATGACATGAATAACTTAATCATACAGAGAGAACATTGTTATATACCTTTATCTTTTATACGTTTCTCCTCATCTTCTTTACTTTTGTTTCTAAACTGGACCCCTGACAGTTTTGGCCTTTTTCTCTCCATCGCTGTGTTTATACTTTATAATCGACGATTCGACAATCAGCAGATTTCCCCCAACGCTGTCACTCACGACCAGAAGTCAAGACTAAACCAATTCACCTCCACATCATCATCGCTTTTATTATCTATTTTTATTTGCCATTTCACACAAATAAATACATGAAAAAACTGCAAATTATTGGTGTGTGTTTATAATATTTTGAATGAAATGTGCGTTATTTGTAAGAAAGTCAGGTAGACATAATTTAGCCCCCTTCATTTGGGAGAGGTGAACTGTACTCTGCGCCCCCCGCCACACCCCCCCACCCCCCCTCCCCCCGCTCGCTCAGCTTCTGTGCGGCTCATTCAGGGGCGGCGCGAGCGCAGGTAGCACAGATAATAGAAAACCGCTTAGCGGCACAGATTATTATTTTTTACTCCAGGTTCGTGTGCCGCCCCCCACGTGACATAAAAAAATGCCGCCCTGGGCAGCTGCCCACTTCGCCCTACCCTAAAACCGCCACTGACTGTGAGCGACAGGTCATGCTCCGCTATGAAAGAACATAGGCGCACTTTTACATCGCGCACACGGTCGGTCACAGATGTGTGAATCTCCGTTGTGGTTCTTGTCGCAGCAGACAGGGAGCATGTGTACTGTTAGAGCACGAACCGCAGCATTGTGACGAGCTGCTGACTGATGGCGAACTCGCACTTTGTTTTGCCATTATTGCCATATTGAAGTTTCCTGTGGCATACTGTGCAGAGACACCTACCTGGATGTTTGATTTTTTTTTAGTCCACGAACTAAAAGGCTTGCCATTCTCCCCAATTTCGCTAAGCCAAGCCCATCTCCATTTATTTATTTACACTTTTATCAATCTCCGAAACATCGGAGCCTTCCTGCATTAAGTGTGTCCATGCTATCTTAAATATAGTTATACCTCAGCCTGACACGTAGTTCTTCAAAACTAAACCAAAACCCGGAGTGGATCCATACCGGAGTGATAACAAAACGCTTAGAGTGGAGAGAGGAACGTGCAGTCGCTCCACTCCAGGCTTTGATCACATCCTCCTCAGCAGGCTGAATACACTGTCTTTCCTTAATTTAACACCCATGTAAGCCTATATATACACAGCATTAAAATAATGAAAAGTGAATTTTAAACATTAAGGACAGGCGGAACAGTGTGATTGACGGAAATCCGTCGTAACGACGGAGAACTTTAATCCCTGTAATTATCTGTACTGTCTACTCCTTACATTTTAAAAATCACCTCGTTACTCCTATTTTATTTCAGCTTGTCATTCAAAAAATAAAAATAAATTTAAAAAATCGCGCCATCCGGATGGAGCGAATTTGATTGTGGTTGGATGAGAAATATAAACATACCATTCCGACACCCTATTGGTTGGTACGCGATCCATCGCGCCTGGATGACACGTCACACACTCCAGCAAGGACGTTTGAATAAAATAGCATTTTCGGTTGATAATGTTGTAATAAGTAGACGAAGATGTCCGTGACAGAGACTAATATATTAGTCTCTATCAATAATATATATACAGTGGTGTGAAAAACTATTTGCCCCCTTCCTGATTTCTTATTCTTTTGCATGTTTGTCACACTTAAATATTTCTGCTCATCAAAAACCCTTGACTATTAGTCAAAGATAACATAATTGAACACAAAATGCAGTTTTTAAATGAAGGTTTACATTATTAAGGGAGAAAAAAAACTCCAAATCTACATGGCCCTGTGTGAAAAAGTGATTGCCCCCCTTGTTAAAAAATAACTTAACTGTGGTTTATCACACCTGAGTTCAATTTCTGTAGTCACCCCCAGGCCTGATTACTGCCACACCTGTTTCAATCAAGAAATCACTTAAATAGGAGCTACCTGACACGGAGAAGTAGACCAAAAGCACCTCAAAAGCTAGACATCATGCCAAGATCCAAAGAAATTCAGGAACAAATGAGAACAAAAGTAATTGAGGTCTATCAGTCTGGTAAAGGTTATAAAGCCATTTCTAAAGCTTTCGGACTCCAGTGAACCACAGTGAGAGCCATTATCCACAAATGGCAAAAACATGGAACAGTGGTGAACCTTCCCAGGAGTGGCCGGCCGACCAAAATTACCCCAAGAGCGCAGAGACGACTCATCCGAGAGGCCACAAAAGACCCCAGGACAACATCTAAAGAACTGCAGGCCTCACTTGCTTCAATTAAGGTCCGTGTTCACGACTCCACCATAAGAAAGAGACTGGGCAAAAACGGCCTGCATGGCAGATTTCCAAGGCGCAAACCACTTTTAAGCAAAAAGAACATTAAGGCTCGTCTCAATTTTGCTAAAAAACATCTCAATGATTGCCAAGACTTTTGGGAAAATACCTTGTGGACCGACGAGACAAAAGTTTAACTTTTTGGAAGGTGCGTGTCCCGTTACATCTGGCGTAAAAGTAACAGCATTTCAGAAAAAGAACATCATACCAACAGTAAAATATGGTGGTGGTAGTGTGATGGTCTGGGGTTGTTTTGCTGCTTCAGGACCTGGAAGGCTTGCTGTGATAGATGGAACCATGAATTCTACTGTCTACCAAAAAATCCTGAAGGAGAATGTCCGGCCATCTGTTCGTCAACTCAAGCTGAAGCGATCTTGGGTGCTGCAGCAGGACAATGACCCAAAACACACCAGCAAATCCACCTCTGAATGGCTGAAGAAAAACAAAATGAAGACTTTGGAGTGGCCTAGTCAAAGTCCTGACCTGAATCCTATTGAGATGTTGTGGCATGACCTTAAAAAGACGGTTCATGCTAGAAAACCCTCAAATAAAGCTGAATTACAACAATTCTGCAAAGATGAGTGGGCCAAAATTCCTCCAGAGCGCTGTAAAAGACTCGTTGCAAGTTATCGCAAAAGCTTGATTGCAGTTATTGCTGCTAAGGGTGGCCCAACCAGTTATTAGGTTCAGGGGGCAATTACTTTTTCACACAGGGCCATGTAGGTTTGGATTTTTTTTCTCCCTAAATAATAAAACCAATCATTTAAAAACTGCATTTTGTGTTTACTTGTGTTATCTTAGACTAATAGATGATCAGAAACATTTTGTGTGACAAACATGCAAAAGAATAAGAAATCATGAGGGGGGCAAATAGTTTTTCACACCACTGTATATATATATATATATATATATATATATTAATTAGTCTCTATCACGGACATCTTCATCTACTTATTACAACGTTATATATTATTATTCTTTCTGACAGCACTAAGGTTTATTGTAGACAACCATACAAGGGGAATTGTTACTAAGCCTGCCCTGGGTACACTAATTTTCTTGTATGTTGCCCTCACAGATTCCTGCAGCTAAGCTTGGATGTACATTTACATTCCAATAAAGGTTACCGATGACATGCCTCTGAAGTTGGACTTATTGCACCATTAAAATACTTATAGGCAACTAGTTATCATATCTTCTTTTCCATGAAACATGTTAATGTTCAGTAGTACACATATGTGGTTCTTTAATGTATTTGCATTGTACTAAAATGCATTCTTTTAAAAAAATACAACAAAAAAAACACATTTTTCTTTTTTTTTTATGACGTGTTAGTGCAGTACATAGGCCTGTGGCACAGCCTAAGCTTTTATCCTTAATGCCCCCCCCCCATGTTACTTTTACTTTTATACTTTAAGTAGTTTTGAAACCAGTACTTTTACGTGGGTAAAAAGCTTGAGTTAATACTTCAACTTCTAAAGAAGTCTTTTTAAACCCTAGTATCTATACTTCTACTCAAGTAATGAATGTGAATACTTTTGACACCA
Organism: Channallabes apus; assembly: GCA_030522415.1. Lineage (NCBI taxonomy): Eukaryota > Metazoa > Chordata > Actinopteri > Siluriformes > Clariidae > Channallabes > Channallabes apus. The sequence continues at coordinate 25,280,009 of CM060108.1, read as the reverse complement.
CTGGAAACTTCAGCACAACATCCATGAGCATAAGTTAACTAACAATAAATAACTTTTAGACATACTGAATTTGGGGACTTTAAAACTTTCCTGCCAATATGCAAAAAATTACTTTTGAAATGTGTATGTTGCTCCTACTCCCCTACACAGGTATTTTTTGGTTGTTATTGGCAAGTTAAACTACATTCAAATCAAATAGAAGGAAATCCTTAGTTTTTGGCCTAAATCCATGTTGACACCTGATGAATGAAACATACTCATGAGAAGTTTCGAAATGTTGCTTCATTCTGTTCTGGCATGGCACTTATCTTGTATGTTTACTTTTAACATAGATTTGTAAGTTATAATGTTGAAAAAAATCAAGTGTGTGAAATTGAATGTTCCATTAAGCAGTAAGAGTGATTTGAATGTAGAAAAAAAAGCATGCCCTGGAATACTACAGTACATTTAATAGAACCAAAATTAACCAAGAAAAGATTGATATGCAGCTTGGCCTGTCAGATATCGCCACAAAGTCAGCGCACTTCAAAAGTCAAATGCCAGGTGATGTACTGTAAATAGGCTACAAAAACACTTTTTTTGCCTCCCCTAATTCATATAAAAACACTTTACCTGGAGCAGACATGTTGCAGCAAGATGTGTAAATACACCCAACTTCTTGTCCTAGTAGAGATTAGCGTCTATAATACAAAAATGGCTTTTGTTAATGGAAAAGAACAACCCATGAGAAGATTAAAAACTTTCCATTAAAAAAATAATAAATAAATTCTCACTACCGAAGATATAAGCAATAACACACGGGTCCCAAAACAAGACAGGTACTTTAACATGTATTTGTTGTGCCAAAACCTGGTCGGTATACAAGGTATGGCAGGGCATAATCAACTACAGATGTTTAAAATAGGCTAGTTTGGACTAGTTGGACAGGTAACTCCATGCTTTGGATATTTCACCAACAATCTCAAGCACTAATTATCTTATCTCTATATGAAAAGGGTGAGTTTTTCCTCCTCAGACCAGCATAAATGACCAACTAAACTGCAAAAAAAATGCAAGTGTTAATAAATCTTTAAAATTCCTTAGAAGCAAAAATAATATTATCTTCAACATTGAAAACAATGTGTTTGTAAGTAGGCTACAACCAAATCATATTAGAAAGAGAGAAAAATATGTAATTAATCCGCGATCATATGGTAACATCAAAGAATTTTTCAATTATTTATTTTGCTGTTAGAAGCATCATGAACAGTGTGAAATGGGCGCAAGACAATTTAAGAGAAAAAAAAATCCACATATATATTAAAATATTAAGTACAAACATACTTGGTTGTTTTCATGTAATAGATACACCTTTCACACTTACATAAGGGAAACAGCTTAGGACAAACTGAATAAAGAGCAGCATGACTAGATTAAATAGCAATAAACAAAGTAAAGTCTCATGTTGATCAGTGGAATGGAATGAGTGCTCCCGATCACCTCTAGAAATGGAGTTTTACTCAGTAGGGTTGAGCCTGTTCCCGCCTAAACATTAGTAGTGTTCCCAACGCCTGCTCCTGGTGTCCCACGTGTTTTAAAAACATTAGTGCAATTATAGATGTATCCGCTAGAGGTCGCGTACCAACATATCCGCTCACTAGCGCATACAGGTTAATGTATCGCGTACTGTACATACAGCTACCATTGCATAGACCACTGGCAACAAAAAGTCCGTCACCCAAGGGTGTGGTTGATTTTAAATAGGGAGTGTTGCATGCTTCTTCTCTGAGAAAAAAAAAAAAAAAAAAGAATAATAATGTATTTGTTTAAATTTGGTCTGTGGGAAAAATGTAAGAAAAAAATGAAACAACAAATCATGGTCAAAAATAAATAAATAAAACAAAACAGCCATTAGACGACAGAGGACAATCCAGATACACGAGGCTGTAAAACTCTGTGAAAGTCAAAAGTCTTCGAGAAGTTAAAACGATTTGTTTGCATAAGTTGCAGCATGCGCAGTGTTAATAACCGGTTTTGACTAATTGCAGTTACTAATAGGTCAGTCGTGGATGCCAGCCTGACTCAACATTGCATAACGTTAAATAGACGTTGTATAAAATCAAAGAATAAAAAGGCCAAATGTCCTAAAAACTAATAAATAAATATATAAAAATCAATCGAATTTTCAGTGAATTAGCTCGCTTTGGTGGAATTTCCTTCTGCGTGTTTATCTGTGGGCTTTGGATGCTGACAGGCACCTTATCTATCTATGTGACACACACACACACACACACATGCACGCAGCACTCCACACGCACAGTGTTTAGATAAACTCTCTGTAACGCCACTGCAGCTTCCTGGTCTTTTAGCAAGCTACAGTTCTAAAAAGAAACCGCCTGCAACTAGATAAAGGGGGACATTTGTATGTGGAAATAAAGTAAAGAAACATGATTAAAAGAAATCTCCAGCCAACCAATAAAAACAACATACTGAAATAAAGTCGGATTTTGTTTCAATCGCAAAAAGTACACTAAACTATTCCAGTATTATGGTCTTATCCTCAGATCTTACCAGCAGAGGTCTGTTTCTTTTCCTGGAAATGCAGACCTCCCCCTGAGGAGGAGAGAGCTCAGCACGGACACAACATTCCGCCTTTACATACCACTAACATGTCTGTGTTTGTCCGCTTAAAAAAAGTGCCTTCGTTATCTAATAGTCTTACCTCTTAGGAAATTATTTCAGTAATCCAGCAGATACAATTCCCTCTGACAAACTTCTCATCTGCTACGGATGTAATCACGAAAACAAGAAACTGCTCCTTTGATTTGCGCACTAGATGGTCCTTAGCATGACCGAGGAAGACTCCGCCCACAACCCCCCCCCCCTTACACGCCCATCCCTTTATAACCTACACACTCCTCCGTCCCTGACGCCATGTATGGTTGACGAGACTTCAATTAACTACCGGAAACAACAACAACCACGAAAGTTAATCCCGTGTTTACCCTATCAATCAGTACATAGGTGCCAAGACAGTTTTATTTATTTTATAGCCATTTAAATCTGCTCATCATGATAAACAAATATGGATATTGTTAAACAATCATCCCCCCCGCTGATAAGGAACTACTCTGGCGTAATTGGTGAAAAGGGCGCCCTCTGCAGTTCGTGGTGTGTTGCTCTTGTTCAGGCTCGCGCGCGGCGACACTACATTTAAACCCTAAAATTAAATTACGTCACCGACCAAAACAAAACCTATTCACTATTTTAAGGTTTATGGAGGTGTTTTTGTTTTAACTGTCGCTGTTTTCTTGCTAAAAATTAAGCAAAAACAAGTCTGATTGAGAAGAGAGAGTTTAAGTGTTTAAGGTGTTGTGGGTGGGCAGTTTAAGGGTATTTGCCCTGCCAGTCATATGAGAAATAGAGCAAATATACTGGATAAGCTCTTATATATCACTCACACTATGTCCTGTATCCTCCTGAGACCCAGCAATTAATTTTTGTATATGGTCTTTATTTCAAACACCATGCATGCAGTGTGTTTCCTAGTGTACTGGAAAGAGTACATATTGGGCTTTCTATTGATGTCACACAAGTGGGGGTGTGGCCAACAGATCACATGTTCTATCTTTCTAAATTGGCGCGGATTGCAGCAAGCACATTCTATGGCAGTATGAGGTTTAAGCAGAGGTGTCAAGTAACAAAGTACAAATACTTCGTTACCTTACTTAAGTAGACATTTTGGGTATCTATACTTTACTGGAGTAATTATTTTTCAGCCGACTTTTTACTTCTACTCCTTACATTTTTAAGCAATTATCTGTACTTTCTACTCCTTTTTTATGACCAGAACGCGCACAGGTCGCAGGTCGCATGATAAGAACGCGCACAACGCACTCCCCCCTGGTTTTGAAACCAGTTCTTTTAAACTTTTACTTAAGTAAAAAGCTTGGGTTGATAATTCAACTTCTAAAGAAGTATTTTTGAACCCTAGTGTCTATACTTCTACTCAAGTAATTAATGTGAATACGTGAATACTTTTGACACCACTGGGTTTAAGTGATCAAAATTTTAAATACAGCATGTAGTTATTTTTTCTTATATTGTTTTTTATTTGTGAAGATTTTAACTACATTATATTACAATTTATTTAAAAGGGCGTGTTAATTTTAAGCCTTTCAAAATACACATTTTACTCCATGTGTTTTGTAGGGGACAGTGGGACTTGCTTTATCCCATTTTCAACCCTTGCCCTCAAATACACTAAGCTTCATATGTATTGGGCAGGAAAGACAATGCCATTACAGAAAGACCATTACTGCCAATGCTATAATCAGGGACAGATTTTTTAAACTTCGCCAGTCCATCAAATGACCTTGCCATCCTCGATGACCAGAAAAAAGAGGAAGCTCTTTGGATGGTCAGGTCTCTTTTAAACAGAAACCAACAGTCAACAAAGCTGCCTCAACTGATCAAAATCCCTCAAAGCTGGCAAAGAAGAGCAAATGATTCTTTTTACAGCCCAGCACTAATGTGAGCCTGGGAAACCAAATCTTACAGGTCGCAGGGCCTTTGTGTTTGCCAGTCCCAGTGGTTTGGTGCTTAATTTTGAAGTCTACAGGAGTCAAAACACATTTCAAGACAAGCAAGTGGAGATTGGAAGAAATTATGTTGTTTGCATAGCAGAGTCACTACCAGGAGGATCCCACCTACAGTATACTGTACCTACACCGGTATTTCACCTCTATCAAAGTGCTGGATCGCTTAAAGGAATCTTCATCTTTTTTAGATCTGTAAGTCTTAAATGTCCAGTGACAATGAACAGGAGAGAGGCGCATCAGAGATGATAGTCAGGAAACCCTCAGAGATTGCTATAACAAAATGGCTGGACAACAAGAAAGGTCCTTTGGCATCTTCCATCCATGGAATAGATCCTCAGGATACCTGTCCAAGATGGTTAACAAAAGACAAGCGCCATGTTACCGCATCTATACCTGTTGTTGTAAGAGAGTTTAATAAAAACATGGGCGGAGTGGACCATAAGATCAGCCTCTATCCTATGTCAAGCCGCACAAGGAAAAGGACTGTCTGCACCATCCTATCTTGCTTTGATCTGGCTGCACAAACAGTTGGATCCAGTACAGATCAGACCACCAGGCCTCCGGGAAACTGGCAAAAGACCAGATTTTTTGTATACATATGTATTTATTAGGGCCCAAGCACTATGACATCAGCACTATGTCATCATAGCATGTGAAGAGCCATATGGTTTTCTTAGGAATTTTTTTTTCACCATTTTGGGCTTATTGGGGGTATCAACATGCTCAAAAACTTATAAAAATGGGCAGACATTGAAATCTGCTGCCATTAGGATGGCATAAAGTCTGGGCCCTGGGCGTGGCTCAGGACCCTCACACGAGATTTTGCTGCATAGCTCATATACACTTGCACGAATGACAGCTCATTGAACTAAACAATTTTCACATTGCATGTCATGGGCTCAACTCAACAGGAAGTCAGTTATTTTGTCTGCCAAAACACACCCGAAGGAATTCAATACACTCTTCCTAAGGATTATGCAATCGATGCCGAAGCGGGCCTGTGTGATCTAAAGACATTGAGGATGCAAATTTTTGATATCTCAAACTGGCCAGCTGTGACGATGCCTTAAACATACACCAAAAATTGGTTAAGAAACCTTCTGTGGAACATCATGTTGAGTGACATCACGTTCAGTGACATCACATTGAGTGACATCATACTGTAGCTTTGCCCGGGTGGTGATGGCGCAGGGTGCTAGGGCCCACTCATTGTTGCTTCCAACTATATTACTTATTAAGTGTGCCGGCGCACACTACTCTTCATTCATTCATTCATCTTCTATACCGCTTTATCCTGTATTTAGGGTCGCGGGGACCTGGAGCCTATCCTTCTCCCCTAGAAATCATTGTTAAGTGTGCCGGCACACACTTATTACTCTTCTCCCCTAGAAATCATTGCGCAATCCATTTATTATATCCCTAAAACTTTGCAGCGTTTCTCGTCCCGCAGTTTTGAGAGGACCCCCACGTATGTTAAACCATTCCATGCGGCTCGCCCGGGAATGGTGTGCTATGACTTTTGGTGCGGGGTCGCCGCGTGGTGCTCCCAATATCCCCCCAAAAAACGCCCCAAAATGTCCCGTAGACTTAACATTGCGGCCGGCCTCTGCTGTGACATCACGGCTGTGACTATGATGCAACAGAAGGATGATATGTTATAACTCTGATGTTATGTCTCTGATGTGTCATAACGCTGGATGGTATCCACGCGCATTAGCAGTGACCCGGCCGTCGCAGAGGCACACTTACTTCAGAAATTTTCGCTCTCTAGTTATATTATATTATAATTATAGAACTATATTATATATTACTAAATAAAATTCATTGTACTTTTATCGACAATGCAAGACCCAGTGTCAATTACAAGGAATGTTATAACTAATAAATAAATGACAGTTTAAAAAAAAAATCTGTGAGACATGTTTCTGACATCTCACAGACTTATGTTATATAAAAAATTTTTTTATATCAAAACCCTCAGGAGGGTACGCAGGGTCACGGGGAACCTATCCCAGGAGACAGTGCATGAGGCTGGGGACACCCTGGACAGGGTGCCAATCCATTGCAGGGCACACACTCACATGCTCATACACTACGGAAAATTTGGGAATGCCCATTAGCCTAATCTGCAGGTCTTTGGACTTAGGGAGGAAACCGGAGAAGCAGGAGGAAACCCACCAAGCATGGGGAGAACATGCAAACTGAATGCACACAGATCCGAGGCAGGAATCAAACACTCAACCCAAGAGGTGCAAGGAAACAGTGTTAACCACTAGGCCACCATGCTGCCCTTCGGTATATAATTTATATTAAATTCTATTTTTTATCTTTTTTTATATATAATGTTTATCTTCAGGATGTAAGTATAATTTTTTTGTTGTTATTGAATCCTGACAAGTCTTTACTAATTATTTATAATTCTATTTACTTTTTTGTTTGGAAAAGATTTTTCATTATTTCTCTCATAATTTATCCCAACGGTCTTCAGAGGGGGTTGGGCTCAGGACTCATGGTAGATTTTCCACACCAAACTCATCGGATCATATGTCATTTCATGCAGATGGACACAATCATACTCAAAATGAAAAAGACCTTTCCCAAACTATTGACACAAAGTTGGAAGCCTACGATCCTATGATTGTTTGCAATAGCATTAACATTTAACATTAGATTACATTAGATTCAACTGTCGCTGTGCGAAGTACATATACAGAGACAACGAAATGCAGTTTACATATAATCAGATATTGCATACATGTTATATATGTATGTTCATTCATTCATTCATCTTCTATCCCGCTTTATCCTGTATTTAGGGTCGCAGGGACCTGGAGCCTATCCCAGGAGACTCAGGGCACAAGGCAGGGTACACCCTGGACAGCGTGCCAATCCATCGCAGAGCACACACACACACACATTCACACACTATGGTCAATTTGGGAACGCCAATTAGACTAATCTGCATGTCTTTGGACTGTATGAGAAAACCGGAGTACCCAGAGGAAACCCACCAAGCACAGGGAGAATATGCACACAGAGACGGGAATCAAGCCTGGCCGGGAATCGAACCCGGACCCTGGAGGTGCAAGGCGACAGTGCTAACCACTACACCACCGTGCTGCCGGTTATACAGTGGTGTGAAAAACTATTTGCCCCCTTCCTGATTTCTTATTCTTTTGCATGTTTGTCACACTTAAATGTTTCTGCTCATCAAAAACCATTAACTATTAGTCAAAGATAACATAATTGAACACAAAATGCAGTTTTTAAATGAAGGTTTACGTTATTAAGGGAGAAAAAAAACTCCAAATCTACATGGTCCTGTGTGAAAAAGTGATTGCCCCCCTTGTTAAAAAATAACTTAACTGTGGTTTATCACAACTGAGTTCAATTTCTGTAGTCACCCCCAGTCCTGATTACTGCCACACCTGTTTCAATCAAGAAATCACTTAAATAGGAGCTACCTGACACAGAGAAGTAGACCAAAAGCACCTCAAAAGCTAGACATCATGCCAAGATCCAAAGAAATTCAGGAACAAATGAGAACAAAAGTAATTGAGATCTATCAGTCTGGTAAAGGTTATAAAGCCATTTCTAAAGCTTTGGGACTCCAGCGAACCACAGTGAGAGCCATTATCCACAAATGGCAAAACATGGAACAGTGGTGAACCTTCCCAGGAGTGGCCGGCCGACTAAAATTACCCCAAGAGCGCAGAGACAACTCATCCGAGAGGCCACAAAAGACCCCAGGACAACATCTAAAGAACTGCAGGCCTCACTTGCCTCAAATAAGGTCAGTGTTCACGACTCCACCATAAGAAAGAGACTGGGCAAAAACGGCCTGCATGGCAGATTTCCAAGGCGCAAACCACTTTTAAGCTAAAAGAACATTAAGGCTCGTCTCAATTTTGCTAAAAAACATCTCAATGATTGCCAAGACTTTTGGGAAAATACCTTGTGGACCGATGAGACAAAAGTTGAACTTTTTGGAAGGTGCGTGTCCCGTTACATCTGGCGTAAAAGTAACACAGCATTTCAGAAAAAGAACATCATACCAACAGGAAAATATGGTGGTGGTAGTGTGATGGTCTGGGGTTGTTTTGCTGCTTCAGGACCTGGAAGGCTTGCTGTGATAGATGGAACCATGAATTCTACTGTCTACCAAAAAATCCTGAAGGAGAATGTCCGGCCATCTGTTCGTCAACTCAAGCTGAAGCGATCTTGGGTGCTGCAGCAGGACAATGACCCAAAACACACCAGCAAATCCACCTCTGAATGGCTGAAGAAAAACAAAATGAAGACTTTGGAGTGGCCTAGTCAAAGTCCTGACCTGAATCCTATTGAGATGTTGTGGCATGACCTTAAAAAGGCGGTTCATGCTAGAAAACCCTCAAATAAAGCTGAATTACAACAATTCTGCAAAGATGAGTGGGCCAAAATTCCTCCAGAGCGCTGTAAAAGACTCGTTGCAAGTTATCGCAAACGCTTGATTGCAGTTATTGCTGCTAAGGGTGGCCCAACCATTTATTAGGTTCAGGGGGCAATTACTTTTTCACACAGGGCCATGTAGGTTTGGATTTTTTTTTCTCCCTAAATAATAAAACCCCTCATGTAAAAACTGCATTTTGTGTTTACTTGTGTTATCTTTGACTAATAGTTAAATGTGTTTGATGATCAGAAACATTTTGTGTGACAAACATGCAAAAGAATAAGAAATCAGGAGGGGAGCAAATAGTTTTTCACACCACTGTATGTATGTTATATAGTTATAAATTATACATTATATACAGATGCATAGTGGATGAAGCAGTGATATATAGACATAAAGTGACAGTATGGTGGTGCACACATTACCCTTCACTTCTACAGTACTAAGAATGCTCCCAAACCCTGCAAAAGCACCTCTTGGTCATATCTGAGAATACATTACCACAACTGCTACCACTGGCTATGTGTTTTTTTTTTTACTCTTTGACATTGTGTGGTCTGTCATTTCAAGACTGAGTTCTTGTTTCTAATTGACCTTTCTATTTCACAATAATGTATGCTCACTAAAGTTGGCTGAAATGGGGCAAAAATATCTGCTATACCATTATTAAAGTCACTGAACTATTTAGTATGAGACATGCTACTGCCAATGTTCTATGGAGATCACATGGCTGTGTGCTTGATACAGTACAGTATCACGTCATTCTGGGGCATGAAGTGCAGGTGGAGAATGATACTTGTGTTTACAGAGAACATTTCCTTAAATATAAGGTAACTTATGAGCTATTTTTACGTACCTAACTGTTTCTTTGCTTTATAATATGATAATGTTACTGTTTCTTCTTTGTTCTGTTGGAATTTGTATCCTTGTAATTGACATACTAAGACAAAGCACTGATAACTGACACTAGCTGACTACTAACACTATTATTGTTACAAGCAGTTGTGGATTTGTTGTTCCTCTTAGGCTGCCTTAGTGGTTTAAATGATGTTGAGTCAACTGAGTTCCCACAGATAACCTCAGTAAGCCCATGTCAGAGACATTGCGTCTACAAGAGGAATGGATGAAGTAGGTAGATATGATGTAGAATGGATGCACAGAAGGTAGGGAGGCCTTTCTGGATGTCCATAGGTCAGCTGAGAACCCAGAGCCAGAGGTCATCATTGAGATTTTACTTGAGTAACAATAAAAGGAATTATAGTAATACAGTAAGTGTAGCAAGTATCCTGTGTTATAGTTGAATAAGGCAATCAAGCTCCTGACAACAAATAATAATGCCCATGCCCATGTTAAATGTTTGGGAAAGAGAACCTGTTTTTACAACTTCCTAGGAACACTGTAAAATCTATTTTAACAAAATGGAAAAATATGGCACAACCTAGACACTAACAAGTTTGGTTTGACTTTCCAAATTGAGTCTACGGGGCTAAGATGCAATTGTCAACTTAAAGTGTATTGACTTTAAAATTTTAAAACTTAAAATTGAGAATTAATTACAAAGCTTACTGGCTGAAATAGGAAAACTTGTTCAGAGATCATCATCTATTTACAGATCTGGTCTCTTTTGGAGCGTGGTCAGATGGAAGTTACGCCTGAGAAAGGCTTACACAAAGGCATGTCTCAAGATTGCTAAGAGATTTTGTAAAAAGTGTTTGTGCTATTGAGTCTAAAAGCAAAAAAAAAAAATTTTCAGACCAACTTCTCCAAACATATTTCTACCATCAAGGACAGTGGCAGTGGCCTTACGTTTCACCAACTGCAATTGGAAATCTTGTTGCCATCAAGAGTAGGATGGGTGGAGCCAAACAAAGGCAAATTCTTAGAGGAACTTGTTTCAGTCAACCAGAAATTAGCTTTTTTAGTGAAAAAAAATCTACCTGGACTGTTCACTGCACTATAAACAGAAGCTTCAGTTAATGTTCACACCTAACATTAGTATGAAAAGTTCTCAGTTTCTTTAACTGTGGCATGATTGATTGTGTGAAATACAAAAAAAAAAACCATGTGAAAAGATGTACTGCATTCTATGAAATGCATGATTGGTTTGAGCTGACAGGAAGTCTATGACTCAAAAATATTCTCACAACTTTGATGAACCAGGAAGCTTCTCAGAAGACAATTACATTAAACATTAGATGGATATTACCTACCTACCTACCTACCTACCTACCTATCTATCTATCTATCTATCTATCTCTATTTCCTTCAGAAAAGTATCTGTCTATGCACAGTGTCTGTCTAAAGTTTGTTATTGCTTTCTGAAATGCTTCTTGATTTACCAAAGTTCTTAGATGTTAACACTTCTACCTTGAGGTAGATGGGCGAGAACAACCACATCTAGTTTCATCACTGTCAGCTGAGGAAATTGAGGCAAACACAAACTTATTGAAACTGGACAGTTAAAGAATCGAAAAAGATTGTTTTTTAATTGTCAGCTATTCAGTTTCAACAAGATTGCAGTTGTGTCTCATGTTTAGATAACTGCATGAATGTACAGAATCAGAAATCAGAACAAGTTTTATTGCCAAGTACGCGTTTAAGGAATTTGTTTTAGTGACAGAGCTTCCAGAACAAAAAACAAATGACAAGACAAAACAGCACGACACACACACAAAAAAAGGTTGACATCAAATGGAGTAGGATGTGAGATACTTTTAAATAAGTTACATAAATATCTGAAATCTGTGGTATTGTACAGTGTATTGTACAGTGCACAGTGTATTGCACAGTGGTATTGTACACAGTATTGCACATATATATATTTATTGACAGTTAGAATGATGTTTAGCTGTTCATGAGGTAGATTGCTGTGGAAAAAAACTGTTTTTGTGCCTTGCTGTCCTGGTGTTCGGGGCTCTATAGCGTCGACACGACGGCAAAAGTTCAAAGAGAAGGTCACTATTCCGAGCCCTTTTCTTCACTGCGTGGGCAGGGGAGTGCCAATAATTCTTTCAGCAGTTAAAATTAAATCAGATTATTAAGATAATAAACATAATCTAGAGAAGCACATTTCCTGAAGAAAATGTGAGTGGTGCTTGCCGTGGCATCATAGTCATAGCTATGATGTCACAGTTGATGTTGGTCCCAATGTTAAGTCTATGTGACTTTTCGGGGGTGGTTAATTGCCCACTGCCTGTAGAAAAGTCATAGCACCCCATTCCCGAATAAGCCGCACGATTTGACACCTCATTCATGGGTCTACGACAAACGGTGCGGGACTAGTTACGCACCAAACTTTTGTACGGAAGAAGACGAAAAAATAATAAGCCTGCAAGATAACAATAGTACTGTAGTGCTTCGCAAGCACCACTAATGAAAGACAAGACATCATGAGACATTGTTTTTCAGCTTAATTTGTGATTACTTGCTTGTTATTTTTCACAGTGACCTCTAACTGTACGAACCTCATACAAAGTTGAAAGCACAAACATTATGGAAACCTGCTGCAAAACCAACAACATATGCAAACGTCAAAGCGTAACCAAAATGAAAAGCACTGCAATCCCAAAAATGCAAACCAACATGACTTCAATAAAAAACTGCGGATGGCTTATTTAAACAAATCACAGGTAAGAATTTCCCCTGTTGTTAGAGATGTACTTGGTGGCCTGAACATTATAAATATGCTAGATGTTACCCGCATACAGACCATGGTGCCTGTATTCTACCATTACCTACAAATAGAGTTTGCAGTCAACTCGCTGCCGCTCCTCACGCTGCTCCTAGGTTTCGGCAGCTCTTAATTCTGTCTGTTATATGTGTCGTCGCTGTAGACACGTCGCAGGTTTCAATAGCCCTGACCTCGGCCTAGACGACTAACGAATGCCTGTGACATGCTCACAGTATGACATAAAAGTTGATGATGACACTGCCTACTGTTGCATCAAGTGAGGAGAGCACAAACACATTAACGCCTGAAAAAGATGGACTTGGTATTGTACAGAAGAATTTGTCAGATATTTTAGTTTTTATCCAAAATATGCTTCCTGAGTTTCATTTTTCTTTCAGAGACATTCATTTTGTTTTCTTTGACCAGAGGAGGATAAATGTTTTCTAGCGTTTTTTTTATTTACAAATGTAAATTTAATAATAGTATAACCCTCTGTCTTGTATTAAAAATGTTATTGTAAAAAATTTTTTATTGCAATAACTTATACAATACAAAAGTAAAGAGGAGAATACAAGGATACACATTAATTACAGTAGAGCAACACAGGACAATAAATTGTTAATAATTGCTAGCTCCAAATATCAAGATAAAACAAGGTAAATTTAAAAATATTTTGTTTCGTTTGGAAATTTTTCTCTAGGAGTAATTCTTCTTTGAGCTTGAATTACTAATACAAATTTTTATTACACTGTCTGTTATAGCGATACCATCTAAAAGTAATTTCTATTGTTTAATAAACCGTAATTTAACGCGGAAGTGAGAAGGCGAAATACGGACTGACGTCACTTCCGCCTTTTTGGAGGAAATGAAACATGGACGCCTCTACTAAGACTTGTCTCTTCTTTGCTCTCTCTGAGCACAGAAAGCTTATGAACAGATTCTTAGTCCACATTAATGATGAGGCGGAAGAACAAAAAAAGCGCACAAGGTACTTTTATTTAGTTCTATACACTGATGTGGAGATGCAGCATTAGACACCTAGACACGATAACAACAATAGGGTTCATGAGATAGCTTGAGGCCATTAATTCAAACCATAGTCTGTATAAAAAGAACTGTGTTGTGTGCATTTTCCTTCCTCATGTATTTTAAAGAGAGACAGCACTATTGGTTAGCACAGTGGCCTCAAACCTCCAGGTTTCGATTCCTGTTTCGATTCACGGGCCTATAAGCATTTCACTGCATATCGTACTGTGTATGTGACAAATAACATTTTTATTTGATTCAAAGCAAGGTTTCATTTGGTGCCGCGTGTTCTTCGGAACTTCTATGTCATAAATAACACAACTAGTTTCATGTGTTTTACCTGTTTCAATAATGTGAATGATAACTGAGTAGAGTGTTAAAGCACTTGTAAGGCCTGCAGTAAAGAGTATGGTGTACTGAGCTTATGTAACAGCTAACTAGTGATGAGCTAAATAATACCGATCTGATCCTTTTTGTTTTTGTGTCTTCTTAGGATAGCAACAACAGCTATGCTCCGCACCCCACAAAGAGTAACACTGAAGACTGGGACAAAATGGGAAGTCATGCCGAACATGGATGACGACGCATTTTTTCATCCTTTCAAGGTCACCAAAAGACAGTTTGATTTTCTCCTGATGGTGCTGCAGCAGCAGGGGCTGAAATGGCAAAAAGCTAGAGGTCAGCCAACAGTACCTGTAAGAATGAAGGTATTGATGTTTCTGTGGTACATGGCAAACCAGAACGGCTTCAGAGACATTTCAGACAAATTTGATGTCTCGGAGTCGACAGGACATAAGTGTGTTTTGGAAGTGCTTGCCATTTTTTCCACTCTAGGGTCGTCCTTTATCTCCTGGCCAAATACAGGTAGGAAAAGAGCATCGTCAACTGCTTTCCAAAAGTTGTGTGGCCTCAGTGGAATCATTGGTGTACTCGATGGCTGTCACATCAAGATAAACCGACCAAACACAAGAGGGGGAGACTACATGAACAGACAGTCATTTTATTCTGTCCTCCTTCAGGGGATTGTTGATGACAGAGGGCGATTTATTGACATCTTTGTTGGACCACCGGGCAAAGTTGATGATGCCAGAATGTTGAGGGCCTCCAACTTTTATGCAGACTGGCAGGAAAAAATGGGTGAATACAGATTGCTCGGAGACAGTTCCTACACCGGGCAGGCCGACCCGTTTATCGTCATTCCGAAAGGTGATGATGGGACTCTCACTGAAGATGAGCAGCTCCAAAACTCCAGAATTCGCTCTGGGAGGGTGGTCATAGACCAAGCATTTGGAAGGATGAAGTGCAAGTGGAGGCGGGTGAGAGACCTGCAGAACACTCGTCTTGAAAATGTGGTCATGATTATTATGGCAGCCTGTTTCCTCCACAACATGTGTATTGGTGACAATGAAAAGTGTGACGAGCACCTGCAAGGCTGTCCAAGGCAGGCAGATGACAATGTTTAAGTTTGCTTTTTACATTTTTATCATGATACTCATGTTTGTTCAAATTACAGTAGAATTAAAAGTACACTTGTAAACATGTCTAAGGAATTGCTGTTACATTCAACAAGTTTTCAATAATTAATTAATTAGATTTCCCAATTACATTAATTTCCCCTTGCCACAGTGAAGTTTGAACCTGAGGGTTAATGAAGCTGATCAAAACCTAGAGGTACTTTGGCAGCAATAGACAAACCTGCTCCATGTCCAGGTAGTTTTTAAACTTTAGCTTAGTCATATGTTGTGATTTTTTTCTAGTCCTGTCAGACAGAGATGGTTCTGAGGAACAGCCGACAGTAAACGCTCACTGGCCACTTTATTAGGAACACCTGTATGCCTGCTCATTCATGCACTTGCCTAATTGGCCAATCACATTTCAGCAGCACAGTGCATAAAATGTAGAGATACAGGTCAATCTTCAGATAATGTTCATATCAGACTGGGGGGAAAAGAGTGATCTCAGCTAGTTTAACTGCGACATGATTGTTCGTGCCAGAGGACATAGTCTAAGTATTTCAGAAACTCATGATCTGGGATTTTCATACAGAAAGGTTTAAAAAAAAAAATAAATAAACATCCTGTGTGAAGGGTCAGCATGTTGAACCACAGGAAAAATATAGTAAGTCTCATATAATCATTCTTTGCAAGCGCTGTGAAATATGAATGCACAAAATGTTCCATTTGATGTGGACAACTATAGATCACATCAATTTCCACTCCTGTTAGCCAAGAACATGAATCTGAGCCTACTATGGGTATAGACTCACCCCAATGTTGGGACAGTTAATAATAATGGGGGAAAAAATAAAAAACTGTTCAACTGTCCAGTTTCATTAATGACTTTCCCACTCAGCCAACCTGAATAAAAAAAAAAAATAAAAAAAAACACCATTGGCATGTGGTATGGATAGTGCACATGAAAAATCTACAGGAATGGCAACATTGAGCAGAATCTCAAAGCAAAGTTTCCAGCATCTTGTGTAATTGAAGCTGTTTTGAGAGAGGAGTCCCTAATCAGTAGTCGTGTAGTGTTCCTAATAAAGTGCCCACTGAGTACGTTAATTCACAGTGCACTTTATATACCTGGACACCTGCGCACTCACGCAGTTCTCATGAGCCAGTTGTGTATAACTTACGTGCGAAGAAAAAAATGCTTATTAGTCCTTCAGATTCAGTCTCCGTGACTTTTTTTTTTTTTTTTTTTAACAATTTGTAGTATGGCATTAATAAATCACATTTCAATACCAAGAATAAAAAATAAATAAAGGTCCTTCTACAAATAGATCACCACCACCACACTCTTAACTGTATGTAGCCAAATGAATAAACTACTAGTAATTTTCCATAATTTATTTCTAAAAAAAAAACAGGTCAGGAAAATCTTCATTTACAAAATTCTGAATTTTTTTCCTAAATGCAATTTTTATTCCACATTAACACAGAAGAAATATCCGATATTAAAATTATACTAACAGCACACAAGTAGTAATCTAGCCAATAATTAATCCAGTTACCCCAGGTTATTCTGTCATGATCTATATTTGTGCATTCTTACCACATCAGATCACATTTTAATAAGCATGTTAATTTGGATTATAGAATCAATTTAAAGTACTGCATTTCATATTTTTCATTTTCATTATACATGTTTTAATCCACTTGCTTTTTGAAATATTCGTTTAACTGCTGCAGAGAAGTACTTAACATGAACACAAGATCACTGCATAACAGGAATCAAAGAACACGACAAACTCAATATTTTATAAAAATGAGCATGTTTACTTTGTTTTTTTTGAACATGGCCAGGAAAACTGACCAGTAAACATGTTACACATTTTACACAAAAACCATTCTGATTCCTATGACTTTTTGGTAGCAGTGAAAATGTTTCAACAAGATGTACATATTAAACTAACAATGTAAATCCACTTATGTGCACATACAATCAAATTGGACATACATTTTAAGGCTATGCTATTAAAAAAAAAAAAAAACTGTTACCAGAATCGTATAGCATATGTTGTAGAGGTCATTACATTTTCTCCAAGAACTTACACATTAGCTCCTCAAATCCCTTCTGGGCAGATTTCATCTGGGCCAGAATTTCCTCATGGCGCTGCTGACTGGCCGCCTCAGATTGCTTTAAAAAGTCCAGAAGAGTGGAATAGTCCTCGTCTGTTCTCCTCCGCTTGCGCAGAGGTTGTGTTGGAGAAGCTGGTCGTGTAGATGTTTGCCTTGTTGTAGACGAGTCTCTCAGTCCGTCAATACTCAATGCCTTTTTTCTGCGCCCCATTACACCTTGCACCGTGCCAACAGCTGGGAATTCAATGTCATGATGGCCATCCAACAGCTCTTCCATCTCAGTAAAAAACTGAAACCGTGTTTTTGTTTGACTGCTTGTATTATTATGTTCCAAGACTTTCTTGTATCCGTCCTCAAGGGTGTACCATTTTCTGGCCACCTTACTTGGGTCAAAAGTCTCCATGAAGTGTTTGGACAGTTTATTAGCTATATCTATCCATAGGTTTTTCTTTTGACCTTTGGCAGACTTCAGTCTGTAATTCAGCTCCTTAAAAGTTCTTGGAAGACCTCTGCCATCTGCTTCCAACTGGTTACGGATTAAATCGATCAGAAAGCGTGTTTGCTCTTTATTGAAAGACTCATTTGGTGGCAAGGGTTCATCTGAGGGAGACGTTTCTGCCTCTATATTGCTTTCTGTAAGAACAGAACAATTAGAGATATAAAAGTACATCAGCAACTGTTTTCTTTAAGAAAAGGCACATATGTACATTAAAAGTGCCTTAGAATATAAAGTGTGGCCCAAATATCTGGATCCATATGTATTGTTCCTTATACAATATTAAACATTACGTTGTCAAACAAAATGTATACAGTATATGTGTACATACTTCAGGAAAGGAAAAATAGTACGATATTATTAATATTATGTTAATATAATCACAATAAAGTATCACAAAAAATGTTGTATTAAAATTTTTATATAGTACAAGTTTTTTTTCCCGGAAGAGTGCACACATTTTTTGTCTCTTTATATTATATAATATTGTTCTTTTTATTTCTGACCCAAGATAACTTTTAACAGATCTAACATAAAACCACTTGACTCCAATCATCGTAAGTTTCTCCATCATATTTAGCCCAGAACAGTGATTGTACTAAAGGGGGGAAAAATCATATATGCATCAAACATCTGTAGTCCTGATACATTAAGAAATGTTTCACTTTTTTTATTCAGCTTCTACAACGGCTTTGACATCAAAGGTCATCAATTTGAATATTTTCTGGGGGGGGGGGGGGCTAAAATACCCCAAAGCACCCAGAAAGCACAAACCTGAAATGGTGTGAGGACCGTGTTCCCAAGCAGATAATATATAGCAATGAGAAAGCAAACAACTATTTTTTATTATATATGTACACATGTTTATCATAATTGTGTACAAAATCATTCAGTATTTCCATATATAACTTAGAAATTTATAAATAAATAACATTACAGGAGAATACATGTATGGCTGTTTTCAGATGGAAACAAAAAAAAAAAAAGTTACCAGAAGAACTCATTCTCCAGCAAGCTCAGTAAAACCTAACAACTATTTTTTTTATAGTACTGTGCAAAAGTCACATAAAAAATGGCATAAGCAAAAGATGCTTTTGAAAACATTTCTGCATAGAAGAAACTTCTTTAAAGAGCAATAAAGAGTAATAAAATAAACAGTCAATATTTGAAGTGAAAACTCATTTTTTAAAATCAGGAGTTTTAGACAGATTTGTGCAGTTTTATTAGAAAACAGCTGCTAGGTTTTACTGAGCATGCTGGAGAATGAGTTCTTCTGGTAACTTTGTCACACTCGCTCCTTTATATTTTTATGCAAATCCATTTCCACCTGAAAACTGGTCTTTCTTTTCAGCCATGCATATATTCTCCTGTGATGTTATTTATTTATTATTTTTAAAAGTTATATATGGAAATACTGAATGATTTTATGTATATATGGTGCCTAAGACTTTTGCACAGTATTGTAGCTGGAATAGGCAGATACACTAGTGCACCCAGTGTAATGAGTAAAGGAAAATACCACTGGTGGTCATTGACTGAGGTTATGATGTTTTGGATGTATCAGAGTCTGAGAGAGTGTGTGTGTTGGGAGGGGGCGTTAAATAAAAACACTCACCAGTAACATACACAGTCACTCTCTCTGTCATTGTGTCGTCAATGTAGCACGCAGTGGCCTCGCGCGCCGCCTGGAACAGCTGCTCAGTGAGAGGGATACTCCTCTGTGTCTCCGCGAACAGACTCATCCCACTGTCTGCCAAGCCTAAGGGGTTTAAACACACACACACTATGTTACATTCACAGTATCTCAGTTGCTACTATAGCTACATTGAATTGTAAGCAACATCATTTGTAAGATCTGCAGTGCACCAACTACAACGAACAATAGCAGCGACTGGCGTTAGCAACAAGCTAGCCAGCGAACGTTTGTGATCTGGGTGATGATACGCTCGTGTTTAAATCGATTTTAACCGCGCTTGACATGCTCAGCCTTCTAGATTTAACGAGTGTTGTGTGTGTGTACTCGCTGATCGAAAGCAAATACTCCATAATTACATCTAAACGTAAGTAAAAGCTACTTTACTGCGTTCGACTTACCTCGGAAGTAGGAGCTCGGAAATACGTCATTTTCGACCTCCGTGTGGTTACCCGCTCTCAGCATCGCGCATGCGCACACTTAATAAAAATTTTTTTTAAAAAGGGGGTGTTGGGGGGGGGTATTTTTTTTTTACCCGATTTGTACCGCGCGGGTCATTTTAAATTAACTATTACAAAATGTATAACTCAGAGCAACATGAAAAACAAACAACTCAGAATTCATAGTTGTTCTGCTCAGTGGATGTTTAAGGGATTCATACATTTATTATCTCACTTTGTAAATTAATATTTTTAATGGTCTAGAATAGACTAATAAGGCTATTTATATTGGACATTTGAAATTGTATTCATAAAAAATACACTTTCATATTTGTGAGTTGTCAACTGATAATATACACACACTTTAATGCAATATGTTTGATGGGAGTATTAGCCTGAGTAATTAGTGACAATATTCATGATTAGGCCTAGGTATATTTCCCTTAGATGTTTAGGAACTACTGTGCCCATGAACCTTTTTATTTTATAGTAATAAAAGATACTTACTATATAGTATATGTAAAATCTAGAATCAAATTTTCAATAAAACAGTGTCAACTGAAGTATTGTCCCACATTGATCTCCAAACACAACAAGCAATTCCCCACCACCTTAAGATCAACTCGAGGAGAAAAAATTATGATCAATCTTGTCCCCAAATGATCCTTGAATCAGCAGTCTGAAAATTCCATCCAGTGGGCCACAACAAGTTTAGTGTTTTCCTTGCTTACAGCACACCTGATTTCAGTCATAAGCTGATTAACAGCACTTCTTAATTGAAATGTGTCTGGCTGCTGTTTTTTGACGAGTAGTCACCCACTATATCACCGAGCTCTTTTTTTTTCTAAAAAATAAATATTTTTTTTACTGTAAAAATATATTTCTTTTATGTCCAGTTAAGGCCACACCATGTATAGTGTAACTAGAGATGTACAGGGTTGACAGTAATGTTTTAGCAGAACCATGACATGTAGCTAATCCAGTTGAATTATCTGATCAAGCTAAGCTACATCTTACCATTAATTTACAATAGAGCAGGTTCCAAACGGTAAACAACCTTTACGATGAGAAATCAAACATGGGATTTTTCAGTTCCACTAGACAGATTTCTTGTGACTTTTACTGATGCCCAGACACAGTTACTAATGGTGATCAGTGTTTAAATACAACATTTACTCTGCTAAATTCATTGTAAAGTCGACCCCCCCTCCCTCCCAACCAGATCCAAACCCGCTGTAGTGTTTTGGCTCTAGAAGTCAAGGATGATCAGAACAACGCCATATTTTATTTGTGTGTATAATTTCTGATTAAGGAGATTATATATAATAAAGACTAGATGTTTTGTTCATAGTTTATAACATTTATCTGTAACTGGGCTGAAATATTTGGAATTCGGTTATAAATCTAAACCCAAAAAAATCACAACAGGAAAAAGTACATATCGACTGAAGAAAATCAGGTATTATGACGTAAAAATAATGCAGATTAGCAATCTGCTTGCCGTTGCCAGTGCGCCGCCATGTTGCTGTGACGTCAGGGCTGTTTATGTCAGAGGATTCGTGCAGGGTAGCTGTTCCCCGAGTTTCCGACTTGGAATTCCGTCTTGAACGACAGTTTCATTCCCATTTTCCGTATGGAAGGTCGGGGTTTTCCGAGTTCCACATAATAGATTCCAAATGTATAACTCACTCGTACACACAGGCGAAAAGACATCACAATGAAGTTCAGGGAAACTATCGAGCTAAACTGATGTTCGAGAGCAGTTAGTATAACGGCAGTGTGAACAGCAGAGGTCAGCATGGACTACTACACACAAAGCTACAGGACTCTCTGCTGACCCGGTCATGTGCTGCTTGTATATCAAGTTAAACGGTTTTAAGGTTATTACAGATTACAACTGATCAGATGCATCAGTTCAAATCAAATCGTCTTATATCCAATAAGTTAAAGAAACATTCAAAATAACACCAGCTATTCAGGCCCTCAACCAGAACAACACAAAGAACTAAACTGATCGGATTTGCTTTGACTTTTGATTCCTTCACACCATAAAAACACACAGTGCATTACTGCTTACATACTGTATGATGAAGCACATGACTTGCTACAGTATGTTGAACATTTGCACACTGCTCGTGTTTTGCATATTTCTTGTTCTGGTTTGCATACTGCTCATTTATGACACTAATTTTACACATAATATTACTTTAAATTAAAATCATATTGCTGCAACATATTTTTATCCATATAATTATATCTTCAGTTAACAGTTACATTTTGCACATTCTCATGTGTAAAAAAAGAAAAAAGGAGGGGGGTATATATAAAGAACTGTGTGTGTGAAATGTTCGTATATTTGTATATTCCAAACTAAATGTTTATTTTATTTCTATCAGATTTTTTAAAATTGTAAATTCTATGCTTATTTTGATTGTATTTTCTTTTTAATTGAAGTGAAATCTTTTCTCTTCTAACTTTCCTATGGACAGTCGTATTGCACTGCATATAATACCAAGCATTTCACTGCATATCATACTGTGTATGTTTGTGTATGTAAAAAATACATCTTTCATTTTAATCTGACCTGGAAACAATAGAACCTTTCAGATTTTCGATCTATGAGGGGTGTCTATCTAGATTTGAAGAAAAAAAAAATTTCCGTCTTCACAAAGACGGAAAAGAATACAGTAACATTAGTGGCCAATAAAAATCAGTTAAAATATAGTTGTGGCAGTGATCAAGAGGTTGAGAATGAGCCATCATGCCACTAGTCAGAGTCATGGACAAGTGCATCAGAATTGCCACAAGGGTTATCATTAGAAATCACATTTCTTTTTTACAGCTTCTGATTTTACAATGTAAAGGACATGGCATAACATTAACCTCTGTCAACAGAATAAAAATGAAATAAAATAATAATTTAAAAAAAAAACCTTGCTTGCTCTTTGGCACAAATCTTCGAAATTGATGTGGACCTAACTAGGATTTCAACAATTAGCGTATAGTTTTAACAGTAAAGCAAATAAGTGGGAGAGTGATAATATGGAGCTACAGGAGCGCAAAAGGTGTTGGGGAGATAAATGCATATGGATAGATTAAAATACTGGCTGACAAAATAACTCCAAGTCATCAGAAGCTCGGCAGAAGTGAAATATTCCAGCATGATAACAATCCAAAGCACACTGCCAAAATCATGCAAGAGTTTCTAAAAAAGAAAAGTCTATACATTGGCCTGGCCAAGTATGTTGCCTTACTTGGGTCCAACAGAACCTTTGATTTATTTTAAAGAGGACGGTAGTGCAACACAAGCTCCAGCAAAGAGCAGCTGCAAAAAAGGGTCTTAAAGAATGGTAGAACCTCTCCCCAGAAATGTGTGCAACAAAGTGCACGGTATCCTCTGTGCTGAGGACGACAGAGTCAGTCATCATAAATGAAAATGGACATTTGAAGCTTTGGGGGGAAAAAAATGTTTACTAACTCTGACTATTTAAAAAAAAATTATTTAAACTGTGCTTTTAATTTTATAAAGAGAAAATCCCCACTGTTCCTCCTGAAAATAATACAATTACAGTAAACTGATTCATTTTTAAAGAAGTAATTTTATTTAATTTCTTAGGATTTTAATTTTATTGTCTTGGGGGCAATTTAATTCTAGAGAGCAAGAAACTATTACAGCTTTGTCTTAATTTGTCTTATTTCTAATATTATTTAACTTCTGCTGGTCACAATTTGTTACAGCTATACAACGACAACCTAGTTACCCATATTTTGGAACATTAAAAGAAAAAAAAGATATATATATATTATTTGTTATTTGCGTGAAATAGAAATCATTAGAAATATTAGATTCTATTCCCAGGATGATTCTTTACGCACTATCCATGACTTTTTTTCAAACTTGACAAACACTGAAAAGATCTCAAAGTCAAATCACTAACTTTATAACTGCCCAGTGATAAAGGTGGATAGTCTCTTCCAAATTTTAAATACTATGTATCGGTAATACAGGAAAGGGTCATGCTATAGAACAAGAGTTTTGTAATCCAGTTTCTCTGATCAACTTATTAACCCAAACTACTGACAAGGTAAAAGAAAACCCAGTCATTATGAGACTTGTCAAAATTCAGATTAGAGTCTGTCTATTCAATCCATGATGACTATTAACACAGATTTTTATCATATTAATATGGTCTCTCAGTTTGGTATCTGGATTAAAGTGGGATAATATAACCTGATCTATTCCGAGAGGACATTTTTATGTCATCTGATGAGTTACATTTAAAGCATAATATCCCCCCAAAAGATTTCTATAAATAGAGTACCAGCAAATAAGACATTTAGTTTATACTAGGCATGACTCTGATTTAGCGCTGATTTAGCTCTGGACAGATTTTTTTTTTTCTTAAGAATGCTGAATTTAAGCATAAAGAACTTCAAATGTGACATTAATGAAAATGTCTGGGAAGATATTCTTAGACTACCCTTTAATATCGCAGTCTGCAATAAGATAAAAGAACTGCAATGTAATATTGTGCATACAGCTTATATTTCTCCAAGTAAATATAGCAAAATAAATAATACTGTATCAACTAGCAAAAACAGTATCGGCAGATTCTTTCATTGTCTTTGATTCTTTTCATTGGGAATGCCCTGTGATTGCTGATTTTCGGAATAGTGTTTGTGATAAACTATCTATAATACTATACATAAACAGAAGGGTTAATGTGATGCAGGCACATTAATCCCAGTTAATGTGCCTGCTGGGTGTCTTGCCTTCCTCTTATTTGGAACATTCAGTTGTCTTTAAATTTTTGCTGTTGTTGGGGAGGAAATTAATTACGAATAAATAGGATGGGATGGAACCCCCTCTTATCAAGGAATGGATAATCTTGATTAAATATTATTATGAATATATCTTGAAATATATTGAAAAATAAATCCAAATAATTTCATAAGCTACAGGTAACTCCTTTGAACTGTCTTGGCATTGATACAATTGATCCTTAACTGTCTACATGATGATACTTTAATATTGTTTTGAATTAGACCACACTGCTGTTTTATTTTTTTTTCTTCACTGTTAATACTTTATCCATTACTCACTCACTCATCTTCTATATCTATATTCTGTATTCAGGGTCACGGGGACCTGGAGCCTATCCCAGGAGACTTAGTGCACGAGGCAGCATACACACTAAAACACTCGCACACTCATTCACACACTACGGGCAATTTTGAAACGCCAATTAGCCTAACCTGCATGTCTTTGGACTGTGAGAGGAAACTGGAGTACCCGCAGGAAACCCACCAAGCACAGGGAGAACATGCAAACTCCATGCACACAGAGACGGGAATCGAACCTGGCTGGGAAACGAACCCGGACCCTGGAGGTGGAAGGCAACAGTGCTAACCACTACACCGTGCCGCCATTTATCCATTACTATGTAAAATAAATAAATTATTAATAATAATAATAATTGCCATTTCTAGTTATAATGTGGGGGGAAATATATATACAATATGTATATGTACAGTGAGTCTAAGCAATTAACATATAAATTGATCAACAAACAAAAAAACAAATAATCTTTATATTAAATGTGTGTGGGAACAAATCTGTTGCATTTACAGAGAAGTTAGAAATTCGAATTTAGATGAAAATGTGTAATTATTAAAATGTGAAGAAATTCTGTAAAATAAGAATGCTTTTAAAAGTGTTGGTTTTAATTGTTTCTTTTTTTTTCCAACAACAAAATGCAAAGTGAACCAACCAAAGACAAATCTAAATCAAATCAATATTTGGTGTGACCACCTGGCTTCAAATCGTCAATAGTGTTTACACTTTTTGCACTCTTGTTAGATTAGCCCTGCAGCCTGAAAACAACCCCAAAACATACAGCCGATGTCATTAAGAACTATCTTCGGCATAGAGAAGAACAAGGAGTCCTAAAAGTAATGGTTTGGTCCCACAGAACCCTGACCTCAACATTATTGAGTCTGTCTGGGATGACATGAAGAGACAGAAGGATTTGTAGAATCCCTCGTCCACAACAAATCTGTGGGTCGTTCTCTAAGGAACAACCTACCTGCTGAGTTCCTTCAAAACCTGTTTTGCAGACTAAGCGTGGTAATACCAGTTACTGATTTGATTGATATTTCTTTTATATTTTATACCAAATATTGATTGTGATTATTTTATTACTCCATAGTGCTCTTTATAAAGGTTTCTTTTATGTAAAAATGTTTCCAAAAGCATCCTTAATTATGGCACTTTTGTATTTGCCCAAGACTTTTGCACAGTATTGTACTACTGTTAGGTTTTACTGAGTATGCTGGATAATATACAGTATGTTCTTCAGGTAACTTTGTCACACTTGTTTTTTTTTCTATTTTCATGCAAAGCCCAGGAGCGTACATACAGTAAGATTTTTGTTTCTATCTGTAAACCGGTTTATCAAGTAATAGGTTACTTTCTTTACAAGTATGCGAACATTCGTCTATAACTTTATTTATTTATTTTAATCTATATTTGAAAATATTTAATAATTTTGTCCATAATAATGAAGACATGGTAAACACATAGAACAAAATGAATAAAGGCATAAAAACATTTGCAGAAGCACAGTATGATGATGAGACTCTTAGCTGCGGTAAAACAATTGAATGGGCAAATGTTTTAAAGAATTCCGTTCATCTATGAATAAGGATCCTGGCCGAGGTGGCTCGGAGCTTACTGCATAATCGACTTGTACTTCCTTTATCTTAAGGCACTCAGCATAATTAAATACTTCAATAAATCTGCACATAATTATAAGTGCAAGAGAGTGTATGAAATTGCTTGGATGTGCATTGTTAAAATGACAGATATTCATGGATTAGTGTGAAAAAAAAGTTGAATGTAACCTATAAGAGATTAACTGTCATACCATATACCTCATTGGAAAAAAAGGAAAAAAAAAGTTGGTTGAAACCAACCTACTGGTTAAAAAGGCACTCATTTGGGATAATGACCTTGTGTTTTTCTTTCTTATGTTCCATGTGCGTGCACACAAAAACATAATATAGAGAGAGGTCTTGATGGTAGATCCTCTCGACACTTTCTACACAGTTTTAATGCTGAAGCGTGCACTGTGGCCAGAGAGTACACTCTCATGAGTTGTTGCTACAAAAATTCAACAAAATTTATTTCTTTAAGCCAACTGAGTCACAGTAATACAGAGCATGACGTCGAGTTGTTACAAAAATGTCCGACTTGGCATAGATAATAGAAATCTGTCTCGTACAGATGTACAGTAGAATGTAGAAAAACATGTCTTTTAAATTAGGTGGATAAAATGGAAAAAGGATAAAAGTAAGTGATAGATGGTCTGAACGGAAAGGGGAAAAGGGTGATTGGAAATGGAGGGAATAGAAAAGGATGGATGTTTAATTTGAATATTTGGAGATATTCGCTGTACACATGCATTTCTCCACTATACAGTAATGTTAAGTTCACTGTGATATCTATCAGTTTACGTCTGCCAGCACAAACAGCAATGAACGCACTGTGTAATTTAGTCATGACATGATTTATAAAGATCTCGATAAATTCTATGGATTTAAATAGATTATTAGGAGACTAAAACTAGCTTTTTGTAGATGGTAATGAAAAGAAAACAATTATAGAAAGGGTAAATGCTAAAATAAAATGCACTACTCTAACAAGAATTGAAGAAATCAAAATTAAGGTTTTGAGTTTTTAGTATTCTTAATATTATTAACACTATAAACCAGTATAACGTATTTATGAAATCATCATCCATATCAGTCCTGGAGGACCCAGTAGTGAAATATGATCTGTAGTTGATGCGTCTCGACTAGGCATGCTTTGCAGGCAACTACCGTTCTATATTTGGCTCTGCTGATCATGCAGGGTACTTATAGGGCAGAGGCCCGGAGGTGGGCGACGGCAAAGATGATCGTGGTACCAATTAGAGTACTCGGCGCCATGTATCTGAGCTCAGATTGTGTTGACAGACTCCTGGGCGGGCTTGGTGGGCATTTGTAGTACACCAAGTTTATTTACATCGTCCTTTATCTGTCAACGACCTCTCAGTGTTTGGTGGTCCCTCAGGCCAGAAAGGCCAGAAATAGCATTAATTAGGACAGGGAGGGAAAAGAGGAAGAGAGAAAACGTGTGGAACCGCTTGTAGGCCATCAACAGAGGTCTATAGTGGTCTCGACTCCTCTCTCGTCTGCCTGTGTCTGTACGCCTGCCAGTACTACCATCCCTTGTGGATGATAAGGATTGAATCCAGCAATGAAATTGGCAAGACAGCATTATCAGATGCTCCGGCATGACCACACACTGAGTCATCCAACTGCACATCCCTGGTCTCTTTAATAAGGTCTGCCAAACTTTCTATGCAAGGAAGCAATATGGCCTCTTCAATAAACAGACATATAAATATTTGTATTGAATAATCTACAAATGAATTATTAACAGTCTAAATGTCCCCAATTTAAAACATAATCTAATTTGCCTTAAATGTACAGCTAATGCTGTGTTGCTGTACAAAATGTAATTGACAAAAAGAGAAAAAGAGTTAAAAGAGAGAAAAAAATATTGTATAAACTTCTAAATAAGTTTCTAAATAAATCTTTAAAATGCACATGCAGTAATGCAATGGGAAATTATTTTTTAAAAAGATGTTCCCATTGCATTAATGTATGTGCATTTTAAAGATTTATTTTAAAACTCCAAAAAGGTACGAACTACCCCCCACATTTTATTTATTCTTTTTTTTACAATTAAAATACTTCTTTTTCAGTCTGGAGAAACGACTTGGAGCTATGGCAAATGGTCATGTGGTCTGATAAGTCCAGATTCAATAGGCATGTCAACGTAAGAACTGAAGCACATGTATCTGATGCACCCGTTATGCATAGTGGCCAATGGACAAGACTTTGGAGCCAGTATTATGATTTGGGGTTGATGGGTGGAGGGCAGTCAGTCTGCCTAAACATTGCTGTGGACCAAGTACACCACTTCATTCCCTAATGACAGTGGCCTCTTTCAGCAGGATAATGCGCTCTGACATCCTGGAGAAAATGTTCAGAAATGGTTTGAGAAACATGACAAAATGTTCATGGTGTTTAATTGACCCATAAATTCAACAGATCTCAATCCAATCAAGTGTCTGTAGGATGTCCTGGACAAATAGTCTGATCCATGGAGGCCACAACTTGCAGCTTACAGGACAGCTTGAATGATCTGCTGCTAATGTCCAGATACCACCGCACACCTGAGGTCAATGGGAGTCCAAATGTTGTACCAGATCTCTATATACCACAGGGGAAACAAATAGTCTTAAACAGAAATGCAGTTATGCTCCCTAGCAAAAAGGTCCCAAAATTTCCCAGGAGAGCTTTGTCTAAAGCATCACACTGCCTCTGACAATCTGTCTTCTTCTCATTGTCCATCCTGGGACCAACTCTTGACCAACCATGATTCAACAGACCAGGCCACCTTCTCTCATTGCTTCATGGTCCAGTTGTCCACATGCCCACTGTAAGAGGTTTTACCAGTGGACAGGGGGTAGCAGGGGCACTCAATCCCATAAACACCAAGTTGCAGTGTACTGTGATTTTGGAAACATTTTTATGAGAGCTATTCTATCTTTTTAGAAGCTCTTCTGTGGGATTAAACCAGGCGTGCTAACCTTCACAGCACACACAGCAGTGTGCCTTGCTCACATAGACCTGTCGGTGGTTCAGCAGTTATACTTCCTTAGACCTCTTGGTAGGCACTAACCACCGCATACTGGGAACACTCAATCATCTAGTAATCACAATGTGGCCCAAATATTTCAGATCATTACACTCACTCAATTTTCATGCTTTCACCACATCATCAACAAATCTTTGAGAATAATGAATGTTATTTCACTCACTTGTCAGTGGTTCTTAATGGCTCATTGATAAAGTAAGTGTAAATATAAGGTTGAATATGTAAAGATATTGTTGTTATCCATCACTATGGGGAAGACATAAACCCTAAGAGATAAAAAAAAAAAAGTAAATAATGTATATTTGAAAGCTCAGTGGTTAAGGTGTTGGACTACTGATGGTAAGATCCCAGGTTTAAACCCCAGCACCTCCAGGCTGCCGATGCCCTTGAGCAAGGCCCTTAACCCTCAACTGCTCAGAAATGTATAATGAAATATAAAAATATGTATGTTGCTCTGGATAAGTAAATGCTGTAAATGTAAAAAAGAAAAAATACACAAACAGGTATAATAATCTAATTAAAATTGCTGTGTTTTTACCAGACCCATATGGATCCTAACCTCTTATTCAGTGAGGATGGTGACAAATGAGGGGAAAAAAATATTCAAAGTTGATTTTTAGTTTTGAGTTGATTCTTGGTATTGCAAGATTTAAAAAAAAAAACTTTTAGGCGCCACATTCAAAACAAAAAGCTCATTAGGAAGGGTTGCACTTCCTTAAAGCAACCAAAGGGAACTTCATGAAGCATGATTGAAGCTATAATTGGAATCGTCTGTTTTGGTTGAACAAGACAAGATCAGCTTTTTAGGGGACAAAAGGGGAGACACACACACACACACACACACACACACGCTTGAAAAGAAAAAAAAAAAGAATCAGGCAAAATATACAGTAGAGATGGATAAGTGATTCAGGGCTTTTTTTCTCCCGCAGTGATTGTTTAAGGGCTCTTGCGATGATTGATGCCATCTTTAATTCTGCTAATGTTCAGGAAAATTTAGCCTGAAAAAAGTTCAGGAGATTTGGACTTAACTGTATCAATATCAATTATCATAAACTGAACTCTAACATCCTAATCCACACAAAAATGGCTGCAGGGACACAAAACGAATACTTATTAGAATATTAATGAACTGAAGTCTGACTTGAAAATGGTGATCAATATATAGAAAGAGTTTCAAATGTCTAATTGAAGTCACACAATATTCTTCCACAAGCTCAGGACTATAATTCTCTCCCAACTCAAGCACTGAATATGGCTTTTTGGGAAGGTTTAGCAGAAAATAAGGCTCCCACTTCCCGTTTGCAGCATTAAACTAAAAGCATTAAAGTGATCCTGAAATAAAACATCACATTTTGGTCGATACTGTAAAGGTTGACGATAATTCAGGTGTTTACTGTAGCTCATATTCAGTCCTTATGCTTATATAAACATGATATTCAGGAACATGGCTCTGTGCACCTATTAAATTGTTCTGAAACAAAATTGCTTTCCTCAAGGTCTTTGTTTACTCACACATTCTCATTTATGTTCCTTCTCCTTAAACTCTCTCTCTCACACACACGCATGCACACACAGACAGACACACACACCCTGGCCTTAATCATCCTGCCATCCTCTGAACATATAAACCCACCCCATCTTCTTGTCTACAAATACTCAGTGCTCACTGCAGACCTACAGAGAAGAGCATCACTGAGACCAAGAAGCAAACTTTCATCTGTGCACCAGTTCCCGAATAAGCTACTGACGAGGTAAAGCAGGAAATTATATTGTTTCACTTTCTGAAGCTGTTAACCTTGTATTTAGCATACATATGTAATGAAGCGAGGTATATGGATAAAGAATTACAACATTTCATTGTGAAACGCCAAACAAAAAAAATCTGCATTTACTTATTAAAATTGAATTAATTATTCATTATGAAATTATTTTTTGCATTTTTTGTGATTACATTAGATTTATGATGCATATGGCCATTAAAAAAACATTTTAACACTGATGTTAACGCTTTGTAATAAAAAAAAAAAAAGGAATTAGAAAATAACATGTGTGCTTGTATTATTTTGCCCAGTGTAGATTTTAAGTGTTTTTTATTTATTTATTTTTTATTTTGTGGTGTTTCAGATGTTGTCACACAAGTGTTTTCTGCCCATCTTGGTTCTATGCTTTTTAATGCATGAGGTGTATTCATTCCTGCTACCAGACAGGCTGCAGCTGATCAGAGTAAGTGCTAATGCAAAACATTAACCTCCACATGGTTTTATGTTTTAGTTATAAATCTTTGTATTTCTAGAGTTAAAAATGAAAATAATCGGTTATTTGTCTTACATTCAATTCATAAAGCAACGGTTTTAACATGTACAATTGTGATGATCTGGCTGTAAATCTTTGTTTTTTTCTGTTTCTCTTCTGTAGACAAGCCACAGGTTGGGTCGGGATCTCTCTCCTCACCTGTCCGAGCTTTCGGATCTTGTAGAACTCATTCCCGAGAACGGCGGGGAAATGACTCGTGACTGGGAACCTAACCCTGCTCGGTCTTCAGCCGCCTTGCCTTCCCCTGTGGAACGCGTTTCAACACCTCACGCCAGCACACAGCACCACCGGAACAAAGACAAGAGGTGAGGAAAGCATTGAATAAACAAAAGGAATCATACTAATACTTTCAACTTCCTTAAAATAGAAACCTTAATGTGTTTTGCTTTGTGCTCGAGTATAAACGATTGTTAGTCCACAAATAAATGACCCTAGAGTCTGTTCAATTCATCGTATTTTCCTTTCCTTCCTAAAGGCTGAGGGTGACTGTTCCCTTGGACCGCATTGGTAGCTTATACTTGCCAAGCAGAAAGAGTAGAAAGGTGAGCACTCGGACTTCAATCCTTAAAAACCTCTTTCAATGAATGCTGTAACATTGTAGTTATTGTTGTCTGAAAATATATATTTGTATTTATATCCTTGTACAGATTACAGCTTGTTGAGACAGAGCGTTTTAAGAACGAGATTTTTCTTTCCCTCAGGATGAACCGGAGGAGCAACGAGACTAATCCAACAGCACTAATGCAGGATTCATGTACCATAACAAAGACACAGATTAAGCCTAATCTTGTAAATAACAGCTACAGGAGATTACCAATTTAAACTCCCTTCAATCTTGGATTAGACTTGATATGTATTTAGAAACTTATTTTGAACAAGTGTGTGTGTGTGTGTTTTTTTTTTAAATCTATTTATTGATATTTAATGTCACCCTGTAGTGGTATGACAACTGACAGACACTGTATTTGTGTGACTTTGCTCAATAAAAGTTTAACAAAAATTCATCATTATTCATTAAGTGAAGTTAAAAAAAAAAAAAAATAATAATAATAATAATGGTAGGATACCCAATAAAGAAAGGCTTTATTTCTTCAGGAACAGTTAAAGAAAACATCAGATGCCAAAAATATAACATTTGCTTGGCTTTTCTCTTTGTTTTCATATTATGTACAGTTCTGAAAAGGATATGATATTTACAGAGTAAAATAGGAGAAGAGAGGGTCTAAGTTTAGGGAATTCAAGAAATCCCTCACAAAGAAAAAAACAAACAAACAAAACAAAAAAAAAACATTAGAAACAAAATGCCACAACACTTGCGGCTTAAACTCTTCTGTACGCAAGATGACCTGGTCTGTCAACTACCAATATTCTTTGTGTGTGTGATCTTAACCAGATCTCAGACAAGAGATTAAAATCCAAATTAAGCTCCTTAAAAAAATTTATCAGAACAAATAATAATTACATCTATTAAATGGGGGTTGTTGAGTGAGCCTCAACACTCGGGCGGCAGTTGCAATGCTCTTAAACATCATTCATTCATTCATCTTTAAAAAAAAAAAAAAAAAACTTCCTTCAAATGTAAACCAACAAAAATATTTAATTTGAAACTGCTTACACTTGGTAAGACGACAGCAGTGCAACCAATGGAAATGTTCTAATCTGATAGCTCCTAATTTAAGTCCAACATTTAATGTTCCCTACACAGAATGATCTGGAGTTGATAATTAAGTGCTAGTAAAGGACAGGACTCAGGACTGCCACTGTGCTGACATGCATCGAGAGAGAGAGAGCGCGAGAGAGAGAAATAATAATTACTTAATTACTACCTGTTAATATTGTTTGAGTATTAGAAATCTGAGAACAAAACTAAGACGTGTGTGAAAATGACAAAGAACAACCTATTCACAGATCACATCTTCATGTAAAGAGACAAACCTTTGCATCTAAGGATCTGTCCTGTAAAAAGGCTTTTCCATCAGAATTCGTTGATAAAGCCGGCACTAAACATTCCCTGATGATCAGACCAATCTGACAGACAGATCGCTCGGAGAAAGAGCATTGCAAGTTTGTCTACAGACATGGAGAAATTCCCCTTGTGTTATTAACCATGTATATGATTGTCAAATATGTGAAGAACTGATGCGCCAATAACGTGGGTCTCAAAAGAACAATCCAGTTCAGAAACAGTGTTATTGTCTCAAACTTGTTAGAAAAAAAAAAAAAAACAAAGGACGGGAACGTCATCTTCCACGGATTTGGTGTCTTCTCTAACTGTCTTTTTTGTGGCCTGATCGCCTCACTTCCCTGCATTTGTGACAGTAGAATATGTCTGGGACGTTGGACTTCTTGATTTTGGCGCAGGACAGATGCACCCATATGCTGCACTGGTTGCATTCAATCATCGGCCGTCCTGCAAAAGGTTTCCCGCAGTAGCAAGTGATCAGATCCCACGAGTCGTCGCCTGCAGGGTGAAAAGACTGAGTGTTAGCATTATAACAAGTACACTACACATCAGTACTGGACAACTCAATTTCGTTCCTCTTCCATCCAGGTGTCAATAGTTCATTCATAAGACCTGATTTTGGATCTGAAATGTGTGTGTGGGGACAACTGCTGCTCTTGCAATGTTGAGAAGTAAAGTGTGAGTTGGTAAAACAGACACCACGAGTCAAACACTAATAACTAATGTGTAGTTATTTGTGGGGGTAATAAAGAACAAACCAGGAATGAGTGAGAGTATGTAGATAAAGATGTCAGTAACAAGCATCTAACCACCAGAACAACAACTTCACAACTCCACAGTCATTGCTAATCGAAATTAATGTTTCAACTGGTTATGAGAGTAACTATTTTGTAATAATAATAGGCATAGTATAATTAAGCAAGAAATACACAAAGGCATTTTGAACTTTGGTTTGGACAATGAGTTTCCATCCAAACTCAAATAATCATATCCCTTGGACCACTTATTTAGAGTTGCAGTGAATTTATTTATTTGCATTACTTGTACACCACATTACTTGTAGAGTGAGTAGATTGTAATCAGACTTGCTTGCAACACCCTTTTCTTTTTCCTACGTTGCTGTCTTGAATGTTGAATCTGTTTGCTTGTTTTTTTTTTAATTTTTTTATTCACTCTCTCTCTTGGTGGCAAACTAAATTTAGCCAATTGATAACTGGCTTTTTTCCTGGCTGAAAAGTACTGAATGATTTAAGATTAGACAGCAGTATGGAGGAGAGTGAAAACCGTCCATCTACAAGGTGCAAGGTGTTAACGGGCCTATTATTTAATAAAATCTCAACAGATTCTAAGAAATCTGAAAAAAACCACAATGCAAAAAAAACAAAAAACAAACAAACCTAAATATATACTTTAAATGGCGTCCTTAAATTAGTGCAATTGGGTACTTTAATGTCTGACCCTAAAACCATTTTACAGGATCCTAAACAAGAGTCTGAATTCACATAATAATAATTATAATAATAATTATCTATATTAAGAGTTCATTCCTGCAGTTCATAACGTACCCAGTTGGTGGCAGTAATGTATTAACAATGGTGTAACAATTAAAATGAACCTGCATATGAAACAAGTATTATTTTTGACACCATGTTTTGGGGGCACCATATTTCAAATTGTCAAATATGGAGCTTGCTAGAAAAGAAGGGACCACAATGATTAACATGCGCTTATTAACGCATGCTCTCAAGGAGTAACAACTTGACAGCATTCATTCATTTCAGGAAACAGTTTGTTAAATCCCAAACAGCTTGAAATTTGAACATATAGGGCACTACAGAAATTATTTCCTCATCTATGTGGTAGAGCTGCATCATTTGATCCAAAATAAATAAATAATCTAATAATATAATATCACATATGACACAATTGTGATTTGAATTGTAATATTTAACTAATCCATGTACCATTTTGTATTTAAAGCATTTAGTGAGGCTAATGGCAAATAATTGGACAAATGGTCTCATAAGAGGATGTTTTGGCGATATGTATTTATCTCTTAATTAACAATTATTATAAATATATATTATATAATATTATAAATATTGTTAAATATAACAATTAAATAATTGCACAGGTCCATATTGCGATTTCGATTTTTGTGGGATTAATCGTGCCGCACTATCAATACATCCAATAATTTGGAAATGATTTTAAAAAGTTAATTAACTGCAAGAATGCTGAGAACTGAAATTCTGCTGACATTGCTTGTGTGTAAACTTCCAAAATAATCATTGATCTATGATGAGAACAATTATTTTAAACTATCTACTATTTTGTCATTTTCATTATTCTGCAATAAAACTACTCACCTGACTCCACCATGATATCCTCATCTGCGATCCACGTTTCCCCTTCACTGGAGCTCATTTCAGCGTCTCGGCTTGCTTCATCCCGCTCAGACTTCACCAGGCTGGGTCTCTGAGACTGCAGTCCTCCCGGCTGTCCCGTATGCTCCTCTCCATGGCCGAGTCCGGTCTCAGAGTCCGTCTCACTGAGTGTCGAGCTCTTAAGCTTCTTAAGGCTTTTGGGCTGCTTGGAGTTTTTGCTGCGCTTGATTCTGGCCCGCTTTTCACCGCTGCTACTGCTGCTGTCTCCAGCACCTGAGCCGAGAGAGAGGCGCTTCAGCTTTTTGTCCTTCTTGCGCTCTGCTTTGCTGCTCGCTTGGCCCTTGTAGAGTGAGTCATTTAACCTCATTTTGTCTAGCAAGGTGCTGTCGGAAGGTAGGCGCTGCATGGTCTTGACACTTTTGTTGGCGCGGGCTTTCTGCACGAATGTGTGAATAGTGTGTAGGTCCGAGTTGCCATCTCCCCAGCTTGGTGACATATTGGTTGAGCTGGCACCACCTCCCGCACCACCTTCACCTGATGTGCCAGAGCTGTGTGGTGAACTGGAGGAAGCTGGAGACCATGGTCTTTCCTACAGAGGCAACACAGGACATTGAGCACATAAAGTCATAAAACAACAAGACAATGGGTTTACTCTAAGGTGGAAAATGCTTCCAAGCTGACTGGCTGCTTTAGACATCTACTGAGTACAAACCACATAGGATTGTACAGATTCCTCTGAGATAGCATTAAATTTAGAAGTACCATATAACATTCGCATTTTACTCTAATTTCATGTCACTCTGATGACCGATAAGTTATAGGCTACCTGAGAAATGCACCCCCCCCCCCAAAAAAAAAATATATATATATTTATTCATGTGTTATTTTCCTATCACGATAAATAAAGCATCAGATGCTGAGATGTTCTGATGTGCACCGAAAACAAGCTAGCCAGACTATTTTTAGGAGTTCTCTCTCAGCCAGTGTAATGTTACCATTATTTATCATTACTGTTTTTTGCATCATCGTTGTACATTTTTGTTGCAAATCCTTATCAGTTTTACTGTGTTTAACACTTTTCACACTGGATACCCATTTGAATTACCAATGTCTGTGTATATTTTGTTTGCATTGTGTTTATTGCACTTTGCTTGCTTAATATTCTCAGAAGACACAAAATTTCCTCTCCAAACCACATCTTACTTGCTTTTCCTCATCACAGAAGAAGTTAAAATAGGAAGTAATGTTAATGTTATGAACTAAGTAATGTTATTTAATTCATGAATTAATCTACGTTCATCAATAGTGTGCGATTTCACACACAGCCCAGTCTGACCCCAGGCAAACACTGCATGGACTTGGACTGACTATAACTCCGAGTCAGTTGTCATGACGTATTTCATAATCAGGATAGCTTTTGGCCTAATCAGTTGACGTTTGACATGCAGGTGAGCAATGTCCAGGAGCCTGATTAATCCCCATACGGACCAGCGATCTGGCTCTTGAACAATCGGGTGGTTTTCTGGCATGCCAGAAATTTGGGCTGGCAGTCAGACGGATTCTCTGCAATTCACCTCAACGCACCCTTGCAAATACCTCTAATTCTTGCTGCAAAACCCACCATACCCTTCTCATCTCCTCAACTATTTTCTATAAAATATCTCTGTAAAAAGTTAAAAGCATGTATAGTGTGAGCAGAGAGGCCACAAATTTAGGCAGGAAGACAAGATCAAACCTCATTACGCCACTCATTATTAAGGTGTCTTTAATAATGAATAAAGCTTTCATAGTATCTGGTAGAGATGAGTGAAAAAATGCATCCAGTTACGAATCGCTGTTCTTTTTGTATGCCGATTCATGTACCGCCACATTGGCTCCAAAATGATTATTTTTATGATTTATTACATTTATAATAAAGATGCGCCGTTCGCTCCGCCAGTGATCCCGAGCCGAGCGCACAGAGTGGTGCAACAGACACAAATTTTATTGTCAAAAGTTGGGCATGTTATAAAGCCTCCTTTTGTATAATTCGTATAAAAAGTTAAATGTTAAACTGTTTTATATGAAGTTAGTTTGTATTGTTAAAATGCTGCGCTTGGTCTAATGCCATAAGGAATGGGCTACATTTAATTAATCATGTTCAATTGAGCAGTAAAGCAGTTGAGTAAGGGATAAAACTTAAAGTTATGACAACTTTTTCTTTCTTAAAATTTTAATAAAAACTGAAAAAACAAATGTACATATGAGGATATTTATAAAATTGTGACAATTCAAGAACCACAATTTTAATCAAATTGATACCAAGGTATCTTAATATCTTACCATGTGGTGACTAGTGATTCGCGCCCTTAGTCTCAGGACAACCTCAGGGCTTGAAAGCAGCTTTTACACAAGGACACAAAATCTCCTGTGAGGGTTCAGAGAAACCTACCTCTTTTGGAGACGGAATATAACCAGCATACGCCAAGACAAAACTGCAGAACTTGTTGAAGTCTTCCACTGTTCTCTTTCGTCTCTCTGGTGGCTGAAATTACATTAAAACAAACAAACAAAAAATTTAGAGTGGTGTACAATGAAAGCACTGATAAGAACACGGACACTAAAGGGTTAAAAGCTTTCCAGTTTGTGCAGCTTACCAGAGGCTCCGCTTTGCGCTTCAGTAATGAATCTGTAACAGAGAGAGAGAGAGAACGCAAATAAAGGGTTAAGGAAGGAAAACTAAATATGTTTAGATAGTAATATTTGCTTTAGTTAATGCTTCGTGATGTCGTTTTGTGTGTAATAATAATAATAAATTGAGGCGCGTGCGCTGTGGTATTAGCAGGCAGCTAAACAAGGACATGCTAACATCCACTTCAGTTAGCATTAAAGCCCTGCGCGCAGGTCAGAGGCGTATTTCAGGGTAAAATGTAATACTTTCCCCTGAAGGACATGTCCTGGTGATCTGGCGTCGACTCTCGGGGAAATCAAGCGGAATCTTTAGGGGATAACACATGGCCAGAGCCTGCGCATTTTTTTTTTCCGGAGAGCATCGACAGCGTCCATAGCAGGCTGTGAGAGCTTTAACTCTAACTCTAGACTAAACGCTGATTAAAAGCGATATGTTTGATGAGCGAGATTATTTCTTTGCTCTATATACAAATAGAGCGCGAGCTCATCTGTGTGACTTATCGCGCGAGCACGGGGAGGCTAAAAACCTAGCCTAGATAATAAGCGCTAACATGCTAACTAGCTAGCTAACTCGTTAACAAGTTCATAAAACTAGATTAATTAAAGTGTAAATATTTCAGGGGAATTAATTGGAATTAATTGGAAACGAGTGAACCGAAAAATATATAAATAAATAAAGCGGGTCTTCAATTAAGCAGTTGAGGAGGAGGAGATGTTTGCTGTTCCTGAGCAGGCTAACCTCCATGATAGTTGACGCTAATCCATGGTCACTACG
Organism: Channallabes apus; assembly: GCA_030522415.1. Taxonomy (NCBI): domain Eukaryota; kingdom Metazoa; phylum Chordata; class Actinopteri; order Siluriformes; family Clariidae; genus Channallabes; species Channallabes apus. The sequence goes on along the minus strand of CM060108.1, from coordinate 25,240,214 downwards.
GACTCGGGGTTTTATTTAATACTATGTGTTAAACGTTTCGATTCTCGATTAACTTTGAATTTGGTCAGTTTAACCGAAAGAGCTGACGTCACAGATCGAGCAATATGGTCACTAACTCCACTCAGCTTTCTATCTTTAGCTAACAAACAAACCAGGCGTTTAAACGACACCCGATAATATAGACATAATTACGGATAAAATCCACATCACGAACGCATCGTATTGTCTTGGGGAAAAAGGCTAAATTCAGCTTTTTTTGTGTAATTTTTTTTATTATTATTGTCTTTAGTTAGCATGCAACTAGCACTCAGTAGTTACGTGGCTAATAATAACCGGCTAACGCATTGATCAGTGTCAGCAGTACAAGGAAGTATATTGTTTTATAAAGAAAAAACTATTTAATTTTGCCTTACCTTGGTGCTCAGACATTATTTCGAGCATTGTCACCTCAGCGATGAGGTCTGCCCGACTTCACTGGCACCGAGCAGCGTTTATTCACCGGCTTGCTTTGCTAGCTAACTAGCTAAAGCTAACAGACTTTTCCCCCCCACACACACTAAACGGTCGATTTTCTTCAGATTGGTGTAAAAAATCAGTTTCTTTAGAAAAATGTCCCGATTTCCTACTGAAAGTGACTTTTTTCTCAGTTGAACTTCGATCTGCCAGAGAATTAGCTCTCAAGATGATCCTTTCGTCTCATGGCGTTGCAGAAATAAACTGAAGCCCGCCGCTCCGAGTGCGCGAGCATCCTGTCGCCCCGCTCGCGCTCTCTTTCTCAAAATCGCCGATCTGTCCAAACTATTCACAGAAAATATGTGTCTTTTTTCGTTTTCATCAAAAAGTGGAAAACTTCTTGAAACTCCGTGTGTGCGTATATGCCTCGCCTCACCGCGCCTCCCTCAAGCGGTCGATGTCAACTGAGAGTATGTAGAAGAGAGAAAAGCCCCTTGTGGCTGAGCCCCACCGTGCACAACGGCTCACTGTGGCCTTCTGGGAAATGTAGTCTCGTCTTACCTTGGCAAAGCACAGCGCAAGAGAGGTTTACTATAGCCTACTTCGCAAATTATGACGTTGGCAGAGTGGTTAGCACTGTCGGCTCGCACCTCCAGGGGTGAGGGTTTGATTCTTGCCTGTGCTTGGATTTTGCTTGTTCTCTCCGTGCTTGGCAGGTTTCCTCCAGGTATTCCGGTTTCCTCCAACAGTGCAAAGTTATAGAGATTGGGTTTCCAAATTACAAATAGTATTGTGAATGAGCATGTGAGTGTGTGTGTTTGTGTGCGCGTGCGCGATAGATTGGGTGTATCCTGCCTCATGCCCTAACTCTCCAGGTATCTCAGACTCTGTACACAGAATAAAGTGGTATAGACAATGAGTGAGTGAGAAATGTTCTTCAGCACAACATTTCCAGCTAACTTTTGTGTTGTGATGTTGTGATGACAAAAATGTGAGGCTAAATGAGCTTTGTCACATATGTCAGTAGCATCTCTGGTCTGGGACCCAGCAGTTGACTGACTTGCTTGTTGACCCGCAATGCCTCAGTCTATAGTAATCACTTATACACAGGGACTTCTACATTTAACATGAACTAACACTAATAATTAATCTGTTGTTTAATGCAGTAAAAGTATAATTATTACTGTTACTTTTTCCCTTAGGAGACCTATATGTAACATGTATGTAATTATTATGTAATACCATTTATATTAATTTGAAGCTTTGTTGCATGCTACATTGCATAGTTTATCAGCACAGACTGATTGTCTCACCACTCATCACCTATACCGCTTTATCCTTATATACAGGCTCACAGGAGCCTGGAGCCTTTCCTAGGAGACTTAGGGCAGGAGGTAGGGTACACCCTGGATGGATTGTCAAACCATCACCGGGCACACACACGCGTTCATTCACACTACAGGCAAATTGGGAATGGCAATTTGCCTGGCCTACATGCCATGGCCTACAAGCACCTGGAGGAAACCCACCAAGCCTGGGGAGAACATGCAAACTCCATGCACACAGACCCCGAGGTGGAAATCAACCCAGAGACAGGACCCTAGAAGTTCATGGCGACAGTGCTGCCACACAAGTTAATATTTATTATAATATCTTAATTCTTGCAAAAACCACATTTAAAACTTTTAAAATGTTCCAGACATTATTCTTACTCAAATATTATAAACGATCCCTGAATGAGTTCCTACAATGGACTATGCGATCCACAAATTTTACTTGGCACAGGCTTTTTAATGGCCTTCTTGGATGTTTAATTAATAAATTTTTTATAAATAAATATTTAGAAAAAAATCTATTTCGGGTGTGAGACTGGCAGTAAACATTCCCTGTATAGGCAGAGTTGAGTTTTGGCGATGACTGGATTGGAATCTGGGTACAGGGCCCCTATGAACTAATTACATTAAAAATTAAAGCACAAACATTATGGAAACGCATATGCAAATCCAAGACACATATGAAAGTAAAAAAAAAAATTAAATACACATACAACAGTCAAAGCACATGAAAAAAGCAAAACACTGCTAATCCAAAAACACATAAAAGTGAAAACAAATGCAAAAATATAACAATGCAGAGTAGATTTCCTTTTCTGTCACAGTAACAAATCATTTGAATACATTGTCAACTTCTATATTTTAATGGCTAAATTCTACATTCATAAATGTAAATTTTCTAAATCATCTCCTAAACGATCACCTTTCCTCTGTGGAATATAAAACCTTTTGAACTCTTTAAATTTAATTTAAAAAACATCTTCTTTGACTTTCGGCTGTTCCCTTTCAGGGGTCGCCACAGCGAATCATCTGCCTCCATCTAACCCTATCCTCTGCATCCTCTTCTCTCACACCAACTAACTTCATGTCCTCTCTCACTGCATCCATAAATCTCCTCTTTGGTCTTCCTCTAGACCTCCTGCCTGGTAGTTCCAACCTCAGCATCCTTCTACCAATATATTCACAATCTCTCCTCTGAACATGTCCAAACCACCTCAATCTGGCCTCTCTGACTTTATCTCCAACACATCTCACATGGGTTGTCCCTCTGATGAACTCATTCTTGATCCTATCCATCCTTGTCACTCCCAAAGAGAACCTCAACATCTTCAGCTCTGCTACCTCCAACTCTGCCTCCTGTCTTTTCTTCAGTGCCACTGTCTCTAAGCCATAGAGCATTGCTGGTCTCACCACTGTGCTGTACACCTTTCCTTTCATTCTCGCTAATAAAAAAAACATAATCTTTGCTATTGACTCGACATTCTGATTTAGCCAATGGAATGCTGTGATTTTTGTGCTATTTAGTTAGTTTATTTATTTATTTTATTTAGCTGTCTGTTGATTTATTTGTTGATTTACTCTGTCGATTGTTATTTATTTGTATATTTTTTATTAAGTTTACTTATATGGTATAACTTATATTTAACTGTAGATAATTATTTGTATAATTCAATCGTTTATATCTGAATCTTGTACATTCATACTTTTCATATTGTGCTTGTCATTTTTTGTGGTTTAAAAAGTAGTAGATGCTCCGGGACGCTAGGGGGTGGTGAGCTCGAATCGTTTATATATATATATATATATATATATATATATATATATGTGTGTGTGTGTGTGTATTTTTAGGCTTTGTGCCTCAGGGCCACTGTATTATTGTGATTCTTTAAGGTAACCAAATACGGTACCTCTTTAACTCTTTAGTACAGTTTTTTCGTGTGCAATCCTTAATGTTAATTATGTTTTACTGTTCGAGCACAACTGTGATTCAGCTAGGGCAACATCTATTTCTGTAACTCAAATGAACGGTCCAGAAGCGTTTCCGTTCTGTTTTCAATTTTTGTAAGAAACTTTCTATGAAAAACAAACAGTTGCTTTTCTTGTGTACGCTGCTGTCTGTGGGCACCGGGACACTAGGGGGCGCCATGTAAAAAAAAAAACCTCAATGTTTCTGAATCAGAGTGGGGATGAAGAACATATCCGTTGTCAAGCAAATAATGTGTAGACTGTTTTGGACAGGTTGACTTTAGTTATTACAAATAGCGATATAATAGAATATAATGCTTTAGAAACTAGATTAATGTTCAGCGGACTGTGTAAGGTTTATAAACGCTACATTACTGGAGCTTATTAACTTTGGGCGCGCACGCGCTGTCGGCACGATGTTGTCCGAGGTGTTGGAGGGAGCGGAGTCGGGAGGACTCGTTATAATCAGGGGTAGCGTTATAAACATCTTTATGTTCATACTTAAACATTATTTAAAATATGTTATATCTGCAATCTGCTGCTGAAAATAGTTCCCTCATCTCGTGTGTATTTTGTCCCCCAGACACTGCGTGTTATTCTGGACGGCGCCTGCTCAAGTATTACATGAACTGCGCTTTAAAGAGGTAACGCTAGTCAATGCACACAGTTTAACTTCCCCCAATCCTGCATTCAGGTATTCTGCTTTATTTCATCTCAGACTCATGCAGCTAGACAGAACCATGTTTACAATTCACTCGCTACATCATTGATTCTCTCACCATGTGTGACCAGGTGTTCAAAAATAAAGGACATCAAGATAAGGCTTGGGGTTGTTTTTTATTTTTTTATTTTTATTTTTGCATCCATTCGAGAATACTTTTCTGTAACCATTTTGAATGGTACAAATAATGCTTGTCAGTCTTTTGGCTTTTCTCGTCGAGCAGAACAGCTTTCATGGCACAGGATTTATGCCCTTCTTGACTCGACACACTCATTTTTATCCAGCCTTGGGACCCACATCACCGCCAGTATCTGGGCCGAGCCACCAATACACTGAATAGTACCAGTGTTGTGTGTAATGTGCTACAAAGTAAGGAAGTTACAAACGTGTTAGAGTACTCGGATTACTTTTTTGATGTAACGAGTAATCTAATGCATTAGGTCAGCCATTTAAGTACTCAGTTATTTAGGGACATTTTCAAAAATGTAATCCGTTATTTAGACAATTTATGTAATCCGTAAGCCAGACAGCAGTGATTCCGCTTGTGTGTGTGTGTGTTAGAAAGTCGTCCTACAAGCTCCGCCCCTATACCCCCCTCCCTCCATTATTCATGCTGTTAAACCCCTATCTCACCTATGTGGCTTGACACGAGGTGAAGAGATGGAAACGTGTGGAGAGATGGAAACGTAATCACAGCACCAAAACTCGCGAGGAATCATGATGAACCGTACTTACAGCCACCGCGCAAAACTGCGTAGGTGAGATAGGGGTATTAGTTAACAGATTATGGACTGAGTGATGATGGTAGAATAATTTATAGAGGTCTTGACTAAAACAACATGCATGAGAAATCACAAAGGAGTTTTCATTTTCTGCAAATGGAATAGCTGACTCTGCCTTTAGTTTGTGGATTGTTTCGAAATACGAGGGGCATTCATGTCATGGGACTTGTGATGATATTTCTTGTGAATGAAAGCGTAAAACTGATTCACATGTACAAGAGACTCTTTTACAGAGAATCTAAGCCGCAGTAAAACATTTCAGTGGTGCAAACATTTTAGGCCAAGGTGGCTCGGAGCCCACTGCAGTGAACATTTGGCAAATGGAACGCTTGATCCTTGAAACTTGACAGATAACTTGTCACCAGCTTGCAGAAGAGACACATCCTGTCAGTGAGAAGTGACTTATTCACGAACACCACTTGCACATGGATTTATTGGTACATCCCCAGTATATTCTTTATATACTAAATAATCAAGTCATTTCCATGTGTTTGGGCCATTAAAGGTGTTCATGGGAGGCTAGCGTTTCATATGTGAAGCAGGCGGTCTGCTCGTGCCTCCAGGTGTACTGAGAAAAGTTTATACCATGATGATGTCCAAGCACTAGTGAAATTCTGAGATAAGTGCATTAGTGTAGCAGGGAATTATATAGAATTATAAAGAGAGTTTTTACTCTCATAAATGTGCAATCAAAAGTCTCATCTACAAAGTTTGTCATATATAGTTCAGTCTGTTAAAGTTTAAATGCAATTGTAACTGTAATTAACTTTATGTTCCTTTTTATTTTTAAGGGGTGACGCTATCCATGTGTTGGGGTTTGATGTTCCCGAAAACAAGGTGTCTGCCAAACTGGACAGCAATTACCTGCATTTGTGAGTCTATTATTTTGACGATTTTAAAGTTTACATTGCTTTTGCAGTTAATGTGAAATTAGTTTAGTATACAGGAATTTTTCAGCACCAAAGAATGAGAAGTCATGAGAGGTAACGAGTCATAAGAAGACTTTTTCTGTTGATAGGTTTCGCTTCCACAATGCATACACAGACCCACTGGGCTGGACCGAGCAGTCGTTGTTCACAGTAAAAAATTTCACAGCAACAGAAATCACACGGCTTCTTCAGGAGACACAACACACTGAAGCACCACTACTTTTTATTGACTCTTTGTCTTGGGTTGTAAGGCATCATGACACTGTTGCTGTCTGTCAAGAACTTCAGAAGCTAAAGAAAGGTTTGCCATCTCAGCACAGCACAAATACTTGAATCCTAATTCCTCTTCTTTAACTGCTTTACACTTTCTGTAGTGTTTCTTTCAACTAATGCAACATGTAGCTGAAAGAAAGATAACTTCATAAATTGTAAGGTCTTCTGGACACAGGTGGGATATAGTTAGTGATGTTGGTACATTATCCCTGACAATCCATGTACTAAGTAGCTCAGTGGTTAAGGCATTGGACTACGGTTCGGAAGATCCCAGGTTCAAACCCCACAACCACCAAGTTGCTACTGTTGGGCCCTTGAGCAAGGCCCTTAACCCTCAACTGCTCAGATGTACTGTATAATGAGATAAAAATGTAAGTCGCTCTGGATAAGATGTAAATGTAAATGTAATTAACTGTTGAATAGGTTTGCTGACACAATTGTTTCTATCCTTGACAAGCAGGAGGCTCTGTAAGGATGATCTTCGGACTCCTACATGCAGATCTCCATCAGCAAGCTGTTGTGTCAACGATAAGCCACTTAGCGAGCACTGTGATTTCTGTTAAACCTGTACACAATGCATGTCATGCTGTGGCCGAGACATCACAGCGTAGGAAATCTGGAAAGGTTATGCAAAAGGTAATTAAGTAGCTTTTTTATGAAATGGGCTGTACTGTACTTATATAAAGTTAAATTCTTCTATATTTGATTGTTTCATAGTTTCTGTAGTTTTTTTTCATAGTTTGTCTTTTTTAGGAGGAGATTTTCAGTTTAACAGAGGACCTGACGCTGTCAATAGAGACTAAACTCAGCCAATCTGGAAATATTCAAACAGACCTACACACTAAGTCCGAGGTGAATTCATCTGTGTTTATTTCTTAAACATATTTTTCGATAGACGCTATGTAGCTAAACGTTAGAGGATACCTAACCATGGCACCAATATACGCTTGGTGCACATTTCAGATATAGGCTGCATTTCATTCCACAGTGTACTTTAACGTGTGCTCCCTACTCCCGGATCCCTGTGCAGGGAATGTCAGTAAGGGACCAACATGATTCCAACATTGGGTAAACCCTGCAATGCCACCTACATGTATGTTACTTCCTCTAGGTGTTACTAAGCCCCCCAAAAAACCAAAACCTTATATGATTATAAAACGTACATCGTTGAAATACATATAACTTACATTTAACATCAGTGAAATATATATAATTTATTTACGTTATACATATATACATATACATAAATAAATTATGGAGTACAATTGTGTAGTTTTTTTATTTATTTATTTTTTTTTACAGATTATTAGCCAATATAATACTAATAATTTAATGATTAAATGTAATTTTAATTACTTAAAATTTTCACATTACTGATTCTTATTGTGATAATATTATGTTGTCCTCGATAATAATGAGAATAAATATAGTCCCTTATAGAGCATAATTTAAATTTTTAGTCTAGAAATTTTCCTTGTCCACTTCTGGTGAAGTAATGAACCATTGTTTACTTGTTCCCTACACCGTTCATGATTCCCTTTAAACTGAGCAGTTTCACTACCTGCGGTTTGTAATCGTACCTAACATGGCCGAATACCCCGCGCAGTCCACTTCGCAGGGAACTGCTACTGTAACTGATCTGGGGCTCTGTGCAGGTCGCTTGATTTGCCCAGAACCCTGCTCTGTGCACAGTGTTCGTGTCATGCTAGGTTATGAACATGTTTAACGATGTGTGTCATTTATCCTTCAGGTGGATCCAACATCAAATTTGAGCTTTAATCTACGTTTGTCTGAGGTTGAAAGAGAGGCAAAGGAAAAAGTTGCTCTGCCCTTTGTCTTCAGTGATGAAAAGTAAGATGAATTAGTTATAGAGATTCAAACTCGCTTGCTGTTCTAATATTTTCAATTTGAGTTTACTTTATTAAGTGTTAAGATTAAGAAAAAAAACATACTGTTTTAAATTTGTGCCTGTTACTGCAATATGCTTTTTTAATGCAGTGTAGAAATGCCATATTGTGCCATATTGTCAAAAATTATTCAGGTAATATACAGTATGTGTTTAATATGTAACTTGGTGAAACCTTGTGTTTTTTTCCTTCTGTAAATAGAAAGTCTGCTCTCCTTAGGCCAGGCCGGGGTTCTGGGCGTATTATGTATGAACCTGATGCTAATGATGACTTTGATGAAGAAGACCCAGATGATGATCTTGATGTCTAAATGGCCGCTTTAACTCCAGTATTTTGAATAAAAGTCTTTATTTATGCAAATTTGAGGATCCCTGTGGGAGTTAATGTATCTTTGTCAAGAAGGGCACTAAAACAGTAATGGTTAGAGTTATTTTTGATAAAGCAGAGGTAATTTGGCAGGCAGCCCAGCATCCAGTGTGGTAGGAGCAAATTACTTGCTAAGTTTGTTTAGAATTGTGTAAAAGAAGAAAAAAATCACAATCCAAATCGAATCATGACCTAGTTATCATGATATCATAGTGGGTGATACCTGGAGATTCCTACCTGGCGATTCATATAAAAATAAAAAATCTATTTATTTAAATTATAATGGGTTTAAGAGATTTGTACACTGGACTGGGAAAGTGATTTTTTTTCCAAATATACTTTTTAATTATTATTATCAGTTAATTATCATAAGCAACATCAGAACAGTATAAAGTGATGTACAGTAACAAGCCAAATTACTGTTTTTTATTTATTAATTTATTTCTACAGTAAACCTGGTATACCTTTCACTTCAGACATTATTGTCTTCCTACACCGGGACTTTTTTATGCCATTAAATTAAGGGTCAACTTCATGTTAACCCAAAAAAAGAATGAAAACCACAACAATACATTTTTTAATGTATTCTTTAAATCATAACTGTTAAACAAAAGCTGTAAACATGAAAATAATTTTGTAAATAAAAATCATAAATTATAAGCATAAAAGCTATCTGAAGCCACACAGCTGATTTTGCCTTTGATTGCTGCTTTACAATTATGTTTCTTACTCTGCTTTGCTTTTATTTCATGAATTTTGCGTTTACAGTCCAGTCTTTTTAAGGTAGCTAAGCTTATTTTTATGTGGGAGTGAGGCTTAGTGCTTATTAACCAATAAGCAAGTGATGACTGCACAGAGACCAAACGTGGCATCACTTCTAACCAAAATCAGACTTGTAACAAAAAATTTGCCTTTCTCTGGATTTGGTGAACAAGAAAGCCAGATCTATGGAGGTGAACACATTACGTAAACATATAGCATTGCTTCCTGAAATAAAAAGTTAACAGAACACATGCTTGTACAAACCGGATTCCAAAAAAGTTTGGACACTAAACAAATTGTGAATAAAAACTGAATGCAATGATGTGGAGATGGCAAATGTCAATATTTTATTCAGAATAGAACATAGATGACAGATCAAAAGTTTAATCCGAGAAAACGTATAATTTTAAAGGAAAAATATGTTGATTCCAAATTTCACGGTGTCAACAAATCCCAAAAAAGTTGGGACAAGTAGCAATAAGAGGCTGGAAAAAGTAAATTTGAGCATAACGAAGAGCTGGAAGAACAATTAACAGTAATTAGGTTAATTGGCAACATGATTGGGTATAAAAAGAGCTTCTCAGAGTGGCAGTGTCTCTCAGAAGCCAAGATGGGTAGAGGATCACCAATTCCCACAATGTTGCGCAGAAAGATAGTGGAGCGATATCAGAAAGGTGTTACCCAGCGAAAAATTGCAAAGACTTTGCAGTTATCATCATCAACTGTGCATAATATCATCCGAAGATTCAGAGAATCTGGAACAATCTCTGTGCGTAAGGGTCAAGGGCGTAAAACCATACTGGATGCCCGTGATCTCCGGGCCCTTAAACGACACTGCACCACAAACAGGAATGCTACTGTAAAGGAAATCACAGAATGGGCTCAGGAATACTTCCAGAAACCATCGTCAGTGAACACAATCCACCGTGCCATCCGCCATCGCCAGCTGAAACTCTACAGTGCAAAGAAGAAGCCATTTCTAAGCAAGATCCACAAGCACAGGCGTTTTCATTGGGCCAGGGATCATTTAAAATGGAGTGTGGCAAAATGGAAGACTGTTCTGTGGTCAGACGAGTCACGATTCGAAGTTCTTGTTGGAAATGTGGGACGCCATGTCATCCGGACCAAAGAGGACAAGGACAACCCAAGTTGTTATCAACGTTCAGTTCAGAAGCCTGCATCTCTGATGGTATGGGGTTGCATGAGTGCGTGTGGCATGGGCAGCTTGCATGTCTGGAAAGGCACCATCAATGCAGAAAAATATATTCAGGTTCTAGAACAACATCTAGTCATCTCTTTCAGGGAAGACCCTGCATTTTTCAACAAGATAATGCCAGAGCACATTCTGCATCAATCACAACATCATGGCTGCGTAGGAGAAGGATCCGGGTACTGAAATGGCCAGTCTGCAGTCCAGATCTTTCCCCTATAGAGAACATTTGGCGCATCATAAAGAGGAAGGTGCAACAAAGAAGGCCCAAGACGATTGAACAGTTAGAGGCCTGTATTAGACAAGAATGGGAGAGCATTCCTATTTCTAAACTTGAGAAACTGGTCTCCTCGGTCCCCAGACGTCTGTTGAGTGTTGTAAGAAGAAGGGGAGATGCCACACAGTGGTGAAAATGGCCTTGTCCCAACTTTTTTGGGATTTGTTGACACCATGACATTTTGATTCACCATATTTTTCCCTTAAAATGATAAATTTTCTCAGTTTAAACTTTTGTTCCGTGATTTATGTTCTATTCTGAATAAAATATTGACATTTGCCATCTCCACATCATTGCATTCAGTTTTTATTCACAATTTGTTTAGTGTCCCAACTTTTTTGGAATCCGGTTTGTATACAATGAGATGATGTTTTTAAGTTCCTTGAGGTTAAGGATGTTAAAGATGTTATAGTTACTAACTATTGTCTCTGCTACTGTCCCTGTCGAACCTTTCCTCCATATTGTGACCTTTTACTACATAAAGATTCTCCTGATTGAGAGTAGAGGAAAAGATACATAACAATGAGAAATGTGATGAGTGCTCTGAGGTAGGAGGGTGTTAGCCTATTTTTGGCATTGTAGATAAGCATTACTGTTTTAAAACTGATGCAGCTACAGGAAGCCAGTGAAGGGAGCATGACAATGAAGTGATGTGGGAGAATTTAGGAAAGTTGAAAAGTTGTGCAGCTGCATTCTGGATCAATTGCTGGTTGAACAGTGCTCAGAGGTCAGAGCCTGTGGGAATAGAAATGGATGAATCCTTCTTATGTGGTAAAGGAGAAATCAGCATGGGCATTTTAGATTAGCAATATGACAGGAACAGGACGGCTTATGATCAATGGTTACCCCAAGGCTGCTTGTAGTGACTGAAGTTGAAATGTGAGATTTTCTTCCACGGAGGACAAGATCCTGACCAGAGGATAAATCTCTGGCGATGAACAGCAATTCAGTTTTGCTGGGATTCAGGGGCTGTCCATAAGCTGTCTCCAAGACACGCAAACATCCAAGTGAAATGAATTGAATGTAATCTTCAGTCGTACGAGAACGTCGTGATATGTTGCAATCAACATTGGGTCCCACAGTCAAAATTTACCCAGTGACATCCAGGATTGACCTGTTTCCCAGCTAATGTAAAGCTTGCCTATATCATTATGTTACCACCATCATGCTTCACAGAAAGTTGTTATTCTAATAACATATTTAGTGTAGCTTTATTAGAGATGCTTTATACATTTTACATTTAACTTTTTCTTCATGATGCTGTTTGTTTTCAAACTCAGTTATTTTAGGAACATGTTTATTTACACTCCTAGTCAAAACTTTAAATTTCATGGCCTTTCCTGATTTTGATTTATTTCCACATTGTAAAACAGGGCTGTAGACCAAAATATGCAAAAATTGCATCTATTTATGCTTTGTAAATCTTCATATCGCCTCTAATCTGAGGTGCTGTTCGTTAATTGGTGATTTTTGAGGCTGATAACTCTAAATTAACTTCTCTGCAGCAGAGGTATGTTTTGGTCATGCTTTCCTGGGATGTTCTTCACGAGAGACAGTTTCATCATGGTGCTTAATGGGTTTTGCAAATGCACTTGACAATTTTGTTCTTACAAGAACTATAAAATAACAACTGACTGTTGTATCAGATTATATCTCCACACTGGCCCTGGAACGCCTTGGGATTCCCCAGTCAGAGTTAGCTGAGGTGGGCTGGGGAAAGGGAAGTTTGGGGTTCCCTGCTGGAACTGCTACCTCTGCAACCCAACTTTGGATAAGCAGTTGAAGATGGATGGATGGATGGGTGGTGATGTTGTTCCTTAATGAACTAATGATGTTTTATTTTATTGCTTTGAAATCCTCACTATTGTTCTAGAAGGTAGAAAACAAATATAGAAACAAAAAACATTGGTACTGACTGGTACTGTATATGGAGATTATTGGACATTTCAATCATATACAGTATTGCTCAAATCCATTCAACTATTTTTCAATCAGTTTCCGACACTTGTTTCATTTAACATAAAGGTTTCTTCTGATTCAGTTCGTGATACCATGGACACACTAGAATACCTACTTCAAAACGCTTTGGTGTGTATCTTACTATAGTGATAGTTATAGTGTAACTTATTATACTATATATTATAGTGATGTGAGTTGACTGTAAGTGACATTTTTATTATGGCAAAGTTTAGATGATTCCGCAAAAGCTGGGATGCTGAAAATATATTTGGTCATATTGCTTAACCTTAGCTGACTGGTAAAATATTGAGTAACAGACTTATTTTAAGCAGCCATAGAAAATTTACATTTACATTGAGACATTTGGCAGACACTCTTATCCAGAGCGACTTACAAAACGTGCTTTGAAGTTTCTGTCATTGGATAGATAATAGGTTAGCAAGTTATTAACTAAGTGCATCAGTCAAACTCAGTTAGGAAGGGTTCTTTTTTCTTTAGTACAAGTATTGAAGAAACAGATATGTCTTGAGTTGTTGTTTAAAGATGCCAAAGACTCAGCTGTACAGACATCTAGAGGAAGTTCATTCCATCACCTAGGTGCCAGAACAGAAAAGAGTCTGGATGTATGTCTTCCTTGCTCCCTCAGAGATGGTGTGACAAGGCAAGCCATGCTGGAGGATCGAAGGGAACAAAAATATTTTGTAGGTGGTGTGCTTAGAGCTGAGAAGCTGACAAACTCTAGCACTTTGTAATCTTAACCGTCTGATTGTAACTGTATAATTTTGGCCTTTTTTTATTTTGTATTTTTTAAATCGATACGTTTGTTTTCTTCGTAACCTACAAGGTGGAAAAACGAACAGATTTGATTCTTGACGGAAGTGACGTTGGTCTTGTACGTGCGCTCTTCCGGGTTTGGATTGAACCGTCTCTCAGCATCGAGTGCTTATTAACTGAGCTGCACCCTTCAGCGGTGAGGAGGGAGTTTACTGCCACAGTGTTTGGGTCGTTTGTGCTTCTGCTTGCGAGCTGAACCTTCAGCGAGTCTCACTCAGCCGGGTCAGGCAGACACACCGCTAGCGGGTTATGTGTGTGAGTGTTTGGAACAGGGCTGGATACAATTTAAACCTGCTTCTTCACTAAAGAGAAACCTAACGTGGGCACTTTTAGTTCCTGACTTTTTACTCAGAGCATTATGAAAGAAGACCGATGTCCATAGACTCGTCTAGAAACTCCAGGTTGTAAATGATATCGCGGATCTCGGAACGGTTTCAGCTCCTGGTTTATTCTGGACTTTTCGGTGTTATGGTGGACATGCTGAAGACTCAGAGTCGGCTGTGTGTCCGCACTTTCTTCGGCGTGACGTCCAAGATATGGAGTTTATTTTTGTACATCCTCAGGAAACCGCTAAGAACAGTGAGTATCCTATATACTTTTAAAAACGGTGCATATAGCCACGTTGTTCGAGGTTTCAGGCTACTGGCACTCGTACTCCGGTTTAAGATATAACCGAAAAGCTAATTTTACACACTGGTACAGGTGCGAAAAGCGCCTCACACACACCTGAGAAACAGGGGGATAATTCTACGGAACCTTCACCAATACGCGGGGCAGGTTTTGTAATTCTAACTTTCATTTTGCCATTAAACGTGTTAAAGTGCGTCTCTCTCTTCTGATTGGCTGAAACCACATGCCCCTCCCACTCAAAAGCAGTCCTGCACAATTACAACTTGTTCCTACAATTAGAGCTCACACACACACAATTCACAAAGTTTGATTCAAATCCTGTATGTGTGCTATTCATTATTTACACCAAAAAAAAGAAATTTTTGTTATATAAAAGTAGAATTTAGACCAGCTTTCGACTTGTTTTAAAGTAGGGATCACTTTAAATTGTAAAAAAGTCCATGAACCCCATTCATTGTAGCTTGAGTTTATGTTTTAAGTTAAATGTGTAAATTAATATTTTGTCTACATTTTGTGAATTTTGCACCAACTACTTTTTTTTTCATAATATTTTAATATGATCACTTGTATTATTATCTGGTCATTTGAGTTAATAAAGTAAGCCCAGTTGATTTAAGAGATCAGATTAATAATAAGAAACTTCATCACTTTGATGGCCTTATACCTCCATGGTCCGGGTTTGATTCCCACCTCAGGTCTGTGTCAGTGGAGTTTGCATGTTCTCCCAGTGCTTCGTGGGTTTCTTCCTGGTACTCAGGTTTCCTCCCACATGCAAATTAAATTAATTGACAGTCCCAAGTTGCCTAAATCTGTGATTGATTGGCACCCTGTCCAGGGTGTATCTCATCTTGTGCGCAAAGTTTCCTGGGACCACAACCCTGTACAGCATAAGCGGTATATAAGATGAATGAATAATAACTTTTTGATAGTCATGGCTTATAACATATAATTAAGAGTGTAGCCATTAAAAAAAAACATGCCTGCTGGGTATGGTACTGTACATGGACTCAATTTTAAAAACTGTTGACTTGGCAAGCCAAAATTCTCATATAATGTATCAAGAGTTATAATGTCAAGCATTGGTCTATATATTTAAAACTTTTGAAAATTAAGCACAAGAATGATTTCTGCTTTGTATGCAACTGATTAATTTTGTCTTTCATACTTGCAAAAAGTCACTCATAAACAGGAAGTCACAACAGTGTCAATGATATTCATCAAACTTGTTTTGCAAATTTTTTTTTATGCTGGCTGGTTTGACACGCTGCCTCGGACATTCTGATGATAAATAAGAAAAATGTACAGTCCTTATGTAGTTTGATGTTAATGGCTTAATACTTGACCAAGTTTTACTGTCTGGCCAAAAAAAGTCTCCATTTCAGAAGGGGTAAATTATTGGGCTACATCAAGCAAAGAAAACAACTAAGGTGATCTGAAATTACTGGAATTACACATTATCATTACCTGAAAGTATACTGCTCAACCGTCATCTTTGTAGGAGAATTGTGATCGGAAAAAATCATGGAATGAAGATCACTTAAATGCTTGAAGTTGCATGGGGTGAAACAATCAAAAGTTTAAATTACAGCTATATTTAATAGTGAAATATGCACAATTGTTCTGAGAAGTCACAGGATGGGGACTAAACAGCTGTGTGACAATAAGAAATCCACTTGTTAAGACAACAGAAGGCATCAATTTATTGGGGAGTAAGGTCATTGTGTGTTGAGCTCAGATTGACCTTACTTCAGAGTGATTGGCACAGCAGGGTAAAAAGGGAAGTGCATAAACCGCTGCACTCATCATGCAGAGTGGCCATTCTACAAGCTTCTTTAGGCAATATTTTGCAAATTTATACTACATTTTGGTCAGGTCTATGCTCAGCAATGTTGTGTGGCAATAAAATGCAGTGAACTGATATCAGTAGAGTTTTTCTTCCCTGATGACACAGGAATATTCCAGGACTCAAACAGTGAAAGAGTGGTTCTGGAAGCAAGAGGAATCATTTTCACATGTGATCTGGCCACCACATGTGTGCTGTAATCAATGCTAAATGTGACTAAATGAAATCTACTGTAAGTGAGTGCAATGTTTTCTCTGGGCAGGCAGTGTACATTATACACCATTATCATTTAATATTTTACTTCTGTTTTATAAATAATACAAAATATTAATAAAGGCAAATCAAGTAAGAACAATCATTCATGGTGTTCAAAAGGCATGTACAGGTCCTTCTCAAAAAATTAGCATATTGTGATAAAGTTCATTATTTTCTGTAATGTACTGATAAACATTAGACTTTCATATATTTTAGATTCATTACACACAACTGAAGTAGTTCAAGCCTTTTATTATCTCAAAAAATTTGCATATTTTATCCGGCCAATAAAATAAGTGTTTTTAATACAAAAAAACTTCAAATAATTATGTTCAGTTATGCACTCAATACTTGGTCAGGAATCCTTTTGCAGAAATGACTGCTTCAATGCGGCGTGGCATGGAGGCAATCAGTCTGTGGCACTGCTGATTTGTTATGGAGGCCCAGGATGCTTCGATAGCGGCCTTAAGCTCATCCAGAGTGTTGGGTCTTGTCTCTCAACTTTCTCTTCACAATATCCCACAGATTCTCTATGGAGTTCAGGTCAGGAGAGTTGGCAGGCCAATTGAGCACAGTAATACCATGGTCAGTAAACCATTTACCAGTGGTTTTGGCACTGTGAGCAGGTGCCAGGTCGTGCTGAAAAATGAAATCTTCATCTCCATAAAGCTTTTCAGCAGATGGAAGCATGAAGTGCTCCCAAATCTCCTGATAGCTAGCTGCATTGACCCTGCCCTTGATAAAACACAGTGGACCAACACCAGCAGCTGACATGGCACCCCAGACCATCACTGACTGTGGGTACTTGACACTGGACTTCAGGCATTTTGGCATTTCCCTCTCCCCAGTCTTCCTCCAGACTCTGGCACCTTGATTTCCGAATGACATGCAAAATTAGCTTTCATCCCGAAAAAAGTACTTTGGACCACTGAGCAACAGTCCAGTGCTGCTTCTCTGTAGCCCAGGTCAGGCGTTCTGCCGCTGTTTCTGGTTCAAAAGTGGCTTGACCTGGGGAATGAGGCACCAGTAGCCCATTTCCTGCACACACCTGTACACGGTGGCTCTGGATGTTTCTACTCCAGACTCAGTCCACTGCTTCCGCAGGTCCCCCAAGGTCTGGAATCGGTCCTTCTCCACAATCTTCCTCAGGGCCCGGTCACCTCTTCTCGTTGTGCAGCGTTTTCTGCCACACTTTTTCCTTCCCACAGACTTCCCACTGAGGTGCCTTGATACAGCACTCTGGGACCAGCTTATTTGTTCAGAAATTTCTTTGTGTCTTACCCTCTTGCTTGAGGGTGTCAATGATGGCCTTCTGGACAGCAGTCAGGTCGGCAGTCTTACCCATGATTGCGGTTTTGAGTAATGAACCAGGCTGGGAGTTTTTAAAAGCCTCAGGAATCTTTTGCAGGTGTTTAGGGTTAATTAGTTGATTTCAGATGATTAGGTTAATAGCTCGTTTAGAGAACCTTTTCATGATGTGCAAATTTTTTGAGATAGGGATTTTGGGTTTTCATGAGCTGTATGCCACAATCATCAATATTAAAACAATAAAAGGCTTGAACTACTTCAGTTGTGTGTAATGAATCTAAAATATATGAAAGTCTAATGTTTATCAGTACATTACAGAAAATAATGAACTTTATCACAATATACTAATTTTTTGAGCAGGACCTGGAGTGTTATAGCATCACAAACTTTTTAAAAACTTAGTGTTCGATAGTTCTGCATCTCCTTTAGGATCCTACAGTAGACAGTAGGTTCATACAGGTTTTATCTTTATGAAAAACAAATTATATATAGGGCTGCAACAAACAATCGATAATTATCGATAATGAAATTCGTTGTCAACGAATGCCGTTATCGATTAGTTGGGTTGCTCACGTTATTGAGGAGCGCGGCCACCAGATACACAGTCGCTCGCGCAATGGAGGTTACAGAAGCGTTTGCAGGAAAAAGCGCCCCACGGTATGGGAGCAATTTACATTAAACGCCGCTTATCGGGCGTTTAAAATCGAGTGGTTTTCTGCCGTTCGTAGTGTCCGGTGAGCGCGGATGAAGCGCAGAGGGTTTTCTACACATAGGAGTCAGTGAGTGTGTTCACACGTGCTTTGGTGACGTGCATTTGTCCGGTTGCACGGTTATACGGTGTCAAAAAAATGTTGCATGCAGCTTTTTCTAGACGTTCAAATCCCAACGAACTCAAGGAAAACACTTCTAGTGCGTTTTCTTCGCGTTCATTTTACACTTCGGAGGACCGGATATATCCCATGATCCTACATGCTGTACAGAGGGAAATACCGGAAAAGGGCAAAATAAACAGAGTGAACCCAGTAGCGGCAATTTGTTTTCTCTCCCTACTTCGCCGTATTACGAGAATTTTTAAAACAATAATATTAATGTCTAGTATAGGAAAATGGTGTGTAATATTAATATATATATATATATATATATATATATATATATATATATATATATATATATATATATATAATTAATTGGACAGAGACAACAAAAAAAGGATAAAATACACGAGAGAATCTAAATAATGTATAAACCGAAGTCTATTATTCTTCTTAAGTTGAATTAAGTTAAGAGAATTTAAAATGGAGGTCATTCTTAACTGAATATGGCAGTTTTTTTTTTTTTTTTTTTTTTTTTAAACTAATATACTGTCAACTTGCCGTGTGCAATTGTTAAAAACAAATGTTGATTTACATAAAATAAGGTTTAAATGTCAATCAAAGATCATTAAACTCTACATGTGGCTTTTGCATTTTTTAAAGTTTACCTTTATACCTTATACCCTGATTTATGGTTTTATATAGTTATAGGTGAAGCAAAACGTCAAATTAAAGCGGTTAGGTTTTTGTCCGATTAATCGGGGGGGAATAACAATCACCCAACTAATCGATTATCAAAATAATCGTTAGTTGCAACCTTTTTTATATATATATATATATATATATATATATATATATATATATATATATATATATATATATATATATATATATATATATATATATATATATATATATATATGCATGCTTCTGTAGCAACAGGAAACGCGTAAACCACAGCAATAGTGCGTTTTCATATACATATTTTTAGAGTTAATTAATTTCTCCTATTTTAAGACTGGTTAACAGGTTTGTTGAAATGGCGCACAGCATTATCATAGCAGCGGTTACCCATATAAAGGTGAGCTTAAACCCTCGGTGTATCTTGGTCTGTGGTAAAGAACACTATGTGCATGTTAGAAGCTGCAGAAAAAATGTGATGAAATGTATATGAGTGAAGGGACATGTAATTTAAACACCAACTACGCCAAATTTATCCTGTATTAAACATAAATTATGAATTAAAGGTGTAATTATATGCTGTTTCACAAAAGTATTGTCTGTAATAATTTGTCTAAATGTTTTAGTCTTTCCATAAAATTCTCACTACTGTAACACCTGTTAGTATTAATTCAGACAGAGAATTATAACTCTGAATGTCTAACACAAGTCAGTTGTACAAGTCTTTAATGGCGCGTTTCCACTGCATAGTACGGCACGACACAGTTCAGTTCAGCTCACTTTTGGGGGGGGGTTTTCTACTGGGAACAGTACCTGGTCCTTTTTTTTAGTACCACCTCAGCCGAGGTTTCAAGTGCGCCGAACCGTTACCGTTATCAGTGACTGGGTCACTGAGCTTGCGACACGAGACACAACAGAACCGCTATATTTAGAACAGCCAGCGAAGGATCGGACGCACCTTTTTGTATTAACCAAAAATTTTCTTTGGCTGCCATCAGCCTCTTTTGAAACAAACTCCTTCGTCTTGCTGTTAAACATCCACATGCCGAGAATGAACACCATGCCGTCGATATGCTCCATTGTTGTGTGTTTGTTTGTGGCGCGTTTACGATGATGTCACGGTAGTAGAGGCGCCGCAACTATAACGACACGTGAATAATCCCGCCCACTCTAAAGCGTTACTAAACTGCAGTGGAAGCGCGAACTGAGCCGAACCAAAGTGAGCTGTACTGAACCGTGCTGTGCCGTACTATGCAGTGGAAAAGAGGCATAAGATGACTACTATGAAGCACAAGTGTCTCTCATGTCTATGAAATCTTGTTTTCTGCTTATAGCTGCAGAAAGCTTTTGGAATTTGGCACTCTTTACTATCTTGTTCAATTGAACCCAGATTTAAAAGCAAAAATACACACTCTGTATAAGACACCAGCCGAGACGGTCTCTACAGTATTCTAAATAATGATAAAACATCCCAGTGAGAATGAACTGGCTGACCGTTCAATAGCTTCCTAACCAAATCACATATAAAATAACTGTCTTACATGTTCAACAAGACAACAATGAAAAATTCAATCAGCTTTTCCTTCTTATCGTTAGGGCAGTGCAATTAATTGAATTTCGATTCCGATTTCGGATCTCAACGATCACAAAAATGGTGTAATCGAAAAAAACGATTTCACTTTTTTTTAAAAAGTTATTTTGACCTGCGTTCTGACGCGCGCGCATCCACACTTTCGCCCTTCCGGAAGCCCGAACTCTCTCACTCTATACCTGGGTACTGAATAGGCGGACTCCGGTCTGCATCTGGACCCAAATACGGTTAAAACTGGACCGACGCCAAAACAAACATGCTAATTTAATCATAATCCAAATGAGTATATGTCTTTGAGTCTTCTAGTGAAGGTTGCGCGCACCCCAGCGGCGCATATGAACGCGCCCAAACCCCGGCGCATGATCTGCACGTGCGCACCTTCTACTGTACCATCGTGAGGTAGAAGCAATTCTGTTTGGGAACAGTTTGGATTCGAAGAAGAGGACGTGGATCAAAAACATGATTTGCTATGCGGTTGTGTCCGCAACTCCGTATTTATCCAGCTCAGAAAGGCACAAAAAAAAAACCAGATGCCGTTGCATACTCTTTAGCCAAAGACGTGTCCTATTAGCACGGTTGAGAACGAAGGATTCAGGAAAATGATAAATACTCTGGACAAGCTTTATGCTTTGCCATCTCGACACCATTTCACGAGAGTTGCTCTGCCTGCTTTATTTGGAAAATTCCGTTCAGAAGTGGCTAATGAAGTATTAAAAGCAGAGTACTTTGCCACCACAACAGTAGGGTTGGGTACCGAAACCCGGTGCCAATACGGCACCGGTACCTATAGAACCGGTATGTACCGGACCGAAACAGAATGCGAATTTCGGTGCCTCATTTCGGTGCCACTTAAATGCCTGAACTGTCGATTGAAATATTTGTTCTCTAGATTCATATATTTTTGTAGATTAATCGTTTATTAGATTAAATAAAAAAATTAAAAGCATAAATCATCCGGAAATGAGAGACCATCCGACATGCGCGTGAATGCAGTAACTAACGTTACACTCGCTCTGACGGCAGCAGGCGGTCTACCGATAGCTTAGCATGCTAAATTAAACACCTCTCGTTAGAATGCCTAAAACTAAACAGTCGAAAGTGTAGCTGTATTTCACAAGAAAGGATTCCGGCACCGCGACGTGCAGCAAATGTTTTACAGCAGTTGCGTGTAAAGGCGGAAACACGTCAAATCTACTGAAACATTCAAGGGCAGATGGAATAAAGTTAAAAGCAGAATAAATACACGGAATAAAGTTAAAAGCAGAGGGAGGCACCGTGTTTAACAGCTTGTGGACAACGGCTGGCACTATCCGTGTGGACGACCTCAGTCCCAGTCACACCAACTGTAGCAAAAAGGAGTCACCGATTATGATGACGTCAGCAGACTTTCCGCAGGTTAGTAGTAGGATAATGTAATGTTAATAGCAAAATGCAAATCTTGCATTCATGCTAACAAATAGTCAAACGATTTGTAAAAAACTAATGTAACATGGATTCTGTTTATAATTATGGCTTTCCAGCCTGTACTAGTAAAACTACAACAGTGACCCCATTTACCATTGTAAAGAAGGCTATGCATGTCCTGTGCAGGGCAATAAGTCAGGAAAGGAGTCGTATTTTGTCAGAAAAGGCAAATATGGTGAAATTTCTGCAAAAGAATTGCTAAAATTTGAAGCTTACATATTCATATATACTTTAAACTTTTAATATATTGTTAAATTTTAAGCATAAATTTTTTTGTTCAATAAAAATTAATTCTTGAGTCATCCACTATAATTTTTTTGCTTAAAAGTATCGGTTCAGGCACCGTTTTGGCACCGGTACCGTTTTCAAAGTATCGATTTGGCACCGGTATCGAAAAAAACCCAAACGATACCCAACCCTACACAACAGTAGAAATGAATGTTGTAAAATGTTTTGAATTTTTCAGTTTGTTAAGGCATATACGTGAGCAAATTTATTTTGGACTAATTTATCTATTTTATTTAATATTTATTACTTGTTTTCAAAAAGTTTGTGGGAGTGCATTACATTGTTGATCTTGTTTGCCTTTATCTGGTTTATCTGTCTTACTCTGTTTTAAGGAGAATTCACTGTTCTGTTCAATAAATGCAACATATTTTCAAAGTCAATGAGTAATCGTGTAAAATAATCATGATTTCAATCATGACCAAATTAATCGTGATTATGATTTTTCCCCCATAATCGAGCAGCCCTACTTATAGTATATTACACACCTTCATTCTTTCACTCCCTTTTTTTTTTTTTTTTTTTTTTAGTTTGTCATGCTGGGTCACTCTCTCTTTATTCAGATTGGTTGAGACTCCTGCTGGTCACACTCTATGACTAGACTTCTTGCCAATAGAACTGTGATGACATTTGACATCATATGAAGAAACAAATTTCCTGCCAATTCTGACCCCGCACCCCGGACACAGGCTTGTCGGGGCAGCTTACAACAGTTTAGATGCAAAGTATTCTTTCATCTGACTCCTCTATATATGGCGGGAAATTAGTTTCTTCATATGATCCAGATATGTCAAATGTCATCATAGTTCTCTTGAATGAAGTCTAGTTATAGAGTGCCTGGCAGGCATCTCAACCAATCTGAATAAAGATGTATTCAATTTCAAGGAATAATCAGTGGATGTTTAATAAAGTTGGCCACTATTAAACGGGGGTTGCAGTCAGGTTATGGTCAACATCTTAAGGGGTCATCTGGGCTCACAGACTCTAAGTGCATTCATTATGTGTCCAGCCACCAAAGACTAGAACAAAACCTCCCTTTTAAAATACCATTCACCCTGGCTACCCTTTCTGTTTGCCCCTGCATTCCCACCAACTCCTGCCCTTTAAGCTAAATTTAGCTTGAGAGTGAACCATTAAGGGGGAAGGAACAGGAGACAGAAGTATATGCGATTCAGAAATGAAGGCTGAAAATGTGACAAGTAAGGATTTATTAAATTTTCTTTATTAAACGTTGAAATCCGAGCTCATGGCCCTTACTTCTGACTATTTCAAAATTTTTGTTTTGGTCAGGATACTGTACTATATGGCTGTTTACATTTTTATAATGTGTCCAGAAGTAACAACACTGGTCAATTCATTAGCAAAAATGTTTTGTGTAAATTTAGGCAATGCAGTTTAGGATTTATCTTTTTAAATTGTTACATTTTTTTTAGATTTTTAAATTTAGGACTGAGAATTAAATTTTGTACTGGATTCTCTAGCTTTGAGGTCTTTAAAGTAAACAAGAGCAATTCATCAATAGCCTTGATTTAATGCATTTAAAATGGTTGTTAAATCTATGTAGTTTTACTTTTGATAAGTATTTGATTATCAATGCACTTTTAGAAGAAAAAGGGTTAAACCTAGAGGTCTTAAGGATTTCTGGATTCAAAATAAAAGTGATTTGCTATGTTTGATTTGTTTGACAGTAGTCAAAATGTCGCATCTTAGGAAACTTTTAGCTTAGAATTTATACGTGTGCGTGCGCGCACACACACACACACACACACACACACACACACACACACACACACACACACACACACACACACACACACACACACACACACACACACCAATCTTTTGACTGTGTGTGTGTGTGTGTGTGTGTGTGTGTGTGTGTGTGTGTGTGTGTGTGTGTTTTATGGTATTTTCAGATATTTCTTTCCACATTGCAAAACAAAATGCAGGATTTTTCTAAAATGTAGATCTTGGATCAAAACTTTTGACTGGTACTGTATAAACATATATACATGCATACATGTGCAGTATATAAAGTCTGTCATGTCTTGTCTTGAAAATCTAAATTAGATTAAAAACTCAAATTTTCTTATTTTTATTCTAGGTAATCCAATATCAGACAGTTCGATATGACACTTTACCCTTGTCACCGTTGTCTAGAACCAGGCTCAGTAAGTATCTTTTATAATGTTTTCTTCCATAACATTTTTTTGCTAAAAGTCACCTGTAAACTAAGCATGATATCTTTTCAGGTCAGTTTTATTTGTACAATAGACATTGTCACAATGCAGCTTAACAGAAATTCAGGTCTAGCTCTAGATGCTGAATGGTGAATGAGAAACTTTGAGAGGAACCAGCCTGAGAAGGAAACCCAGCCACAGTATCACTGAACTGTGTGCCATTCATGCTGAAAAGGGCAGGGCATTTAGTGGTAGTGACTAGTTTGTTTGTTTAAGTGATTAGGGGTTGAAAAGTTGACAACACAAGTTTATAACAATAATATTATTATTTATTAAATTAGAAATTAATCATTTCTAATTTGGCACAAATATTATTGGACACACAAGATTAATGTAACCCAGATGTGAATGGTAGTTTGTGGTTAAATCTTTAATTCCAGGTTTCAGCAAATGTTTAGCATGTCTCTCTGACTGGCATTTAAAATAAAGATTAAAGATTCTTTAACTCGTTGTCTAATGTTTCTCTGCTATGAAGCAGTACTCCGTCTCACAGTAAATACAGCCGCCTGTAGAGAACTGAATGGACAGTGGTTGATTAAGACATAAAGTGAGGCTTTGTTTTGCTGTTCTGTTTTCCCCAGACTTGAACGGGTTGCATGCAATGATGGAAGATTTCATATTAATGCTTTAGGTTTTGGTTAAAGTTTTTTTTTTTTTTTTTTCCACGTTTTGCCAGATGCAGTGAGACGGAAGATTCTAGTTTTAGACCTCGATGAGACGTTGATTCACTCTCATCATGATGGGGTTCTGAGACCAACAGTACGGCCTGGCACTCCACCAGACTTTATCCTTAAAGTAAGAAATGCATTATTTAAAGGTCACATACTGTTTAATGTTGATGAGACGGTAACGACTAAGGCACAACTACAGTGCAAAGACCACTGTTCAAGAAGCAATGATAAAATTCTGTGATGGATCTTGGTGAATACAAACAGATACTAGAGCCGATATCTGTCTGATTGTGTAAAATCATACCTGACATACACTGCGTTCCAAATTATTACGCAAGTTATATCTTACTCTGATTTTCATAATTAGTAAATGCAAATTACTAGAAAATTATACTGACCGTCATCAACTATTAGGGTATAATTTGAATTTTATTGAACAAACCTCCTAATGATATTTATTTTAAAAATAAAAATAAATACTGAAAATAAATAAACTGAAAACGCACTGTTCCAAATTATTATTTTATTATATTAAGTTAAAACATTTTATAGGTTGTAAAGAACTGAAAATAGGCTTTTGTTGAATTTGCAGCATTAGGAGGTCATATTTGCTGATATCAAAAACTGTTTCAATCAAAAACATCCTAACAGGGCATCTTGACATAGGATCCCTTCTTTGATATCACCTTCACAATTCTTGCATCTATTGAACTTGAGTTTTTGGACAGTTTCTGCTTGAATTTCTTTGCAGGATGTCAGAATAGCCTCCCAGAGCTGCTATTTTGAATCAAACTGCCTCCCACCCTCATAGATCTTTTGAGGATTCTCCAAAGGTTCTCAATGGGGTTGAGGTCAGGGGAGGATGGTGGCCGCACCATGAGTTTCTCATCGTTTATGCCCATAGCAGCCAGTGACACAGAGGTATTCTTTGCAGCATGAGATGGTACATTGTCGTGCATGAAGATGATTTTGCTACGGAAGCCACGGTTCTCCTTTTTGTGCCATGGAAGAAAGTGGTCAGTCAATATACTTTGCAGAGGTCATTTTCACACCTTCAGGGACCCTACAGGGGCCTACCAGCTCTCTCCCCATGATTCCGGCCCAAAACATGACGCCGGCACCTCCTTGTTGACATTGCAGCCTTGTTTGTTCATGGTGGCCACCCACCAACCATCCACTTCTCCATTCATCTGGACCATCCAGGGTTGCACGACACTCATCAGTAAACAAGACTGTTTGAAAATTAGTCTTCATGTATGCCTGTGCCCACTGCAACCATTTCTGCTTGTGAGCATTGGTTAGGGGTGGCGAATAGTAGGTTTATGCACAACTGCAAGCCTCTAAAGCAGTGGTTCTCAAACATTTTCTGTCATTCCCCACTTAAGGGGGTGAGCGAATTTTCAAGCCCCACTTGTCCCACTTAAATAATAACGAAATCGGCCAAGTTTACTTTTTATTGAAATATCAATTTCTAAACCAATACGATCAAACAGCACCAAGTTAAAAACAGATAAAATACATGTGCAATTGTTATAAAAGGCTTACGTTGTCACATATATCTTTGCATAATTGACCCCATGTTTATTAGCTGCTCAGCAATCGTTTGTATTTTTTTTTTTTTTTTTTTTTTTTTTTTGCACTGACCAATTCTGTATGCAACTTTGAATGAAGCCATTCGTGCTTTGCTGTCCACTGATTCAGATGTTACCATGCGATTATCCTGCTGTCTGTATTCTGCCAGCTTTCTTTGAAAGTCAATTCGAGTGGCTTATTAACGTGACTGTGAGTGTGTTGTCTCCAAGTGTCTTCCTAATTTGTTAGGAACTAACTTCCTAACTTCCTAATTGGGTCTCATGCGGTCTGCTGCCAGCGGTTTAAGACACAAAACACACGGGTCTCTCTTCTGCCCCCACCATCCCCACCATAAATCCAAGCTCAAGTTAGGCTTCATTAGGGGTGGACGATATATATCGTTATCAAGGTAGAAAATTGCTTCTACCGTGATGGAAGATTTTGGTTATATCACAATATAGCAATTTGTATCTGAAAATGCATAAATAAAAATTCAAACACAAAGAAACTGTTTTACATAATTAAATTTTTTTAATGTAATTTTATTTAAACTGTGAATTGCTGGGGTTTGCCGCATTTTTTTATTTATTTTTTTTATTTTGGCCATATTCGTTTGGATGCTTGGATTTCAGATGATAGAAAAGGTTTGACGTGTTTTCGCCACTTGTTAAAACAGTTAGGGTTAGGTTTGTGATTCAAGTAGCGCTGCTCAAGTTGGTCCGACGTTAAACCGTTATTGTTCCACTATGGTTCCACTTTTTCTCCCGGCCCACAACTGATGTTATTTTAAATTTACTTGTATTAATGATCCATTTATTTGTGTGTGATTGATTGTTTAGTTTTGAGCGTACGCTCTTCATTATCAATAAAGAAAAGCATGAATTAGAATAGGTACTTTCCTGTTATTTTCCACTAATTTCCTCCCGTTCATTGCGCCCCACCTGTCATGTCTGTATTCCCCACTAGTGGGTCGCGCCCCACACTTTGTGAACCACTGCTCTAAAGGATCCTACACCTTGAGGTTCGCGGGACTCCAGAGGCACCAGCAGCTTCAAATACCCGTTTGCTGCTTTGTAATGGCATTTCAGCAGCTGCTCTCTTAATCTGATGAATTTGTCTGAAAGAAACCTTCCTCATTCTGCCTTCATCTGCACGAACCTGTCTGTGCTCTGAATCAGCCACGAATGTCTTCACAGTATGATGGGTTTTAGTGAATTATCTAATATTTACATACCTTGTCCAATTTGATGCTTTTCGGCAGCAGAGAGATCCTTTTTCTTTCCCATATTGCTTGAAATCTGTGGCCTGCTTAATAATGTGGAACAACCTTCTTCAGTAATTTTTCTTTAATTGGGCTTATCTGGCAAACTAATTATCACAGGTGTCTGAGATTCATTTCAGTGATCCAAGGAGCTCTGAGACACAATAGCATCCATGAGTTTAATTTAAAAACTAAACATTTAATGTTTGACACTTGCATCCAATTTGCATAATAATTTGAAACACAATGTATATGCAGTGTTCTGAATACTGTCAATATTGTTGCATTTACTGATATAGTGCTTATTATTTTTATATATATATATTAGGGCTGCAACTAACGATTATTTTGATAATCAATTAGTTGGCCGATTATTGTTTCGATTAATCGGATAACGCTAAGCGCTTCTTTAATTTGATGTTTTGCTTATAATTATATATAAAACCATACCAACATATTTGTTTTGTTTTTAACAATAATTGCAGATGGCAAGTTGACAGTGTTTTTTTTAATTTTTTATATATATATATGTCAACTTGCCATCTGCATACATACATACATACATACATACATACATTATATGTATATCGATTAAATCGGATAAAAGCCAGACTTTTATCGGATAAAAGCGAGATGCTTTAATTTTATGTTTTGCTTAACTATATAAAACAATAAATCGGGGTATTATTTATGTATAAAAGTAAACTTTAAAAAATGCAATAGCCACATAGTTTAATTATCTTTAATTTTGACATTTAAACCTTGTGTGTGTGTGTGTGTGTGTGTGTACTCACTCTTAAATTAATTCAACTTAATAATAAGAATAGACTTGTAGATTATTATATTTTTAATTGAAGTGTCTACTACATCCTTTTCACGGTTTATACATTATTTTGATCCTCTCGTGTATTTTATCCTTTTTTTTTTTTTTTTTTTTGTCTCAATAAAAAAAATTAAATAAAATAAATCCTAGACATTCTCGTAATACGGTGACGTGGGGAGAGAGGAAAAAAAACTCGCCGCTACTGGGTTCACTCTGTTTATTTTGCCCTTTTCCCCTCTGTACAGCATGTAGGATCATGGGATATATCCGGTCCTCCGAAGTGTAAAATGAACGTGAAGAAAACGCACTAGAAGTGTTTTCCTTGCTTTCGTTGGTATTTGAACGCAAAGAAAAAGCTGCATGCAACTTTTTTTTTTCTTTTTTTTTCTTTTTTTCTTTTACCCTGTATAACCAACCGCGCAGCCGGTGAGAGTGTTCACACGGGCTTTGGTGACCAAAGCCCGTGTGAACTCTCTCACTGACTCCTGTGTGTAGAAAACCCTCGGCACTTCATCCGCGCTCACTGGACACTACGACCGGCTGAAAAACGCTTGATTTTAATGCCCGATAAGAGGTGTTTAATGTAAATTGCTCCCATACCTTGGGATGGTATGATTTTTCCTGCAGACGCTTCTGTAACCGCCATTTCGCGAGCGGCTGTGTATCTGTGTGTGTCTTTGTGCATCTTGTGGTCGCGCGCCTCAATAACATGAGCAGCCCAACTAATCGATAACGGCATTCGTTGACAACGAATTTCATTATCGATTAGTTGTTGCAGCCCTAATATATATAGATAGATAGATAGATAGATAGATAGATAGATAGATATATAAGGGCTGCATGATATATCGAAAAAAATTTATCGCGATAATGGCATGCCAAGAGTTGCGATAAATACTTTATGTGCCAAGCATTTGTGTCCAAATTTAACCAATCAGATGGGCCCTTACTATGTGTATACCCGCTTATATCTTTATCTTAAAGCCGGATGATCAGAAGACTTAGCGATTAGCCATTAGCCTTTTGTAGTGTGGACGGTAAACCCAAACGCGGAAGCAAGCGAGTTGGCAGGATAACCACGCGAATTAGTCTAAGGACTCTCACAGAAGGGGAGCAAGGGAAAAGCACATTTAACCCGCGTCCTATAAACACACACTCGAATCAGAAAGTAAACAATCTGAACCGACATGCGTGAACACAGTGACTAAGCATGTGGTGGTTTGTTTACTTCACTTATACTTCCTGGTTCGCGCCCGCATTACTTCCGGGTCCTAGTGCCGGTGGCGGAGCGAGTGTGTGTGTGTGTGTGTGTGTGTGTGTGTGTGTGTGTGACAAATAGTATTTTTTTTTTTGTTTAATAATAATTTTTTTTTTTTTTAAAAACAGGCAAGCCAAAGAGAATATTTTGTTTAAAAGATGCTCTTGTTTTAAGACACTATTGAAGAGTGTATGGTTACATGTAAATAAAAAGTAATGTTTGAAAGTAATTCATATTGTGTTGGCAGGTCTACAGTAACAGCAAACCAGAAGTCAGAATATCTGCTGAGGGTTTTAAGTCATTCATAGTGTTTGAAGTCTAAATATTTTCAACTTCCTTGACATATAGTTTCTTTTTAGCCTGAATATGATTTCATTACATCAGATCTATTACCTGTTTATTTTAGTATGATCATTACATATAAATAAATAAAATAAAAAATAGGCAATAATAATAAAAAATGCATTTCTCTAGGGAAATGTTATATCGCAAGAAATATCATTATCGCAATATTCAATAATATCGCATATTTTCCTAATATCGTGCAGCCCTAATATATATTATTATAAAATTTGCACTGCATGTGGACATGGCACAGCGGCAGGCTATCTATCGGGTATCTTTCTATTGTGGCCAACATTTATCTTTTTTTTTTTTTTTTTTGCTCTGCATTGGCATTTCTGTGGGATCCTTGGGTGTTCTTGATCCCATCACCAGTTTGCTGGTGTATAGTTAGTGATGCATTTTTAGTTCATCTGTCCGTGGTCAGATTATTGCAAAAAGTTCAGAAAAAAAAATCTCTAATTTGCATGAGGTAATGATGATGATCAGGTATCCACATACTTTTGGCTGTGTACATGCTTAAGCCACCACCTGTTTTGTTTTTACATTGTCTAGTTTTTGTTGTTGTCCTAAGAATAAGGCTTTATCATGGCTCTTTTTTTTTTATTAGATTGCAGAGCAAAATTTGATAAAATTCTGCTTTGTACAGATTTTTTATAATTTTGCCATGTAGCCAATTTTTAATAACTAGTATCATCAGTCAGGAATCTCAAAACAGCCTGCCGTACTGAACAGTAATAAAATCCTCATATTCCCTTTCTCTCTTCCTCTTGTTTTGTCTTAAGGTTGTTATAGACAAGCACCCAGTTAGATTCTTTGTGCATAAAAGACCCCATGTGGACTTTTTCTTGGAGGTGGTCAGTCAGTGGTTCGAGCTCGTGGTGTTCACCGCCAGCATGGAAATCTACGGCTCTGCAGTAGCGGACAAGCTGGACAACAACAAGGGCATCCTAAATCGCAGATACTACAGACAGGTGACTGTCTGAAATGGCTTCCTCGCTCACATGCTCACGGTGCATTATTCAGAGCTATATATAAAGCACTAAGGAACAGTCACAAAGACACTGGGCCAAAGGCCAAATTTAGATCACAGCAAACTCATCTTTGCATACTGTATACCGTATGATGGAAGATCTGAATGACTTGGCAAATTCCAACCGATATTCTGTACTACTCTTTTAAAAACAACCCTCATGCTCTAATACTGTCCTACTTTGTATTCATCCTAGCAGTTACATTTCAAACTGAAAGAGATCTCTATTGCACTACAAATTGGTTGAACTCCAAATAATGCACTGTAACAGTGATGTTAGGGAATGAATCCAGACACGGTGTGCTCACATCACTTAATTTGCATTTATATAAAGATTCATTTACTGCATATATTCATGTCATTTATTCTGTGTTTTTTTTTTTTTCAGCATTGCACGCTGGATCTGGGTAGTTATATAAAAGACTTGTCCATCATACATAGTGATCTTTCCAGTGTAGCAATTCTTGACAACTCGCCTGGGGCGTATCGCAGTCATCCAGGTATAATACCAACCTTTTAGCTTATACTCTGTGTATCATGAATATCTGACTTGGTTCTATTTATTTTTGAAATATAAAGAGATTCATTGAGAAGGGGGAGGGTGTGTGAAAGCAGAAGCTGCATGGGTCTGTAAGTAGTTCTGTGTACAGGTTACATAGTTACAGCAACAACATACTTTATCCTTTTGTACTATCAGTCTATCCATGTGTAAACAGCTATTTGGTCAGCACATGATCATGTTAACTTCACATGTGTTTTGAAAACAGTAAATGATTTTGTTGTGCTTAACAGTACTGAAGTCTAAAGTATGACATTGATGGTATAAAAGGAGTGTGAAGACGAATACCTTGTCAAAGTTAGACCATAATACAACTTATCGATGGCTATAAAATAACTTACTTGGTTTCAACAAAACGAGTTGTATCTTGCTCTATCTTGCACTTAAAATATTCTAAAGAACTGTCACTTATTTACTGGCTGAGAAGTCGTATAAGGACACGACTGCAGAAAAATAGCTGGCTTTTCCATTAATGATGAAGTCTGATCAGTCTCTTTTTTTTTTTTTTTTTTTTTTTTTTTTTTCCTTCTTTTTTTAAATTGACAATTTTTTTTAACTAGCATTAGTACCAGTCATTGAAAGGAAAAGTGTTTGTAGCAGTATTTAAAAGGTTGGAGCTAAAAATAAGCTGATCAGCTCTAATGTAGTCAGTGATCTCACTATTTCAGGTTTAAACCTACGTACACAGATTGCTGAAAAAGTAGATTGGATAAAAATTAAGTTTTGTCTTAAAGCGGCTCCAGCACGTTAAAGTTCACTTGTACCACTTCAGCGTTGTTATTTTAGCGGTGAATATATTAAGTAAAAATAGTACCTTTTGATTTTCTGAATAGTATCTATTGGTGCAGGTGTTTTGTTCATATTGAGTAAGTAGCTTATTAGAAGCTTTTTTTAAAAGTAGATTATTAAATCCGGCACATAACTGTTTATAATATTGCTTTTATTCAACATTTTAATTATTTATGGTGCAGGTTAAACTTCAGGCAGATACACTGGCCAGAAAAAGTATGTGAACCTTCTGGAATTATAATGTTTTCTGCATTCATTTGTCATAAAATGTGATCTGATCATAGTCCAAGTCAATTTATTGTGACTAAAATAATTTTTTAAAATCTGATCTTTCATGTCTTTATAAAGAACAACAATAAAAATCTCAGTGCTACAGGAAAAAAAAAGAACTAGCTGGAGTCAGTTGTTGCCTGTCTTTAATTTTCAATAGTCTGTCCAGTGGTCAATTTTGTGCCCAGTTTGATATGTTCAATACGCTGTTAAAACTTATGGCACATTACTGCTCACATTACTGCTTCTTTTATTTTCAGTAAAGTTTTTTTTTTTTTTCCAGTAATCTTGTATAAGGGCTGGGGTTATCTCTACAGAGTATGATTGCAACCAAACAGCAAACAAAAACAAACTCACACCCTTTATTACGCTACAGGTTGTTCAGTCCATTATTTGTGTTAAGATTAACTTAAATATATTAAACACTGGTTAGAGTCACCATTTACTGCAGCTTTCGCAATAACACAGCGGTTTTTCTTAATTCGTTTTTTTTTTTTATCAGCACCAAAGTTATTTATTTATTTATTTATTTTTACAGATAATGCAATACCTATAAAATCATGGTTCAGTGATCCCAGCGACACAGCTCTTCTTAACCTTCTGCCAATGTTGGATGCACTAAGGTGAGGATTTGACCCGAAATAGCAAACCATAATTTTTCTGACCAATCATCATTCTTTGTTTAAAGATAATTCTTTCTACAGATTCACAGCTGATGTTCGGTCCGTCCTTAGCCGCAACCTGCACCAACATCAACTCTGGTGATCATCCCACCGAGAGCTGCGTTTTTAACTTTGCATCCAGACTCTGTCCCTCAGTTTCAGTGGCTCTTTTGTACAACACCAGCATAAACATGATGAGGTGAAGGTCCAAAGTGAACTTGACTGAAGGAAGTAAAGAACTCTGGGATCATGTTTTCCCTTTGTGTCCTTTCCATTTTTAAACTGGAGTTCCTGCCTTTAATTTCTTCTGAAATATTGTGTGAGGACTGCACACAAAGCCATGAGCATCAAGGCAGACCCCAGAAGGAACACTTTAATTCATACAGTGCCATAGTTTTAATACGACAGACTTTTTAATGAATCTGTATTTCTCAGGTTATTGGTGATGGACAATGTTCTTCCGTCATTGTAATTATGTGGCAAAACAATGAGTAATAATTTGGAATTCTTTTTCTACTCGGCTTTCCTTCTCTAAGTAAAGTTGCTGTAGCCATCAGTTTGGGAAAAGTTTTTGGGAAAGTCAGTGTCCGTGAGTGTTTTTATTTAATTTTTTTATAAACTCTTGGCAATACTTGATGGATGAGCATTGAGACAAGACAATGATTTTAATATAATGTCTAATTTAGACTTGGAGTCTCAAGTACATATCTGGGTGTCCTTTAAACACGGTCTTTGTAACAACACTTTATATTTTGTGATGTGTAATGTAAGGATTGTTACGGTGTCATCTTTAAAGACAGGAGTATGTAATGGTTTATGTATTAACGGGCAGTTGGCAATTTTATATGACTGATATGTTGAATGTTTTCCCCATTCTATTTTTAATCAAGGTCTCTGAATACATCCTTAATTGTTTCCATTCTTCAGAAAGGCATAATAATTTGTGGGAAGTTTTCATAGAACTGAGTCTTTTGTTGCAGACTTCAAAAGGGGAAGAAGGAAAGAAATTTTTTTTATTTTCTTCACACATTTATACTGAACAGTCTGCTAAACAGTCGCAGTTTCAATGTTTTTATGTTTACCCTGGTTGATTACAAATCTGATATTCTGCTCAAGTCTCGGCTCGTTGAACTCCAGTCCTGAGATTAATAAAACACGACGATGTGAAGTTTGGCTGTTTGTTTTTAATTGGCTGCAAGTTAACAATTATTTGAGTTGACTATTGTTTAAATGCAATATGTACATTTTATCAATGTAGATCAGTGAAAAAGCTAGCTCCAAATGGGAAGACGATTAAACCTTCCCAGTTACCCATATACTAAACCATGCAGTGCTGATGTTTAGCACACAGCTGAAAATATTTATTAAATTGTTTTAGAGCAGAAATGGGTTCACAAATAGAATGTATGACTCTCTGCAATAGCCACTTAAAAATAAATAAATAAAATTAGTTTACCAACATTACCATTCCTCAAAAAAAATGTAAAGGTAAAGAATAAAGTCCTGTTCTGGCAAAAAATAATTAATTGCTGTAAGGCATTGCTTAAAATAAAACGAAAGCAAGTGTCTTACTTCTAAAGAATTGGGGCAGGTTCTACAAGCCATGGGTGAGCCTTGGGTGCTCATGATCCTGTTATGATATAGTTTACTGGTCTATAGTTGATCAATGTTGGTGGTGTTAATGTTATTGCTGATTACTTTTTGGTGGCTAAAGGAGTCTGGGTCAAATCTGAGTGTGTTTAAAACTAGTGTGAATTCCATATTTTGATCACTGCTGGTACTGATGGGTATGGCCATGAAAGCGAACACACAGGTGTGACCCATATGAATTACTTATGTGGGACACCACAGAATGTATTTGGATATGTTGGGCTGATAAACGGAAGCTGATTGTGGTAATAATATAGGAAGCTATACCTCAGTCCATAGTAATTTTGAGTAATATTTATAATAAATCACTTTAATGTAATGACTAAAATCTGTAATTACTAAACATTTGTCAGAGCTGACAAACTGGGCTAAGAATTAACCGTTATTTAATATATTTTTAAATATTATATTTGTTTCCTTTACTTTCTGTACATTCTCTGTAAATGTCTAAATTTGTACTGTTATTAACAGGTGTTTGCTACCATATGACTTTAGTTTTCTGGGGTAATAAAAAAAAGGGTCATTAATATCCAACCAATCTAACAAGTAATTTACAAATCACATTTACTTTTAATGTGATGTCACGGATATCTATGGCTATAATTTGGTGCTACTTTTGTAACTATTAGATGTTGTATTTCTAATTCACTTAATGCAACCATGGGGGGGCGCAATCCAGTGTCTTCTTGTGCCAGTCCAAAGTCTGGATAAATGCAGAGGGTTGTATCAGGAAGGCGTAAAAACATTTGCCAAATCAATGATGCGAATCAGAAATATAATTTCCATACCGGATCGGTTGCGGCCCGGCTTAACAACGACCGCCACCGGTGCTGTTGACCTACAGGGTGCCGGTGGAAATTGGGCTACTGTTGGTCGAAGACGGAGAGGAGGAAGGCGTGTTTGAAAGCAGAGAGAGAAAAGGAAAGGCAAGAGTTTAGGAGTGAAAGTAGGGACTTTGAATGTTGGGACCATGACATGGAAGGCAAGAGAGTTGGTTGATATGATGCAGAGAAGGGCGTTGAAGAGGATGAAGAGTGGAAAGGCTGTTGGTCCGGATGACTTACCTGTGGAGGTATGGAAGTGCTTAGGAGAGGTGGCAGTAGAGTTTCTGACTAGTTTGTTTAACAAGGTCTTGGAGAGTGAAAGGATTCCAGAGGAATGGAGGAGAAGTGTATTGGTGCTGATTTTTAAGAACAAGGGAGATGTGCAGAGCTGTGGCAATTACAGAGGCATAAAGTTAATGAGCCATACAATTAAGCTGTGGGAAAGAGTAGTGGAAGCTAGGTTAAGGGCAGAGGTGAGCAGCAATATGGTTTCATGCCTAGAAAGAGTACATCAGATGCAGTATTTGCTTTGAGGATGCTGATGGAGAAGTACAGAGAAGGTAATAAAGAGTTGCATTGTGTCTTTGTAGATTTAGAGAAAGCGTACGACAGGGTGCCGAGAGAGGAGCTGTGGTGTTGTATGAGGAAGTCTGGAGTGGCAGAGAAGTATGCTAGAGTGGTGCAGGACATGTATGAGAACTGTAAGACAGTGGTGAGATGTGCTGTAGGTGTGAGTTCAAGGTGGAGGTGGGTCTGCATCAAGGATCGGCTCTAAGCCCCCTTTTGTTTGCTCTAGTGATGGACAGGATGACAGATGAGGTAAGACAGGAGTCTCCATGGACTATGATGTTTGCAGATGACATTGTGCTCTGTAGCGAGAGCAGGGAACAGGTGGAAGAAAATTTGGAGAGGTGGAGGTATGCTCTGGAAAGCAGAGGAATGAAGGTTAGCCGCAGCAAGACGGAATACATGTGTGTGAATGAGAGGAACCCAAGAGGAACGGTGAGGATACAGGGAGCAGATGTAAAGAAGGTGCAGGACTTTAAGTACTTAGGGTCAACGGTCCAGAGCAACGGAGAGTGTGGAAAGGAGGTGAAGAGGTGGGTACAGGCAGGTTGGAATGGGTGGAGAAAAGTGTCAGGTGTGTTGTGCAATAAAAGAGTATCAGCGAGAATGAAAGGAAAGGTGTACAGGACAGTGGTGAGACCAGTGATGCTCTATGGCTTAGAGACAGTGGCACTGAAGAAAAGACAAAGAAGAAGATTTATATGAGATTCACTTGTTGTATTTCTAACAGATTTCAAGAATAACTTTATTAGTATGTTTGTTTTTTCAAAAACTTTAAAAGTTTACTAGCATCATATTTTTTTATTGTGTAATGCCTGTCCATCTTGTAACAGCATTTTCACATGCACAAAATGATGAGAACTTTGAGGATTTGCACTAAACAGCTGTGTATAAAACACATATACACACACACACACACACACACACACACACAAAAACACTTGCTTGTAAGACTAAAGACTGAGGTTTAGAGCAATAAAAAAAAGTCATATAGTCAGATGAGCCAAGATTCACCCTATTCCACAGTGACGGGCACATTAGGGTAGGAGGGGAAGCGCATGAAGCGATGCATCCATCATGCATCATGACCATTGCACGGGCCTCTGGAGGAAGTGTTATGATCACGGGTTGCTTCCATTACTTGGCTGTTTTTTTTTTTTTAGACAACCGAAAAACTTAGAGAATCCAGATGAACCTGATCTGGTAGTGCAGATTTTAAACATAAACAGTTTGGCTATTACAGCACAGTTTAACTGTTTAGGTATTGGGTGGATTTGACCTGTCATTCACTCCGATAGGTGTGAATACATCTAATTGAAAGGGAAGTATTGACTGAATTGCTTACCCGTTTGCCAATTGTGCCTGATGAAACGCAGACACAGCTCAATACAATTCCAATATTATAGATATTTAATACCATGGCAATACAATAAATTCAAATAGTAATTATATTACTACCCTGATTCTACAATTACATTTAGGCCTTTATTTGTTACATATATGTACGTTACTGCACAGTGAAATCCTTTTCTTCACATATCCCAACTTGAGTTGTGGTCAGAGTGGAGGATCAGCCAACAGACAGTGTCCCAGGAGCAGACAGGGTTAGGAGTCTTGCTCACAGGCCTAACAATGGCAACTTGGTGGAGTTTGG
The DNA here is from genome assembly GCA_030522415.1 of Channallabes apus. Classification (NCBI taxonomy): domain Eukaryota; kingdom Metazoa; phylum Chordata; class Actinopteri; order Siluriformes; family Clariidae; genus Channallabes; species Channallabes apus. The sequence continues at coordinate 25,201,398 of CM060108.1, read as the reverse complement.
TCTTTAAAGACAGACTTTCTGATGAGTAACCCAGAGCGTTAATCTGCTGAACTACTACTGTCAAATGTACTGTGGCAAGTACCATGGTACAGACCACAAACTGTACCATAACATGATATTTTTACCATTTCCAAAACTGAAAATCGCAATGTTTCCATGGTACAAGTAAAGTGATGTTGGAGATGTTGCAGCTGACAAAAAGACAGGAAGCAGAGCTGAAGGTGCTGTGATTTGCTTTGGGATTGACAGGAATCGACAGGATTTTATATTAAGGGGAGAGTGCAGGTAGGATGGTTTGGGGACAAAGTTAGAGGTTAAGATGGTTTGAACATGTTCAGAGGAGGAATGAGGAGTCTAAAGAGGAAGGCCCGAGAGGAGGTTTATGGATGTGGTGAAGGAAGACATGCAGGAGGTTGGAGTGACAAAGGAAGATGTAGTAGACAGAGGGAGATGGAAACAAATGGTCCGCTGTGGCGACCCCTACAGGAAAGAAGAAGAAAAAGAAGAAGACAAATAATGGACATAGTAAAAATACTGAAAGTGGTGGTGGAAATGGTAAAAATAATAATAATAATAATAATATGGTACAGTCTGTGGTATAAATAATGTACCACCAGAGTATCTGGTGTTTTCATGGTATTTATACGTTATTTATTTACCATGGCACAAGTAAGGCGACATTGTGCTGGAAATGGAACTGAAAACACCATTTTACCGTGGTATTTTAATTTTTTTCAAAGAAATATGATGCTGCATAAAACCCCTAAAATTCCATTCTTCCATTCAGTTCTGAGTCTTCTTAACGGAGGGCTCACAGTTTCTCTCTGTGATTGTGTGATTGTCCTCGGTGTTCTTCAGTTTGCTTCCTTTTTCCAAAAACATGAAATGTTCAACAAAGGGGGTAAAAAAGAGAAACTGGCAACCACGCGCTGCCTCCCCACCCACTGATCATGAGGGCAGCGTAAACACCGACCGAATAACTGCTCCGTAACTCTCCGCGCCCTGGGGCTTTACACTGTGGGCCATGTGAAAGTAGTGCCTAAAACGCCAACATAATGTCAACCATAAATAAATAAATATAATTTCTAGCCGTTTTCCCGTAATTATCCGTTTAGTTTTTTTAAAGCTCAGATAAAAAAAAAAAAAACTCTAAGTCACAGAAAGCTTGGTTGAAACTGAAGAGAAAAACATTGATGTCGCATGCGCTGTTATGTATTCATGCGCCGTAGCGGACCGTCACATAAACATCGCTACTGCTAGTAAAGCTGTCCAGCTTCGCCTTTATTAAAGATCTCCTTTTCTAAGTGACGTCTCTGTACACTACAGTACACTACCGAGCCGCGATGAAGTTCCAGTATAAAGAGGAGCACCCGTTTGAGAAGAGGCGATCAGAGGGAGAGAAAATCAGGAAGAAATACCCGGACAGGGTTCCTGTGAGTATAGCTCCAACAACCAACAGCTGCTCTGTCCTAGCCGAGGGAAAGTACGAGTGTGTAACCTTTGTCTTAAAATAATGTTAAACCTCGTCTGTGTTTCAGGTGCGTAAGGGTAAATTGATACGTGTGAAATATGTGTATGGATATCAAACCTGGGATTACGTCAGTCATAGCTGAAGGACACGAGCAGTTAGCATCCAGTTAGCATCGTAATGTTAGAGTGTGATGTGCGAAATCAGACAGGAGTTGTTGTGGCAGTCAGTGCTAACACTGTCTGGGAGAAAATCCTGTCTGGTATTTGGACAAATATATTATAAAAAAAAGTGGGACATATAAAAAAAATTAAGTGTGTTCTCTGAGGGAAGATACGTATGTGTTCTCAGTAGGTATAAGCTAGCTAAGTGGTGACTAGGTGAAGTGCTAATGCTTTTGTCTTTGTTGTTGACATACATAAAGCTAAGCACATTTGTGTAATTTTTGGTATCTTATATAAATAAATAAATAAATAGGTGTTTGTATGCCTATATATATATGTGTGTGACCCAAAAATGTAAACATGAAAAAATTAAAAACTATTTTTGATATGAAAATATGTAAACACTCATGGTCACATGATAGCATGATGTGACTACTGATATATAATGGAGAAAACATAATACTACATATTGCTGCCATAAACCAGTTCGAGTTTTAAAAAGGAGCATAGATTACTGTTGAAGTGTGTATACATTTCTTTGGCCCCTCTATATAAATTAACAGCCAGCATAATTACCTTTACATAAGGATAATATATACCTGTGTGTGTATATGGAAAAAGAATCGCAATTCTTTTGTGTGGCAATTCATGTATCGCCTCACTCAATTCTTTTTCATCATTATTTATCTTTAATATATGTTTGCATTTGAGTTCCTGTATAATCCTACAGATGATGCTCTCTAAAGTGTTCACACATCGGCAGACAGCAAAGTATCCTGTGTGGTAAGAGCACATTATTTGCAGAGTCTGTTCAGAAATGGTATAGAATCCGAAAAAGAAAACCAAACACACGCTCACCTTATCCCCTCCACTCATTTTTCTTCTTCCTCCCCCACCAGAGTGAGAGTAATGTCCTTTATTTAGCTCCCACAGCACAGTACCCTGTCCAGCATCAAGGATATAAAGATGTTACTAAAGGATATGTTGAGAAGTAAAGAAGTAGTCGCAAATTTGGATGTCAGTGTTCAGCTGATCCAAGCAGTTCTTACAAAGATTGCTTTGAATGTTTTCTCATTCGATTTGTATGATACGATAAGGGTTTCCGTTCAAAATGATTGCTCTTGGTCCGGACTCGGAATTTAGTGGTAAGGTAATAGTTTTTATTTCCATTTTATCCATCATCGTCACTTTCTTCAGTACTGCTTTTGCTCTACAACATAGTTAATTATACTATTATGGCCTTTTTCCCTTGTTGTCTTCCACTGAATTTCCAGTAGTTTCATGGTTCACCAAATTAAGTGGTTATTTTTGACCAAAATTATTCTGCTGGTCAGTTTTCAGTAAGACGGTTTCCTTACCAGACTATCAAATAAACTGGCAAAACTAGTCAGTCACTGGCCCCACTAAGGGCCAGTGACTGTTATAACCATCTGCAAAGATAGAGCTGGAAATTGGAAGTATTAAGAATTGCAGTTTTAAGTTTATATAACAAGCCAGTCCAGAAAGAAATGAGCAAGTGGTGAAAATGTAGCAAAATCTTTATATGAATTCATTTTTATGTTTGTTTATGTAATGAACTGAACCATCTCTCAATCTTTTTGCTTCTTAAAACCATTTTTGATAACAATGTTTTATAAATGCTGTTATGTCGTAGGATTGCTATCTTGTTGCTATAAGAGTTTGTGCAGCACTGTAAGATACAGAGAACTGTTTTGTTCCAGTTTGGTCAGCAGTGCTGTTCTCCTCGATGATCGACCATGTTTATGATATTGTTGCAAATTTTGCAAATCAATAATCTATTGGTCGTTAATAGGAAGACATTTTGTTTCCTTTGACGTTTTGATAAAACAATTATAGTGGCTCAGCCTAAACAAATTAATTATGTGAGACACATTAACGAAGCCCAAACAATTTAAACATTCAAACAAATACATAAATAGGCCTTTGCAATTCTATAAGTATGACGGTTTTATAATTTTTTTGATTGAAGATTATTTTTGAAGATTATGTGCATAGTTTAGAGTGTACCACCTGTAGGTTTATAGAGGTAATGCAAGATTTTACCACCCCATATGCAAACATTAACCTCCTAACTGTCATTCAGTCACAAATGAGGTAATTGTAACTGCTTTGAATAACACAAAATGGATAAAATCCTGAGATTCTAAGCTTTCTAAACAGTAGATTGTGTTGACATATTGATCAACAGTTTGATGCTTAAAAATTTCGTAAAATATATTGGAATTAACGCGACAAAAAGGGGCCCATATAAAAGCCAGAGACGGTTGTTAAAAATAATAGTAATAAAAAAAAGATTTAGGGATTCAGTGTGGCGATACATGTATTGTCACACTATGTGATTGCGATACATAAAAAAGCGGTAGACAGTAATGAATGACTAGATAGAAAAGTCATTAATGACTAGTGAAATGATCATCCAATCATATAAAATTACTAATTGTAAAATTGTGGCACTCTTACAACCCCAAATATGATGCATTTTAATCTCTCAGATTTCATCAGTGCCATTATTTATTAAATGAACATTCAGTCGTCTGTCCTGCTACAGTATGCGAGAACAACATTATTAAATTATGTTTTGTTACCTAAAATATTGTTTACTGCTGAAAATGTGCCATTTCCTGTATATCACTTTACTGAAAGAAGTTTCTGCTGTCAGCTGCTGTTTTTTTCTCTATTTTTGTCATGTTTATGATTGCTGCACGTATCCCAAGGAATGAATAAGGACCTGAAAAAAATATGTAAGGGTGTAGGCTAAAATCAGGCACATTTGAAATATATGTATATTTGTAGTAAAAAAATGAACGTCTTAGTACAAGTCACAGTACTTTAGTTTAGGTCTATATGTTTATATCTCTGAGTAAGGCATGCTTTTGTTTTTGCTCTAGGTAATTGTTGAAAAAGCTCCCAAAGCCAGAATAGGAGACCTGGATAAGAAGAAATATCTGGTCCCCTCAGATCTCACAGGTGAGTGATGCAATGTAGCAATATAGTGAAGGAGGAAAATGTCAATTCTAAATATAACCTATAACATACTGCCTGTTAAATTGATCATATTGATCATCTAGTTAGTAGATGTCTTTAACATGCATGTAAAATATACACCAGGAGAATCCTTATGGTGTTGGATAAATGGTAACCTGACACCTTCTTGGCTGTTATTCATGCAGAATGATGCAATTAGTAAAGGCATTATTCACTTCCTGACATTGCTCCAAAATAACGTCTCCCTTGTTAGCCAGGATGAATCGATAGTACAATTAGGCACTGTAGGGAAACAAGTGAATATATTTGTATTTTGTTCACATCCTTTGTGTGGTGTCGCATTATCTAACGTTTCTGTGTTTCACTGCAGTTGGCCAGTTCTATTTTCTCATCCGAAAACGAATTCACCTAAGGGCTGAAGATGCTCTATTCTTCTTTGTAAACAATGTCATTCCTCCTACCTCTGCAACTATGGGCCTGTTATACCAGGTACACAAAAGCTCAGTTGTTGCTTTTCATTCTTGCATGTTTTTTGATGTTGAATGCAGTTTGTCATTCTCTCCGTTCCTGCCCACAGTCTCTTCATATGTTGCTGTAGTTAAGTAATATCTTTTTCTTTTTTTTCTTTTTTTTTAGGAGCATCATGAAGAGGATTTTTTCCTCTACATTGCCTACAGTGATGAAAGTGTGTATGGAGAATAGAACCAAATGGAAAAATCACTTCCCACCTCCTTTTCCTTCCTTTTACAAGAGTATATAAACCCATATCGGCAGCCTAGAGTTCAGAGCTTCTGACAAAATGCACTTTTACTCTTTGTTTTATTTCCACTAATGTTTTTCCTTCATTCTAGAGTTTGCAGTAGTTTTGGTGTTTTGCAAATTAAGTTTTTTTCTTTTTCTTTATACAATCTTTATTTTTTAATATTTGTTTTATAACTGGCCCCAAGCTGATGCTGATGTTTTGTTTCACCACTTGTCAGCAGTAGACTATCAAATGGAGCTTACGTGAAAAAGAAAAGAGTTTATTTAGATTCTGAAACTGATCTTCGTTTCACCAAAACTAGTGAATCGTTCTCCCATAGCTTTACGTATATATATTTTGGGGCATTGCGCATTTAAGTGCTGCTGACGAACCGTTTGTTAAAACCAAACTAAGAGTGAACACTTTCTTTCTGCATTATGTTGGTCAATCAATTCTTTCCATACAATATGAATATTTAATGAGAGTTATTGCACCTGGTTCATTCTATGTAATTTGATTTAAGATTGTATATCTTAGTTGATTTATTTAGGAAGGTCTCTTCTTCTACATTTTTTTTCCTTTTTGTTTTTGAACTCGGTATTCAGCTGCATTTCTGATACCCTTAACTTGAGGTGACAAAATAAAATAAACATAGATGAACTATTACTGTATGTTTGTCCTGTTTCTTCCTGTAGTCTTGGGTTAGTTGATTCTCAGTTAATAAAAATAAAAGCAGGGGAACAGCTTCACATTAGTCACACTATTTCATATGTCATGACTATGTCAAGAGCATTATATAATGTATGTTTATTTGTTCAGTAATTACTTTAACTTGCTCAGGGTTGTGGTGGATCTGGAGCCTATATTGGGAGGATTGGGAGACAGGAACACATGCCATTTCCTCATTGAGTACAATTTGAAATTACTACAAGTTGGTTAGAACCTTTCAACACATTAAAACCTGGAGGAATAGTGCTGACCCATGAACAACCAAAATGGAGATCACTTAAACACTTGTTGTTTGAAAATATTAGCCTCCACACAAGTAGGATTGAATCATGGGACCCTGGGCCTGTGAGAAGGCAGCACAACTTGTTCCACCACCATGCCAGTTTATACAAAATACTCAATGCTAAAAGAATTGCTTATGGTTCTGTAAAAGAGTGATAGAAAGATTGAAATCCCAGGACTGCAAGGAAGCCACTGATGGGGTTTTGAGCTAGCGACCCTCAACATGAATAATACTTTGGATGAATGTATCTGTCATTGAGCAGGATGGAGGGTATGTGGCAAAATTGAAGTACATTTTCACCACTTTTATGCCATGTCAGTTCCCGCTATGTTGCTCACTGCCAGTGGGGATGTAGCATTAAACAGTGTGCCAAGAAACACAAATATTAAACTTGGACTGCACAGTTACTTTTAATAGTTTGCTATGGAAATACAGTATAGAGGCTCCAGACTGCTTTTTGAAAGCTTTCCTTCACAGCACTTGACAAAACAATTCTGATTCTCTAATCCAGGTAGCCACTGAAGCCAAATTCTCTAAAGGATGGTCAACTATGACTTCATACCAGTAGCCATTGATTTAGGGGGTGTTACTGTACATTGCTGAGAGCCCCAAACTCTGGCAAACTACAGACACACACACACTCACTAATTGTACCGTCCAGGCAATTTGTAAATGCAGTCAACAATGCATGTCTTTAGACTAAACTGGAGCTCTCAGAGGAAACACACCAAGCACAGGGGAGATATTTACATTTAGGTATTTGGCAGACGCCCTTATCCAGAGTGATTAAATTCAGTACTGCTTTCTCATTATACATCAGGGCAGTTTTTTTTAGGGTCAAGGGCCCTAGAGGGGCGACTTTTGAAACTGGGACCTTCCAAAACGTAGTCCAATGCCTTAGCCTCACACACACACGCACACACACACATGCTCATTCACACACTATGGCCAATTGAGGAATGCCAGTTAGCCTAATCTGCATGTCTTTGGCCTGTGGGAGGAAACTGGAGAGACCGGAGGAAACCCACAGAGCATGGGGATGTTCAGCTAAATCATGTGGGCGTGATGGTTAGATGTCTCCAAACATTTTGTAGTGTATAATCATGTGCATGACACAGGCATTTAAAATGCCACCTTAAGTACCCAGATAGCAGAACAACATTGAATCATCGTTGAATCAACATTAAAGCATCAACCAACTTGTCATTGAATCAATGTTGAAATTTCAATGTTAAACGTTGATTTTTCATCAGGTTTGCACCTTGAAATAATGTTATTTCAATGATGAAAAATAGATCAAGATGGGCATAAAATCAATGTTTGTTCAACGTAAATTCAATCACTTATTTTACATTGAATCAACATTGAATCAACATTGAAACAATTATAGTTTAGTCTTGCTTTATGAACAGCAAGATTCTATGACAGTAAATCATGTCCGTTTTGATTTATTTCTTTAAATCAGAGACCATGTAGGGCTGAAAAGCTTTTTTTTTTTTTTTTTAAACAAAAAGTCAGTAACTCAACATCCTTCAGTTTACATGTAAACATATTTATTTATTTATGCTCCATACCCATTTAAACAGGAAGTAACATCACAATTACAATAAAACAACCATATAATAAAACACACTACAACTTACATACAAATTATTATAAACTGGATGACTATGACTTTTTAGAAGAGAACTATTAGAAGAGATTGTTAATTCTGAATTAATAAAACAGAATCTAACTGCCAAGAGAAGAGACTGGAAAACCATAATATAAAAATGGCAGCCTGCCTCAGCAAAATTCAGTCAAATGCAAATAGAAACAACCAAGTCAGAAACACAACAGATGACTGAAACATTATTCGTAAGTTGAAATGTATTTACTCAGCAAAACAGATAATAAGACATGAGTCTGAACTTATGGTTTTCCACCACGAGCAATTCCCCCCAGCCGTTCTGGGGCATAACGAAGCCATTTCTGAACTGTTGAAGCAAAGAAACTCTGTGGCCTCCTTTTCTTCAGCTTTCAGCTGTTGTTGTAGTAGTGCATCTAAAGAATGAAAAACAAACAAAAGGTTAGAACTATACAATGCTCTAAAAACTTGGAGTGGTAGTTGTTTATGAATGACAGAAGGTGGGTCCTAAATTTTTGGAAATGTGACTTTTACAAATGTACAGATATGCAACATATGTTTTGAAATGTCCTACAATCTTCCATAGATACAATGCACACATTAGATTTTTTTTAATATACAGGTCCTTCTCAAAAAATTAGCATATTGTGATAGAGTTCATTATTTTCTGTAATGTACTGATCAACATTAGACTTTCATATATTTTAGATTCATTACACACAACTGAAGTAGTTCAAGCCTTTTATTGTTTTAATATTGATGATTGTGGCATACAGCTCATGAAAACCCAAAATCCCTATCTCAAAAAATTAGCATATTTCATCCGACCAATAAAAGAAAAGTGTTTTTAATACAAAAATAGTCAACCTTCATATAATTATGTTCAGTTCTGCACTCAATACTTGGTCGGGAATCCTTTTGCAGATTCTTGTGTCTTGTGTCTCAACTTTCTCTTCACAATATCGCACAGATTCTCTATGGGGTTCAGGTCAGGAGAGTTGGCAGGCCAATTGAGCACAGTAATACCATGGTCAGTAAACCATTTACCAGTGGTTTTGGCACTGTGAGCAGGTGCCAGGTCGTGCTGAAAAATGAAATCTTCATCTCCATAAAGCTTTTCAGCAGATGGAAGCAGGAAGTGCTCCAAAATCTCCTGATAGCTAGCTGCATTGAGCCTGCCCTTGATAAAACACAGTGGACCAACACCAGCAGCTGACATGGCACCCCAGACCATCACTGACTGTGGGTACTTGACACTGGACTTCAGGCATTTTGGCATTTCCCTCTCCCCAGTCTTCCTCCAGACTCTGGCACCTTGATTTCCAAATGACATGCAGAATGTGCAACCTGTAGCCCATTTCCTGCACACGCCTGTACACGGTGGCTCTGGATGTTTCTACTCCAGACTCAGTCCACTGCTTCCGCCGTTCCCCCAAGGTCTGGAATCGGTTCTTCTCCACAATCTTCTTCAGGGCCCGGTCACCTCTTCTCGTTGTGCAGCGTTTTCTGCCACACTTTTTCCTTCCCACAGACTTCCCACTGAGGTGCCTTGATACAGCACTCTGGGAACAGCCTATTCGTTCAGAAATGTCTGTGTCTTACCCTCTTGCTTGAGGGTGTCAATGATGGCCTTCTGGACAGCAGTCAGGTCGGCAGTCTTACCCATGATTACGGTTTTGAGTAATGAACCAGGCTGGGAGTTTTTAAAAGCCTCAGGAATCTTTTGTAGGTGTTTAGATAATTAGTTGATTCAGATGATTAGGTTAATAGCTCATTTAGAGAACCTTTTCATGATATGCTAATTTTTTGAGATAGGGATTTTGGGTTTTCATGAGCTGTATGCCACAATCATCAATATTAAAACAATAAAAGGCTTGAACTACTTCAGTTGTGTGTAATGAATCTAAAATATATGAAAGTCTAATGTTTATCAGTACATTACAGAAAATAATGAACTTTATCACAATATGCTAATTTTTTGAGAAGGACCTGTATGTGTTATTTCACAATCTGCAAATGTTGTCCTACAATGTACATATTCAATGCTATGAAAACAAATATACTTAATGTAACAATGTAGTCTTTTATGTGCAAAAAAAAAAAAAAAAAAAAAAAAAACCTGTAGGACCAAAAAAATAAATAAATTTAAAAAAAATCAATCCGTGGCAACGGTTTTGCAATTTGTCCCCCGCACTCACAAATACTTAAACTGTTCCCTCAGTTTAACAAATCGTGGCCACGGATTAACAAACTGTATGCACAAATTTCCAATCCGTACGCTCAGATACCGTACTGTTTGCATATTTATTCTTAACGAGAAGACTTATTTTGGTGATTTTATTATAAGCTTTTTACCCAGAGTTAGACGCATGCTGCACTGTTAATGTTATTATTAAATAACGCCTATTATTACATTGCATTTAGTTTGAGAGCAAAGTAATGACAACATAAACTGTACATTATTTGTTTTGCATTGCTTTTTACCTTCTCCTCAAACTCACACTGCATGATTTTCAAAGTCACCATTGTTTTCACACTGTACTATCTGTGGTAGCATTTAGTTGCTGCTGTGTTCACACTGCACAATGAATTGGCGACAGGAGATTACACACTGCATGACTTTACAATAGGAAGAATCACCAACAACTCTGTCTGGTGTGCAAGCTACAGCCAAACGCACACAAGAAGTGATAAGGAAACAAACCCAAGATCATGCTGACATTGTGGTCTATAATTCCTCCCCGAACAAACAATAATTAAAAAAAGATGACGTCCTTGTTTAAGATCCCATATGGTCAAAACTGAAATTTCATGGCTTTTTTCATGGTAACTGAGGTCTAGGGGCTATGTAACTACCATATAAGTTTCAAAACAGTCAATCCACAGTAGAATGCACACAGCTTGCATAAAGTAGCTCTGCCTTTTCACGAGCTGCTGTGATGTCCAATCTACTCAGTCACCGCTTTCAGTCACCATCAACCACCATCCCACCCTTCTTTTGCCAAAACATCACGTCCATGCCATTGCTGAACAACAATAACATGAAAACAAGTCGAAAAAACGCTGTTCAGTCGATAGATGTCGAAACTACATCATTACACAGGCTTCCGAACAACATTAATATAAAAGACTATTGGCACGTCAGCTTCAGCATCTTTCACACAGCCATTCCATTAAACTTTAAAAATTTACATTAAAAATTTTATTTAATTAATAGAAGTTAATTGATAAAGAAAATCTATTTATGACATTATTTTTGACAGCATTATGATTATTTATTAAAACTTCAGACAACAACAATTAGTGCCACGAGGTTATTTGCAACACTATATGTTCTACAAAATAGAGGACTACACACCTTACAGCGCAATATAATGTGGCTTTAGAAGAGGAAAGGTAGGATTAAGAAGTGAGCAAGTGATGAATTAGTATTATAGGTCCCAAGCAGATACAGTAACAATAATGGGTGCCCTACCTTATGCAGTCTCCTTTGATGGCTAATAAACATTGATACAAGTAGGTTATGGTTAAAGTTGTGAACTTATAAAGTCTTAAATATTTTGTTTTCCCTTCTCAACGCATTATGCATTTACTCACCAATAATGGCTACCTTTTTAATTTGGTCAAGTCTCCAAGTCGAAGGTGCCCAGCAGCAGATTCCGTACCATGGCAGTAGCAGAGGTGGCAAGGCGGGCTGCTCTCCACGCTTCTGCCTGGCAAAACACCCCAGAGCCCTTTATAACTTCAATCTGAAAAATTATTTCACATCACAATATTAATTTATTGGCAACTTTTAGAAACTTTTCATGTTTCATACGGATTCTTATGTTTAGCTTCCCAATAGTTAATAGGATTTTATGTATAAATGCAGATTAATGATAATCTGGACATTCTGGACATTTGTTTACATGCAGGGTAAAACTGCAACAGGAACAGTACAAAATAAAAACTGAAAAAAGACGGACATTCAGAGTAAAACAGTGCAAGATAAAAAAAAAAAAACTGTACAAAACATACATGCAGGGTAAGCATTGGTGGGAGCAATGTCCAAGCAGTGTAGAGAAATATTTCTGTACGGCTTCATTGTTTTGTGCTGTGTAGTATAGTATTGTAATAGCTGATCAGAGTGATCAACTCCCCATGTGCTGGTTGTACGCAGTCACAGGACATGGAAATGTCTTTGTAGTCCATGTACCTTGTAATTTCACCCTCATCTTCACCACATCTACTGTAAAGCAGAATGGATGGTAGAACAGGTAGATACTTCTCGTGTGTCCATCCACTTCACAAATACAAGAGGTCCATCTGAACGGAGCTTGCGTGTCCTGATGTGAGGGGCTGGTGAAGGCAAGGGTGATGCAGACACATTCCTAAAAACAAATAAATAAAAAAATGTTAACCTATACTGTTCAGAGTAAATGGATGTGCAATTAATATGGATGCACAATATATACAGTACAGAGATGACCAAAAATGTATCCACACTTCAACATGAAAAATATACACCTCTCTTCTGTAGGTCACATGACAGCATCAATGATGGTGATAGATAATACTACACACTGCAGCCATAATTCAATTTGAGTTTTAAAAAACACCATCCACTGGACATTACACACATATTGAACACATTCTAAACAATTACATCTTATCAGGTATTTGTAAATACACGCTAAACAAAAGGGATTATATACATTTACACCAAAGAAATATTCATAAGCATCACTTAGCTACATAAGGCAGTATTTTAGCCACCTGCAACTTGCTTGTTTGTGCTAAATAACATTACCGATAGCAGTGTTATAAGCTAACCAAAATGGAGCCAAATACACATTAGCAACCATAATCTAAAGCTATCCAAAACAAGGTGAATATAAACATCTGTAAACTCCATAAGGCATTAGCTTAGCCACCGGGAAATATCATGTTTGTGCTACATGAGGCAGCATGCTAGCATGATTTAACTAAACTATATAAATGGCATTGAAAGCCAATGTGTCACACAAGCTGACAAGAGCTAGCTGTAGTGAGGAAAATATTTACTAATATTAGTTTAATATTATCAGAATAAGAGTTATATAAGACTTAATAACTTACCCAGTGTAGCATGGGTCTATTCTCTGTTCAAAATGCTCCCGTTCGTCGTCGGAGTCACACAGTCTTCTTCTGAGGTAAATGTAAACTTTCCAGAACATTCTGAAGAGTTTCCTCGGATGTGTAAGCGCGTGCCATCTTCCAAAACGTGCTGAAAACTCACTGAATCTGAGTATTTTTAATCCTGTCTCTCTGCGTTTTTCATGCCGGTGTCCGGGGGCGTGGTCTAGTATGTAAATTACCCTGACTGATTTCAGTGTGATTGGCGCATGGGCGTGTCCTGCCTCTGATTATTAGCATATAAGTGTGACAGAAATTCTGTGCCTCTCCTTGGTTTCATACGGATTACATAAACTGAGAATATTTGTTTTCAATGTGACTTGCATCATTTAAAAGTAGACATTTTAAGCTTTATATAGATATATTTCTCATTTCAGTTAATTTTAGTGACGTGTTTCAAAAAGATTTTCACGGAGACTGAGGTTTCATATATGTGCATATATCCTCATATACAGTATGTGGCCAATTAGGATTAGTTTTTTGCATTTTTTTTGTTAGTTCTTAGTTATTGTCTTGATAATAGAAAATATGAGCTAGGCATCATGTATGACAGTTGCCAAAGTGAGATATGAGCTAAAATGACCAGATCCTGCCATAGGAGACATATCTTGTATGTACATATACAGTAGGGCTTATATGTGGATATAAAGAAGCAATACAGGAGACCTATATGGCCTGTATATGCACATATATGCACCTCAATGTTGCCTACATGTGGCATATATACGCATATATGCAGCATATATACGCATATATGCAGCATATATATTATCATATATGTGCATATATACTGCATATAGGTTTCATATATGCGCATATATCCTCATATTTACATTTACATTTAGGCATTTGGCAGACGCTCTTATCCAGAGCGACTTACATTTTTATCTCATTATACATCTGAGCAGTTGAGGGTTAAGGGCCTTGCTCAAGGGCCCAACAGTGGCAACTTGGTGGTTGTGGGGTTTGAACCTTAGTCCAATGCCTTAACCACTGAGCTACCCCTGGCCCCATATAGGTGCGGTTATATGCGCATATATACTGCATATAGGTTTCATATATGCGCATATATCCTCATATAGGTTCTTTCCATGTGGGGCACGCACACTGCTCTGGGTCAGACACAGACAACGGGAAACAGGAACTAAGGTCTCAAACAAATGCTTCCCAACAGAATACCGTAGGTCGCATCGCCAAAATTCTTTCACCGTGAGTGGCAGGAACTTCCAGACTACAACATATTGAATTCTCATGCCTGTAGAGTGTATTATAATGACGTGGCGACAGTGTAAAAACACCCTCCGATGTTAAATGCGAGCCGAAAATTGAGTACTTTTGAACGGCAAACAGGAATTAAGCTCTCAAGTGAGTAAACTAGACAGCAAGGTAAATACACAAAACTTACCGTCAAATTATTTTTTTTCCTCAATAACTATATATATATATATATATATATATATATATATATATATATATATATATATAATTATTATTATTTATTTTTTTTAAGCACCATGGCAAATCTCTTGTAGTCAATTTTTTAACCTGTTTTAAACACATACACACATGCATACACATTTTTATAGAAATGCACTTAGTTAATTTAATTTTCCTTACATTGTTGAATGAGGATGGGTTCCACAACCAAAAATCAACATTGATTCAATGTTTGTCTTTTCAACACAGAAAAGCATTGAATTATCAACATTGATTCAACATTATTTAGCATTGAAAAATCAACCTCAACCAAAATGATGATTCTGATGAAATTTCAACATTGAATCAATGTCACCTTGCTATCTGGGTAGCATGAACACGACAACTGAGCGTTTCAGCATAGTATAATAATAATAATAATAATATTTCAGGTAGTTTATGATGCCCTTTGAACTGTTTTTGGTTAGGCTGCGATCATTAAAATCCAACATAAGAATTGTGGACATTTTGTACGAAGGCTGATAACCCGGGCCACACAAATAAGGACTACAAATCCCGACAGCGAAATGTATACTTCCGGGTTGTAGTTCCTTGTTAACGGGAAAATAAAAGTCTCCGATATAAATAGTATGAAATACCATGGAAACGCGACGCTTTCTCGTGTTACATTGCTTTGTGGAAGTTGTGTCACAGCTATTGGATATAAACAGTGGATATATTTGAGCGATGTATCAGAAAGGAGTAAAAGTAGTGGTTGAAGTTTATGTTAAAGCGGTAAGCGGGATTTAGACTTATGTGGTTGTTTGTATTGCTATATATTTATTTCATGTTCATTTATAGCAGTGGTTCTCAAACTGTGGGGCGCGCCCCACTAGTGGGGAATACAGACATGACAGGTGGGGCGCAATGAACGGGAGGAAAAACAGGAAAGTACCTGTTCTAATTCATGCTTTTCTTTATTGATAATGAAGAGCGTACGCTCAAAACTAAACAATCACACACAAATAAATGGATCATTAATACAAGTAAATTTAAAATAACATCAGTTGTGGGCCGGGAGAAAAAGTGGAACCATAGTGGAACAATAACGGTTTAACGTCGGACGAACTTGAGCAGCGCTGCTCGAATCACAAACCTGCGCGAGCCACTGGGCAGCGCTGCGTGACTCTGACAGAAATAAACCGCGCCGACCATCAAAATACATTTTACCCCGCTGGGATGCGCACATACAAACCAGGCATGGCGGAAACAATAATAAACAGTCCTGACATTTTAAATGAATTGTTTTTTAAATAAAACACAGTCGGTCGCGCAGGTTTGTGATTCGAGCGGCGCTGCACGATCCACCGGGCTGCGCAAATAAACCAGATCATCACTGCGCTATTCGGGTAGTCGCGCTGCGCTGCATTTGCGCAGATATTTGGTTCAATCAGGTGCCGCGGTTTCGTCCCACTTTTGATGTGTTTGGCTTCACATACACTTCGACAATGGAAGAAGACGCTGCAGCAGCAGTGAGTTTACTTACATGTGACGAGGAGACTGTAAAGAAAAAAAAGCTGCATCGTCTGTGTTGTGGAATTGGTTTGGGTAAAAGAAAAGTGATACGAATGAGATGAAGGTGATTTGGAAGGTACACAAGTGCACTGTTTTAACAAGTGGTGGAAACACATCAAACCTTTTCTATCATCTGAAATCCAAATCGAATATGGCCAAAGTAAAAAAATGCGGCAAACCTCAGCAATTCACAGTTTAAATAAAATTACATAAAAAAATGAAATTATGTAAAACAATTTCTTTGTTTTCATTTTTATTTATGCATTTTCAGATACAAATTGCTATATTGTGATATATATCATTATTGAGTTAGAAAATTGCTTCTACCGTGATAGATTATATCGCCCCCCCCCCCTAATGAAGCCTATCTTGAGCTTGGATTCATGGTGGTGATGGTGGGGGCAGAAGAGAGACCCGAGTGTGTTTTGTGTCTTAAACTGCTGGCAGCAAACCGCATGAGACCCAACAAATTAGGAAGACACTTAGAGACAACAGACTCCAGTCATGTTAATAAACCACTGGACGTCTTTGAAAGAAAGCTGGCAGAATACAGACAGCAGGAGAATCGCATGGTAACATCTGAATCAGTGGACAGCAAAGCACAAATGGCTTCATTCAAAGTTGCATACAGAATTGGCCAGTGCAAAAAAACTACAAACGATTGCTGAGCAGCTAATAAACATGGGGTCAATTATGCAAAGATAAGTGACAACGTAAGCCTTGTAACAATTGCACGTGTATTTTATCTTTTTTTAACTTGGTGGTGTTTGATCTTATTGGTTTAGAAATTGATATTTCAATAAACAGTAAACTTGGCCGATTTCGTTATTATTTTGTTGACAAGTGGGGCTTGAAAATTCGCTCACCCCCTTAAGTGGGGAATGACAGAAAAAGTTTGAGAACCACTGATTTATAGGGTAAAGGGGTTTATGTGTAAATGTGTAAGATGTATGCGGTTTTTCCTTTAAGAAACAAACAAGCAAAAATACTAACAATGCTGTTACATAGTAAAATTCTGTAGGTATGGCTGACACATTCACATTTCTTCCTGCGCCCAAAGTTAATGCACGAGCCCCCATAAAGCATGACACCATGGCGCACGCGCCCCTGCTAGTGTGCTACATTTCCACATTTCACTAGTTGGATCTCAGCCTGTATTTAGATTCCTAACCATGGTTCTCTATACCTGGATTTGTCCAGATGTTTATAATTTCCCTGCTATAACAGGTGTGTTTAAGTGATCTTAAAGCAGAGACTGCACTAAAATGTACATACAGTACTACAGGAGCAGGGTTGAGAGAAGGTGTTTTAGACCTCTACATACTCATTACTTGTGTTTGTAGGTGACCTGTCCTGGAGTGCACCTACCAGCTAAGGATGACATGTACCTCAGCATGTGCCTGATGAACCAGTACCGAATGTCACAATGTCTCCCAGCTATATTCCCCTTACTGTTTAGGACAAAGATGACATTTGAGAAGGTTTTTTATAAAAGTTAAACTGGACATTAAGCTCATTAACGCTTTTATATATAAAAAAAAATTATTGTGCCTACACGTTTCATCTGATTCAATTTCTTTGCAGATATTCAAGTACGCCAGAGATCCTGCAGATGTTGCTGAAATGTTGCAATGTACACAAGGAGCGCATTTATTTTTCCTTACTTTCCCCCCGAATGATTCACACAATGATCTATATTCTGTCTATTGTTAATATGTTGTTCGGCACAGTGGCTTAGTGGTTAGCACTGTCACCTTGCACTTCCAGTGTCCGGTTCGATTCCTGCATCCGGTCTATGTGCATGGAGTTTGCTTGTTCTCCCCATGCTTGGTGGGTTTCCTCCAGGTGCTCTGGTTTCCTCCCACAGTCCAAAGACATGCAGATTTGTTGAATGTTGATTAGAGGTCCCACTATGTTCGTAAAAATGGGAATAAATATAATAGTAATCACCATTGGCCTCCAATTGGTCACCATTGGCCTTCAAATCAAAATCAAATTCAAATTTTATTCGTCTCATACACAGTACGATATGCAGTGAAATGCTTACACGACCGCCAGTGACCTTAAAAAGAGAATTAAATCTTATAGTAAGAAATAAATATGAGTAAAGAAATACGATAAGAAAATTAAAACTTAACTAGAATAAAAATAGAAATAAAAATAGAAGTATACTGTACATAAAATAGAAATAAAAATAGAAATATACTGTACAATAGAAATTTTCTTTTTTTAAATTGAAATTTGGTGGAGGAAGTATGGTGTGCAAGTATGCAAAGAAAAGTGTCTTAAGGTGCCTTATTAAAGTGTCTTTGTGCAAAGGTCCAGAATGTAAACATAAACATGAGTTCCGATGTAAGTGTAGATGTGCATGAAAGTGTCCATAGGGTCCATTGACGTTAACAGGTTGTATTAGTTCTGTGTTTGTGGTGTGAATGTGGAATGGTTGAGAGACCTTATTGCCTGCGGGAAGAAGCTCCTCCTCATTCTCTCTGTGTTGGCCTTCAGGGAGCGGAAGCGCTTTCCTGACCGCAACAGAGAGAACAGTCCATTGTTGGGATGGCTGAGGTCCTTCACGATCTTCCTGGCCTTGGTCCAGCACCGCTTGCTGTAGATTGAGTGCAGGTCAGGGAGCTTGGTGCGGATGATGCGCTCAGCTGAACGCACCACCCTCTGTAGAGCTCGTTTGTCCTGCATGGTGCTGTTTCCAAACCAGGTCATGATGTTTCCTGTCAGGATGCTCTCTATGGTGCAGGAGTAGAAATTCCTGAGCACCTTGGAGAGCAGTCTGAAGTCTCTCAAACGTCTGAGGTGGTACAGACGCTGCCGGGCCTTGTTCACCACGGTGTTGATGTGACAGGACCATGACAGGTCCTGCGTGATGTGAACACCGGTCTCTTGTTGGACTACAGACACTCCTAGATTGATGGATGGAAGATTGTTAATATGTATTGCACAAACAAACAGCAGCAATGCTTATGTAAGAATAAGGACATGTACCCCTAATGCATCAGGTGATGTTTTCTTTACTGCAGGTGAAACTGTTAAGGTTGAACTCATACAACTGATCCCACCAGGTAAATGTTTTTTTCTTTATGCCACTTGATACTGAATGTTACTTTCAGGAACAAAAAATTGACTTTCATCGCTCTCAAAAATGGTAATTGAGATCAATACAAGTATAGCTAGGTATAATGTAGGTCATTTCTCCTTGCTTGCAGTTGGGGAAGTGTTGGCCACATATGAGGACGATGCTAGAAGTTTTCTTTTTCCAGAGCCTAAGCTGGTGCCTTCTTTTTCTGGAGAAGATCGTGAAGTGCTAATGACAAGAGACCCCAGTTTTCCTGTAGGCTAAACAATGGCTATAATTTTGCTCTTAAAATTAAAACATTTCATGAAATAACACGGGATTATTTGGTTTCCTTTAATTACTCGTTAATTACTAGTGACATGCTCTGATGTTCATCCAAGTAAAACACCATCACACACATTCTTATCTTACTAACTTATCTTAAATCCCATTGACTTAATTATTAATGCTGCTAAATAATGCTATAAATCAAACCATAAGCTTGATATTAGTTTACGTAGAATTCATTTGTTATTCTAATTAAGATGAAAATGAAAATTGACATGTATTTTGTGTAATAACAGCATTACTGAGTCTTTCCTCATAGGGTATTTCACCAAGGTTAGAGTTCTCCACCAGGACGAAAATCAGCGAGTGCTTTGAGAGGGATCTTTTCCAGTGTGTCCCTGTGGTATAGTTATGCTCTTGTCCAATGTGCATATTCTCTAATAACATCAACTTTGATGTTGTATATTTTTCCCCTTTGTCACTGTTTCCTCATTAATTTCCAGAGAGTTCTAACAAGAAAAAAACCAAAGTCTACCAGACGTCATATTCGCTTCTCTGAACCAAGGGGCCTTAGGAATTCAGCGATCTTGAGGTCCCGGTCCCTCTCCCCATTCAGGAGCTTTGGTTCTAGCAGGAACAACTCTGAAATTGTAAATAGACATGTAAGTCTTGCAAGCTTTTAATACATGAATATTTTATGAATACTACTACTTAAGTATTAAAATAATTACATTTGCTTTTTCTTGTTGTAAAGAGTAGCATCCAGCAGGGGGCACAACGTCCTTTACAGCTGATGTTAGGGAAATAATGTCCATTTCAAAAATAAAATTTACGTGGGTTGGTTGTGATTATTATATATTAAGTGTTATATTCAATAGTACAAAGCGAAATAGCACTTGCTTTTGCACAATATGCTATAGAACAGTGACAGTGTGACATTAAGATAATCACCGGCCAGATTAGGAAACGTTACAGTACATCTTGACAACTAGATACAAGACAGGAAATAAATGATAGTGGACCCAGTAGAGCACAATACATACAGCAGACATAAATAATACCTACAGGTCCAACAGTATGAAACATTCTGTAAAACAGTAAAATCAAGTAACTGTGACTGGGGTAGTGTGTTGTGCACTATTATAGTTGTGCATAATTGTCCACATTTAACATTTTCTATGTGTTAGGAGTAAAGTGTCTCTTGTGCTGATCTAATCACAAGTTCTTAACCAGCAAAGAAAAATTTGGGGTTCAAAGTAAGGGCTATGTGTCTGTGCTTGTGAAATACAGTA
The DNA here is from genome assembly GCA_030522415.1 of Channallabes apus. NCBI lineage: Eukaryota > Metazoa > Chordata > Actinopteri > Siluriformes > Clariidae > Channallabes > Channallabes apus. Next base: position 25,180,587 of record CM060108.1, on the reverse strand, counting down.
GAAAGTGAAGCAAACATTTCTCTCTGCTTTTTTGTAATACTTTTGGAGAAAATTCAAAGTAGACTAATCATGGAATTTTATCAAGTTGCTTTAAGGGACACATGACAGAACTGTATGTTTTCTGTGGTTAAACAATTAAGTAATGGCTTGTCGTCATTGTCGGTTTTACAATTAACTTTAACAATCTGCAAAATAGAATCCCTTTGTGAACAAGTCCTGACACATCAATGAACCTTCTGTTTGTTCATTAATTTAGCTCCCTGATGATAACCCTTCAGACACAGATGATCTCCTTGGCAACACAGAGGATCCATCCCAGGATAATCACCCTTTGGGATATAAGGGATCTCCCGACTCAGTTGCACTAAGCCACTCCATAATGAAATACCCAAAGCTGAACAGGTTTGCATGTTTGTGTGTTTTTAATGTGCTTGCATATCATCATATCTTTCTTTTCAAATATAGCTACTTTTCTTTTAGCAATATTTTGCATGATATCAGGTTGTACTCCTTTTGTCCGTTCAGATTTTCCACTCCTGGAGTGGAACATTTGGATTTGAGATACGACATAATAGATCAGAATTTCAGCTTTAATATCCTGATTTTTATATCCAGATATGTTAAACAACTTAGAACTTGACACATTTTATGTCCTAAGGAAGGTTGAGCTCAAGTAATCAAAAACAGTATATCATGCAGTTGGCATTCTGTTTATTATAGCCCAGGTGTTTCTGTTATTTAAACTATAAATAATTCTGAAGTTCTAGAGAAATTGGACAAGCATTGGGTATAGGCAGTCCAACAATTTAAAATTTCCTGGAAAAATGAAGCAATAGTGTACTAAGAATCAGACATCAAATAAGTAAGGAAAACAACATCATCTCATGACACAAACATTGTGAGAACTGTAAAGAAGAACCTAAAAATAGCATTCAGTGACATAATTAACAATTTCCAAAGGGCATGTGTAAAGTATTTAATGTGATATTATCATAATCCACCATTTAAAACAAGACTTATTGAGGTCATATCACAAGATGCAAACCACAAATAAGAACAGCATCACTAATTCTTATTAGAATATAACAAATTTACAGAGAAATATATCAAATCTAATTGGAAGACACTTCATCATGCTGTAAGACAGTGGCCTAAAACCCAACAAAATCATAAGACAAAAAAGTGAAACGTACAAATGAGCATTAACTTCATGAAAAGGATAAATAAGAGCGAAATCCCCCAAAACCAAGAACAACTGAAAGAAACAAGCCTGGAGCAACAAGCTGTAAAAAGAAGATTTTAAGAGCTTGGTGATGTCAGTGTTCACCGGCTTGATGCAGGCATTAATTATTATTAATTAATTAACAGTTATCAATTAAGGGGTATTCCAGGCAAAGAATACTTGACCAAATATGAAATTGAATATGACTTAAGACTAAGAAAACCTAGGTGGTTATCAGGAACAGAGTGGTGTGCCACCAAAGGTGCCTTCCTCTAGGTTGTAAATGTGTGAATAAATGCTGAAATTCTGATCTCTCATCTCATATTAATCTTCGTTAAACCTAACTGTTTTTATTATGAAGCAAAAAAGGTCCTGTTCCAATACTTTCGAAGGGAATTGTATAAACAGTTGTTGCCTCTTTTTGGCTTGACTTTAATAAAAGAAATGGACAGCTTTACCTTCTTACTGATAAAAAGCAGATATACAAAAGATTAAAAAATAATGAATTATGGCGTCCATCCTGAAAACCTCAGCATATGAACATTGATATATTTTTTCTTTGTTAAATGACCAATTTTTTTAATCTGTTTAATATTAGGCTAAGAATATGTGAAGCCTCTGCCATGAAGTCTTGGCTAATTAGCCTGTTAATATGAAAATAATTGCCTTGCCGTCATAAATTTGTTAAATATTGCGTGTTTATTTTTTGCAGTTCTTTCCTGCAAACCCTGAATTCTTGGGAATTGGTTCAGGAGCGAGTGCGCCATCTCCTCACCTCTCCCCAAGCTGTTCACAGACTTGCCTATGTGAGTAACACACATTAACACGTTCAGATGCCACATCTGTGCTATGTTACAGTACATATTCTTTTCCCTCTGATGGCAGGGTGCTACGAAGTCTGAAAGAGATGAAGTGTTAGAACGCAGGTCGATATCACAACCCCTCAACTTTCTGAAAACAAAGGTACTGTAAATGGTTGTCTAATACTTAAATATGTACACTGATCAGCCATAACATTAAAACCACTGACAGCTGAAAGATATTGATTATACAGTGACTTGCAAAAGTATTCGGTCACCTTGAACTTTTCCACATTTTGTCACATTATAGCCACAAACATGAATCAATTTTATTGGAATTCCACGTGAAAGACCAATACAAAGTGGTGTACACGTGAGAAGTGGAACGAAAATCATACATGATTCCAAACATATTTTACAAATAAATAACTAAAAAGTGGGGTGTGCTTAATTATTCAGCCCCCTGAGTCAATACTTTGTAGAACCACCTTTTGCTGCAATTACAGCTGCCAGTCTTTTAGGTTATGTCTCTACAAGCTCTGCACATCTAGAGACTGAAATCCTTGTCCATTCTTCTTTGCAAAACAGCTCCAGCTCAGTCAGATTAGATGGACAGCGTTTGTGAACAGCAGTTTTCAGATCTTGCCACAGATTCTCGATTGGATTTAGATTTGGACTTTGACTCGGCCATTCTAACACATGGATATGTTTTGTTTTAAACCATTCCATTGTTGCCCTGGCTTTATGTTTAGGGTCGTTGTCCTGCTGGAAGGTGAACCTCCGCCCCAGTCTCAAGTCTTTTGCAGACTCCAAGAGGTTTTCTTCCAAGATTGCCCTGTATTTGGCTCCATCCATCTTCCCATCAACTCTGACCAGCTTCCCTGTCCCTGCTGAAGAGAAGCACCCCCAGAGCATGATGCTGCCACCACCATATTTGACAGTGGGGATGGTGTGTTCAGAGTGATGTGCAGTGTTAGCTTTCCGCCACACATAGCGTTTTGCATTTTGGCCAAAAAGTTCCATTTTGGTCTCATCTGACCAGAGCACCTTCTTCCACATGTTTGCTGTGTCCCCCACATGGCTTGTGGCAAACTGCAAACGGGACTCCTTATGGTTTTCTGTTAACAATGGCTTTCTTCTTGCCACACTTCCATAAAGGCCAACTTTGTGCAGTGCACGACTAATAGTTGTCCTATGGACAGATTCCCCCACCTGAGCTGTAGATCTCTGCAGCTCGTCAAGAGTCACCATGGGCCTCTTGGCTGCATTTCTGATCAGCTCTCTCCTTGTTCGGCCTGTGAGTTTAGGTGGACGGCCTTGTCTTGGTAGGTTTAAAGTTGTGCCATACTCCTTCCATTTCTGAATGATCGCGTGAACAGTGCTCCATGAGATGTTCAAGGCTTTGGAAATCTTTTTGTAGCCTAAGCCTGCTTTAAATTTCTCAATAACTTTATCCCTGACCTGTCTGGTGTGTTCTTTGGACTTCATGGTGTTGTTGCTCCCAACCTCTGAGGCCGTCACAGAGCAGCTGTATTTGTACTGACATTAGATTACACACAGGTGCATTCCATTTAGTCATTAGCACTCATCAGGCAATGTCTATGGGCAACTGACTGCACTCAGACCAAAGGGGGCTGAATAATTACACACACCCCACTTAGTGCAGTTATTTATTTGTAAAAAATGTTTGGAATCATGTATGATTTTCTTTCCACTTCTCACGTGTACACCACTTTGTATTGGTCTTTCACGTGGAATTCCAATAAAATTGATTCATGTTTGTGGCTGTAATGTGACAAAATGTGGAAAAGTTCAAGGGGGCCGAATACTTTTGCAAGCCACTGTATATACTGGGGCAAGTAAGCGTTCAGTTCTTGATGTGTTAGAAGGAGGACAAATGAGCAAGTATAAAATTCTGAGTGAGTTTGACAAGGTGTTCAGTGTTTCAGTGTTGTGTTAGTTACTTATAAAAGTAATAATTTACAATTACTTGTTACCTTTCACTAAAAGTAATATATTTCTATTACTCAGTAATGTGTTACTTTTAAATTTGCTATCTCTTTTGAAAAGAAAAGTTTTTTATTTACCCAATATGAGTCAGGATGGGGCGGCACGGTTGTGTAGTGGTTAGCACTGTCGCCTTGCAATTCCAGGGTCCGTTTTCGATTCCTGGCCAGGCTCAATCCGTCTCTGTGCGCGTGGAGTTTGCATGTTCTCCCCGTGCTTGGTGGGTTTCCTCCGGGTACTCCGGTTTCCTCCCACAGTACAAAGACAGTTAGATTAGGTTGATTGGCATTCCCAAATTACCAGTAGTGTCTGAATGAGTGTGATGTGTGATGGATTGGCACCCTGTCCAGGGTGTACCCCGCCTCGTGCCCTAAGCCTCCTGTGATAGGCTCCCGGTCCCTGTGACCCTGAATACAGGATAAAGCGTTACAGAAGATGAGTGAGTGAGCTAGTGAGTGAGAGTCAGGATGGCGGCAACAGCACACGAGGGTGGATGCAGTGGTGATGCAGGAGCAGCTGTGGAGTTCTACCAAAACATTTACATTGGTTGTAGCCATGCTAATATCTTGGTCAGAGCTGGTTTAGTGGTACAAGGGGGACTGATTGAATATTTAAGCAGACTGTTTTAATGTTTATAATCACCTTCACAAGAATGCATCAATATTAAAACATTTTCTATTATAAAATATTATACAATTACATTAAATATACTTTACATGATCATAATCAGTTTATTAAATCAGTTCAGTAAGCTATCTCCGAATGAAATGTTCTGTTGCTTTTTAAGGTGGATACCTGAAGACTGTTTTTTCTTTCTTCTTCTTGAAGCACCCAAAGATGTGAAGGTGTTCTGAAGGTTCAACACTGTTTAAGTGTGAATTCTTTAACATATCATTCAGGGGGTGTGCACTTGTGTGAGAATATGAGAATAAATCATTAACATGTGGTGTTCAACTTGTCTGTGATGGTCAATTGATTTATCAGTGTACACAGTGTTCAATGGCAAAAACTAAAAAAAAAAAGTGAAGAAAAAATTAATAATAAAATAAATAAATAAAATTGCAAGAAAAAATGTGACAGAACGTACTTAAAGTAATAATATTTTGTTATTTAATAACATATGCAGTTCATTAATTGAATTCAGTATGAAGAGAGAAAGAGAGATAGGTGCCTGAATCAGCAAAATTCAGGTGTGTCACTCACAAAGCCATTAATAAGCAATGATGTGTACATCTCTATCTAATGTTGCTGCATAGAATAATAACTCAATGTTTTGTATGTTATACACAGATTGTATTTTTTTTGGCAAATATTCAACTAGTGGCGGCGCGGTGGTGTAGTGGTTAGCACTGTCGCCTTGCACCTCCAGGGTCTGGGTTCGAGTCCCGGCCAGGCTCGATTCCCGTCTCTGTGTGCATGGAGTTTGCATGTTCTCCCCGTGCTTGGTGGGTTTCCTCCGGGTACTCCGGTTTCCTCCCACAGTCCAAAGATATGCAGGTTAGGCTAATTGGCGTTCCTAAATTGCCCGTAGTGTGTGATTGGGTGTGTGAGAGTGTGTATGTGTGTGTGCCCTGCGATGGATTGGCACCCTGTCCAGGGTGTACCCCGCCTAGTGCCCGAAGACCCCTGGGATAGGCTCCAGGTCCCCCGCGACCCTGAACACAGGATTAAGCGGTATAGAAAATGAATGAATGAATGAATGAAATATTCAACTATATAAATTTATGAAATAGCATTCTGTGTATAACATACAAACCATTGAGTTATTACTCTATGCAGTAAAAACAGATTACTAAAGCATTTCTAAAGCAGATTTTTGCTGGTTCATGATAAGTTATGCATTTTAGAGATGATTTTTTATAAAAAATTAAAGGGGGCTCAGTGGATAGCACTGTCACCTCTCACATCCAGGGCTAGGGGTTCGATTTATTTACTATGTGTGTTTCTCCAGGTATTGTGTTTTCTCCCACAATCCAAAGACATGTTGTAGGGTGACTAGCGTTTCCAAAATCCATGTGATTTTTGTATGTGTATATATTTGTGTGTGCTTATTAAATAATCATTAAATCAAGGAATAAAAAAACAGAGTATACACACAGATTTTATGTATTTTATTCATCTATAGTTACATAACATGTTGAGATATACAAGTAAGCTAACGGACTGTAATTGATTGAGACGTTGACAAAAATGTGCTTTGAACAGCCTATACAGTGTAAATTCTGGATCACCATAGCTGACTATAAATCAGCCATATCATCTAAACAATGATATTTTCTCTGCCTGGCTCACGAATCCAAAGTTGTATGTGAAAATCATGTAATAACAAAATAATTTGATTGGCACTAATATAGTAAACCTACATCAAATGTAGTCACATTGATGGGAATATTTAATAACACTTTGTATTCTCTCTGCACCTGCGCAAACTGTCTCACTTTACACACTTTTTCTACCAATTAGGAAAATGAACTATTCGGAAAAAGGATAAGAATGGCTCCTCTCATTGAGATTCTTAGAAAGTCAGCGGTGCTCCTTGGTTATAGCATGCTTTGTATGCATGGGAGAAGGAGTCCATTTGCCTTCATCCTCCCAGATCGATGGCATTATCATGCGATAATGGCACAGTAAAATAGCTACTGAGAGGAAAATGAAATGATCCAGGATTCATTCATTCTTCGAAGGCCACATCTGAGGTGTTCATCATATTGCTTCATGCAATACTTCATTAAATATTTATAGCTTCCTTCATACGAAAACATTTAATTTGGCACAAGTTAGAGATCTAAGATGCTCGTAGCTTATGTTTCAATGACAGGTGTTCAGGTAAGATTAATGGTTTAAGGGAGAGATGCTAAAAAGTAACCCACTAAAAGCCAATTACAAGGCTGAGCAGTACCATATTGCTTTTTAACACTACAGGTCATATATAGAATAGTTTTGTTAAGGTCATGCACTTTGTTGCAGTACATACACTATACACAAATCTGCTTTGTTGGCACAGTAAAAATCACGCATATTAACATACTTCTAAAGCAGAACAGGTTTCTGAGCATTTACATGAACAATTGTTAGTATTAAACCATTAAAAACCACAACGCAGGTAAGAAAAATGTTTAAAAAGTGCCTTTGCATATCTCTTAGCAACAGGACAACACATTTTGGAAGCACTCACATCATTTTTCTCCCCTCCATTCCATGAATAACTTGGCACAAAGAAAGTAGTAGATTCAGCACAGTAATAGGGCAAATTTGGGGAGAGAACAGTAATGACAGCTACTGACAATGTCTGCATTTGAACATGTTCTCTGGAATGAGCCTCCCCCCTTGTAATGGCACTGATTTATTCTTTTTTTTTTTATACCTCTGAACTCTTCTAGAGAATTCAAAAATTAATTCCATTCCATCAGTCATAACTGACTTGGGACTAAAACTGTGAGGTCTCTGTAAAGGAAATCGCATCACTTTTGTCCACAGTGAAGCCGCCATTGACGTAGGATTTCTTCTCGCACTCTTCATCATCCAGAGTTGTTTCGAGGGCGAACGGATTGGCCACATCTACATCAGAGGTAAGGTCCATCCTTTCCAACTCGTGCTTTGAGAGCTTCTGGACAATTCCAGCACCAAAGGCATCCCCCAGCACGTTGATCATAGTGCGGAATCGATCACTAAACAAAAGAGTTCAAGGGAAACAATATAAGTTTCTTAATGACTACTTTGTTGTTGACAACATACAAACTGAAAAACAATAATGAAAAGAATGTTTAGTGCACGTAGATCTATCTGATTTGTGTTAGTTTTAAGCAGATTCTCCTTAATATTTATAGGCTTTGGTGGTGTCCTGTTTCCTTGCTGTTTCTTAAAAATGCTAACTTTCCAGTCCAGGCCACACGAGTATACCCTTCCTCTCAGAGCCCGGGGTATTAAGCTCTAATTTCCCCCTCAGATGGCAACATCGTCTGAGGATTAGGAAAGGTCGGCATTCATGTGGTCCATTAAACCACCTAATGCCAGCCTCTAAGCCCTAACCTGAATTAACACCCTCCCTCACACACTCCCTCTATACTAAAGGGCACGAGATGCACAAATTCTGTGAGGGACAAGAAAAATCCACCAAGCCTGACTAGTTTTTCCTGACAGCAAGTCTCCATAATTACTGATTTGTAGTCATCTGTGTTGGAGTAAAACAAAAAACTAAATTATTAGCATTGGATTACAAAATCCCCAAAAATATATCCAAATATTTTTTGCCCACACGACTGGCTGATTGGATAATAGCAGGAATGTACAGGCGTATTTATATTGCATATGTGAAAATTTGTAGGTGTTTTTCAAGATGTTGACAGTGAGTGGACATTGCCTAATGAATGGGAAATGAGACATTAATGAGACATTAAATATTATATAACACAAATCAATCTATTTTGATTTTTAATTATTTCAGTGACCTGGAAGACTGAAAACATAATGTACCTAACATGTTTTCTACAACTCCCTGCACATCATGTGTATCCACCCACTGTTCTGATTTAATGATGTTGTCTTTTCTGATGGCTGTTCAAATTAATCGCAATCTGATTCTGATTAGTAATTCAGATACGCACATGAGCCAATCAACAGCCACAATGAGGGTGACATCACTGGCAGGAAGGCCCACTGCTGTCAGCACGATCACCATGGTTACCAGTCCAGCATTAGGAACTCCAGCTGCTCCGATGCTGGCTACTGTTGCCGTAATACTGCAGAGGTAGCATTAATTAAATACTGCTGAGTCTACTGGTTTAGAAAAACAATACAAATGTTTCAAATAAATAACTATTGCATTAAAATGCCCAGTAACCAAGGTCAGTTAAGAGTGCAAAGCTACACGCTGAAGTTCTTTCCAGATGTGAATGGAATTTGCTCTATACTTACCTAATTGTCACTATTTGTCCCACATCAAGGTCAAGACCATTTAACTGGGCAATAAATATGGCCGCCACTGCCTCATAAAGTGCTGTACCGTCCATGTTAATGGTGGCCCCCACTGGAAGGACAAACCTCGTGATCCGCTTGTCAATCCTATTATTTTCCTCTGCACATCGGAAGGTGACTGGTAAGGTTGCAGAGCTAAAGGAAATCAAGTTTGATATTTAATTCAATAATTCTGTCTCACTTTACAGTTTAGAATATTTTCACTTATAGTAAATCTCTAACTTTAATATATCACAAATATAACCATAGAGATCAAAATAACTTTATTTGTTCCCACAAAGTATTAAAAACAGGTTAAGCTATATTATTACATTAAACACTACACACTGTCCCTATCCACCCACTCATTCTCGTCTGCAAATGTATGCACTCAAATCCTGGTGACAGGAATATGACAACTTGGTAGCTGATTGTGTTACACATCAGCCTTACCTTCTTGACAGTTTAACCTTTGATTAGCACTTACATTTCACACCGTTGAGACACAGTGGAACACATTAGAAGCTGAGACTCACCTTGAGGAGATCATTAAAGCTGTTACCAAAGCTTGTGCCATTCCCAGAGCAAACGTGAAGGGATTCTTTCTTACAAAAATGAAGTAGATCAGGGGTAGAAAAATAATGGCATGGATGGCAAGTCTGTAAAATCAGAAATGGTATATATAATTATTGAGCATTTTTGTGTCAGTGTAGGATAAATTATGTATTTGCATTTTTTTTTATTTTCATGTTAAGTAATGGAACACATTTAAAAATGTTCCACAAGTTCATCACAACACTGGCAATTAATATTATATTGTACCAAGCAGTGATATCTCGTGAGGAGGTTTGGGGCATGGTTGGCTTTCCAATTATTTGCAAAGTACTTTCACAGCATATTTGGCAAACCATGTCATGTGCACAGAGGCTTTAACAAGCTGAAAGTGGTTTAGTTTCCTTTGCTCCAATGAAGTAAAATCATAATGCTACAGGAATAAGAGACATTGTAGATGCAACTTTGTTGCAAAAATTGTGGGTCAGACCAAAAGTTGTGGGTTTGAGGATATATTTCCATATTGTACAGGATAAAGACTGTACAATATGGAAATGTCTTTAGCACTTTATATTATTTATACAAATTTTGTCGAATACATTTCAGCTTGTGGACTTGGTATTAAACATTTTAAGGTTTTCTGAAGTTCTGTTTAATTCTACCTCATGGTAAATATAAAACCAAAAACTTGGTGTCAAATACATCAGTTTAAACATAGACACTGATTATAATTCACATCTTGTCAGGGTTTTGGGATCTTTTGTGTGTCCAATCCCAGTTAGCATCTTCCCAACCACTTCCAAGTAGTCAAACAAAAAGACCACTTTGAAGTGGTTGGGAAGATGCTATATATATATACATGCACACACACATGCACTGGACATATAGTATATATCTCTATATATCTCTCTCTCTCTCTCTCTCTCTCTCTCTCTCTCTCTATATATATATATATATATATATATATATATATATATATATATATATATATATATATATATATATGTACTATATATAGTTATATAGCTAACTAATAAGTCATGCTCGGAAGCAAGTCATTGTACAGTGGATTAGGGAGGAGTGTTCACTTTTACCCTACAATTTTAACAAGGTCATGATAACACCTTATTTATCTACCCAACCATGTGAGAATCGAGATGTTCTTGGTATGACTCAGCTGCAGCAGTTCTCTAGCCTCTTCTTTTCCACTTGAGTTAGCTGCAGCTACAGAATCTCCTCACGGCTGTTGGGTCAGCAGCATTATTCATGTCATTGAAAATTTAGGGGAGCGTACACCCATCGAAAGGTCTTATTACTGTATCTGCAGGTTGAGCAATTTTAGAAGTCCTTGGTTCTTATCTGGTCAGGGACAGGGCCAGCCAATATAACACAATATTGTGGATGAAACGGCTACCGTGACTGCAGTAGTAAATCCACTTCACTGACAATCAATAAAGGAATGTTAGGATTTCAGCAGATACTCACCCACTAAGCACAGTCACCATATACAGGCCCATTTTCCTGAAGATATCCCAGTCCTCTACCTCAATTATCTTAGCCGCAATCAGAAATAGAATACCCACTGGCATGTAGCTACAAGGATGAAAAAAAACAATAATTTCATCAGAACTTAAGATGTTTGATAAAATTATTTATTATTATTATTATTATTATTATTATTATTATTATATACCATAGAATAACACATTAAAGAAAAAAATGCACTAACCACATAATGATGTGTACCAATCTCATAGTGGCCTCATTCAGGGCATCAAAGAACTCCAGCAGGATACGTCCCCGTTCTCCCATTTTGCCAATCACCAGCCCAAATGCAACACAAAACACAATAAGGCCAAGAACATTGATGCCGTCTGTGTACATGCCCACGATAGTGTAGTCTTTGGTCAGGTTCTGTTAAACATAGGCAGAAAGACAGCTATATTATGGGTGCTAATGCGAGAAACAATATTCCCTTGTAACTGAAGTCTTTCATCTATGTTACGTTACTACAAAGATTTGTTAATAAAACTATATTTGGGGAAAATGCTATTTTCTCCTTTACCTGTGCAACAGTTGCCAATATGTTGGTTAAAGGTGGGAATGTTGTTGTAACCAAATTGCTGTCGTTTGAAACAGGCAATTCTATCTCCTTGCGCTGGGTCTTGTACTGAAGGAGACGTATAGAAGGTTACATAGTTCCATCCATCCATCCATCCATCCATCCATCCATCTATTCATTCATGAGACAATTTACCTGCTGAAAACATGCCTGCACAAGATTCTCTGGAAACATGTTCCTAGTAAAATAAAAAGGACCCGAGTTAAGTTTTCATATAACATTTTATTTCAGACTAGTATTAAATAGAGATGGCAGCAATAAGAATAACCAGGATCCATATCCTGGCCAGCACCAGCAACATACATACATACTGTACATAAATACATACATACAGACAGACAGACAGACAGACAGACAGACAATTAAATAAAATACATATAAAATAGTGAATCTGATAGCAGAGAAAGGAAGGAGAAGATAATTTCTGGTCTTGTAATTAATATGGCCTGAACTATCAAATGATGAGAATATGAGAATGTAAGGCTGGCTTAAAGAACTCATGTCATAACAACAAAAGTCACAGAGCTTATTTATGTTTAGTAATTTTAAATGAAAAATTGATATCAGATGACACCCAAGTTTTCAGCATCAGTACCAGAAAAGAAAAAGAGACCCCATCTCCAATCAGACATACAATCAGATAATGCAATTGTCATTAAACATGAGAAATTCTCAAATAACGGGAAACTATTTACCTGATAAGATCCAACAGAGTGTCAGCAGTAGTGACATTTGGAGTGGATCCAGCCCGGTCAATGTTGTCTGCTGTCTGAGAGACTCCAGGTTTAATAGTTGTTACCAAGATTATACCTGTTGGGAATATTACAGTTTGAAGTGATGTGTTTTAATGTAGAAGATATTTTCTACATCATTATCATCAAGCAGGTTGTGTTCTTGTTCCTCACCAAGAATGACAGCTATGATCGTTGTGGAGAAATAGTAGACGACTGCACGGAGTCCGATGCGGCCTGACACTTCTGAATCCAGAGCTGCTACTCCTGCAGAAAGGAAAAGGGTTTATTGTCAGTTTTTATTACCAGTTATACAGTTAATTTATTGCCATTAATTTCAATAATAACTCCTGATAATAAATAAATGAAAAAATGTGCAACACAGATTTATTTGCAAACTAAGGAGAAATATGTTGGATTGGATTTTTGCATATTTTGACTATGATTATTTAAAGCAAGCCCATTGATTAACGTTTTTGTAATTGGTCTGTATTCTTTTTGAACATTGCGGGACCAAATTACCAACAAGGTTCATTAACACCTACTGTACATTTGTATTTGCATTTATGGAATTTATCAGACGTCTCTATTGTCCCGTTTAAATTCCTCCCAGTACTGGTTCCCTTTGAGTCTCATCAAACCCTGTTGGGTAGGTTAAAGGACAAATGAATCCTATGAGAATGATTAAGATGCTCCAAGCATTATTTGTTTTAAAGATCCATACATCACATACTGGATAATGCAAAACTAGGATAATGATCAACAAACACTATATTACTAGCTCAACTTGCTCGTAATGCACAGTTGAACTAGAATATGTAAATTTGCTGCCACAACATGCTGATTAGGGTTTTTTTTGCCACTAATTACACTCTAACTCTTTGGAAAACTAATATTATACTAAATATGGAACTACCATATGAAATACTACAGTGTACTAATGCTTACTACATTATAGAGCACTACTGCAGAGACTAGTAACTTACTTAGCAGTGTATTTTAAAACGTACACCACCTCCATAAAAAAAGTAACTCCATCTAAACTGGAAGCTGTAATGACAATTTCACTGTGGTTAAAGCTACACAACAACCACAAATACCACTTGAACACAAACAATTAATTAATATAAAAAGACTGAAATTCCATTTAGGTTTAAAATTCCAGATATATACATATGTTCCACAGTTTTTCGTTTGGGATGAGAATTTAAAATGCATTTCTAGACCTATAATACTTATGTGTTTTAAAGATTAATCAAGATTAATCTTCCACAGTATTTTCATGAAACAAACCTAGGTACTTAAGCAATATCACACGAGAAGGTTTGCTATTGCATTTAGGCATTTGGCAGATGCTCTTATCCAGAGCGACTTTTATCTCATTATACATCTGAGTATATGAGGGTTAAGGGCCTTGCTCAAGGGCCCAACACTGGCAACTTGGTGGTTGTGGGGTTTGAACCTGGGATTTTCCGAACTGTAGTCCAATGCCTTAACCATTGAGCGACCCCAGGCTGTACTGAACATTAGTGATGGGTCGTTTATGAAGATATGATGGTGAGCGGCTCATTCTGTTTATCATAACATATCTTTAGCTGCATTGTAATATTAATCCATTACTGAAACTAGAGGCAAAATCTGTGTATGTAGATGTGTTGGGGGGTCTGTATATTGAAAATGTAACATTTTATTTTATTTCTGATCAAAGTAACGAAATGAACTAAATGACTCAAAAAAAGATTAGTTCATTTTGATAAACGAGATTCAAAGAATCGAGTCACTAAAATGATTCAAACTCCCCATCACTAATGAACATCAGTATTTATGTTATGAGGTTGTAGACACGTTGGTGAAGGTTCTGGGGTTATATCCCAAATAACGTTAAATGGAAAGCACTAGGGTGTACAATCCCGTGTTCCTCAGAACAAGTAGGGCCTTCGATCAAGAGTTCAAGATTTATTTGGGATTCAGGCTTGTGTTAGAAGCTAGTTAGCCTTGTAGCTCGTGTTTGCCAGAAATAAAACAACATGGACGGTTTAGAGGCAGCTCAGAACAGCTTAGACAAAATGTCGTTTAAGATATACATAACATTATTAAATGTGGCTTTTGACAGGTACCTGCTCTCCCCTATTTCCTTCAGTAGACTGCGATAGATCAGCATTTTTTTTCACAGACAGTTAGTGTAATTAATGATTAATTGAACACCTGTAACGCGGTGTGATACAAATAGTTAAACATCCCAGTGTTGTTGTGCTTTACTATCACCACTCATAAAATACATCTCCTCCAATCAGATCACTCGGTCAGAACTACAGTAACTGTTTTGTAATTCTTGATATTTTTTCAAACCTGGAAATAAGCTCCACACCAGCTGAAACATTTTGACTTTTTTTTTTTTTTTTTTTAATAAAACAAAAACGTAGTTTACATAATAGAGGAGGTGGAATTGTTTTAGAAGACCTGTCCGATATTTGCATTACAGTTGTAGATCACTTTGCAGAAAGCACAATTTCATGTGATTACTTCCATTACTTGATACATATATTTTCTTTCCAGTTTTTCCACTGCAAAAAAAGTTCTGATGCATTATCTGTTACAATTATAATAAATACTAGATGGTTACCTGTTATCATGCTGGAGATGATGAGGGGTAAGATTACAAGCTTTAACATTCTCATCAGGAGCTCTCCAGGGAAGCCAAAGTATTTCTTATCAAGGTGTGAGAGTGCAGCATACTCCCTTACTAACACACCTAGGCCTATTCCTGTAAGCAGAATGTGAGACACAAACACACACACACACACACAGAATTTCTTATTAATTACTAGTAAAATTCCAAGCAAGCATTACTACATTTTATCTGGTAGTGCTTGCTTGGAATTGTATCTGGTTGATAAGAGAATAATCACTTCAGGAGACAACTATTTTTTGAGGGGCTGTTCAAATCCCACATATACTGTTAATGAGAAAATCTTTTACAATGTTCGTACAATTTATTGAGAGCAAAGTCATCAGATGTGCACACAGCTCTTTCCCCAGACAACACTGTTGCTACTTTATCAGTAAAATGCGCACAGAAATAATTACAAGTTCTGTTTAATGACTCATGCTGAAGCTTGGGATGATAAATGGTTATGTGAATGAGTTTCCTACACTGAATTAAGGTCACACTGATGAAAAACTGGGAAATTCCTGTCCTTGCATTAAACATTTTGACAACACAAATGAGTAACTTTGAGCTACTGAATGAAATGGTTTGGTAATGAAACACCACAAGGACTTCTCCAAATGTAAATAGCATTATCGTGGTGGAATTAGGCTAACTGCATAATCCCTGCATATGAAATTATGACACTTGATTTGCCTGCCATATATTGCTGATAATATTATGTGGTGCATTATGACAGGAATTTTACATTTTAGAACCATATGTGACATTTATGCTCCTTGTAAACAACACTTCATTGTTTTTGGTTATAATGATCAATTGTAATCATGAGAAACTCCCTATGAAATCAGTCATTATTATTAATGAAGTGTTAGAAATGCTAAAATGTTGCTTGATCTCAAGTTATGACATTGAAAATCTCCAATCCAGTGATTTTTATTTTTATTACTGCACAGATGAACTATAAATCCTTTGCCGCCCATAAACAAGACTGAGTTGCTGCATGTTTTTACAACCTGAACTCAGCATACATTCTCATTTACAGTACATGAAGTTTGCTTAAAATTTTATGATATTTGAGGAAAACAATGACATAGCAGGAAGCATCGGTGCCTCACAGGGTCCCTAAATTGTTTCTGATCTCATTTGTATAATGTGTGTCTGATTCCTTCACGTTCAAAATTTAATTCCAAAAACATGCAAGTAGACTGGAAACCTATTGTATGTCCTGTTAATGATTGGCATCCCATACACGGTGTATTCTAGTCCCCAAGGTGTTTCTGGGATTAGACTTTAGAGCTACCATAACCCTGATCAGAATAAAAGCATGACAATTTGAACAATCTTTAATATACTGTACACACCTGTGTCTGAGACTGTATGACACACTGATGAATATAAAAAAGCAACACAGAACTAAAAATAGCCGTGGCAGACATATTGAAGCTAGACCTCACTTTGGTCACTTTCATCTCACTTTGTTTAGTGATGCAGAAAAGGTTGAAGTTGGAATTGTAATTTAGAAGTGGTTTGAATCTAAAAGTTTTGCAAATTGATTTGTATGATTCGATTTTTTCAGATACGTTCAGCTATTTTATGAAGCCGTTTCTATTAAACAAAACACTGTTGGCCAAATTTGAGGCAAATATGTGATTAATTAGTCAAAGAATTTATTGAACCTAATGAAACTTCATACTTGTTACCAATATTAGGCTCCATTGCAAAACAAAAGCACATGTTTTAGGGCACCAAACATGTGTAGCTATATTCTGAAAAGCGGGAAACTATTTTCAATTAATTTTTTTATAAACCAATTTGTATTGTTTAATGTATCCTTTATGACTGTTGAATTACCAGCAGTTTGTTGTGCACAGTTTTTTATTCTTAAACTAAGATTTTGGACATTGGGCGTAGACTTTATTGCTTTAAAGCACTCTGTAAGTGAATACCTACAATAAAGAAGCGGCTTAATTGTCAGCTGGGCAATCCAAAAATGCAGAACTGTGCAATAGTATGTCTTTATAGAGCAATCAGCAATTTAGTGGATCTTGCAGTTCACACAGCATGAAATCAGTATAGTATGAATCTTGCATAAAAAAATAAAATAAAAAAAACTTATCTAAATATGCTGTTTACATACAAAACGTATTTTCAAAATGTACAAGATGTATTTTCAGAAAGTAGTTTCAATTTAATCAGACCATATTCATAAATAACCAGAGTCAACTGATGCTAATCATAGTGTTATCTGAGTTGGAAGTATTACTATGTCATTGATAGCAACATACATTATGTTTATCACATGTTTCAGTGGTCACCAAAACTGTGTGAAAAGTTTTTGTTCAGGATGCATGTCAGAATTTAGTAGTAGTAGTAGTAATTTTTTTCCTTATAGAAAAATCATATACATGTGAATGTTCTTTTGAATAGATATAATCACATTTTAAAAACACATTAAGTGTCCTGAAACTGCACCACATTCAAGTAAATCCAACTGAACATGTTAATAATATGTGATCACATATTAAAAGCTATTCAATTCGATTTTATTTCAATAGCACTTTTAACAATGGACATTGTCCCACTAAAAAGCTTTATAGTAATATATCAATTCCAGCTATAAAGCTCAGGCAAACACTCCCTGAAATGACATGAGAAAGAAAGCTTGAGAGGAACCCGACTCATTTTTGTGTTGGTGACATTGGATGGTGAGATTATAAATAATTCCTTTTTTATATCCGTGTGCTGTATAATCATAAAATGTAACTGTGTAATCAGGAAATCAACAGCTTTCAACTGTTAATGAATGAAAAAAAAAACACATAATTACATGTGAAAAATATATGTAAAATACATTAATAAAAAATATGAGCAAACTTTCTACTTTGATGTATCCAAGTAAAAGTGAAAAGCTGGGACAAGTGCATTAGGATTATATAGAGAAATAAAGGTACCATAATTTTTACTCTCAGAACTGTGTTCTGCTATTTTGCACAGTCAAAAGTCCCAGATTGACTTGAACTACAATTAACAATTAACTTTTATTTATATAGACATTTTTAATGAGAGACAAAATCAGATTTACAAATGTCTGGATATAATAATAAATTCCTGATGAACAAGTCAGAGGCAACAGTAACAACAACAAAAAGATACCTGAAACAACATGAGGAAGAAAACTTGAGAGGACTCCAAATGGAATCCATCCATATTCTAGGTGGCACCTGAATCAGATTATAAATCATTATTCTTCCAAGTGTGTACTAAAATATATAGTGTCTTATAATTATATAATGCTGAATTATAGTCTTTGTGATTAGAGCAGAAGTTTTTAGGTATAACTATAAAGTATCCAAGTGAAGTTTTCTGCTGAGACAAGGGTTACTCTTGGGCGTGCACTTCATTGGAAGTGCAATCTTTAGATACAGTAATTCATGTGGGACCTCTCCCATCATGAGAAAGTGAGTCACAAGAGCAAATGATGGAATCATATGGGTCAAAAAATCAATTGTGAAGTGTCAATCATATGTGAAAAAATGATTTATAAATCATGGGTTGAATTTACTGCAAGGGTTTTTATACAATAGCTGTTGGAGGATATATCGCTCCATAGTTGTGCATGAGAGCTGATATTCTAGCTCATTGTTCATGAGAATTTTCAAAGGCTGACCATTAACAGAATAATCAAGACCAGCGCTCTACTGTATGTTAATGTGTGATGAAAAAGACTGTTTTCATTCTCACACCTACAGTAGAGTATAGTCACTCTTCTCTGTGGTGGCCGATAAATGTTTGAACAGCCAAGTGAGACTAGGACACCAGATCTCTCTCGCGCTCTCTCTCTCACTGTCTCTCTTTCTCTCTCACACACGCCCACATACTGAGACCATGTAAAAGCTGAGCAGTGATCAATCATTGATGAAGAACATAACATCCTTGAAATATCAAAAACACCATTGCTGTAAATAGCACAGTGATTATTGCAAAGACTGCGATATAAAGCGACAACAGAAAGACAAAGGAATCATGGTGGAAAATGCCTATGGATGTCTTTTTTCTGAGCATTTTTCAATGACTGTCATCTGTTGAATGATTTCCACATTACAGATGAATAGTACTCCTTTGTAGAGAGATAAAAAGGAGAGATAAAGAGAGAAGGAAAGGGCTGCAGCTGCAGAAGAATGGAGGTGCTCTCTATCACTGCATGCGTGCATGCAGCAGACATAAAAAAAAAAAAAAAAGAAAACCTAAGGGAGACAAAGCAGCTGAAAGATATTGTCATTTCCTGAAAACATGCATCTTATCTGTACAGAGGCACCTGTCCTGCCTTATATTCAGACAGATATATCATGGTGTAGGAGCCTTACCCAGTAGCACAGAGATGATGGTTGCTATGAGAAGCCAGTTCCTCTTCAGCATGCCTTTCACATCCCTGCCTCTCCGCTCCTTCTTGGCCAACATATCCATGCTCATAGTCCAAAAACAAGGCACAAAGGCAAATAATCAACCGAAACGTTACTTGCCACCTCTCTGTAGCTCCAACGTCTCTGTCAAAATAATGCACGGTGATGAGCAACGAGGGAGGTTTATACAAACGCAGCCGGAGCAGCTTTATAAAGGATGCTGCTGTCACTTCCAACAGGGTGGGGGTGGGAGGCAGGAACAGCGAGCGTAAGTGAAGTGTGTGCAAAATGTGTATGCGTGTGTGAAGCTGCTCGGGAGGATTTGGTGCTCATGATAACCTTTGACCAGATATCCCGACTGTTTTGCGTGTTTTGTTGCAGGGTGGTTGCAGATTGCCACCTTTTATGCTGTTGTACAAGTGTGTTCATTACTGCCTTCTCTACATACTTTATGTTTTATTCTGTAGTTTGTAATGTAAATGTTTTTAATAAAATGGTTTTGGTGTTTTTTTTCATGAAATGGTTTTGGTTTTTGGTGTTTAATGTTTGTGACCTGCATCTAACATTGTATGTATAATTTATGAATCATTTGAAATAATATGAATATTATTGTATAATTCTTGTTCATAAGAATATGATCAAAGATAAAGATATAGATCTACTGTATTTATGGACAAGAATTACACAATAACAATCATATGATTTCAAATGATTCATAAATTCCACATGATATATGATAGATAGATAGATAGATAGATAGATAGATAGATAGATAGATACAGTAGATAGATAGATAGATAGATAGATAGATTCAGGGTTACATAAATTACATATGAAATAAAATTAATCACTCTTATGAATTAAAGTTAGAGGTAATCAGGAATTTCAGTTTTTTTAAATTAATTAAAAGTGTCATTTATAGTTCATCCAACCCAATATGGGCCAATTCTGAAGTAATAATTAATAAGATTTTGGGATTTATTTATAAAATTTTTCTCATCTGACAACTCCTGAAAACATTAACAAACAAACAAAAGCTATAAATTGTTGAAATTTTGTAATAATTGACACTGCGTCTTCCATAATGACACCACAGTACAAAACCTTTATGACATTTCTGTTAAACATTAAATAATTTTGCAGTGGTGGCTTTGTTTTTCTGGAGTAAGGTGTGTCAAGGGCTTTAGCAAAACTCCCTTCGTATTAATACAGCTCTGTGTGATAACTGAAAAGGTCTGTAAGTGTCATTGTTTAGGTACATACTAAATATTTATACATAAAATTATAATAATTAATAATTTGTAATGAATAATAAGTAATGAATTTGATAACCATTTTATTTAATGAATAAATCCAAAGCACGTGCTAAGTTTTATTTTGTGGGGCTCCATTTTATAATGCAGTTATCCAAGAGTTTCTCGTTCAGTACCAGCGGTGGTGATATACTATATACTGTGCTGTATACTGCCCCCATGTGTCTTAAATGCTCTCTCACTCACTCAGTCTCTATACTGCTTAGCCTCTACAGGGTTGTGGGAGGCCTGGGGCCTATCCCAGGGGACTCGGGACATGAGGCAGGTTACACCTTGGACGGTGAGCCAGTCTGTTGCAAGGCATGCAGACCCACATACACACTCACACATTCATTCACTCACTAAGGGAAATTTGGCAACATGTTTAGGCTAATGTGCAAACCCAGTCTTTGGAGCAAACCCAGAAAGAAAATGCAAACTACACACACAGCACTCTGTGACAAGTTACAAGTCAAATTTCCTATGTAATTTCCTATGCAATGTATCAAATAATCTTGCTATAATTTACCATGTAATATATAAGATATTTCCTGCTGTAACATCAAATATATAAAAGCATTCAGACAGATATAATTAAGATACACTGTATTCTTAATGCTTAAGCAAATACTTTATATCCTCTGATAATGAAGCTAAGTTTTCAACACTTCCTCATCCCCCAGTTTCCTTCTCTGAGTAGCTGATTGAGTTTTCTGTTTAGCCATTTCTTTTAATATTAACCAGCGGTTAGTCTCTTAACTTGTGTACCAGTTGGCACAGGAATATGCACTTACTGGTCATTTTATCACGCACACCTACGACATTGGTGAATTTGATATGTACGTAATTACTAGGCTGAGCCCATCTGTTGCTATGTACAGTTCATTAGCCCCTTTATTCTCCTTCAGGAGAAATGTTACCTCATATAATGTGTTTACATACAGTATGGGCAATGGTTGCCTATTGGAGAGCCACATCTAGCCTGTAGATGAGTGTGGGCTTTACTGCAGTTACAGTATATGGCAGGATTTTTTGGTCTGTTACAAATAAACAGACAGACATACAAAAATAAATATGAGAAAGGTTGACCTTGACGCAAGAAAAGGTGGAGAAGCAAATATATGAAAATTTAAGGGTTCATTTGCAAAAACAGACTTTTCTCCATTTTTATAGTCATAAATCACAAGTTTTTATTATGCACCCCAGGAAATATTAATCAAATTGATGCAGGGTTGTTTTCATTAAGTAAAATATAACTCATCTGATTTAGGATTCAGAATGTGGCATACATGTGTTACAACTCGTGGCTCCAAGGGAATTGGAAAAGGCTTTATTCAATTTAAACATAATCCCCTAAAAAGAAAAGAAATAACGAAACATAATAATATTCCTGAGTACATCAGAGTCAGTGTGTAGCGCAAGGTGCCTGCATGCAACATTGTAATGTACTGATGGTGTAGTGTAAAAAAGTGTTAAAAGTAACCAAACTCCAACAAAATCAAAGCCCAACAAAAAACCCTGTATGCCTCAACTATCGCTCTTTTAAGGTAGCACTCAGAGCGCAGCGGCAGGTGCATTCAATCTGCAGATTGCCGAAAACATAACTGCCAATCACATCTCATAGGCTCAATGACGGGGCCGTCACACCCCTCCCCATAAGACAGGGAGTCTGCAAAGAAACCGTCAACAAAACATACAAAGATCACATAATATACCATAAAACAATACCAAAGGCAGCTCCCAAAACACACACAAAAAAAAATGCATCATGATGCATTTTAAATGCGTGACAGCGCATCCGCTACCACGTTTTCCGATCCACGAATATGACAAATATCTAAACAAAAAGACAAACAGTGACCAACGGATCATCCTTTGATTTGGGCACTGTAACGAATTAAGAAAAGTTAGAGGGTTGTGATCAGTGTAAATCACAATTGGGATGCTAGAACTAAGGTAAACAGCGAAATATTGCAATGCCCAAATAAGAGCCAAAGCCTCCTTCTCAACAACCTAATAGTGACACTGATACGAATTAAATTTCCTTGAAAAGAAATTTTCAAGGAAAATCACCCCCGATCAACACCTGTCAAGATGGACTAACCTGAGGTGACCAGAAGACGTAGCTTTAGCGGTTAGCGGTAGCGTGGAGGATAAACCCAAACGCGGAAAGAAGCGAGTAGGCAGGATAGCCACGCGATTTAGTCTAAGGACTCTCACAAAAACGGAGCAAGGGAAAAACACAAATTTAACCCGCGTCCTGTAGATACACACACAATAGCAAAAGACAACGGAACCAACTGGTGAGTACTCACGGTTTGCTGAAACGACAACTGGAACTGACATGGGCCGAACTCAATGACTGAGCGGTAAGCCATCGTTTGTTTACCTCTTTTATACTTCCTGGTTTGGCGCCCGTCTTACTTCCGGGTCCTAGTGCCGGGCGCAGATTGAGTGTGCATGACAGTACCCCCCTGTCCAGGACTGGCTCCTGACGGTCCTGGGGTGGAGGATACCCTGTGATGGTAGTCCCGAATTAGCTCAGGGTCGAGGATGAACCGGGCCGGGATCCAAGATCGCTCCTCGGGGCCATAGCCCTCCCAGTCCACCAGGTATTGCGTACCTTTGTCCCGAGGGCGTGAGTCGAGGATTCGGCGCACGGTGTAGGCGGGACCGCCGTCGATGATCCGGGGAGGAGGAGCTGGGGGGGTGGGTGGAATCATGGGTGAGGTGATGAAAGGTTTGAACTGGGATAGGTGGAATACTGGGTGGATCCGGAGCGCCGCAGGCAGCTGGAGCCGGTAGGTGACAGGGTTAATTCTGTGGGTGATGTGGTATGGTCCGATAAATCTGGGGGAAAGCTTCTTTGACTCGGTGTGGAGGTGGAGGTTCTTTGTGGAAAGCCATACCTTGTCACCTACGTGGTATAGTCGTCCTGGAGAATGTCGGCGGCGATGTTGGTGGGTATAGCGGGCATTGGCACGTTGGATGGCCCGGTTGGTCGTAATCCAGAGCCGCCGACATCTGCGGACCAACTGTTGGGCCGACGGTACATCAACCTCCGGCTCTGGGTGGTTGAACACGGAGGGTTGGAAACCGTGGCATACCTCAAATGGGCTTAGGTTGGTGGCAGAGGAGATGTGGAGGTTGTGTGACAACTCCGCCCAGATGAGGTAGCGTGCCCAGGAGCGCTGGCGGTCCGCTACGAAACATCTCAGGTAGCGCTCCAGTTGTTGGTTGGTCCGCTCCGTCTGACCGTTAGTCTGTGGGTGGTATCCGGAGGACAGACTGCAGGTGGAGTCGATCAGACGGCAGAAGGCCTTCCAGAACCGGGCTGTGAACTGGGGCCCTCTGTCCGAGAAACCCGGGGGAACCCATGCAGACGGACTACGTGCTCTAATATCAGTTCTGCGGTCTCCTTTGGTGACGGGAGTCCGGCGAGAGCCACCAGATGCACGGTCTTAGAGAACCGATCCACGATCATGAGGATGGTGTCCTTTCCTTCGGAGGCCGGCAGGCCCGTGATGAAGTCCAGGGCCGTCGAGGGACTGGTAGCGGTTGCAGTTCTCCTGGGGATGGTTGGTTGGTGTTTTTGGCCCTGGCGCACACTGGGCATGCCTGAACAAACTCTTGGATGTCCCTCGTCATGGACGGCCACCAGAAGTCCCGCTGGAGGAATTGGAGGGATCGTCGGGTGCCCGGATGGCCTGAAATTGGGGAGGAATGTCCCCAGTGGAGGACCTCTGGTCTCATCCCCTCGGGCACGAAGAGTCGTCCAGGTGGCACACCTGCCGGTTCGGTCTCTGTACCTCGTGCCTGGCGCACTCTCGTTTCCAGGTCCAGTTGCAGGGGGGCGATGATCTTGGAAGAGGGAAGGACAGACGCGGGGTCCGCCCGGGGAAGGTCCACCTCTAGTTGTCGGGAGAGGGCGTCCGCTTTGGTGTTCTTGGACCCCGGGCGATATGAGAGGTGAAAGTTGTAATTCTCGTAAAATAACGCCCACTGCGCCTGTCGTGGGTTTAGCTGTTTGATGGTTCTGATGGTGATGAGATTCTGGTGGTCCGTCCAGATTATGAATGGCTCACTGACGCCCTGGAGCCAGTGACGCCACTCCTCCAGAGCCCACTTTATGACCAGCAGTTCGCGGTCCCCTACCCCGTATCGCTGCTGAGTGGAGTAAAACTTTCTGGAGAAAAAACCACATGGGTGTAGCTTTTGATCTGGACCTTGTTGCGAGAGGATAGCTCCAGCGCCCACATCTGAAGCATCCACCTCTACAACGAATGGTTTACTGGCATCTGGGTGGTGGAGAATCGGTGCAGTGGTGAAGCGGTGACAAAGTGATCGGAAAGCGGAGACAGCTGCCGGGTTGAGGTGAAAAGGGAGAGAGGAAGGACGGGTCAGAGCGGTTAGGGGGGCGGCAACTGTACTGTAGTCCCGGATAAAGCGACGATAAAAGTTCGCAAACCCGAGAAACCGTTGAAGCTGCTTGAGGGTCTTGGGTAGGGGCCAATGACGCACAACTTCTAGTTTCTGCGGGTCCATGGCCACACCCTGGGGCGAGATGACAAAACCCAGGAACATGGTGGAGCGGTCGTGAAAAGCGCACTTTTCCAACTTACAGTACAGTTGGTGGGCGAGTAATCTCTTTAGAACCGCCCTGACGTGCTGGGTGTGTTCTTCCATGGTGCGTGAATATATCAGAATATCGTCCAGGTAAGCGAATGCCCACTGACCGAGCATGTCCCGAAGGACATCATTGATGAAGTGTTGGAATGCGGCGGGGGCATTGCACAGTCCGAATGGGATGACGAGGGTTTCATAGTGTCCGGTGGGGGTGATGAATGCCGTCTTCCACTCATCGCCCTCTCTGATGCGCACCAAGTTGTAGGCGCTCCGGAGGTCCAACTTCGTAAAGACGGTGGCGCCAGAGAGAGCGTCCAGGGCTGAGTTGGTAAGAGGCAGAGGATGTCGGTTTTTGATGGTGAGGTTGTTGAGCCCCCGATAGTCGACACAAGGGCGAAGTTCACCGCCTCTCTTCTTCACGAAGAAGAACCCCGCGGCGGCAGGTGAGGAGGAGGGCCTGATGGTGCCTTGGCGCAGGGCGTTGTTTACATATTCCTCCATCACCTGGGTCTCGGTGGATGTGAGCGAGTAGAGATGGCCGCGGGGTGGGACCGTACCGGTTTGGAGGTCGATGGCGAGATCGTAGGGACGATGTGGAGGAAGATGGGTGGCTCGTCGTTTGCAGAAGACCTCCGCTAGGTCCCGATACGGCTCTGGGATGGAGTTGGTGTCGACGTCGGGGGCCTCGGACTCCCTAGAGCACGTCCCAGCCGCTGCCTGTAGGCATAGTTCGTTGCAGGTCGCGCCCCACTGGAGGATCCGATTCTGGGTCCAGGAAATTAGAGGGTCATGCTGGAGCAGCCAGGGATGTCCAAGGATGATGGGAGGTGAGGAGATGGAGGTGACGAAAAATTTTAGCTGTTCGTGATGTTGGTCAATGGAGACGGTGATAGATTCGGTCCGGGTGCTGATTGGGCTGGTGGATAGGGGGCGACCGTCTACAGATGTGATACGAACGGGCTCGGATAACGCCTCGAGTTTTACCCCCAGTTTTTTGGCATATGAGGAGTCAATGAAGTTACCTGCTGCCCCGGAGTCGATGAACGCAGCACTTCGGACTCGTTTGTGGCCAACCTGGAGGTGTACCTGAACCGTGAGACGGGAGGAGTTGGTGGTGATGGCGGAGAGACGGAGGTGACCCAGCGAGTGTCTCTCTCCTCTCACCAGGCCTGGGCGTTTCCCGGTCTGAGAGGACAGGTTGCCCGGTGATGTGTGGCTGACCCGAAGTAGGCGCAGAGTCCTTCGCGGAAGCGTCTCTCCCGTTCTGCAGCGGTCAAGGAGGCGCATCCTAGTTGCATGGGTTCCCCGGCTCCTGTGTCAACCATGGCAGGAGGTGGAGAACTGACATGTCCAGGGGTGGAGTAGGTGACGGAGTCTGCGGGTCGTGGAGTGGTGACGGTGAAGGTGGGTACGGGCGGCAGGGTGCGAGGGGCTGGCCTCGGGCGAGAGAGAAGGTGCTGGTCGATCCGGAGAGCGAGTTGGATCAGGCCCTCCAAGGTCGCAGGAAGCTCTCGCCCGGCTAGTTCGTCCTTGATCCGAGAAGCCAGGCCCTCGTAGTAGGACGTCCGGAGCGCTGCATCGCCCCACGTGGTCTGAACGGCGAGGGTGCGAAACTCCGCTGTGTAGCGGCTCACGGGTGATCCTCCCTGCCTCAGGTGGTAGAGTCTGGTGTCGGTCTCCACCTCGCCCGCTGGGTGTTCGAAGGTGAGTCTGAGTTGGTGGGTGAACTCATTGTATGAGTGGGCGGTGTCCGTATCTGCTTGGAGAACTGCCGTGGCCCACTCAGCTGCCTGCCCTTTGAGCAACGAGACGAGAAGAGCAATGCGAAGGCGATCGGTGGAGTACTTGGTGGCATTGAACTCAAACACCAGATCGAGAGCTGTCAGAAATACACTGCACTTCCCATCCGTGCCGTTCCACTTCTCTGGTAGAGAAAGAAAAACATCAGAAGGGGGGGGGGGAGGGGTGATGATGCGGCGCCGCGGCCCCCGCAGCGTGCGATCGAGCAGTGATGCCATCAACAGCTGCACGGAGATCCGCATTCTCCCGCCGGAGCTCAGCGAGAGAAGCGAGATCCCTGGTTAGCTGATTGATTAGCGCGGCATGCTGATCCACAACGTCACAGAGACTCACATAATCCGCTGGGTTCACCGCGGAGGGCTCAAACGCGGAAAGAAGCGAGTAGGCAGGATAGCCACGCGATTTAGTCTAAGGACTCTCACAAAAACGGAGCAAGGGAAAAACACAAATTTAACCCGCGTCCTGTAGATACACACACAATAGCAAAAGACAACGGAACCAACTGGTGAGTACTCACGGTTTGCTGAAACGACAACTGGAACTGACATGGGCCGAACTCAATGACTGAGCGGTAAGCCATCGTTTGTTTACCTCTTTTATACTTCCTGGTTTGGCGCCCGTCTTACTTCCGGGTCCTAGTGCCGGGCGCAGATTGAGTGTGCATGACAACACCGTCCTCATCTGCCTGCTGAAGAACAGCTCCAGAACCTACATTACTGGCATCAACATGCAACGTAAAAGGCTTATCAAAACACAGAGCCAGAAGCACAGGGGCGGAACACAGCAGAGACTTGAGTTTTTTCGAAAGCCGCTTGGCAACTAGATGACCAAGCGAATTTTGTTTTATCCTTGAATAAATCTGTAAGTGATGCCACGTCTGTGGACAAATTACAACAAAAAGATCGGTAGTAACCTACCTTTTTTAGCTGTTGGAGGAGGAAAATCCTGAATAGCTTGAACCTTAGCCTGCACAAGACACACTTTTCCATTCCCCACCACCTTACCAAGATACTGTTGAAGGGATACTGGCCCTTCAACAGTATTTAGCGAACTCACATTTTTCCAGATTGACCCTCAAGGCTTCAGATAAACGCTGCAACACTGCGCGAAGACGTTTTATATGAGATTCCCAACTGTCATATAAACTCATCTTCCCCTCACCCACAGATGCAGATGGCAACATCAAATTAGCAGGTATATAATAAGGTTTTAACAAGTTTACATGGTACACTTTAACTGGCTTCTTTTGGGAAGACGTTATAACTTCATAGTTCGCGTCACTTAATTTACGTTTCACAACAAACGGACCCTCAAATTTGGCCGGAGTACCATAACTTGAGATCCTGAGTCAAAGACTCTATGTTCGATAGTTCAGACATATAATCGCTTCATGTTCTTAAACCCCAAAGCGTAAGATGTCAAATTTTTTGGAGATTCCTCAACTTTACCAATATCTCGGAATACAGACAAGAATCCACAAACTTTATGGCTGAAGACTAAATCATTAGGGCTAAACCCTGTACTATCCTGTACTACTTCACGAGCAGCTAACATCATCCATGGCAAAGCCTCTTCCCAATCTCGATCTAGTTGTACACAATATGCACGAAGAAGTGATTTTAAAGATTGCTGAAATCTTTCCAATGCGCCTTGGCTTTGCGCATAGTTTACAGTAGATTGATTATGTTTAATGCGCAGTTGTTTTAAAATTTGCTGAAAAAGATGGGAAGTCAGGTTGTAACCTTGATCACGTTGGATGATTTTTGGAATGCCAAAGATTGATATAAATTGAGTTAGCGCTTTAACAATAGAACGTGAAGTAATATTCCGTAATGGATAGGCTGCTGGAAACCGTGTGTTTAAACACATCACAGTAAACAAATAGTTACTTCACGACTTGGAACGAGGAAGTGGTCCCACACAATCGACAATAAGATGTTCAAATGGTTTACAGTCAACTGTAGTCAGTGCTTGATTTGGCTTTGGCTTGAAGCTGGCAGGTCTTACAGTTCTTAATATAAGCAGAAACGTCCCGCTTTAGACACGGTCAAAAAAAATATCGCAACAAGCGATCATAAGTTTTCCGCACACCTTGACGGCCAGCTTGATCATGTGCAACTTCGATCACTGTATGTCGGAAATTAGCAGGAACCACCACCTGGAAAACAGGATCTCCAACAAAGTCACCTTTGTGAGGAATCCATTTCCTCAGCAACACTCTATCACTGACCACATAATCATGAGCAAGATTACCCACTTCTGCTGGAGTACCCGCACTCTGGAACAGTACATCCAAAGAGGAATCGCTGCGCTGCTCACTTCCAAGTTCCTCTACTGACATAGGAAAAGACAGTGCAGACAAATCAGTAATAAACAAATCAGTACAGACTTTATTTGACTGAATTTCCTTTTGAGAAATCATTTCATCCTCTCGCTGCTTCATAGCGTGAGTTACTACACAGGCGGCATCTTGTCGACGTTCGATTTCAGTCTTATTTGCCATAACTATCGGGAACAACGAACTATCAGCCCAAACACGCCCACCTACGAGTCCGTTTCCCAAAATTATATGAACTCCTTCAATTGGTAACGCTGGACGTACTCCTACGATCACATCACCTTGAATCAACACTTTATGAAGAGGCACAGACAAAACATTCTGTCCTATACCCTTAACTAACACGCTCTCACCAGTATGTGATTGCGGAGAAAAAGGAAGAACCAACTCCAAAATGAACGAATCCATTGAACCAGTGTCCCTTAATATTTTCACGGGAACTTTCTCGTCTTCTCCTAAAGATACCCAACTTTCTGAAATAAAGGGTGAGTAAGAAGACAAAAATTCACCCTCGAATGTCCGATTTTTAACTTCTTCAGGCCTAGCTGATGATACTGAGACAACGGAATTAACAGGTGAACGTGGCATGGTTCGTTTATCTTTATTCTTAAGTACTAGACAGTCCAACTTCCAATTGCTCTTTTCCCGACAGTAATTGCATACCTTACTCGGATCGAATTTCCCTGTGAAAACCCGCTCACTTTTAAATGGAGTTTTTACAAATGAAGCAGACTGAACATCACGAACAGATATATCCACAAAAGCGGATTTATCCTTCAGTACAAAATCATCAGCTAGCATTGCCGCTTCCTCAGGAATTTCAATACTGTGCTCATTGATATATGTAGCCACATGACTCGGAAGTGAGTTTTTAAATTGTTCTAAAACCATCAAGTGACTTAAATCTTCAAATGTCTTAATGTCTAATGCTGTGCACCAACGATTAAAGTTTCTCCTCAAAGCTCTGACAAATTCTAAATGTGTCTGAATGTCATCTTTTCTCTGCAAACGAAAACGCTGTCTGTACGCTTCCGGTACGCACTCATAAGCTTTTAAGATTACAGATTTGACTTTATTATAATCTACAATCATCAATCGACATTGAAGAGAAAACAACTTGTGCTTTCCCCGTTAAAACACAATGAAGCAAAGCGACGCAATCATCATTTGACCAGTTCATCATTTCTGTCATACGTTCGAACAAGATAAAAAAACGTGTCAGGGTCTTCGGAACTAGTTTTAAGTTTGATGTAAGCGAAAAAGACGTACCTTGTTCCGCACCAAAACTAGACAATCTACCCTCTTTTTCCAGTTTCAATTGAGGTTTTCCACCTCAAGTCTCGCTTTTTCCAGCTCCAACTTATTACCCTCCGAGCGTTGCTTTAACTTTTCATGCTCTATCTGCAAACGTAGTAACTCTTTTTGCTGTTTGAAAGAAAGATTTGTTAGTAAATTAGATGCACCTGCTATTGACTCCTCCATATTGGACTTTAACAAGCCTTTTCCAATCAACTCAGTTCTCAG
Organism: Channallabes apus; assembly: GCA_030522415.1. Classification (NCBI taxonomy): domain Eukaryota; kingdom Metazoa; phylum Chordata; class Actinopteri; order Siluriformes; family Clariidae; genus Channallabes; species Channallabes apus. The sequence goes on along the minus strand of CM060108.1, from coordinate 25,149,549 downwards.
AATAATTTTCACGTTTCCTCTATCAAATCTTTTATCCTTAATCCCTATTTTGTAATATTCCGCTATTTTTAACAATTGTTCCTTAGAACATCTTTCTAAAATTTCATGAGAAGGTAAAGTAATAAACAAATCAAAATCATCCATGAAAATTCACCAAAAAACTATTTAAATTTACACTGTGCAGTCAAATAATGAGAGATCCCTCTAGCTACCTATTCAATATTCTAACTACCTCAACCCTAGTCTTCATGCGATTACTTGTGGGGGGTATTTATGCACTATAGCCCGTTGGGTAAAAACGCAACCGGTACAACCAGCGGCATTTTCAACACCACAGATGTGCCCCCGAGATAAGTACTACTACCCACGTTCACCGCAACACTACGCAAAAAAAAATAAGCACGGTACGTCTCAAAAGAAACATGCAGCTATTCCTAACAGGGAAACTCACGTTCAAAAAACAATATTGCACAGATGTACTTACCAATTGGTGATTTAACACGACAACTAAACAAATTTGAGTCTGATTCAAACCACTTCACATGCATCCCTAAACCCAATTAATCAACATTGAATTTCTTATCCTAAATTAAGCGAGAACGAGCCCCCAATTTGTTACAACCCGTGGCTCCAAGGGAAGCAACAAAAGAAGGACACAAGGAAACATAAGGCTGAATTGGAAAAGGCTTTATTCAATTTAAACATAATCCCCTAAAAAGAAAAGAAATAACGAAACATAATAATATTCCTGAGTACATCAGAGTCAGTGTGTAGCGCAAGGTGCCTGCATGCAACATTGTAATGTACTGATGGTGTAGTGTAAAAAAGAAGTAACCAAACTCCAACAAAATCAAAGCCCAACACAAAAACCCTGTATGCATCAACTATTGCTCTTTTAAGGTAGCACTCGGAGCGCAGCGCAGGTGCATTCAATCTGCAGATTGCCAAAAACATAACTGCCAATCACATTTCATAGGCTCAATGATGGGGCCATCACATATTTTCTATAAATCTAGAAAAGAAATTTGAAGGACAGAAGAGAGTTTTTACTTGGTATTAACAGGAGGAGTCCTTAAGCCTATTCAATTCAGTTCAATTTTGTCTAGATTCTAACAGAACTGAATCAGCCTGACGGCCTTGTTCACAATTTGAACAAAAAACGCACAAATTGAGCGTTTTTCTGCCATTCGTAGCGTCCGGTGAGCGTGGATGAAGTGCCCTATGGCAAGCCGTTTTAACATTTAATGGCAAGTCTGGATATGTATTACAGATATCCGTAATTCAGTTGTTCCTAGGCAAAATGAACATTTCAGATATCCACAATGGCATTCCTCCTATCAACAATAGTCATTCCAGATATCCACAACATCGTTCTTCCTAGGACTTTTCCCATTCATATCTATGGAGTTTCCGTTTACAGATATCTTTAACTCAGTTGTAGATATCCACATTGTGAAATGTGGATATCTACAAGTAAATTATGACTATCCATAATTCCTGTTAGAGATATCTACAATTTCATTCTGACTAGTCACAATTCCAATTCAAGATATCTTCAACTCACCTCAATTAAAGATATCTATCTAACTTTCATTCTGCCTAGTCAAATTGTAATTACAGATATCTTAAATATATAATGCAGATATCTGTAACTGTGTCAGAAGTTACGACAAATAGGAGGACGGGTTTGATAATGGCGGGAGGGGCTTACTGTTCAACCCAGAAGATAGGCTAAATTTGTTTGTGTCTAGTAAGCATGTCGGAACAGCAGGAGGAGAAACATATAGTTTTTGTTCAATACGACGTAAATTTCTCCCACAACTCTCAAGTGAACGAAGCTCTCATTCCCCACAAATTCCTTGACTGTGTACACGTTCTATTTCATGGCATTTTCTAATTATTTTGTCCAAAACATCAACCGCCATTTCTTTTGCTAACTGTTCAAATTATTCGTCTACTGGGAAAATATCCAATGAGAAGCCTTTCATCAGCAACGTCGGACACAAGAATGATGACGAGTCAAAATGACATTTACAATATCTTTAACTTTAATTCTGCCTAGGCAAAACTCAGTTATAGTTGTAATTGTCATTTAGAATGTGTGACGAGTTGAATATCAGTTTCAGTGACGTCATTGCAGATATCTGTAATTCAGTTTTGACTCTTCAAAACTTATACCCCTACCCACTAAACATTGGACGTCGGATAGACGTGCAGATCATGTCTATTGGGTCCGTCGGTCCATGACCAATTCTGGACATCTATTCGATGTCCAAATTAGGTACACTATGTGGACGTCCAACCATGACCCAACTTGGACGTCATTTTAGCGTTCAACATTTGACCTAATCTGGCTTATTTTTTTTTGGATGTCATTTGTACGTCTATGGCAGTGGCAGTATGTGTTTTAGGACTAGCTTATGTCCCACTGGATGGGCCCCTGTACGGTAATTGCTCACTCTCCGATGTCGTCTACCGGGTGCGGCGGGCGCGAGTTGTGCTCCACCGAGACCGTCTTGCTCCTACCAGCCGCACGTCGGCGAAACATCGAACTCTGCGGAGGCCGGACTGCCTCCAGACAATGTTTGCGCTCCTCCCTCCCCCACAAAAGGACTCCGGCATTCACAACGCCAGCGCCGACCGCCTTCACGCCTCCAAGACTGAGAGATTCATGATGACCGGGGATGGTCACAGCTCGGGTGGGGGCAGTGTGGCGTGGGCGGGGCAGCGGCTGACGACCGTCATGCTTTGTGGGGGGGTTGCTGTGTGCTGACGTCCAAAAATGACATGGAATAGACGTCACTACGACATCACGTTGCGCAGTGGGTATCTCACCTGTGCGGTTTGACTCACGGTGAGATGCGGTATCGGGCACCGTGAGTTGCCGTGATTGCCTGCCGATGTTCCGCTGACGTTCCGCGAAGTTCGCCAAGGTCCGCAAACTTCTGCGAGGCCCGCCAAAAAAATTTTACATGTTTAATTTTCCGCGCAGAAAGATGGAAATGTACTCACAACGCCAAAAACTTGCGGTGAATCATAATGAACCGTATTTATGGTCATTGCGCAAAATCACATATGTGATATAGGGGCATTAATTGCAGATATCCCTAACTTTCATTGTGACTATCCAAAACTGTATTACAGATATCTCTAACTGTCATTTTGACATGTCAGAATGCAATTGCAACTAATCAAAAATAAGTTTTTGATATCTGTATGGTTCATTCCGGATAGGTAACTTTTGCCATTAAATGTTAAAACGGCTTGCCATAAGCACCGAGGGTTTTCTACACATAGGAGTCAATGAGAGTGTTCACACGGGCTTTGGTGACGTGCGTTTGTCCGGCTGCGCGGTTATACGGCGTTAAAAAAACGTTGCATGCAGCTTTTTCTTGGCATTCAAATCCCAACGAACGCAAGGAAAATTAGTCTAGTTCATTTTCTCCGCGTCCATTTTACGCGGAGAAAACGATATATCGCGGATATATCTCATGATCCTACATGCTATACTGTCACGGTCGAACACCAGATGGCGCCAGACTCCGAGACTCCATTTTGTTTCCTGTTCAGTTTTAGTTTGGTTTTGAACTCCGTTTCCCAGAGTGCACCTCGGTCAGGTAATGGGAACACACCTGATCGAGGTTAGCAGACACATCAGTACAAAGATAAATAGACTTTGGTTTCCTTTGTTCTGTGTCGGGCATCTGTTCGCTACGGTAATGTTCAGTGGGTGTTTCTGTTCCTTGTTCATGGTCTAGGTGTCATGCCATTTCCCCTTGCTCTTAGTTTATGTTATTCTGTGTCTTAGTTCTGTGTCTAGTTTAGCTCTGTCTGTTAGGTTAGCTCTGTCTGTTAGGTTAGCTCTGTCTGTTAGGTTAGATCTGTCTGTTAGGTTAGCTCTGTCTGTGAGGTTAGCTCCATGTCTGGTAGCTCAATGTCTAATTTAGCTCAGTGTCTTGTATAACTCTATGTTTAGTTCAGCTCTAGGTTTAGTTCAGCTCCGTTTAGTTCAGCTCTGTGTTTCAGTCTAGCTCTGTGTTTTGTATAACTCCATGTTTAGTTCAGCTCTATGTTTGGTTCCGCTCTATGTTTCAGTCTAGCTCTGTGTTTTGGTTTAGCTCTGTGTTTTGGTCCCGCTCTGTGTCTAGTTCTGCTCTGTGTGTTAGTTTACTCTGTGTTTTGTATAGCTCTATGTTCAGTTCAATGTTTAGGTTAACTCTGTGTAGTTTAGGTCTGTGTTTAGTTTAGGTCTGTGTTTAGTTTAGGTCTATGGTTCGTTTGGCTCTGTGTCTAGTTTAGTTTGAGTCCACTTGTACATGTTCACATTTTTGTCCCTTGATTAAAAACCCTTTTGCACTCTATCACCTCCGCCTTCATGTCTTCTCCAAACCCCACACGAGCACCCCGTTACATATACATAGGGAAATGCGGGGAAAAAAGGCAAAAATAAAATGCTTAAAAAATAAAACTTGCGCAGAAATGTTCGCATTTCTTCATAAACCACAAAAAACTTCCTTTAATCCGACATTGTGCCGTCAGAGGGTGAACGCAGTAGCGGCGGCGGTTTTTTTCTCTCCCTACGTCGCTGTATTATTTTTTTAATATTTTTTATATATTATATAAAATATAATAATTTAATTAGAATTTTTAAAACAAGAAGATTAATGTCTAATATAGCAAAATGGTCCATATTAAAAGGAGGCACCTCAAATAAAACGACAAGGGCTTTCATATCCAGTTCCGGACACTGCCTCCACAGGTTAACACACAAACTACAATTTAGGCTGCAGGCTGGCGTTAGACAGAGACAAACGAACGCCAGTGTAGAAGTCAATCGAGCGCCACTACAAAACACAACATAGGACGTTCAGAGTTCGTTCGTTTATCCAAAAATTTAACGCCCGTGGGAACAAGGCTGTGGTGGCAAAGTCATAACAGAATTCTTGTTTCTAACGTAACTGAAGCAAAGTGTTGGTCTTTTATAATGTCATATGTCATAATTCTTTTAAGATACTAAAGTAAGTTCATCAACCCAACACATGTGGTGGAGTTGTATTAGATAATTTGTTTCTAACGTAATTGAAACTGGTTTGTGGAGTAGTGTGGTTTTGTTCGACATATTCTGACATTCTGATATTACTTCTTTTAATTGTTAAAAATTTTGAAACAGTTTAGGCTTGTGGAAAAGCTTAACTATTTCAAGGAGGGTAGGGAAAGGGATTCTCACTTATCTAGTCAGTATTCGAATTGTACAGGTAGATTTCCCATGGCACCAATTCATGCTACGACAACTATGCTAATGAAGGAGAGACAGAACCAATGATTACTACTATGGTCAGAGGGTTTAATCCAAATTAATTAGAAGCAGGTATCAAAAATATTGGGAAATTTGACCTGGCCAAACAAGATCCTTTAGACTTCTCGAAGATGAATAGAATAGATCATAGATCAGAAAAGACAGCATTAATTGCAGTAGGAATGATGTCAGATAATTGGGATAACATATATGAAATGCAAATGAGAAAAGGAGAACACCCAGCAGCATTTTTCAAAAGGCCAGAGTCAAAAGACTGAGTAAGGAGAATAAGGAACTACGTCCTCACATAGAGAAACAGACCTCACAAGTTAAATCTTTTTGAACAACCATTCTGCTGTGACAATGCTTGTGACACCTCTGAATATAGTGACATTATTGCCAAAATGACACAGTTTTATAACAATAATTTTAACACAGTAAACAAACCCTAACTTGTGTCAGTAATCAATGTTAAAAACACATATCAGAACAGTGGTCATAAGGTCCCTTGGAAAAAAGAAGACCATGTTTCTGAAGAGAAAGTGGAAAGACATTCTTATACACTTATACACCTTGCACTCCTTATAAGCCTGACAACCTTCCAGTACATGTATGTAATTAATGTGGCCAAGAAGGACATATTTCTTTTCTGCACTCAGAAAAACCCATACAACACAACAAAAAAAGGTTTTGATGAAACAATTTCTGTTGCGTCAAACTTTTCTGATTTAATTTGTTTTCTGATTTAATTTGTTTCCCAGCATTACATGACGTAATCAGAGAACAAAGATGTGGTGGCGATGGCCATGGCAGTGATTCTTCCAATGTTGGTGATGATGCAAGAATGTTCAGGACTGCTAATGGTGCCCTCTTCTGGTGTGATGACAAAACCATATCAAGGGGTCATCACAAAGATATCACAAAGATCACCAAGAACAAATTTCTTGCGCCCACTGGGACAGGTCTAGGCATATCCGACCGGATAAGTACTCAAGGACATAGAAATAATCATCTTAAACTCGAAGAACAGCATCTCTGTTTTAACTGTGTTGTTACTGTAGCTGTGTTGTTAATTTATGTTGTTGCATGTATGTAGCACCTTGGTCCTGGAGGAACGTTGTTTTGTTTCACTGTGTACTGAACTGTATATGGTTGGAATGACAATAAAAGAAAGGATAACCTTTAATGTTGTTAAAGCTCAACAAGGTATTAAAATGAATTCTCATGTACATGAGTAGCGGGAAGGTTTGTTTAAAATGGTATAAAGGTTCAGTCAGAAATAACTCAGTAATTCAATTTGTCTCCATTGAATCCAAAGTACTGCATGTATTTTGTTACCTTCAACCTCCTCTTAATTTTTTCTTACAATACAGAACAAAGCATGTTTAAACAAAAATAAATATTATTGTTTGTGTTTTTAATCTCCCAGCTTATTGTCTTATATGTGTAACTTTTAAGTGTGCATAGGTGTTATTGAGCAGCACAGTGGCTTAATGGTTAGCACTGTTGCCTTGCACCTCCAGGGTCCATGTCTGACTCCGGGCCACGTGTGATTGCTGCCTCTGTATGTGTGGAGTTTGCATGTTCCCCTTGTGCTTGGTGGGGTTTCCTCCCAAGTTCCTTATTTTGACTACTTCTCATTTTCATGCACAGTTCAATGTCACAATTGAACAAATAGTTGAATTCATGAAAATCATAAAGAATCTGTAAACCATAACAGTGTATGCAACATAGATGTAATCAATGACAATGATATGTTATAGACAAAATATTTAGTGTTAAACAAAATGAGACAACACCACATGGAGACGAATAATACCATATAATGCTGGTCACTTGGTATTGGGACAAATCACTTTTATGGTACAGGACAGTGTTCTGTTAGTAACATAGTCGCCAATAATAAATTTATATATTTAAATGATATAAATGAGAAAATCTATTTTAAAATATAGTTCAAGCTACGATAAGCGGGCCCAAGCACCCGTGCCATTGACACCCTGGTGCACTGCACAACCTGTGTGCCTTTTGAGCACCTCTACATTAGACCTCTTTTAAGCATTCTAAGACCTGAAAGTGATGTCACTAAATATGGCACCAAGCATCGTCACTTGTCTTTCTGGTGCGCCCGGACGACAATGGTGCAGGTACTTGAGCCGATCATCGTGCAGCATGTTTGCGTAGGATGTGCAGTGTGTGTATTTAATAATGCTGATGTTATAAATGTGCACTAAATTAAACTTGAGACCATGACATGCAAAGTGAAGATTGTTCAGCTTAATGAAATTTATGAGTGAAGTGTTTATGAGCTATGCAGTGAAATCTCCTGTGAAGACTCAGGTTCCACGCTTGGGGCCCAGACTTGCAGCTGTTCTAATGGCAGCGGATTGCGCCAATTTCTGTGTTTCTGAGCATGTTAAAATCCCCAAAAGGGCCTGGATAATTAAAAAAAAAATTTCCTTATGACATCAGTACTACAAACAGCATTATTAAAGCTATGATGATGATGTCACAGTTATGTCATCATCGTGCTGATGTCATAGTGCTTGGGCCCTAAGTATTTATTATTATTGAGAATATAGACAGGGCCCAAATCCCAGCCACTGAATGCAGTGCCGGTCCCAAGCCCTGATAAAATGGGAGCGTTGCACCGGGCATAAAACCTGTGCCACGCTTGTATGTGACTCCTTGCTGGGAGCAGCCGAAAGACCAACAAAAGCAGACATTTGAACTACGTTGAAAAAAATTGTTGTTGTTTTGATTCATTATTTTGAACTCAAGAAATCCTCATCTCAAACATAGCAAAAATGGTAATTTGACTAACTGAAGCATAGGATGCACATAATTTTTGTGTTCTATTATAACATAGAGTAAACTCCATTAATAGGTTAAATACTATATTTCTGAAGAAATAATTTAAAATAAATATACTTACCATCAATGGACATGGAATATACCTCAAACTATAGAGTGACTCATATATACAGCACATGAAAAATGTTGCTTCTAGTCATTGCAACAATGCATGTATCTCATATTATAACTGGGACTTTTTTTTAATTTAAACTATTTTGTGTCTAGGATTCCAGTGGGTTTTGGTGTATCTGCCACATGTGGGCTGCCAAAACTAACATAATCATTCCACATAAAACCTGAATATAGGCCATACAAACATTTCGACTATGGCTCACTTCTTGTACAGATGTGGGCATATTGAAACATCACTCTTGCTGTACTAATGTGAGCAACAACATTGCTGATTGGCTTACTCCTAGTAGATTTATGACTGTGAAATGGCATTCCTTATCTCAGTATAGACATGAAACGCAAATTATTAATTAAAACATTAACATGTAAATCAACCACATCTCTACACTTAGGTTGTTAGTGTTCTTCATTAATGGCAGAGCAAAGGAGATTTATTATAGAAAATATTCTGTGATAAATGATTGTGATGATTTATGGACTGAAAAGAGTCATATAACTGAGAAAATGCTACAGTGTGTTTAAGGTATGAGGTAGATTTGTATTTATATGACTGGTCTAATGCACAAAATGGCCTTTGGGGGGAAGTATTTCATAATCTCACAGGCTGCATCTGTCAGGTCGCAGTCCAAGCTTTGCTATTATGGCCAATGCAAAGTGGATTCCAGTTACAGTAGTTTACCTTTTACAGAGATGCTATTTCATATGGATTGTTCTATGCTATTATGAGACAGCATATTAAATTTCATTCTGTGTTTTTAATTTTGTAAATACATCTCCCTAAACTGAATAGGTGAGTGTGCCAATTACACATCAGTTAAAATGATAATTTAATTCTCAGCAATAGTTTGTAATATCAACAAACTTACTATGACTTGACAGATGTTTTGAGACTTTCATTCCTCTCTCTGATCCTACTAAAATATATTATATTGACTAGTTATAGAGGAAAAACAATAACACCTTTATTATATAGAAATTTAAAGACCGGGCCATTTTCATTGTTTGTGGAGACAGTTGTCATGCACGCCTCCTTTATTAGCCGGGGGCCATGTGCTGCCACAGAAGGAAGATCTCCAGAGTAAGAGTAGAATAGTCAGCTAAAATTGAAGCTAGTCTATGGAACCCTGAAAATCTTCATACAGGTTCTGAGACACTACTGCATGATGTTCAGGTGTATGGTCATGTACAGTACATCAATCAACAGGACAACAGGGAGTCAGATTTCTCACTTTGCTTTTCACAAATCTCCTCAGGTTGGGTTAGGCTCAGCATGACCAACTTGGGATGACACATTGGTGTGACTACTGAGAAATGTATGCACCTAGAAGACAGTTGTCTGCGTCGTCAAGAATCCCAGATCTGTTTAAATAAATAGCAAGACACATCTGGGCCTTTTCTCCAATGCTAAATTGACTCAATGTCAACTGTGGAGCTAGACCATACACTAACTCTGGATACACTAGTGTCAAGATGGACTAACCTGAGGTGACCAGAAGACGTAGCTTTAGCGGTTAGCCCAATGTAGCGTGGAGGATAAACCCAAACGCGGAAAGAAGCGAGCAGGCAGGATAACCACGCGATTTAGTTTAAGGACTCTCACAAAAACGGAGCAAGGGAAAAACACAAATTTAACCCGCGTCCTAAAAATACACACACAATAGCAAAGACAAAACGGAACCAACATGTGAGTACTCACGGTTTGCTGAAACGACAGCTGGAGCTGACATGGGCCGAACTCAATGACTGAGCGGTAAGCCATCGTTTGTTTACCTCTTTTATACTTCCTGGTTTTGCGCCCGTCTTACTTCCGGGTCCTAGTGCCGGGCGCAGATTGAGTGTGTATGACAGTACCCCCCTGTCCAGGACTGGCTCCTGACGGTCCTGGGATGGAGGATACCCTGTGACGGTAGTCCCGAATTAGCTGGGGGTCGAGAATGAACCGGGCCGGGATCCAAGATCGCTCCTCGGGGCCATAGCCCTCCCAGTCCACCAGGTATTGCGTACCTTTGCCCCGAGGGCGCGAGTCAAGGATTCGGCGCACGGTGTAGGCGGGACCGCCGTCGATGATCCGGGGAGGAGGAGCTGGGGGGGTGGGTGGAATCATGGGTGAGGTGATGAAGGGCTTGAACTGGGACAGGTGGAAGACTGGATGGATCCGGAGCGCCGCAGGCAGCTGGAGCCGGTAGGTGACAGGGTTAATTCTGTGAGTGATGTGGTATGGTCCGATGAATCTGGGGGAAAGTTTCTTTGACTCGGTGCGGAGGTGGAGGTTTTTTGTGGACAGCCATACCTTGTCACCTACGTGGTATAGTCGTCCCGGAGGATGTCGGCGGCGATGTTGGTGGATGTAGCGGGCATTGGCACGTTGGATGGCCTGGTTGGTCGTAGTCCAGAGCCGCCGACATCTGCGGACCAACTGTTGGGCTGACGGTACATCAACCTCCGGCTCTGGGTGGTTGAAGACGGTGGGTTGGAAACCGTGGCATACCTCAAATGGGCTTAGGTTAGTGGCAGAGGAGATGTGGAGGTTGTGTGATAGTTCCGCCCAAATGAGGTAGCGTGCCCAGGAGCGCTGACGGTCCGCTACGAAACATCTCAGATAGCGCTCCAGTTGTTGGTTGGTCCGCTCCGTCTGACCGTTAGTCTGTGGGTGGTATCCGGAGGACAGACTGCAGGTGGAATCGATCAGACGGCAGAAGGCCTTCCAGAACCGGGCTGTGAACTGGGGCCCTCTGTCCGAGACGATATCCTTGGGGAACCCATGCAGACGGACTACGTGCTCTAAAATCAGTTCTGCTGTTTCCTTGGCTGACGGGAGTCCGGCGAGAGCCACCAGATGCACGGTCTTAGAGAACCGATCCACGATCGTGAGGATGGTGTCTTTTCCTTCGGAGGCCGGCAGGCCCGTGATGAAGTCCACGGCAATGTGCGTCCAGGGCCGTCGAGGGACGGGAAGGGGTTGCAGTTCTCCTGGAGAGGGTTGGTTGGTGGTCTTTGCCCTGGCACACACTGGGCATGCCTGAACGAACTCTTGGACGTCCCTCGTCATGGATGGCCACCAGAAGTCGCGCTGGATAAATTGGAGGGATCGTCGGGTGCCTGGATGGCCCGAAATTGGGGAGGAGTGTCCCCAGCGGAGAACCTCGGGTCTCATCCCTTCAGGCACGAAGAGTCGTCCAGGTGGCACACCTGCCGGTTCGGTCTCTGTACCTCGTGCCTGGCGCACTCTCGTTTCCAGGTCCAGTTGCAGGGGTGCGATGATCTTGGAAGAGGGGAGGACAGGCGCGGGGTCCGCCCGGGGGGGGTCCACCTCTAGTTGTCGGGAGAGGGCGTCCGCTTTGGTGTTCTTGGGCCCCGGGCGGTATGAGAGGTGGAAGTTGTAATTCTCAAAGAATAATGCCCACCGCGCCTGTCGTGGATTTAACTGTTTAATGTTTCGGATGGTGATTAGATTTTGATGGTCCGTCCAGACTATGAATGGCTCACTGACGCCCTGGAGCCAGTGACGCCACTCCTCCAGAGCCCACTTTATGGCCAGCAGTTCGCGGTCCCCTACCCCGTATCGCTGCTGAGTGGAGTCAAATTTTCTGGAAAAAAAACCACAAGGGTGTAGTTTTTGGTCTGGACCTTGCTGTGAGAGGATAGCTCCAGCGCCCACATCTGAAGCATCCACCTCCACAACGAATGATTTATTGACATCTGGGTGGTGGAGAATCGGTGCAGTGGTGAAGCGGTGACACAGTGATCGAAAAGCGGAGGCAGCTGCCGGGTTGAGGTGAAAAGGGAGAGAGGAAGGACGGGTCAGAGCGGTTAGGGGGGCGGCAACTGTACTGTAGTCCCGGATAAAGCGACGATAGAAGTTCGCAAACCCGAGAAACCGTTGAAGCTGTTTGAGGGTCTTGGGTAGGGGCCAATGACGCACAACCTCTAGCTTCTGCGGGTCCATGGCCACACCCTGGGGCGAGATGACAAAACCCAGGAACGTGGTGGAGCGCTCGTGAAAAGCGCACTTTTCCAACTTACAGTACAGTTGGTGGGCGAGTAATCTCTTTAGAACCGCCCTGACATGCTGGGTGTGTTCTTCCATGGTGCGTGAATAAATTAAAATATCGTCCAGGTATGCGAATGCCCACCGACCGAGCATGTCCCGAAGGACGTCGTTAATGAAGTGTTGGAATGCGGCGGGGGCATTGCACAGTCCAAATGGGATGACAAGAGTTTCATAATGTCCGGTGGGGGTGATGAATGCCGTCTTCCACTCATCGCCCTCTCTGATGCGCACCAAGTTGTAAGCGCTCCGGAGGTCCAACTTCGTAAAGATGGTGGCGCCAGAGAGGGCGTCCAGGGCTGAGTTGGTAAGAGGCAGAGGATGTCGATTTTTGATGGTGAGATGGTTGAGCCCCCGATAGTCGACACAAGGGCGAAGTTCCCCGCCTCTCTTCTTCACGAAGAAGAACCCCGCGGCGGCAGGTGAGGAGGAGGGCCTGATGGTGCCTTGGCGCAGGGCGTTGTTTACATATTCCTCCATCACCTGGGTCTCGGTGGGTGTGAGTGAGTAGAGATGGCCGCGGGGGGGGATCGTACCGGGTTGGAGGTCTATGGCGAGGTCGTATGGACGATGAGGAGGAAGATGGGTGGCTCGTCGCCTGCAGAAAACCTCTGCTAGGTCTCGGTATGGTTCGGGGATGGAGTTGGTGTCGACGTCGGGGGCCTCGGACTCCCTAGAGCACGTCCCAGCCGCCGCCCGTAGGCATAGTTCGTTGCAGGTCGCGCCCCACTGAAGGATCCGATTCTGGGTCCAGGAGATTAGAGGGTCATGTTGGAGCAGCCAGGGATGACCAAGGATGATGGGTGGAGATGAGATGGAGGTGACGAAGAATTTTAACTGTTCATGGTGTTGGTTGATGGAGACGGTGATGGGTTCTGTTCGGGTGCTGATTGGGCTGGTGGAGAGGGGGCGACCGTCGACAGAGGTGATGCGAACGGGCTGGGATAACGCCTCGAGTTTTACCCCCAGGGTTTTGGCATATGCAGAGTCAATGAAGTTACCTGCTGCCCCGGAGTCGATGAACGCAGCACTTCGGACCCGTTTGTGGCCAACCTGGAGGTGTACCTGAACCGTGAGACGGGAGGAGTTGGTGGTGATGGCGGAGAGACGAAGGGGACCCGGCGAGTCTCTCTCTCCTCTCACCGGGCCTGGGCGTTTCCCGGTCTGAGCGGGCATGTTGCCCTGTGATGTGTAGCTGACCCGCAATAGGCACAGAGCCCTTCACGAAAACGTCTCTCCCGTTCTGCAGCGGTCAAGGAGGCGCGTCCTAGTTGCATGGGTTCCCCGGCTCCGGTGTCAACCACGGCAGGAGGTGGAGAACCGACATGTCCCGGGGTGGCGTAGGTGGCGGAGTCTGCGGGGCGTGGAGTGGTGACAGTGAAGGCGGGTGGTGGTCGTGACGTGGTGACGGCGAAGGTGGGTGCAGGTGGCAGGGTGCGAGGGGCTGGCCTCGGACGAGAGAGGAGGCGCTGGTCGATCCGGAGAGCGAGTTGGATTAGGCCCTCCAGGGTCGCAGGAAGCTCTCGCCCGGCTAGTTCGTCCTTAATCCGAGAAGCCAGTCCTTCGTAGTAGGATGTCCGGAGTGCTGCATCGCCCCACGTTGTTTGGACGGCGAGAGTGCGAAACTCGGCCGTGTAGCGGCTCACGGGCAATCCTCCCTGCCTCAGGTGATAAAGTCTGGTGTCGGTCTCCACCTCGCCCGCTGGATGTTCGAAAGTGAGTTTGAGTTGGTGAGTGAACTCATTGTAAGAGTGGGCGGTGTCTGTATCTGCCCGTAAAACTGCCGTGGCCCACTCTGCTGCCTGCCCTTTGAGCAACGAGACGAGAAGAGCAATGCGAAGGCGATCGGTGGAGTATTTGGTGGCATTAAACTCAAACACCAGATCGAGAGCTGTTAGAAAAACGCTGCACCTCCCGTCCGTGCCGTTCCACTTCTCTGGTAGAGAAAGAAAAACATCAGAAGGAGGGGGGGGGGGGGGATGCGGCGCCGCGGCCCCCGCGGCGTGCGATCGAGCAGTGACGTCACCAACAGCTGCGCGGAGATCCGTATTCTCCCGCCGGAGCTCAGCGAGCTCGCGGCGGAGGGAAGCGAGATCCGCGGTGAGCTGATTGATGAGCGCCGCATGCTGATCTACAACGTCGCAGAGACTCGCATAATCCGCTGGGTTTACCGCGGAGGGCTCAGTCATTCTGTCAAGATGGACTAACCTGAGGTGACCAGAAGACGTAGCTTTAGCGGTTAGCCCAATGTAGCGTGGAGGATAAACCCAAACGCGGAAAGAAGCGAGCAGGCAGGATAACCACGCGATTTAGTTTAAGGACTCTCACAAAAACGGAGCAAGGGAAAAACACAAATTTAACCCGCGTCCTAAAAATACACACACAATAGCAAAGACAAAACGGAACCAACATGTGAGTACTCACGGTTTGCTGAAACGACAGCTGGAGCTGACATGGGCCGAACTCAATGACTGAGCGGTAAGCCATCGTTTGTTTACCTCTTTTATACTTCCTGGTTTTGCGCCCGTCTTACTTCCGGGTCCTAGTGCCGGGCGCAGATTGAGTGTGTATGACAACTAGCCCATGCCTGGCCTCACTGTATACTGTCCAAATTCTATGCACATTAAACAGGCTATACAGTAGCTGTCAATCCTGATTGCTGCTTGTTGCAGTAAAGTGACCCAAGATGCCTTAGTTTACAATGTTAATATGAATTGAATAGTCAATTTACACCAGTTATCTATACTGTGTATGCTCTTCTTGTTTTATATTGCGATTGGACATGTACTGTGGAAAAGTCTTGAGCCAGTACTCATTTTTGTATATTTTGCCTTTAAAGAGCTACTGTAGGAACTTTCCGGTATTTTAATGTAATTTTGAGGAATAGTTCACCTTTACTGAAGGACTTTTTGGTTCTCAATTTTTGCCAAATTTTTAGCTCTCATTTTCAGTCCAGACCCTGTACCCGACCAGTTTCAAGGATTTATGATTTTTTTTTGTTAATCCACACAGTGACTTATGAATCAACATGGACCAGTGAGAAAAAGGTACAGGTGATGACAGATGATCAGGTCGGTGATTAGTACACTGGTAATGCTGAATGCTGAGTGGTTGGAATGGACAAGAGGGGAAATGAGGCTGCTGCTGAGGTTGTAACATTAACAATTTTTTTAATTGTATATTTAGGCACTTGGCAGCCTGTCACATTTGTTCCCATTTCTTGAATTTAATTGACATACTTTAATTTAACTTAGTTTAATATGAAGAAATGAGGGGTGGCTAAAGACCTTTGCACATTACCGTATGCAGCACCACTTTATGTGCCAAGTTCCATCATCCTGTTCAGCATAAATGCGTCAACCAGTCTCTCAGAAGCCTAACGATTTTGCATTTGCCGATGCAGCCTACTGTATATGCCTGCTCTTTTAATCAAATCCTATCTTTAACACTCTTACAGGCTCGTAAATAAAAAGGTTACTTTGTAGACTATCCACTGACATGGATGGATGAACCATAAAACTGATTAGACACTTATCCAGCTGTACTGGGCAGTGGATTCAACTTTCATTTCGCTGAGGCAGCCTGTAGTAAATCCTGTGCTGTTATGTTCCTAGTTTACACACCAATCTACAGTCAGTTTGATGTTGAACTAACAGAACTCTCTGCCAACCTGGGCATCAGGTTTAGAAAATAAGACATGACGGAACATCATCAATTGAAGAGGTACTAGGCTCCCTGGAAGTCTGTACTTAAATTAGATGTTGATTTTCTGCTCTTGCATTTAGTGCTAGGGCTAGCAGATATAAGCTGTGTTGCAAAACAGTAAACCACCGTTTTTTGCCTGATTTTGTTCCTGCCACTGCAATTTGATGAGGGACCTTACTATATTATTCCTAGCAGCCTGTTCAAGTGTTTATGCATTTCATTTTGGTCCTGCACTAAAATACACACAAAAAAACAGAAGGAAAGTTGGCAAAATTTCAACAATTAACCCAAGCTATAACTTTATGGATTATCTAAGATTTTAAAAGTACAGTAGTTACTCTTTATCTGCAGCACCCACACTTCTACATACAAACTTACATAATGTGATTTTTCTTTTTTTTTTTTGGAAAAAGAGTGACTGTCGTTGCCTTGTGTTAACTTGGGTGCACCTCAACATACTGTTTGAGCAGATTTTGAAAATACCAACTGCACAAGAAAATTAAACAGATTAAAAGATATGTTCATCATCTTGAATCCACTTCCTCTATAAGGCTAGAATTGGAAAGAGGATGCGAAGGACCTGGGAGGTTATAGTCACAAGATGATAGCTTTGCTATTAGTACTAGGCAAAAGAACAAAGCGATGGAAAAATTCCACTGATATCGATGGAAACCACTTTGGATGTCAGGGGTGAAAGGAAGTAGAATTACATAAACCGATCAGCCATAACATTACAATGGGTATGTTTTTTTTTTGTTACAATATTAATTTACTACTAGCAAAATGGCACATTTAGCAGGAGATTTATACATTCTGAAATGTTCATCAATCAGAATGAACAAATAACACAGCGAACAGAATGTTACAGAGAGAAGGTGCCTTTTTCATGAAACGGGATAAAGAAGAGATAAATAACAATGGAAGTCATGCCACTCACTCGCTCACTCATCGTCTATGCTGCTTAATCCTGTACACAGGGTCATGGGGGCCTGGAGCCTATCCCAGGAAACTTACTGTAGGGCACGAGACGCAGTACACCTTTGACAGTATGCCAAACCGTCACAGAGCTAAAAATCATTCCAAAGGAAACAAATCTGTCTCAATAGTTTAACAGAATGCACACATGTCAGATACGTTTATAAAGCTGAATAATAATAATAATCTGGCATGGTGGCTTAGTGGTTGGCCCCGTGGTCTCACATCTCCAGGGTCGAGGATTCGATTCCTGCCTCCAGTCTGTGTGCATGGAGTTTGCAGGTTCAAATTTCTAATTCTAATTCTAATTTTATTTGTCACATACACTGTCATACACAGTACAATATGCAGTGAAATGCTTATACGACCGGCAGTGACCTTAAAATAAAAGCTTATATGTAAGAAATAAATATGAATAAAAAGAAATCTGAAAGAAAATAAATGTAACTAGTAAAATAAACTGTACAAATAAGGGCATAATAAAAATATTACAAAATATAGAAGAAAAAAATAGAAATTTGTAAAATGGTTGTGCAAATATGCATAAAAAGTGACTTATTAAAGTCACATTCATCTTCTATACCGCTTTATCCTGTATTTAGGGTCGCGGGGACCTGGAGCCTATCCCAGGAGACTCTGGGCACAAGGCAGGGTACACCCTGGACAGCGTGCCAATCCATCGCAGAGCACACACACACATTATGGTCAATTTGGGAACACCAATTAGCCTAATCTGCATGTCTTTGGACTGTGGGAGGAAACCGGAGTACCCGGAGGAAACCCACCAAGCACGGGGAGAACATGCAAACTCCATGCACACACAGACAGGAATCGAGCCTGGCCAGGAATCGAACCCGGACCCTGGAGGTGCAAGGCGACAGTGCTAACCACTACACCACCGTGCTGCCGCAATGGTCCAGAAATGAAAATATAAATATATAGTGACTAAAATAAATATATATTGTGGCGGGGGACTTAAACAGGTTCACCCTGTGATTGGTGAGTTTCCTCCGGCTGCAGTAAGTCTCCAGAGGTAGGCTCCAGGAGTCCAGGCTTCCTGCAACCCTGTACAGGATAAAGTGGTATAGATGATGAATGAATGATAATAATTATAATAACAACAATAATAATAATAAGCTTACTCCCTGGATGTTCAATCACTCAATTGGATCTTGCACAATACAATATCTATAATTCCAAATAAAATATGACTTTGGAGAATTTCTGTATCTGCTGTATGTTAAAAAAAATCATCTTACTGCTATTTGATTGGAAGTAACACTGGAAACACACCTGCGGCCTTAATATTTTTAGATTTCATTTCATATTTTATAAAAGGCGAAAAAGAGATCAAAGAAAGAGTTAAATCTTCGACAGCTCGATCATATTTTCTGCTCAGGACCGCAGAACCGATGATTCCTGCTTGCACGGGGTTACCGTCAAACTGAGGGCGGGATCCCGTTCGTGAAAAGGCGTCGCCTGAACGCGAGACTTCTATTTGTATCCAATCAGCTTCGATCTTAGGACCTCGGCGGGGGCCATTGGCCAATTAGCGGAGATGAAGGCGGGGGCTCGTGTCTCTCTTGGTGTCGGTCTTTGAAAGCGGACTGCTCCGGCAGGAGGAAGTGCACAGGACGTACGGTTTGTTATTTTCTTGTCCGCGTTGGTTAAATCTATACGAATTACAACCGTTAGGGTTGCCGAGTGCTGGGCTTTTCCCCCTCTTCTTTCACTCCATAGAGGTTTGAAGGTTTAACTAAAGTGGAGTGGACAGCGAGTGTAGCTGGAACAGCGTGGGTTAAGGTGGGCCTTGCCCGGATATCTGTCTGCCAAGCAAACTGAAAATTAATAAATAAAATACAATCAAAAAAATAAAAGCAGTATCGAAGTTTGAATAATATAGACACGCGTTTGAATTGGAGCTTCATACTAGACAAGAGGACTGAACCACGCTGGTGCAAATGGGTAAGTGCTGCTTTATTACACTTGTGAGAATGGAGATGTGAAGGTGTGATTCAGGTTTAGATAACGACCGAGCCGCTTGCTGGCTATCAGTCCTTGCTTATGTTTATTTACACACAGAAAGCTATGTGAAATATCTGCCTTTTCCCATTTAGACATATTTGCTTGTTTGTTTCCGTTACTGTGGCTGTCAGAGCATCAAGGGAGGAGGAGGAGGAGGAAGAGAAAACATGAAGCAGCAGTTTAACTGTACATGCTCACTCAGACAGAGCAGATTACTGCAAAATAAGTCCTTACACGCATGTCTGCTGTGCTAATGATGATGTAACGTCTTGGATTAGATGCAAATCAACAAGGCTTAAATACAGGCTATTCTGGATTTTGTCAAGGCTTCACTGTAAATGTTGCTGCTGATGAGAGAGAGAGAGAGAGAGAGAGAGAGAGAGAGAGAGATCAGACATCAGTGATCAGCAGAACCTCAGCTGAATCACACACACAGAGTCACTCATTACTGTTAATCAGCCCTCACATCAATCTAGGTGGATCCCTCGGGTTATTTTAGACTGCGGATCCACCTAGATCAATCCATCAGAGATCGGACCCTTTCAGTGTTGCCCCCAGCTGATTCCCTTCCCTCAGCTTCGACTGCTAGTTCACACTGGCGAACTGTTATGCATCATGGGATGTCGGTGTGTACGTGGTGTCGAGCTCCGCCACGTTATCATAACAAGCCTGTAAAATGGAAAAAGCAAAAGCTCTTGGTGTGCCTGTTTAAAAGAGGTCATACTCATTAATGCCCTGTACACATTCGTCTCTATTCTGACTGATTTGGAGAGGAGACGGGTGTCGGAAGAGTCAGGCCTCAGGATAATCACTTCGGTGTATATAGTACAATCATGGAGAAAATGACCATCCCTTGGACTTTAGTTTGAGGCAACATATTGTGTATTTACCCTAAAATAATAATAATAATTAATAACTGATTCTGTAATGTTATATTGTAGAACCAGGCTGGTTTACGTATTTTTATAACTGGTGAGCTCCTGGGATGTTCACACACAACAGTTTCTGAGGTTTGCTCAGAATGGTGCAATAAAACAAGCAAGCAAACAAACAAAAAGCTCAAGTGAATATCAGGTCTACAGATGGAACACCTTTCTTTGATGAGAGAGGTCAGTGGAGAATAGCCAGACTGGTTCAAACGGATTGAAAGGGTACGGTAACTCTCTCATATTACCACTCTGTACAATTATGTTGAACATTGTGTTCATGCATTGAACCTTAAGGCAAAAGACCACATCAGGATCCACTTCTGTGAACCAAGAACAGAAACCTAAGGCTGCAGTGGGCACAGGCTCAAACTAGACCTCTGAAGACTGATGTGATGATGGTAGGACAGATGGTAGGGTCAGAATTTGGCACCATCATCATGAATCCACAGATTCCTCTTTCAGCATGATAATGCACCATGTCACAAAGCAAAAGCCACCTCAATCTGGTTTCATGAACATAGTAATGAGTTCAATTGTTCTTCAGTGGAGTTCCCAGTCACCAGATCTGCATTTATTAGAAAATCTTTTTGGGTGTGGTGGAACAGGAGATTCGCTACTTGAAAGTGCACCTGCAGGAATTGCGCCATGCATTCATGTCCACATGGACCATGATGTTAGAGGAATGTTACATATATCTTGGGGAATCATGCCGTGAAGAATGGAGGCTGTTTATTAGAACAAATTTGAGGATCTACCAAGTATCAGTATAGTGTTCCTAATAAATTGCCCAGTGAATGTATACTCCACTGTGTTCATTCATTCATTATCTACACAGCCTATTGCTGGGTGTCTGGGAACTTGGGGCATAAAGAGGGTTGCACCCTGAATGGGGTGCCAAACCATCGCAAGGCACAAGCACACACATGCTCACACATTCAGTAAAATGCAAATTCCACAAACACACAGGACTAGAGGTGAGATTCAAACTCCCAACCCTGTAGGAGGAATGTGACTGTGTGAGCCGCTTAGCCAAGTTGCCATAATCATTCCAAATAATTAGTACTGTGTCTATGCCTACATCTAACTCTACCCTAAATCACCATAACCAAAAGGATGCCTTTTTAGCTTTAATAAAAAAAAAAAACACAGTTTTTGTAAAAATAGCCACCTGGTGTTACAGTGAGTAGTAGAGGTGAGGGGAATCGATATATTTATTATTTATTTATGACTATATATATATTTTTTACTTCTATATGTTTGAATTGGCAGTAGCGCACTTTTGCCATTCCTCTATAATCTTACAGATGGTGCACTCTAAATTATTCATGCATTGTGTGTGATAAGAGCAAATTATTTGCACATTTTGCTTAGAATTGTAACAAAAGTAAAAAAAAAAAAACCTTGAATCAGGATGTTTACAAAATTGTGTTACATATAGAATTGCAATACAGATCCAATTTTCACATAAATATCTTGATAATATTGTATTGGGTGTATCTCATCCCTAGTGAGTAGAGTTGCTGCCTTGGTGCTCCAGGGTCCTTGGCTCAAAGCTGAGCTCAGTTTGCTCTCTCTTTTTAGTTTTGCATGTCCAGAAACATGCTGGTAGTTAGACTAACTATGCTAAAGGTGTGAATAAGTGTATGTCTTTATTGCTAGTGTCCTGTGATGAGTTGGCATCCCATTTTCAATAAATTCTCCCTCCTCATGCCGAGCGTTACAAGGATAGGCCCCGAATCAAACGTGACCCTGACCAGGATATACTTTTTAAAGAATTCATGCATTTTATTCATGGAGATCAGCCAAATGTCCTTACACGGTCAAACTGGAGAGATATTTATATGCTTGTATGGACATTTGGTCCCTACCAAGGTATAAAAACATACCCCGCATGGCCATATACTCCGTTGCATCCACATGTATGCAGATCAATCTTTTTATCCTCGGCAGATCCTTTTAAGTTGATTTCTTTTAAGCTTGATGTTTTGTTGGCCTGAAATCACTGTGATTATTATCTTTGGCAGTGAGATTCAGGTGCCCTGTCGCTGCCTGACAGTATGCCACTTGCAGTTTGGGATCAAGCAAATAAGTTTGATTCTGATGGTCTAGCAGTTGTCTTGTTTAATGGATCAGATAAGGCCAAATATGCACTTGACCAATGTGTGTGCTATGTTTTACACAATGCTCCTGTTTTGATGCTTTAAATCAAAATAGGCCACAATGACAGAATTTTCATGATGCAAAGCAAACCTCAATGCTCAATGCAAACCTCAAAACCTCGATTGCAACATCTGCAAGCCTGTCTCTAGTACCTCCATCTGACAGACATTTAATTCAGCATGTTTTATATTGCTAAATTTGGTTTGTCAGATATGTACTGTTGGTGTCCTCCAAAATTACTGGTACCTTAAATGCAAGTGAGTGAAAATTATTGTTGATAAAATAGTGATTTTAAAAACCATTGCTGGCTTTATGGAAATTATGTTTGCATTGGAAATGTGAGTGTTGAAAAACTTTGGTAATTATAACTACAGTGAATTTGATATAGAGTATATAAATGAAAAAGTATTGCACCTTGGAAACTTTTTGAAGTTGTTGCTTTTTTAGGTCTCAGACCAGTCACTCTGGAATTCTACCATTATTATTATTAATAATAATAAATTTATTTTTAGCTGCAGCATGCTGTGTGTATTATGGTTACTATACATTCTTAAAAATCTTGGCTAAAAACTAAATACAGGCTTATAAAAGCTTACTTATTGATTACTCAGAAATGGATAAAACTGGCACAGCTGCTCACTGACATGCATTTTTTTTTATTAGACAATACTAGAAGCAATTGCTATGTTTTTTGTCATCACTTATCCATGAAGAGTCGCCTCCCCACCTTATGGCAATCCTCAAATCCTTTATTTGCTCATCTATTTATTATTTACTAAAGACTGAGCTCTGTCTCTCAATCTAACAGGCTTGTGGGTGTAAAATTGCTTCAGTATTAGTGATCCATTGTTTCAGAAATGTTTTTTCATTGTAATAAAGCAACCCAACAGGCCATTTGAAATATAACTCATTCTCTTCACCTGCTGAGTGTTCCTGCTGACCTTAGCTCTGAGGTTACTGAAGTAGGTGCCTTAATAGCCTCCCTATTTATCTATCACCTTTTAATACTGCCACTGTGACAAGTGATCCCCAGCATTGCCTTTCACATGATTTTAATTGGCCTCTCCTGTGTCCAAGTGACATTTTTAGAGCTGTCATGCCTATGAACAATAACTCAGATTTATTACCTGCATTGAGTCTCTTGGATGTAGTTATTTGTCTTGGTTTGTTAGACAGTGTTTACATGAGTTTTAATTTAATATTGAGTGTTAAACATATCTGAGAGTTCCTTATTTGTGGATTTTCTTAAAATAGAATTTTGAAATATCTTTATGGGATATTTATTTCCATGCGTCATTGAGTTTTTATGCTTGTAACTGTTTGCTAAATATATTTGCATCTCTGTCTAAAATCAGAGGACTTTCTTGAAAATGTGATGTTTTTTTCCCAGTCTTAGTTTCAGACCCTCTTTTTTTTTTTTTTTTTTTTTTTTTCCGATCATGCAGTTTACTTAATCTTTTGAGGGGTGATTCAGTTTTTAATTGATTCACATTGAAATTATTTACATGACCAGTCTACAACTGGTCTAAAATTTAAAGAATATTACTTCTTCTTTTGCCATTATGGCTGGTTGGTGCGTTACCGCCACCTACTGGAATGGAGTGTGGAGCATAAGATTGGTGGAAAAGAACCGTAATTGCTGTGTATGCTATATAGCATTTAAAGATCCAACAACACAAGTTACACAGCATTTCAATGTTTGTTAGGTTGTAGATTCAGTGTTTTCAATACTTCAAAACCTGAAAGAAATATAGCTGCTTGAGACAAATTGGAATATAAACATTAGTACTGGAATCTAATGGAATCTAAAAAAACAAACAGTTTTTTTAAAACAGAAAAAATTAATTTGTAGCTGCAGCATGTTGTGTATACTATGGTTACTATGCATTCTTAAAAAAATCTTAGTTAAAAATGTGTTTTCCGACAGTCTACCTCTGATTCACATGTCATCAGTCGGAAATTAATGGCAGGCCTACCCCTGATCAAAAAGTAATTAGAGGCTACTAAATCATATTTGTATAACGTATTATGTTAATGGTATCATTGTTATATATCGAATCGTTGCCTTAAGTATCAAAATTCTACCATGTAGTTTGCCAAAAGCTTCAGAATCCTGAACAGTTCAGTCAGATCAACCCCACTTTTGTACACTGGTTTCCAACAGGAAATCCACTCCACCTTTTTCCTGATTGTCTAAAACTTCCCACGATTCATTGCAGAAGCCAGTTTAATGTTTCTAGCAATGTCATTGTTTACATTTTTAGTGATAATGGGCTAGTAGTAATTTTTATTTAATGTTTATCTGCAACAAATGACATTAAACTTCAATGGATCTATGGCAGTTAATTTTTTTAAATAAATATTTGTGATCAGTTTTACGCATACTTTCCAAGTAGATGTATAAAGCTATAGGCTAGCTAATGCTTCAGCGCGGAACTCTGTAAGAGGTAACAACATTTTTGACTTTGGTTGTACAAACACCTGAATTCATCTAATACTGTATTAGAATTCATCTAATATTCATCCCTAATCACCAAAATGCTTTTTGACTAATAGAATTAGAAATTTATAGAAGTTTAAAGAAAATGGAAAATGGATCATAAATATTCGGAGCACATTTTTTGCCTTGAAGCATTAGTATGCAGAGTAGCATTTGTCTGCTACTCAGCCAGGAGTAGCTCAGTGGTTAAGGCATTGGACTACGTACGGTTTGGAAAGATCCCAGGTTCAAACCCCACAACCACCAAGTTGCCACTGTTGGGCCCTTGAGCAAGTCCCTTAACCCTCAACTGCTCAGATGTGTAATGAGATAAAAAATGTAAGTCGCTCTGGATAAGAGTAAAAAAAAGTAAAATGTCTGATGCACAGTAGGCTATACTATAACCTATAACATTGCATTTTCAATGTAAAAGGTATTTTAGGTAGAATATGTCCAATGCGATCCATTATGATGTACACTTGACCTTTTGTACAATTTAAAACAGTGAAATAAATTGCACTTGCTCATCATTTATTAAATGCTACCTAATGTTATTGGTATTTCTTTTTTTTTTTTTTTCTATTAAACTTTTTTGAACTACACATTTATAGGTTTTCCTTAACCTTTCCTTACTTTCAGTAGGTAGAAACAGAGCCTCTACATGATATGGGAATCAGAAATGTTTCGCAGATCTCAATAACATGAGGATTAGAGCTAAATGTTTAGCCTTTAATTAGAGATAATTAGATTTTACTTTTAATTAGATATTTACTGTATTTCAGCACACATGTACTTCAAGTCCACATTTGCTTGTTAACTTCATGTCCTTATTGGCATTTTCATTGGACTTAGAGTGGAAATGTAACAAAGCAGAAGGCGATATGGTACCACCCATTGATTTTAAGGGTAGAAAATGAGCTTTTTGGATACCAGAGGTTTGAAGAAAAGGATTAAGTCCTCGCCAAAAGCATTCGAGAGTTTGTTTAAAACAGCAGGGAATAACTGCAATGTCAGTCAAGTGGCCTCTTCCTTTAGTTTTTTTCTTGGCTGTTTTTAATTACAAGAGTGACTCATTAGGCTGGTATTTGGTACGTTTTGCATTTTTGTACTTTTTAACTGATCTGTGTTGTGTTCTATCAGCAGACAACCTGAGTGAAGCCCTGAAGACACTGAAGCTGTCATCAGCGGACAGTGCATCAGACAATGTGGAGAGCTGCCTGGACTGCCTTCTCAAAGCTTTGGCCCATAACAGTAAGCGTGCCAGCCCACTATATTACAACAGCCTTTTATTTCACATTCGTTCATCTTCATTCAGGTGTTTAGCATGTTAGGATAGAAACTCACATTAAGGATGTACTGCTTGTATATTTTAATAACTTGAAAATTAGGATTATCCATCCATCTGTCCATCCATCCATCCATCCATAGTTGTTCTATAAAGTTTGCATACCTTGGGAGAATTTGCAAGATGTGTCCATTTTTTTCTTTTATTTTTTTTAAAGAAAAAAAAGGTAAGAGTGAAAAAGTAATTTTATTTCTTATAGGAATCATGTTTGTATGTAAGGCATAACAGAATGACATACTCAACAAACATAACGTGATGATATATGACATATAATCCCTGTTCAAAAGTTTGCATATCTTTAGTTCTTAATATTGTGTAGCATCAATCATGGCATGCAGTCTTTTGTACTAATTGTGCCTTAATTCTCTTAGGTGGTATAGCTGCCCATTCTTCTTAGCAAACTGTCTCCAGATCCTGTAATTTTTTTTTGGTTTTCTTGCATGAACTGCACGTCTGAAATCCCCCCCTAAATGGCTCAATGTTGAGGTCAGGAGACCAATGGAGAGTAATGGCCACTCAAGGACCTTCACCATTTTCTGCTGTAGCCATTGGAGAGTTAACTTGGCCTTGTGGTTTGGATCATTGTCATGTTGGGACATCCAACAGCGTCCCATGCACAGTTTTCATGCAGTAGAATGCAAATTATCCCGCTAGTAATTTCTGATAACATGCTGCATTCATCTTGCCATTAATTTGGACCAACTTCACTATGCCACTTGAGCTCAGCCCCAAAACACAAGAGATCCACCATTGGGGGATACTTTTGCTGTACTTTTGGGCAAAAATGGTGTACTTTTGTTGATTCCTCTCGAAACATAAAGTTAAATTTTGGTCACATCACTCCAGGTGATTCTTCTCCAGAAGCTGTGAGGCCTGCCTGGAAGCAACTAGACAAGCCTTCCTTCAAGCAAGACTTTTTGTGGCATGGGCGCAGTAATGGCTTCTTCTGGCAACTTGGACATGCAGGTCATTTGTGTTCAAGTACCGCCTTATTGTGATCCTTGAAACACCACCACTTTTTTTCCAGAGCAGCCTGTATTCCTCTCAAGTTGTTTGTAGGTTTTTCTTTGTGTTCCGAGCATTTCCTCTGGCAGTAGTGGGTGAAATCTTTCTTGGTCTACCTGACCGTGGCTTTGTATCAACAGAACATCTTATTGTCCACCTCTTTATCAAAGCTTGAACAATACTGAGTCGCATTTTCAAGTGCTGAAAGATCTTTTCAACTACCTTGTTATGCAGTTCCATTAGCAGTTCTTTTGTCTTCCCCATTGTGGAGTTTTCAGCCAAGTCAGTGCATCACGTCATGAGCTGAGAAGACTATTTATGCAAGGACACTAATTACAATTACATTGAGTCACAGGAGTGGAAACCTCTATTTAATAGACATTTAAATCTCGGTGTGCCAACCTGTGTGTTTAGGGTTATTTGGGTGATTTTAGTTATCATTAGGTTTTCATCAAGGAGTCACAAAATTACGTGATAATTAATTAATGACTTCACGTGATCACTCTCCTTAAATAAGAAAAATATATTTAGCATTATCAGTCATATTATATAATTTTCCAAATACATGGCAATGTTCAACAATTTCTTTCAGGGTATGCAAACTTTGAGCATTCATCCATCCATGCATCCATCCATCCATTTTTCCTCCCATGCAGTTCAGTTGTGCTTTTACAGTGTCGTGTGCCTTCTCCTTTCTCATCTGGGCTTTGGAACTAACAGTGGCACAGTAAGTGTGTATGAGCATAGGGTTAGGATCCTAGTCTAAGAATCCAACAGTGGCAAACCAGCGGTGGCAGGGCTCCAAACCCAGTCCCTATGATCAGCAACCCAGAGCCTCAAAAAAACATGAGATGGATAACCTTTGGTCTGGTGCTCTGATTTGTCAGATTAAGAATTAAAAAAAAAAAGTTTCCTGGAAATATGGGAGATTTTTGTCTCGAATATCCTATTGCTTATATTATTCATATGAGAACAGTGTTTTTGTCACAACATGTTCTGATGAAGGTAATGGCTGAATGCTGCAGGCTTCCTGTGGACTGAGAGGTGCTGCTGTACTCATCCTCAGTCCACTTGTACATAATGATTGAGCATTCCAAGGAAAGAAGAGTGAAAGAATGACTGTTCTCCACGTTAATCACTAATTAGTCACAGCATATGCACAATATTATGGTCTGATGTCTAGATTTCTTGACTTTACAGTTGAAGTGAAGGAAGTCTTCATGAAATTTTTGTACTTTAGTTTTAGGCATTTGACGGATGCCCTTATCCAGAGGCGTTATCTGTTAATTTTTTTTACAGATTTATATTTAACGTTGTAATGTGTTATTATTAAGTATAAATAAGATTTCACATGAAATAGATGTTATTAGGATGTGATTAAAATTTTTTTTAATTGGCCTGAAATACATTCTTCCTAATTAATATTCATTTCCAGATGTGGAAGCCAGTGGAAAAATCCAGGAGATGGGTGTTCTTCGCATGATGCCTTCTTTATTGGCCACACAGAACTCCTGCACACCCAAAGTAGCCAACATCATAGCAGAGGTGGCCAAAAACGGTGAGGACTTCTAATCATAAACTGATGCTTTTTGGTTTGGAACATTTAAGCCGTAACAGAGAAATATCTACTTCTGGTTAACTTTAATTTGTAATCTCTTTTCAACGCTTTTAAAAAAAAAAACAATATCTCCCTATAAACAGTATAAATGGTTTTGGTCTGGCTGGCAAAACAGACAGAATCTTTTTCATGTTATGCTTATTTATTTACTTTGTCATTGTGTAAAAATCTAAATCATGATATAAACCTGTGCACATATCTAATTGCAGAAGCAATCATACTTAATATCTGACAAGATATGTACAGTAAAGAATAAAACCTAACAGGCCATGCTTTTATATAAAAATATGGGGTGGTAAGTGGCAGACTTCTTTTCGTTTTATTCAGAGACTGAACTTGAGATGGTGGCAGTAAAGTGGCGACCTAAATGAAATATGGACAAATTTTGGTTATAAAGTAAGCAAAAAAGACGATCTCCTAAGCACAGCAGCATTACTGTGCACATGCTGTGTTAAAGTGAGGTAGAATTGGTTTTAAAATGGGATACATCGTTTGAGATTCTCTCTTTTATTTCTTAAGAAATAAATGCAAAAAAGAACAATATGTGTATTTTTTTTGTACAAGCGAATATATTGTTACATTTTCTCCTGTTAAAACTCCCAAATAATCATCTCTCAGGAAGTATGGGCATCTGCATTTTATCGTAAAGTCAGTTAGGCATCGTCTAAAAAGTGCATGAGGGTATCTAACGTATCGCAGTGTTAAATATTGAGTGGTTGTAGGATTATAGGATTTACTATTTATAGCATAAGTATTTTATTAATGATTATTGATGATTTTTAAATGAGTAAATCCACAAGTAAACCTTGTGCCTCAGAAATTCCCAGGAGGAGTCTTGGCAACAACAGCAAGCTGCTGTAAAAAAAAAGAAAAGGTGTTTTAATTGCTATTTTTATTTCTGCAAACAAACAGAAATAAAACTCAACTAGTTCTATTATTCTCACAATATTTGAGTCACAGTATGTTGATTTTGAAAATAATCTGACAACATGACATAGAGAAGATTATGATGTGTCTAATTAGTCTGGTCAAAATGTCAAAACTACAGTGTCTCACAAACTAAGTACTGTATACTTCTGCTATAGCATAATTTTGTTCAATCACAGACGTTTGGTGCTTGTGACTCAGAGAGAAGAAAAGTGTCAGACAATATTGAAATTTCTGATGGTATTGAAACAAGAACTTTGGTATAATGACACCACTATAATGACAGTAAACTTCACTATATCAATAATTAGGCATAAAGTTATTATGTAAAAAAAATAACATGTTATAACATATTAATATAATCATTGCAATAAGTTTTTTTGACGAATCAGACTTTTCAACCTTGTAAATGATAAATTCACACAGCAATGTTACAGTAATATACAATTGTACCATGTACAGTAGGAAGGATGTTGGTTATGATGATTAATTCCACACAGAATAACAGCTGATGTCATACTGCTCTAAGAGAATAATCTGAAGGCTTGGAGGACTTGCACAGACTCTCAGTCCCCAAAGTGCAGGCACAGCCGTGCTGTTCCTGACAGCTTGGCAGCCTATCTCGACTGTGAGACTGTTCTTTTAGTGAACATCTACTGCAAGGTCTTGTTGTTAAATAAATTTGGATTCATGCACATTAAATGTATAGCTAAACTCAAATGCCTAGCTCTGCATAGCAAGTTTTAATCCAATTTGAAGCTCAAATCCCAGTTTTCTTCAATGTTACCAGGAAAGGAATATGCTTATTTGAACATTTTTTCCCCATGTAAGAATCTACAACACTGATTTTCAGCTCAATAGAATAATCATGCACAGTGAACCAACTTAATATTCACTCCAGCTTCTGCACAAGTATATGTCCTGTTCTGCCAGTCTGCAAAAGCTATAAAACCTAAATTCTGCTGAGTCAGTGCTTAGCCTACTTCCCTGCTTTTAGGCTAATTATACAAGCAGTTCTTGCTTCAGGAAGTATACAAGAGGACAGGCTGGCAGTGAATTGAGATTGTAAAAGATTAGGGAAAAAAAAGGTTTGAAATAATGAATGGGCTTTTAGTGGAATGTGTGGTGTCTAATGAGGCTAGCCTGCTGGTTTAGCAGTATTTTGGTAGCCTCCCTCTGGTAGGTCACCAGCAGCATTGCACCAGGAACATCTGTGCTCTGTTCATTTCAGGCCTTGTATAGGGAATTAGAAAATTTTAAGTTAATATAATTGATGAACAATTGGTTAATATAATTGATGAACAATTGGTTAATATAATTGATGAACATTTTTTTTTTCAGAACATGTACACTTCAGATATGTAAGAGCATTTGGTTGGATAATTACTGCAGTAATTAAGATGTTTTAGCTGGCAACAATTCTCTAAACCATAACTGATGCAGTGAGCAGCTTTTCTTTTCTTCAACTACTGTATGTCAGAAGCTATATCCCATTGTTACCTTGTTTCACTGCGGTCAAATTATTGGCCTGCATCAAACAAAGAAAACAACTAAGGGAACTGTCCAACACATTATACACAAGAAATATGGCCTGAAATCAACATGAATGGCCCTGATTGGAGATCATGTAAACACTTGAATTTGCATTAAAAATACAACAGAAAAAGAGCAGATATGGTTAAGGGCCTTGCTCAAGGGCTCAACAGTGGCAACTTGGCGATGCTGGGGTTTGAACCCCCGACCTTCCGGATCAGTAACCCAGTAACCCACAGCCTTAACCGACTGAGCCACCACTGCCCTACCCTGGATGGAAATAAATGTTATGACACATAAACTTGTTTAAACCATGTCATGAAAAATGCATGCTGTAATGAAAGCTAAAAGTGGTCCAATAAATTGTTAGAGTCTGACCTTTTTGGCCAGTGTACCTATACATTAGTACTGTATACTGTACGTACTAATCAAATGTCATAAAGAAATTCTATAAAGCAAAGATACCTTCAATAATAAATACACATTCTTTAAAAAAACAACAACTATATATCAAAAAAGTTTCTTGTAACGTCAGATAGAATAGAATCAGACTACCCAAAGAAAAAAAAAAAAAAGGTTGAGATCATCTGATGTCAGTAGTGGATAGTAATCGGCCTCGAACAATTATTGTACTAAAGGAGGAAATCATCTCTTCATGTATCATTACTTCTAATGCATTAACAAATATTCAACGTTCTTGTATTTCGTGTATACACAAGTGCTGCCGAGTCAGAGATCATCAATTCTGAGCATTTACTGTAATTTGTAGTTTAAAAAAATTTTTGCCCATGAATCCAGAGTATTTGGGCCAGTCTGCATATCGTACTGTATATACTGTAACATACCTATAAACACTAAAACATTGTCTGCATCGATTACTAAATGTGACAATGTTTTGTGCAAAGAAATTGATGTAAAATTTATCTTGGTGGTCCTGAAAAAGTGGAGTTACCTCTGTTTTGTGTGGTTTTGCTACATAGGCAAGACACTTTAATCTCTCCAGATTATTCTGCATGAAAGCATGTGTTGGTTTACTGCATCATTTTGACAGGACAGGCAGTTGCTTCATTGGATTTAACAGCAGCTGTGGATTTGACAGGAGTACCGTAGGCAGCTAACTGTAGTTAATTTAAAGAAAGTTCTTCCTCATCTAGAAGGTTTCATGGCATGTTTTACGCACTTGAAATCAGGGACAGTGTTACAGTGAATAAAGATTGATTGGTAATGCTTTTCTCTCACGGCAGAGTTCATGAGGAGTCCCTGTGTGGAGGCCGGTCTCATCCCCCCACTGGTTCAGCTGCTCAACTGCAAGGACCAGGAGGTGCTGCTTCAGACGGGTCGAGCCCTGGGCAACATCTGCTATGACAGCCGTAAGTCTCCTTCCCCTGCTGCTATCACGTGTATGAGAAACCATTTTATGGTCTGCAGGAAGGTTTAGAAAATTATTCGAGAAATGAATATCTGTCAAGGTTGTGTTTCTTTAATAATGTAGAGAATAAAGCTGGAACCATAATCTTTTTGTGCTTCATTCAGGTCTGACTATTAGAGACACAGCAAACAGCTCACACCCACTCACCCACCTTCTTATAATTGCTTTGTTACTATGGAGTACAGTATCTAATGAATCTGATTTAATCTGTGAATTAAAAATGCAGAAATAATAACTGCCTGCTGTTTATTGCTTCATTAGATGTTTTGCTTACTTCCTCCTCTAATTATCGGAATTGTGCATGTTCTAATTAGACTGGCGCCTTGTGATAATTTTTCAACATTAATACTAGGAAGAAAATCCAAGACTTTGCTAAGGATGAATGTAGGAGTATCTTTAAAACCACTTTACCTGTGATCAGAGAGTCTTTCGCAGGGTAGACCTGTGTGGGTGTGTGCATCTTTAGAGTAGGACTGCAGAAAGAAAACATACAGTACACATCTGCGCAGCCGAAGACACTGCTCTAGTTAAGTGTCTGACTGAGGGAAAAAAAAACAATGCTGCTAGGTCAAGTGTCTGGAAAAAACAGCAAGGCGTGAGGCATGTTTCTATTAGGACTTCAGTTCTAAATCAGGAGGTTTGCGTGAGACATGTTGAACGGTGGGAGTTTTAAAAAATATCTTGTATTTGAAAGCATATTTTAAAAGTTTACTGTATAATTTTTTTTTCACCACTTCACATCCAACTCAGTTTCCCCCCCCACTATTTCTATGTAATGTAAAATGTAGCCTATACAAGGTTATTCTCTATGTAGCGTGCATAATTTGCTTAAAAAGGAAGCCGTTTGGGATTCTGTCGTACAGTTGGGCATAAATAATAATCGTGCAAGCTTAGTGTAAACAAGTGCTAAAATGCAATGTGGCTTTCATCAGAGTGGAGCCAAGACAGTTTTTGGCTACAAATAAGGAATGTTTACTCCTCCTAGCGTGTCTGTAAAGCAGTAGTGTAGCCCATCCAGGGAAGAATTATAATGTCAAATAGTGGCTGCCAAGTGAATAATATATGAAAATCATTATTTTGGTAACAAAATGCATATAGGCGGTTAATAAATCTTCAGAATTCCAAATGTATGTATAATCTCAGAGAAAGATGAAGCTGAATATACTTCTCCTGGTTTTGTATGCACAGTCCAGATCCACAAGGGGCCATTTAAACAGTAAAATAAAGCTGTAGATATCACTCTCCTTATGTGTTCTTTATATTTTCGTTCCACTGCACATGGGGAGAGCTTACTGTATGTCTCTTCACTGTTTTTTCCCCAGTAGCACTGTCATAAATTACTCCCTGTATCAGTCAGCCATGGTGCAAGAGGAAAAACCGGATAAAAGACGGGTATATAGAGCATTAGTCTGGTGAACCCCCAGCAGTGAAATTCATGAATCATGAATATTTTTTTTCTTTCTAAATCACTGGCAGTTGAATTGCTCATAAATGTCTAAACCACTGGGAAGTTCATGTGACTATGAGCAATGAAAAGTGTTTGTCAGTCACTCATGACCTGTTGCTCTTTGGGGAGATGTGGCTGATGGAGCAGCTGAACTGGAGTTCAGTTGCGAATGACCCTGAGTCTAAGCCAGCACATGTCATCACAGTGACAGCCACTCTACTGCAGACCTTTGTTCATTCTACAACCCAAGTACAATGAATCCTGTTCAGTGTCTACGCTTGGTGAACATCCTGATCCAGTGAATCTGCATGCATGTCCTTGGCTATTGGGTAGTTTAAGAACATACAGTTTTGAAGGGTTAGTTAGGATAAACTGTAAAACAGACTTCTCCAAGGCCAAACACTAGCATGACTGATGCTTGGAAGCAAAAAAAGAGCCTGATGGTGAATCTCTTTATCTTTCTTCATGATTCATGAGCTTTGTTTGTGTGGGGGTTGTGGGTAGTGGGCAGCTGTCCTAGACTCTGCGTGGGCATTGGTGACTGAGACCTGGAGCATTTTTATGCCAAATGGAGTGACTCACAGCTCACACACATAGCTATAGCTATAAAGGAGAGGGATTTGCTGAGTTATAAAACATACTGTGCAAAAACACACATGCGTATAGATGGTACTGCTCTCTCTTTCTTTCGCTCTTCCCCCTTTTTCTGTTTTCTACAAATTAGAATAAAAGATGTTAATATTAAGAAATGATACAAGTGTACACATTCAATGAGCAAGAAAAGTGGCATATTCTTGAATATTGGTGTTGTTTTGGAAGCAGTAAAAAACGGCGACTAAAAAAGTCCTTGTTTTATAGTTAGTCATAAGGATATGTACTGATCAGCCATACCATTAACACCACAAAGCATTAACACTTTGACATTGATTATCAATTATATACTGGTAAACTGGTGACAGGACCCTGTTCAACCAAGGCTCATTTATGTCTGGACACCGAAGGCCAATCTCACAGAAAAGCTAATACAGCACAAATTGCTGAAAAACATCAATGCCAGGAATGATGAAAAGGTATCGGAACAATCCCAGCAAATGTTTGGACGCTTGATGATCGTTGAAATGACGTCCCTCTGACACGTCCCGTCATGGTTCAAAAATAGTTCCAAACAGATGTTTTTGACGTTATTTAATTCACAGCAGCTGTCATCAATGGTCAACAAACGTCTAATTGTTTGCTGGGAGGGTATATATTGAACAACACTTAGCTTGTCAAAGTAACAGCTATATATGCAACCCCAGATAACTATAGACAGCAGTTGTAGCCATCAGTCTAATGTTTGCTGCATCACAGCTTGCTGGCAAAGAGTTGAAGTTTGTTGATCTGGCCTCCAAATTCCCCAGATCTCCAAATCCATTTAAGCATCCATGGAATGTGCCGGACAAACAAGTCTGATCCACGGAGGCCCCACTTCGCAGTTTACAGCAATTAAATGATCCACTGCCAATGGCCTGGTGTCAATAACCTCTTGTATTTGACTCTAGCATTTGAACCATAAACCTTCATAAAGCCTTAAAAAAAAAAAAGTACTCTTAAAAATGTACTGGAATTTGGGTAGGTCCAATCTACTCCTAGGCTCCTTACCCAATATTGTGCAGTATGTACCAGCTGGAGACAAAAAGGCTAAAATGTGCTTCCTCTGTTTTGTCAGAAACGTGCGAGACCTGCACGAAAAAGAGACTAAGCCATATTACCCAGGCTGTTGCTTGTGCAACATCATGGGGATCAGTAACTGTCCTCTTCTGTATACAGCTCAGAGGAAATGATGTGGATCAATAAAGCTCTTTTGCTAGATTGAGTGTTATTTCTGATTTTACTTTTATACAGATGGTTATATGGAGGCTCTTGGTCTCTGAAACAGTAGTTTACTTGGTGATTGGAAGGAAACAATGGTTTATTTTATTAAAATTTATAGTATATCAGCTTTCTACTTCAAATATATTTGATATTTTAACTTGATACACTACAAGAATTGCACAAAGGTAAATCATGGTAAAATATCTCAATGTATATACAGTGAGTAATCTAGCTTTTGCTATTAGAAAATTACAAGAGACCAAATATGATTTTTAATTTAGAATTTATAAGATGATTTCATGCTTGAAATAGTCTTTTTTTTATTGACAGAACATTTAGCTAATTTTAACTATTTATTTCTAGAAACAAGTAAAATTTTCTGCCAATGCTATAAGAAAATTTTAATATTACTATAAATAAGCAGTATAATCTTACTTTCGGTTTATCTTTTAAAAGGAAATGGATACGATGGAAAAATCCCCCTGTTTCAGACACTCACAGTTCCTTGGCTTTTGCTCTGTCTGCTTTCAAAGTGGTTATTGTCTAAGAGTCAAATTGTTTAAGAGCCAAAGAACATCCACTGTTAAGTTTGATATACTTTCATATACACTGACCAGCAGCTTTATTAGGTACATCTTGTTAGTACATCTGGTTTGCCTTCAGAACCGCCTTAATTCTTCATGGCATTGATTCACCAAGGTGCTAAAAAGATTTTGGTCCATGTTGACACAGTGGCATCATGCAGTTTTTAAAGATTTGGCATCTACACATCCATCATTTGAATCTCCCATTCCTCCACATCCCTGAGGTTGTTCTTAGTCATTCTCTGTTAATCCACAAGATTGTTGTGAGTGAAAATCCCAAGAGACCAGTCTGTCTGCCACCAACAACCATGCCATGTTCAAAGTCTCTTAAATCACATTTCTTTCTCATTCTGATGCTTGGTTTGAACTCTAGCAGATCGTCTTGACCATGTCTATATATCTAAATGTGTTGCGTTGGTGCCATGTGATTGGCTGATTAGACGATGCGTTAACAAGTAACAGTGTAAACAGGTGTACCTAATGAAGTGACCAGTGTATGTGTATAATGTATATGTATACTCTGGAACCAAAAATGTTTCAATCTCTAACCAAAACAACTTTTAAAAAATCGCCTGTTCATTTTACTTTTAATGTCAATGGTGATGGGATAAATTAGGAAACTAAAACCTAAAGTCATGTGAATGTTATTCATTGAGTCTGGATATCAGAAATCCTTAGTGCTTTTAATGTCTTCCTTTAGAATCATTCCCAATGTTTGTGACTTGCATTGCTGTCAGCTGTGCAGCTGCGGCTTTGAATGATTGCCTGTAATTTGTTTGGGAGAAAAAAGATTTTTCCTTCCTCAAGCCGAGTGGAGGAGATATGTGAACGGAGGAGGGGAGATATTAAGTTGAATGGAAGGGTATGAATGAAGAGAGAAGTGAACAAAGTGGGGTTGGGATTGTGACATTGTATCTAATATGATTTTTACTGGAAATATACAGTGCATCTTGACAAATTAGAATCTTGTGAAAAAGTTTCCTTTTGTAATTTAAAGAGTGAAACTCATATTCTTCATTGCATGTAATGTGAAATATTTCAAGCCTTTTCTGTTTAAATTTCAATGATTATGGCTAATAGTTCATAAAAATAAAAAATACAGGTTCTCCAATATGATTTATTGTTAATATGGATTTCCATCTATTCATCTAGCAAACTCTGTAGTCCAACGAGGGACTGTGGAAACCAATGGTGATTACAATAGTATTCACTTCTACTTTATATGGCCACGGTAGGACGTCCAGTCAACATTTATACGCGCATTCACACACTATGGGGAATTTGGGGACGCCGGTTAGCCGAATCTGCATATCTTTGGACTGTGGGAGGAAACTGGAGTACCCAGAGGAAACCCACCGTGGAGTTTGCGAACACGCAAACTCCACGCACACAGATCAGACTCAAGAATTTAACCTAGGACCTGGACATGCAAGGCAACAGTGCTAACCTTTAAGCCACCATGCTGCCATAAATATGAATTTAAAATACAGGAATTCTGAAACATTTTCTTAATTTATGCATTAAGTACTTGGTTGGGGCTCCTCGAACCTAAATTACTGCATTAATGCAGCATGACATTGATCAGCATGACATGCTATCAAAGCAACCTGGTCTTCAACAATGTCTTTTCCTTTCCAAACAACCAGATTTTTCATTGGTGGCCTTCTGTGCCTTACTCTCCTTGTGGAGAGTGTTGGTGACCGTCTATTTATCAAAGAATCAGTTTTTTTAAGTCAGAAGTCCTTCCCAGGATTCTGGCTGTGTTTACTGAGATACATGTGTACTGTATGTACACTGTATGAGAAGTAATTTACTCAAATTGGAAATTAAATATTATAAAGTAATGAGTAAGTAAAAATAAATTGCTGTAAGTGATGATCGTCAAAATTTAAACAAAAAACCTAGAATCTTTATTTTGACATGTAATGAATTTAGGATGTATCAGAGTTTCACTTGTTTTAAATAAAAGAAAGTTAACTTTTTCACATTATTCTAATTATTCGAGATGCACCGTGTACTCCAGAAGAGGAGACAAGAGGACTGAAGAGATCTGTCTACATACAATGGTCTGCTACTAGTCCATTATTATTTGTTACGCATTTTGTCTCGCCATAGAATTCATGTGGCAGATACTGTACGTGTTAGTCCAAAGCTGTTCTCTTGTCGAAAATGAGTTCTTGCTGCTTCCACTCATCAGGTCGTGGCAACATGACCTTAGCCTGACCGTATCTAGAAACTGCGAGACGCCTCAAAGAAACACTATAAATGGAAAAAGAACTGGATGCTCTATAGCTAGTATTGCAATTTTGTGTTTGACTTTCTTTTGCATCTGTTTTTAATCAAACCTTATCAACAACAATTATCCTGTTCTAATCATTACATGCTATTTGTTTTAAATTTATAATTTCTTTTTATATCCCAGTTGCGTCATATGTAATTTAAGTTGAGTTAATGCCTCGTTTTGCTGTTATTTATGATTTGCAGGTTGTTGTCTTTTTGTATTATTTTGTTGTCCTATTTATTTTTACGTGACCTCTTTGTTTTGCAGATGAGGGCAGAAGTGCAGTTCATGAAGCGGGGGCTGCTCAGATAGTAGCAGAGCACATTAAGGCTTTGGCCCATAACACTGACCCGGCCACCGGGAAGCTCTTGACTGTCTTTTGTGGCATGCTGATGAACTATAGCAATGATAATGGTAATGCCTAAACCCCGTCTAGGGGAAATTACATTTGGATGGTTCCCTATAGATGAATTCTGAGATGCTTGAGAAACTGTCAATGATGTATTAGGCTGGTTGGAACTATTGTCCAACCAATGAATTTTCCTCTTTCTGTATTGGTTTAGTACCTTATACTGTAACTATTTGGCTGTTGGTTTTAGTATGCTTTACATGCTGTAGTTGTTGACAGGTTGTTGAGTGTCAATGCTAAAATCTTTAGGGGACTATTCAAATAAGGATACTATGTTAATCCGTTTGTTCTCAATAATGGCTCACTAATCAGAATGTATAGACTTGTCGGAAACATAAACTGTGAGACTAATAATCCATAAGTAAATCTTTCCCAATTGTCCTTTGAAATGCATTTAAAGGTGCATGTAGAATTTCCAAGCTGTGATCATGCCTTTGCACATAAATATTGTAAATTTTGCCTAGGTACTGTGCAAAAAAAGTATCTGTGACAAGTAAACTGTTCGACCAACTTCAAAAGGGTGTCCCAAATCTCCATGTATAAGGTCAATGAACAATTTTTAGCAAAATATAGCATAATTTACAAAATCTCCACTGAATAAATGCAGTGTAAAGTATTCTCCAGCACATTCCAAAGATTCTCAATGGGTTTAAGGTCTGGATGCTGTGGTGGCCAATTCACATGTGAAAATTATGTCTTATACTCCCTGAACCAATCTTTCACAACTTGAAATATGAAATATGAAACTTGAAATATGCCCGTGCCATCAGGGAGGAAAAAATCCATTAATGGTCATTCAGTATATTCAAGTACAGTGGAACCTTGGATTACGAGCTTAATTCATTCCGGAGAGACGTGCACTAAGACCCAGCAGGGGAGACGATTACACACAATTCCGCAGCACAAGAGAGAGAAAAAACACTGGCTCAGTTGTGATTACGTGACGCTCTGCGTCTAAACAAGAAGCGCATGCGTGATACATGATACTAGGTACTCGTAAACCAAGACTTGTTCGTTTTCCAAGTCAAAATTTATTTAAAAATCTTTGCTTTGTCTTGCGGAACACTTGCAAACTGCGTTACTCGCAATCCAAGGTTTTATTGTAGTCTTTTTTTGGGCACATAACGTTGATGAACCTGGACATGACCAGCAGAAGCATCCCCAGATAATAAGACATGTCGTATGGTAGGCACTAGGCATGATGGAGCATCACTTCTTCTGCCTCTCTTACCCCAATTACCCTGATGCACCAATCACTCTGCAACAGGGTAAATTTGAACTCATCAGACCACATGACCTTTTTCCAATGCTCCACAGTCCAAAGATGATGGTTCAACACTTTGAGGAAATTCGTTTTAATAATGAATTTTACTATTCTTAATCGAATTTTTGGAGTTTTAGAAATCTCCTTAATAACCATAAATATCTTTTGTTCGCGCAGCCCAATAATTTGCCCCTTCTGAAAAACAGTAACATCTTTCCTGAGACCACAGGATATGTTTTCTGACAAGGTTGTGTAAGAAATGAGAAACTATTCACCACATCAGTTTGGGTTAAATAACTTTTTACCAGTAATTGTCCAATGAAAGGAAGGTACCTGTTTGCTTAGTTAAGTCCAGGTGGTGACTTTTTTTGGTTGAGTATAAACTAAAGTATGAAAATGTAGACATTTTGCTAAAAGATGGTTTGTCCCCTATGTATGGAGACTTCTGGGACTCTTCTGGGCATTACGTATAAATATTATTATATTCAAATTTGTGCAAATAAATTTAGGAGTTTCACCTTTAAACCATTCGATTATGCAAAACGTGACAACCTTTCAACTGACAATGTGGCAGTAATGTCACTGGTTGAAAAAACTCAGCTATTATTCAAAATATCAAAGGTTTGCTCTTTTCCACAGTGGCGTTGAGAAAAGTCAGCAAAGCTTTAAGAGCTCTACTCTTCTTTAGCTATTAAATGTGT
The DNA here is from genome assembly GCA_030522415.1 of Channallabes apus. NCBI lineage: Eukaryota > Metazoa > Chordata > Actinopteri > Siluriformes > Clariidae > Channallabes > Channallabes apus. Next base: position 25,108,547 of record CM060108.1, on the reverse strand, counting down.
TCTTGTATGCATATTTTTATTTAAAATCTAAAGTTTATTAAGGTAGTGTGTTATACACGAATCAGCCAAAACATTACAGCTACTGACGGTTAAAGTGAATAACTTTGATCCCCAACTAAACACCAGCAAACCGGTAACAGTTTCAAGTACATCCAAGGCTCACCATACACTTTGGGACAAAACACCAGCCCGTCTGGTCCGATCCCACAGAAAAGCTAATGCAGCAAAATACAGATACACCGAGAGCCCACCTCAAAACCCACAGCATGAAAAGGATCTGCTGCCAACATTCTGGTACCAGACACCACAGCACACCCTCTGAGGGGTGCCAGGACTTCCACAGTGGCACAAAGGAATCCCAAAACCTAGGTGGTTTTAATATTAATAGATTTAATGTTATGGCTGATCAGTGTATCTTTTAAAAACCAAGAGAAAGGCTTATTTTCTAATGAGTATGATTGTGTGATAACACATGGTATGAGCTATGAAAGGTAGTCTAGCTGGAATCTTACTTTGGCTAAGAATACATGCAGAGTATTTAACTCTGTTCTTGCGCTGAATAATGAGCAGACAGGCCAAGCTCCATTTTGTTCTCCATCTTGCTGGCATCATGGCTGGGGATAAAATGGTAATTACTTTCCAGTGCCTTACCGTTCGGAGCTAACAAGCTAAATTGGTGTCAGAGTTTCTCATTTTGTCCTGCTGCTTGAAAAAAGTGCATACACCAATCTTGAGAATCATGATTTGATTTTAAAAGTTCACAAACCACTTGATGCCTGCTGCCATCAACTCAGTTCATCATCATCATCAGTTGAATAGCAGTTTACTAAACTGTGGTACCTAATGGGGTATCAAATGGGTTTATATGCACGCGTTCCTCCAAATTTCTGAATGTTTGTGTGCTTTGTCTCCCTTTTCCTTTCTGCACTGTTCTCAGTCTTTAGTTTTGTTAGATGCGTTGTGTGATAAGGATACAATGAGAAAATCTTAATTCAATGCATCTTATTCCCTACTAAGTGGACTTGGATAAAATCTTTCCTTGAACAAGCATTTCTCATTGCCAGTGACTCAACATTCTACTTACTCAGAGCTAATTATTTATAGTCATTCTGTGCTGCAGTGATAGATTAGCTGTAAAACTAAAGCAAGCACCTTTTCTACAGTGCTTCGTGCATTAAAGGGAAAGCTCTTGCAATTTTAACATTGTTGGATGTCAAATCTTTAAGAACTCTGCAAACAACAGGAACATAATTTTTATCTGGCGTTACAAGTGTTACACTATAAGCGCTATATTGGCATTTCTTTATTATTTGGTGTTGGATGGCAAATAACTTAAAGTAGTTCAAGACTGACATTTTTTTATCAGCTATAAGAGAAAATCACATTTTTCCCAGCCTCTCCATTAGAGCCCATGGTCAAGCCCATTACAGGATGAAGTCTCTCTCTTGTTCTATCATATAAAATACGTTAAATAGAACATACAGTGGATTGTTATTGCTGATTTGTGCCCTTAAAAATGCAGATTTAGTTTTTGCGAGATGATACCATTAATCATGGAAGTTTTCCTCCATCTGCGAAGCCTTAGGTAGTAAATGGGAGAAGTAACAAATCTGACCATGTCAAAGTGGGAAGTCAAAGTCGTGTTTTTTTTTTTCAAATATGTGGTCATGTTCCAAAAAAAGGTAGCGTTGTTTTTTTTTTTTGTGTGTGTGTAAAAAATAAAAAATTAAGTATCTCCGTAGTCAAATACAATATCAGACGAACAATAACATGTAGCTTTTTTTCACTGTGCCGTTATTTATTTAACAAAAATGAAGACAAAAGAATTTTTGCTTCACATCAGTCTGGATGAAACGTTCTACATTGAGAAAGATTATTCACAAGTGGAAAGTATTCACTTGTGATTAACATCTCAGCATATTCACCCAAGGTTCAGACTGTGCAATGCTCAGAGAGATACAAAACAAAAAACAAGAGCTTAATGGATCTCCGACACTACACACCTTACGGAGCATGTTTAATATTGAAGTTTATAACAGCACAATTATAAGAAAACTAAACATGTACAGTTTGTTTGGAAGGATGCCAGGAGAAAGTCTCTTGTGACTAAAAAGAACATGGAAGCACAAATGAGGATTGCACAACATCATCCCCACAAACCACAAGACTTCTGGAGCAATGTCCCATTTACAGATGAGACCAAAGTGAAGTTGTTTGGCCTTAATGCCCAGTGCCATTTTTGTCAAAAACCAAACAGTATTTCAGCAGAAACACCTCATACCCACTGTCAAGTTGGACTACAGAGTTTGGCAGTGATGATTTGGGCTTATTTTGTAGCTACAGGACCTGCTAACGTTAACTTGCTGTTAACGGTGGATCTATAGGCTATTAAATCATGGAATTCAAATCACTTTGAATTTAACATATTTTTTTTCTTTTCTGTTTAGCCTTATTTTTGTTAAATAAATAATGGCACTGTAGAAAATGTTGTTTGTCTAAGTTTTTATGCGATCAGATGATTCAGAAAAACATAGACTTAAAAGAGTCGTTACTAACTTTTGAAAATGACTGTATTGTGTAAATATGTTTGTGCCCAAGCCAATGGCTCTGTGTTTGTACACCGTCACTGTGGCTAATGTAGCTCTCATTAATGTCTATGGAGGGTATTGTGCTGCAGAGTTTTTCCAGGAGCATCGAGACAAATGGAATGCGAAATGAGGCAAAACCTCTGATTCTTTGTCCAAAACATCTGGAAAACGCCTACTCAGAAGGGTGCTACGGGTGCTTATTGAGGTGTGAGGGAGATGTAGTCATGGGATGGAATTCCGAAACATCTACTGTATGTGTATCCTAGTATTTTATGACTTTGTGTGCATTTTATTAATGAGAAGATCGAAGATACAGTAAATCTGTTGACTCCTTTTGGTTCCTCGATTGGATACTGTGAACAATCATAGCTGTAATTTGTGACCTTTAAGAGATATAACCAGAAATAATGCAGGAATATCTCATTGAATCACTGCACAGTGTAAATTGGTGATTCTGCATAACCAGTGTGTGTTGCTGGACAAAATAGAGGAAGTTTATGAACAGACATTAACTGCCAAAGCTAACACATTTTTGCCAATTCAAGCATAACTCGGAATGAAACTATTAAAAATGAGAGAGTGCTTCTAATCTAACCCTAAAATTCATTTTCTTTTCATGGTATATTCAACATCTGGCCTTTATACCCCATTTTCTCTCTCTCTCTCTCTCTCTCTCTCTCTCTCTCTCTCTCTCTCTCTCCTTGCTACCTTTTTAATTTAGTCTGCTAAATTCTTTAGTCTCTCCCTCTCATTCGTCTTTTTTATTACTGCCTCTTGACTTTCCGGCTTTTTTCTACTCCTGTACCTTCTCGCCTTTTCTGCCTGCCTGGGTTGTTGACTACAGTTTTGCAGTCTTGACTGCGAGAAAAGATTTTTTTACAGAATGTATCACTTCTTTGCTGCATCGAGGAGGGGGATGTGCTTGCCGATAATGTGATGATATTGAATGTGACAGGGCTACCAAGATTGCAGTATTAAAGGACAAAAACAATGCCATCTGATTCGTTTTATTACACAGTATCAAGATGCATGTGATACCATGCAGCTGGTGGAAGACATAGAGAGTATAATATCATTGTAGGCCAACATGTTTATCCCTGTGAGATATTATTTTGCATAAGTCAGATTATTGGCTCAGGGCTTTGAGCACTGGTCTGTGCGTTAGCACTGTTTAAACATGATTCCTAAATGAGTGTGTTGATGAAGTTTATCATTACCATTTGTAACCTAGGCTTTTTTAAATTTATGTTTAAGTATCTGCAATAGTGACTGATTTTAATTAATGTTTTTCAGAAATGTCTACAATTTCACAATGGTGATTACAAAAACATTTATTTTCCAGCTAATCTCTCCATTTTGATGCACCGATGCATGTGAGTGTTGGAGTTAATATGGTGTGTTTAATCTCTTTGCATTTTCAGACACATTGCAGGCCCAGCTGATTAGCATGGGAGTCATCCCCACCTTGGTGAAGCTTCTGGGAGTCCATGCGCACAACACAGCGCTCACAGAAATGTGCCTCATTGCCTTTGGAAATCTGGCAGAACTGGGTAAATAACAGACAGATCTATTTATTCAAGCCTTCATCCTATTTATGTGATCCCTGATATTTTGTGTTTTCTCGGGAATCTTCCTCCTGCTTTCATTTACGGAGATAGTTTTAAATCCCTGGTCATGTTGCCTTTAACTCATGAGTAGCATACTCGGGTCGTCTAACACCAGATTTAGTCCATGCAGACCTAAAATATTAGCCGATGAGGTAACTTGTGTTGAAGATTGAATGCTAAACTCTGCAGTGCTGGGGATTTTCCAAGACTAGACTCTTACACTTCTGCTCTAATAATTTTCCCCTTTATGCTATTTTAATTCCACTACCTTACATTGATTCTAAACCTTTGCTTAGGGTGGAAAAAAGGTACATAGGGTTACACTTTACATTTTTTTTTGAGTGAGAGCTCTGAGGAATGGATTAGTGTTAATGGACTTCTATAGAACATGAATCAATCGTCGGCATCTGTTGCTGGGTGAGGCTTTAAATTTCTGGAAATGAAAAAAGAACTATTTGAGAAATCAGAGCTTGTTTCTCAATTTTTCCCGCTGTCCCTTTTGGAGACGAGGTAGCAAGAAGAAATGATTATAGCACGCTGAAGTTCCTCTTATACCAAAAATTGTTCTAATTAATCTAATACAAATCACACAGTTCACATATCAGTTTATACAGGTCCTTCTAAAAAAATTAGCATATATTGTGATAAAGTTCATTATTTTCTGTAATGTACTGATAAATATTAGACTTTCATATATTTTAGATTCATTACACACAACTGAAGTAGTTCAAGCCTTTTATTGTTTTAATATTGATGATTGTGGCATACAGCTCATGAAAACCCAAAATCCCCATCTAAAAAAATTTGCATATTTCATCCGACCAATAAAAGAAAAGTGTTTTTTAATACAAAAAAAGTCAACCTTCAAATAATTATGTTCAGTTATGCACTCAATACTTGGTCGGGAATCCTTTTGCATATTCTTGTCTTTTGTCTCTCAACTTTCTCTTCACAATATCCCACAGATTCTCTATGGGGTTCAGGTCAGGAGAGTTGGCAGCCCAATTGAGCACAGTAATACCATGGTCAGTAAACCATTTACCAGTGGTTTTGGCACTGTGAGCAGGTGCCAGGTCGTGCTGAAAAATGAAATCTTCATCTCCATAAAGTTTTTCAGCAGATGGAAGCATGAAGTGCTCCAAAATCTCCTGATAGTAGGGCTGGGCGATATGGCTGAAAACTATATTACGATATCAGTGTTTCATATCGGTCGATATCGATAATTATTGATATTTTTTATGACCCATTTAAAATAAGGACCAGGAGAAAAATACATTTATATTTAAACATTTTTATTTTAAACTTAACCTTCCTATGATCATAGTCCCATCAGTTATTAAGATAGAAATGTCAACAACCATGGAAAAATCAAATAATTAAAATGTAAACATAAGTCTAAAGTTGAACCACCATCTTATTGTGCCCGAAGAGGCAACGTGGGTCCCCCTTCCCATGGGCTCACCACCTGTAGGAGGGGCCAAAGAGGTTGGGTGCTGTGTGAGCTGGGCGGGGGCCGAAGACAGGGGCCTTGGCGGTCTGATCCTCGGCTGCAGAAGCTGGCTCTAGGGATGTGGAATGTCACCTCTCTGGCGGGGAAGGAGCCTGAGCTAGTGCGTGAGGTTGAGAAGTTCCGGCTAGATATAGTTGGACTCACCTCGACGCACAGCTTGGACTCTGGAACCAGTCTCCTTGAGAGGGTCTGGACTCTCTTCTACTCTGGAGTTGCCACCGGTGAGAGGCGACGAGCAGGTGTGGGCATACTTATTGCCCCCTGGCTCGGGGCCTGTACATTGGGGTTCAACGCAGTGGACGAGAGGGTGGCCTCCCTCCGCCTTCGGGTGGGGGGATGGATCCTTACTGTTGTTTGCGCTTATGCGCCGAACAGCAGTTTGGAATACCCGCCCTTTTTGGGGTCTCTGGAGGGGGCGCTAGAGAACGCCCCTCCTGGGGACTCCATCGTTCTGTTGGGGGACTTCAATGCTCACGTGGGCAATGACGGTGAGACCTGGAAGGGCATGATTGGGATGAACGGCCCCCCCGATCTGAACCAGCGGTGTTTTGTTATTGGACTTCTGTGCTCGTCACGGAACACCATGTTCTGGCATAAGGGTGTCCATATGTGCACCTGGCACCAGGACACCCTAGGCCGCAGTTCGATGATCGACTTTGTGGTCGTGTCGTCGGACTTGCGGCCACATGTCTTGGACACTCGGGTGAAGAGAGGGGCGGAGCTGTCAACTGATCACCACCTGGTGGTGAGTTGGCTTCGTTGGCGGGGTAGGATGCCGGTCAGGCCTGGTAGACCCAAACGTATTGTGAGGGTCTGCTGGGAACGTCTGGCAGAGTCCCCTGTCAGGACGAGTTTCAACTCCCACCTCCAGCAAAGCTTCAATCACGTCCTGGGGGACGTGGGGGACATTGAGTTCGAGTGGACTATGTTCCGCGCCTCCATTGTCGAGGTGGCCGACCGGAGCTGTGGCCGTAAGGTGGTCGGTGCCTGTCGCGGTGGCAACCCATGAACACCGGCGGTGAGGGATGCCATCAAGCTGAAGGAGTCTTACCGGGCCTTTTTGGCTGGTGGCACTCTGGAGGCAGCTGATGGGTACCAGCAGGCCAAGCGGAATGCAGCTTCGGTGGTTGCTGAGGCAAAAACCCGGGCATGGGAGGAGTTTGGGGAGGCCTGGAGAATGACTTCCAGATGGCTTCGAAGAGATTCTGGTCCACCATCCGGCGTCTCAGGAGGGGAAAGCAGTGCACGGTCAACACCATGTATAGTGGGGATGGTGCGCTGCTGAACTCGACTCGGGACGTTGTGGGTCGGTGGGGGGAGTACTTCGAAGACTTCCTTAATTCCACCAACATGCCTTCCGATGAGGAAGCAGAGTCTGGGGACATAGAGGTGGACTCTTCCATCTCTGGAGCCGAGGTCGCCGAGGTGATCAAAAGGCTACGTGGTGGCGGGGCCCCGGGGGTGGATGAAATCCGCTCGGAGTTCCTCAAGGCTCTGGATGTTGTAGGGCTGTCATGGTTGACACGTCTCTGCAACATTGCATGGACATCGGGGACAGTGCCTCTGGACTGGCAAACCGGGGTGGTGGTCCCCCTCTTCAAGAAGGGGGACTGCAGAGTGTGTTCCAACTACAGAGGGATCACACTCCTCAGCCTCCCCGGAAAAGTCTATTCAGGTGTCCTGGACAGGAGGGTCTGTCGGATAGTCGAACCTCGGATTCAGGAGGAGCAGTGTGGTTTTCGTCCAGGTCGCGGAACAGTGGACCAGCTCTACACCCTTAGCAGGGTCCTGGAGGGGGCATGGGAGTTTGCCCAACCAGTCTACATGTGCTTTGTGGACTTGGAGAAGGCATTCGACCGTGTCCCTCGGGGAGTCCTGTGGGGGGTACTCCGGGAGTATGGGATATCGGATTCCCTGTTAAGGGCTGTCCGGTCCCTGTACAACCGGTGTCGGAGCTTGGTCCGCATTGCCGGTAGTAAGTCGGACCTGTTTCCGGTGAGAGTAGGACTCCGACAGGGCTGCCCTTTGTCACCAATCCTGTTCATAATTTTTATGGACAGGATTTCTAGGCGCAGCCAGGGCGTTGAGGGGGTACAGTTTGGTGGGCTCAGGATTGGGTCACTGCTTTTTGCAGATGATGTTGTTCTGTTGGCCTCATCATCCTGCGACGTACAGCTCTCACTGGATCGGTTCGCAGCCGAGTGTGAAGCGGCTGGGATGAGAATCAGCACCTCCAAATCTGAGGCCATGGTCCTCAGCCGGAAAAGGGTGGAGTGCCCTCTCAGGGTTGGGAGTGAGATCCTGCCCCAAGTGGAGGAGTTTAAGTATCTCGGGGTCTTGTTCACTACTGCGGGTAAAATGGAACGGGAGATCGACAGGCGGATCAGGGCAGCGTCTGCAATGATGCGGACTCTCTATCGGTCCGTCGTGGTGAAGAAGGAGCTGAGCCAAAAGGCAAAGCTCTCAATTTACCGGTCGATCTACGTTCCTACCCTCACCTATGGTCATGAGCTGTGGGTAGTGACCGAAAGAACAGGATCGCGAATACAAGCGGCCGAAATGAGTTTCCTCCACAGGGTGTCTGGGCTCTCCCTTAGAGATAGGGTGAGAAGCTCAGTCATCTGGGAGGGGCTCAGAGTAGAGCCGCTGCTCCTCCGCATCGAGAGGAGCCAGATGAGGTGGCTTGGGCATCTATTTAGGATGCCCCCTGGACGCCTCCTTTGTGAGGTGTTCCGGACACGCCCCACCGGAAAGAGACCCCGGGGAAGACCCAGGACACGCTGGAGGGACTATGTCTCTCGGCTGGCCTGGAAACGCCTTGGGATCCCCCCGGAAGAGCTGGAAGACGTGGCCAGGGAGAGGGAAGTCTGGGTATCCCTGCTGAAGCTGCTTCCCCCCCGACCCGACCTCGGATAAGCGGAGGAAGATGGATGGATGGATGGATGGACATAAGTCTAATGTCACAATGAACACTTATCTCTTAACATTTAAGGTGCAAAATTAAAAGAAAATGTAAGAAATGCTTAATAAAGTGTAATAAAATAGTGCAATGCATTTATTATATCAGATGCCTTTAGAGAAAACTACAACAAAAATATATTGTTGTAATATATTTGAGTTTGATGTTAATTCACTGGCGGCCCACCAGGGGGCAATACCGTGCTGTATACTATCGTGTGCACTGAATGCAGTAAAAGAATACCGTTTTCCTTTCTCCTTCCAAACTAGCTTCGCGACCTCTGTTTTCTTCCGACAGAGAATAAAAAAATATAGAACTTTCTATCGAACACATTTTTTATTGATATCGATCACGTGTCTATCGCGAAACATATCGTTATCGTTTTATCGCCGAGGCTTACCTGATAGCTAGCTGCATTGACCCTGCCCTTGATAAAACACAGTGGACCAACACCAGCAGCTGACATGGCACCCCAGACCATCACTGACTGTGGGTACTTGACACTGGACTTCAGGCATTTTGGCATTTCCCTCTCCCCAGTCTTCCTCCAGACTCTGGCACCTTGATTTCCAAATGACATGCAAAATTTGCAACCTGTAGCCCATTTCCTGCATACGCCTGTACACGGTGGCTCTGGATGTTTCTACTCCAGACTCAGTCCACTGCTTCCGCAGGTCACCTCTTCTCGTTGTGCAGCGTTTTCTGCCACACTTTTTCCTTCCCACAGACTTCCCACTGAGGTGCCTTGATACAGCACTCTGGGAACAGCCTATTCGTTCAGAAATTTCTTTCTGTGTCTTACCCTCTTGCTTGAGGGTGTCAATGATGGCCTTCTGGACAACAGTCAGGTCGGCAGTCTTACCCATGATTGCGGTTTTGAGTAATGAACCAGGCTTTTTTAAAAGCCTCAGGAATCTTTTGCAGGTGTTTAGAGTTAATTAGTTGATTCAGATGATTAGGTTAGTAGCTCGTTTAGAGAACCTTTTCATGATATGCAAATTTTTTGAGATAGGGATTTTGGGTTTTCATGAGCTGTATGCCACGGTCATCAATATTAAAACAATAAAAGGCTTGAACTACTTCAGTTGTGTGTAATGAATCTAAAATATATGAAAGTCTAATGTTTATCAGTACATTACAGAAAATAATGAACTTTATCACAATATGCTAATTTTTTGAGAAGGACCTGTAGTTACATATCAGTTTAAGGAACGGTGCATTCATGTTGTAAGAGCCATATTGTACTTTATGAATTTGTTGTTGTGTTTATTTTATTTTATTTATCTTATTTCATTTTATTGTATTTTGTTGGTTGTGCACTAAGCAAGTTTATTAGCTAAGCATCCATTTATGACAATCGTATTGTGTGTAATGTCTGTGATGTCATTCCACTGTTACACGTTGTTGCATGACTGTCAGTGTAAAAAAGGGTCAGTCTAGATTTGGAAGTTGGGGAGAACACAAGCTTTTGACCGTAGTAAGATACAACACATGTACTTCTCTTCTTACCCTAATGCACCCATCACTCTGGAATAGGGTAAATCTGGACTCATCTGACCACATTACGTTTCACCATTGCATATAGTTTATTCTTTATGATTCCTAGAAAGTATAAGCCTTTTTTACTGGATAGTCTTATAAACTAGTGGTTTTCTTATGGCCACACAGCTGTTTAGTCCCAATACCGTGAGTTCTCATCACATTGCGTGTGTCAATTTGTATGTATTGCACCATGTTTTTAAGAGATCTATTCAGCACTATCCTTCCATGTTTTAATAATGCATTGGACAGTTCTGAATTAAATTTCATTTTCATAAAAAAATACAAATTCAGTTTGCTTGATGCAGAACACATACAGTATGACTTGGCAGTGTTTTTACTCACAGAAAGCATATAAACAAATACACACATTTTAAAAATACATTTATTTGGAGCATCTACCAGACAAATGTACAAGTGTAAAAACTGTAGAAACAATAATGCAGCTCATTAGTATAATAGTGTGATTTGTTTTCAAAGTCATCTATTTTAAAGAACATAAGTTAATTACTTCTGACTCATTTTTTAAAATACAAAGACATTTCTAACAATATTCATGCAATTAGTTGTAACTGTTGTAAACATTTTGTGTCGAGATGAGTATTCCCATCATTCTACACTCTTCTGCTATCTGGCAGAACTGGTGTCATTTAATCTGTGGTTTATGTCTCTTTTTCTCCTTTTTTTTAAGTGGAAAAATGATTGTGGTTGTGAATATCCTTTTGATTGATACATATTACCTCACGCATTTCGTCACATGTGGATTAGGTTTCAAATTATATTTAAAATAATTCTGATGTGTATGTTTGTGGTTATTTTGTGTCTGTAGAATCAAGCAAGGAGCAGTTTGCAGCTACAAATATCGCAGAGGAGCTAGTCAGACTTTTCCGGAAGCAAGCGGAACATGAAAAGAAGGAGATGATCTTTGAGGTGCTGGCTCCTCTGGCTGAGAATGGTAAGAGTCAGACACGGAATGTCTGATGGTAATAGTTTCAGGTGATCGCTTGATATAAAAGTCGTTCATTTTGAGCTGAAGTGTACACATAAGATCTGAATGTGCCTGACACACAGTCTAGGACTTGAATGATGTCTCGTCACAGCTAGCCCTGTCATTCACAGCAACATATGGACACACTGTTCATCTGTTGCAAGTGTATGTGAGGAATGTGGTGAGCAAGCAGTCATTTACTTGAGGGTCTCAATTAACTAGAAGCCTTCAGTAGCTATAAAGGGAAAAATATATATTGCACATATTGCATTTTTTTTTTCATTGTCTGGAATAACTTTAATCTGTTTGCTAGTTCGAACAAGAAGAAGCACCAGAATTATAGACCTATTGTGCTTTGGATATTCTCCAGACATAGAACTATTGCAGACTGGTCTACAATTAGCCAGCTGCTGGAGTTGTTTGAGTGTAGTCTGTGTTTGGATAATGGGTGCTGTCACTTGCTTTCCCTTGCTTTCTGCCATCGTGCCCACAATAGGAATCAGGGAATTGTGAACAGCTGCAATCTGCACCACTTCTGTGACATGAAATCTGCCCTCAGCTGCTGCTCCGTGTATTTTCCCCAGGAGACGGTCTGAATTCCTAAGAGAGGATATGCATGTACTGTAGAAGTAACGTGTGCTGGAGAGCGTGATCCATTGTCAGATACGAGTATCTTTTTAAAGAGTGATCAAAAAAGGTATAGCAAATCACTTAGCATAGAAATAAATAAAGAAGCATGGATGTGGGTATGTGGGTGAGAAATATAGAAGTGTAAATAAGCCACAGGAGGAGAGCTTGTGTTAAAAGATACATGCGAGACGCTGACAAAGTGAGAGAGCAAGAGAGAAGCCGAAAAGATGGAGTAACGGTGTGGACTTGAACATATGAGGTATGAGAAGGAAAGACAGAAATTAGTATGATGGAGACTAAAAGTGTGTGAAAAGAACTGTAGACTGTCTGGCTGTTTCTTGTCATTCAGAGTAGTGCTCTCGACCTGCCTGTCTCCAAGACAACGTCCTACTTAAAAGCTACTACATTGTACTGAGAGAGAGAGAGAGAGTGTGAGGGAGATGCTTAGATATTTCAGGGATTTCATAACCAAACACAAGGAGCAGTCACACACTTACAGTCAGCCTTGGATCCTGCATATTCAGATACACTTTTTTGTTTAATCTTTTTACTAGATGGAAATCTTAGTCATGTATGATGTCCTACAGACTAATTTGTTTCTGATTGTGGTTCATGACAGTTACATAAAAGAGCATGTTAATTATTAATATTAATATAACTCATATTGTGCATTAATTGTAAGTCTGGAAAATTATAAAGCCATGCAAATACAGTACATAAAGCTTTAGTAGCTATAACTGTTCAACAGGACTGTTTTTCATTCTGTGAATTCATAAAGTTTCAAAGTTTCTTTACTTAAAGTAAATATCGCTTACTCTTTGCTTCTCTAATTCCCATGGTCGAACTCTCTCTCTCTTTCTCTCTCTCTTTCTCTCTCTGAATAACTGTCACTTTCTCTCTGTCTGTCTCTCTTTTCTATTCTGTCTGCATAAATCTCATTCTGGTGGTCTCTCTCCATCTGTTCCTTCTCTTCTTTGTCTGTTTCTCTATCTCTGTCAGATGCAATAAAGCTGCAGTTGGTCGAGGCTGGTCTGGTCGAGTGTCTGTTGGACGTTGTGGCACAGACGGTGGACAGTGACCGAGAGGAAGACCTGGCACAACTCAAAACAGCATCTGACCTCATGGTGCTGCTGCTGCTTGGAGGTGCTGCTCAAGGCTTCAGCCATTGATGCTTAATGTTGTATTTAACTAATGTAGATTTAGACAGGAAATCCTTCTAAGGCAAAATTTCTGTTCATTTTGAAATTCTGTTTATATCATATTAATGGAGATTACACATTAGGGTTGGGTGGGGCTATGCAAATATGTCTTTGTTTTAAGTACTGAAACCAGTTTTTTTTTTTTTTTTTACTGATACTGACATACTCACTGTCACTAAGCCTTCAAGTGATTATCAGCCCTGATATCAACACTGATAATCCCTAGTCTGTTTAATTAGGTATTTTGAACATTGATCAATTCTAGTGGCTGAGTACGTGTTGTAGTGCCAGATAGAGTCAGGACACAAACAGCTATAGCAGATCTCACTATATTTAGCTGTAGCAGCTTCTTCTGTCCCTGTGGATAAGTCGTTCTGCATTAATGGTCTCCAAACAAACCTCACACCTGAGCATATGGGCCTGTTTATGTCATTAAACAAGTCAGTGTTAGAATAACAGGGCCCCGTAGTGGAGTTTAGTGGTATGATGGATTATAGATACAAGACAGTTTGGGATTTCGTCTACTTGTCGTGTGCATGGGATGTAGAAATGTTCTGAAGTACGCTTTGGCATCCTGGTCATTTTGAATCCATGTTCAATAAATTAATTTGAAAAAGTTTTTTTAAATATTCAAAAAGTCTGAACGTAGACATGACCGAAAGAGAATTAAATGGTGTGTAGAAATGGATGGGTCCTCTCTTTCTTTCTCGCTACTTAGTAGGCAGCAGATTGTACATTCAGCAGAGCGGGGTGTGTTTTTCATTTCACTCTGAATAATTGATGCAGGCTGAATGGGTCGTGGGGTGCTAACACAATTCCTCTTCCACTGTGTGGCATTTCATGGATGGAACGAGCTCTTTTCTCTCTCTCTTTTTTTTTTTTTTGGAGAACAGAGAGGGGCTTCTTTTATGCTTCCATGAATTTAGATGCTGGATTTAACCAGGAGAAATGTACTTCAACTCTAATGGAGCACTGCTTGGTTTATGCAACAGTTTAGTTTGTGCTGATGTGACTGTCTGAGTCCCTGTTATCCTCTGTTATAAGTTCAGTCATACTGTAGGTATGGCTTTATGGATCTTCATAAATTGCTTAATTTCTTTCAATAAGGGAGGAAATCTGTGAGGAAGCTTTGTGCTTTCTTTAAGTTCTTTAACTGTCTAATGAATCAAGGTAAGTTCATTTTTGCAGTCACTGGAAAGCCACCAACTGTCCAATGTAGTACTTTGCTATATACTGTACTACAGTTGCTGGGCTACTGTATATACTGTACGTAGTCAAGTAGTGGACATTAGACTTTGACTATGATATTTTGTAAGGATGATGAAGGTCATTTCTTTCTTTTTCCAGATGAATCCATGCAAAAGTTGTTCGAGGGAGGTAAAGGTAGCGTGTTTCAGAGGGTTCTCTCTTGGGTTCCATCTAACAACCACCAGCTCCAACTAGCTGGGGCACTGGCTATTGCTAACTTTGCCCGCAATGGTAAGAGCTCTGGTCTGATTTCTAAGTAATAGTAGTTTATAATACACAATGTATAGTACACTGCCTGGCCCCAAAACACTCACATATACTCTATTTACTTTGATCGGCTTTGGCTCTTATTATGAAGCGTAGCATGCTGGCAGATTCATGTGTGAAGGTGATTGCCTATGCTTCTAGATCCACTTTTTCACAGTTTCAGTCCTAGAATATGCCTGTGCCACCAGGAAAGGAAAATCCATAGATGGAATTGTGTTGTCAGATAGTCAGTTGACTTAGTTTTATTGCTTCATTATGTTGCTAAGCCTACTGTAGACCTGACCAACCCAAGATGCCTCCAGAGGCTTGTATAGTGTTCACTATAGGGCTGCAACAACTAATCGATAAAATCGATAATTATCGATAATGAAATTCGTTGTCAATGAATGCCGTTATCGATTAGTTGGGCTGCTCACGTTACTGAGGAGCGCGACCACAAGGTGCACAAATACACACAGACACACACAGATACACAGTCGCTCGCGCAATGGAGGTTACAGAAGCGTTTGAAGGAAAAAGCGCGCCCCAAGTCCTCCAAGGTATGGGAGTAATTTACATTAAATAGCTCTTATCGGGTGTTAAAATCGAGCGGTTTTCTGCCGTTCGTAGTGAGCGCGGATGAAGCGCCGAGGGTTTTCTACACATGTGGGAGCCCCTAGCGACGGGGAGGAATTGACCATGACTAAAAAAAAAAAGGGAGTCAGTGAGAGTGTTCACACGGGCTTTGGTGACGTGCGTTTGTCCGGCTGCGCGGTTATACGGCATAAAAAGAAAAAAACGTTGCATGCACCTTTTTCTTGCCGTTCAAATCCCAACGAACGCAAGGAAAACACTTCTAGTTCGTTTTCTTCGCGTTCATTTTATGCTTCGGAGGACCGGATATGTGCCATGATTCTACACGCTATACACAGGGAAATGCGGAGAAAAGGCAAAATAAAGAGAGTGAACCCAGTAGCCGGGTTTTTTTTTCTCTCCCTACGTCGCCGTATTACGAGAATGTTTAAAACAATAAGATTAATGTCTAGTGTAGCAAAATGGTCTATCTCTATATATATATTCTTTTATTATTATTATTATTGAGACAACAAAAAAAGGATAAAATACACGAGAAGATCGAAATAATGTATAAACCGAAGTCTAGAAGTCTATTATTCTTCTTAAGTTGAATTAATTTAAGAGAAGTTAAAATTTAGGTCATTCTTAATAACTGAATGTCAGTGTATTTTTTTTAAACTATATATACTGTCAACTTGCCATCTGCAATTTTTGTTAAAAACAAAAATGTTGATTTACATAAAATAAGGTTTAAATGTCAAAATTAAAGATCATTAAACTCTATATATGGTTTTTGCATTTTTTTAAAGTTTACTTTTATACATAAATAATACCCTGATTTATGGTTTTATATAGTTAAGCAAAACATCAAATTAAAGCGTTCAGTTTTATCCGATTAATCGAAAAAATAATCGCCCAACTAATCGATTATCAAAATAATCGTTAGTTGCAGCCTTAGTTCACTATGCATGATGGATGCACCACTTCATGTACCTCCATTCTTAAAGTCCAGTTATTTTGCAGAGTTGATGGTTTTGTGGTTTTAATAGTACATTTAACAGTTCTTAACCCAATTTTAGTGCACTTACTGTTTTCTTTGTTTGATGCTGTCCTTTTTATGTCCAGGGAGTGTTTGGACTGTACATGCAAAAATTAATTCATAGATCATTAATAGAAACCATATTCTTTCACTTTTGAATGTTAATGCTTATTTTCAGTCCTGTCTGCATTTGCTACCACCAGCTTTACAGAGATGAAGTCTTACATACCCCAGACACACACACAGTCATATCATGTAATGCATTGCTGTGCTGCTCTTTGACCAAATTAAGGCTTGGACACAGCAGCGAGGATTGCTGTGATATTTCTCAGTGTTTATAGAGAGCCGTTCTTCAGTGAGGTGTATCCTCATGTGACTGCATAATGCTCCGCTGGATTCATTTATATTATTTGAATTTACCATTAAGATAATACTATTACATAACTCAATTGTCCTGTACTGGTATGAACACACACTGGTGAGACGCCAATCTATCACATGGTAGGAAACACACGTGCTATTTAGCAAAGGCTATTAGCATTCCTGCAAGTTGGGATGAATCCTATAGAATGCCTACGCTGCATGAGGAGAACATATAAAGCTCTGTTGTAGACACTGTGCAGTAGACAAGTAGTTGTAGCTCTGTTGTAGACACTGTGCCACCGTGAGGTTATGTAAACATTGTATAATATTTCTTCTCTTTAGATGGGAACTGCATCCACATGGTAGACACAGGAATTGTGCAGAAGCTTTTGGACCTGCTCGTCAGACATGTAGAGGAGGGGAACGTTACAGTGCAGCATGCAGCTCTCAGTGCCCTGAGGAACCTGGCCATCCCAGGTCAGTGTTAGGAGTCTTCTCTGCACATTGTCTGCATTTCAGCAGCCCTAATGAGGTGTATGTTAATGCAAGCTTTTCCTCATCACCATCAATTCTACCTCTTAATTTATCAGTGGTGAACAAATCCAAGATGCTTTCAGCTGGAGTGTCTGACGTGGTGCTGAAGTTTCTCCAGTCCGAAATGCCACCAGTTCAGTTCAAGCTGCTGGGAACATTAAGGATGCTTATCGACACACAAGGTACATAGCTATACAACTTTGCAAATGTAAAGCCTTTAATGCGCTTTATCTCTGCTTTTGTTTATTCCTTCCTCTTCTTTGACGACTCACATAATTGTATTCACTTTAATTGGATTTAAACATTTGTTTACATTTCATATAAATTGTAAACAAGTTAGCCCTAGCTGTAGATACTGTATGTGGAAGCATCAGAATTTTCTGCATAAGTTTTTTTTTTTCTTTTTTTTTTTTCTTTTTTCTTTTATCCTGTTACAGAAGCTTTGTCAGGTATCAGCCAGTTCCTCCTCTGTCCTTTGAGTTCGAAAGCCGTTATCCTATAAGTGGAAGGCTCTGAGACAAGGATCCGTGCCACGGTGCGGAGATTTAATTACTATAGATTGTGAGTGACGCTGCAGCTGGCAGCACGGCGCTGTGCATTCTGAACTCAAGGCGTGGAGCCAAAAGCTTTAGTTTTCAGTGACACCAAGTACTGTCCACATCGGTACTACTTTAAATACAGCTCTAGTACACTTAAAGAAAGCAGTTTATAAGTGTAATTGATTGGAATTTAAGGGCAGGACATCAGATTACCTTTAGAATTCTGTTTATCCTGTAAGGTAATTATCTCCTGCGTAAATAATAAAACGCTTTAAGCTGTTTTTAAGTTTTAACTAATTTATTCATTAAAATATCTTAATACAATGTAATAGACTTGAATGTATTTATAAGCCAGCTTTTGTCAAGCTTGAGATTTGACTTGGCAGAATGATTCATAATAACTTAATGAAAATGGAGTTTCTAGGTTTAGAACTGATTTGCTTTTAGATTGATTGATTGGTGTCTTTGTACATGATATAGCAGATGCTGCTGAACAGTTGGGAACAAACCGTAAGCTGGTGGAGAGGCTGGTAGAATGGTGCGAGGCCAAAGACCATGCAGGGGTGATGGGAGAGTCCAACCGCCTTCTCTCGGCGCTGATCCGACACAGCAAGTCAAAGGTCAAGACCTCACATACATTACTGTTTCTTAACACGTTCCGAGATTCTGTAAATCTAATTGTGATTGGATATTTCTCGGCTTTGAACAGGAAGTGGTACGGACAGTCATTCACTGCGGAGGTGTAAAGCACTTGGTGACCATGGCAACGAGCGAGCACATGATCATGCAGAATGAAGCGCTGGTGGCCTTGGGTCTCATAGCAGCACTGGATTTGGGTAAAACAGACATTAAAGTGTCCAAATCTCAACTTCACTTGATTTGAAGCTTTTACTGAGACTAACATCAAATATTCAGCATCTTAATTAAACATTTCCTGGGGTAGGTTTTATAGTCCACATTATGCCTGATCCCTGAATTATTAGAAAACTGCATTCTGCTTGCGCAGCTTCTTTACTCAGCAGAAATAAAGGTGGAATAAATTATTTACTTAGAAGTAAGACTATATTTTGTTATATTTGATGAAGTACTCCAGCTGACAATAAATTTTTAGCCACAGTTTCGATCACCTAAAAAAATGCAGTTTATTTTTGCACACACACATTTGTCCCCCTCTGTCTGCTAGAGAAAATCCCAGTTTGCTGTACTTGGTGCAACATTATACTCAGAAGAGCTAATGTAACCACTTAAGAAATGAATGACCTAAAATTAGAACATGACATTTTCTCCCAACTACAGTGGCTATATATCCTATTACAAGGGGTGTTCAATTCAATCCAGGACTAGTGGTAAAGTTTTCTCGTAAAAGAATATATAAAATATAAAAGTGTATTAAAAGATACAAGTATAAAAGTGATTGACTACGAGCACAGTGATGATCCTCTGTGTGATGACTCGGAGCTCAGTCATTCTACAGTGGGTAAAAGTCATTCAAAAGAAAACTTTCTGGGATTATATAGAGAATATTTTTATTCTATAGAGAGTTTTTGTTCTCATAATGATGTTCTGTTATTCTGCACAATCAAAAGTCCTGGTTTTACTTGAACGCTCCTTCATACAATATGGTATTATTATTCGCCAAAACTTCTGTTTGAAGACATTGAATAAGTTCAAAGTTACTGTATCACAATATAATAACAAGTCAGGAGAAAATGTTCCAATTCACACCCACTAGCTAGCTTTCCACTGTCATACAGTGCTACAAATTAGCAAGGGTAAAAGTTGACAAAGGCTTCCTTAAAAAGACATTTGGAGCCAGGTACCACAGGCAGTAAGTAACTCTGAAAAGTTCTGTCTGGCTTCTTCCACATAAACGAACTTACAGATGCCCATGACTAGCTACAGTAAATGCTGACCATTTAACTTGATCTTTACTTTTTTGTGCAGCTATGTCTAATGTAAATTTAATACCATTGATTATGTAGATGCATAAATCAGTTCTTTATTCAGTATGAATTAGGCGTGAAATAATGTATTTAGCTTATTTGTTTTATAACTATTTCCATTAATATGCTGAAAGCTGATTTTTAGAAATAAATCTCACTCTGGACCGACAAGCTTTATAAATTGAAGAAAAGAAGTGGCACAGAGCAACAAAACCTGACTAATTAGGAGAAGGCTGTTGATGATTGTAGGAGCTGTATTTGTGAGAATTTTAAGTGTATGTTCAAAATGTATGAATAATTAATGTTAGTCTCAGGAAAATGGCCCATGAATTTAATTTCAAACGTGTTGCTCTAATTCCTGACAGATTCAGCAGAGAAGGACTTTGTGGGAGCCACTCTGGTGCAGGTCCTACACAAGTTGCTGACCGAGGAGAAGAGTGCTCCTGAGATCAAATACAACTCCATGATCCTCATCTGCTCTGTCATGGGTTCAGGTGAGGAACTGTTCCACCCTGGATATGAACCTGCATGCATTTCAGATGATTATATTGTTATTCACCCCATGAATATTATTTATTAACTTTAATAGGAATACCTGTACACCCGCACATCCAATCAGACAAACATGTGGCAGCAGTGCAGTGTATACACTTGTGCAGCTACTGATCCAGTGCTTCAGTTAATGTTTAGATCAAGCATAGATGGGCTGGTTTGAGTATTTCAGAAATTGCTGATCTCCTGGGATTTTCACACATAACAAAAACATCCTGTAAGAGAAGGGTCTACAAGGGGAAACACCTTGTTAATGAAAGAGATTAGAGGAGAATCACCAGACTTCTCTGAGCTGACAAAGTCGCTAGTACCTCAGATAAGCACGCTTGATGACCATTGTGGAATGGAAAACATCTCAGCATGCACAACACATTCACAGGTTCCACTCCTGTCAGCCAAGAACAAAAATCCGAGGCCATCATGGGCACAGATTCATGGTGTCCATGATAGCCTCATATTTTTATGATCTCTTGTGCACAGTGAGTGCACAGTAATGAGTAATTTTGATTACTACAAATTGTAACTGATGGTTTTTCTTGTTTCCATTCCATACTCTGCTGTTTACTCTCAGGCTCGTAGTGATGAATCCATGTCTCCTCACCAGTAATGATTCTCTTAGAGTAATCGATCCAAATTCTGTTCACAGAGATATCTAAACGCTTCTGTTTATGCTCTTCCATGGGTTGTTCCATCTTGCACAAATCAGGAATCACTGCACTGATGTAACACATTCACACCTGCACAGCAGTGACTGGGGAGACCAGTAGGTTTGAACCGAAAGCCCTCTTAAGACAAAAGGTCAACAGAAGTTTTAATACAACCAGAGTGAAGATAATTTTTGGCTCACCCTCGTATATTTTTCCTGGCAACTTTTTCTCCGACCTCTTCTATCAACAAGGCGTTTCCACTCGCAGAACTCCTTAGAATTTTTTTGTGTGTAAGTTGTTTTTTCACAAATTTCTGTAAACTCTAGAGAAATCCCAGGAGAACAGCAGTTTCCGAAATACGCAGGAAAAACAAACACTGACTGCACCCCAGGCCTGCTTGCCTGACTTCACTTATTCTCTTGTGGCTGATACAGAAAAGGGCGTCTAAATCTTGAGTGAGATATTCAACAAGCAAATGTGGGAGTGATGACGAGGTGTCCACAAAAATTTGGCTGTATAGGGTGCAGGTTCTAAACTCTTAAAAGGTTTATAAAATCTATTCACGTTTGTTTCTCTATGCCATGCAAAGATCATTTTGATCTAGGCATAAGGTTCTGTACATAAAGGGTAGAAATTACATTCATTCATTCATTTATTTATTTATTTTTAGCAGACTGCTTTTACAGCTGTATCAGTTAAACAAGCTCATTAGTTACCCAACACAATCTTTGTAGAAAGTAGACGTGGGTAACCATAGCAATAATAATAATAACAGAAACAATAATAATAATTGGATATCTGTCAGAAACCATGTATTTTCTAATGTTTTATATTCATATTGCTAGAAAATTGCAAGCAATCAAGCAATCATGAAGTTTGATCTGAATAATAATAATAATTCTTTTTTTTTTTTCTCATCAGAACCTCTACATAAAGAAGTACAGAGCCTGGCTTTCATCGATGTGGTGTCCAAACTACGTTCCCATGAGAACAAAACGGTGGCCCATCAGGCCTCGCTCACAGAACAGAGGCTAACAGCGCAGAGCTAAAAGACTCTTTATACACAAGACACACACTCCATCCACTCTCTGCCTGCCTGCCAACCCTTCCTATACACTCTTAATCTCCTATGATTCCCACTGTCTCGCTCTGCCATGTGCCAAGGTCCCACTCTGTCCCAATCAGCCTCCCTGCTAAATAAAGTCGCCTTTTCGCATCCAGTTCATTTCACGCATGCGTTCAGCGCTTCGTAGGACATCGTAGACCGCCTTCTGCAATAGGTTGTGCGAGCGAGATAGGGAGCGTGCAACACTTAGACCATAGCTGTGATAAGCGAAGCGTTCACATCTCATTGAAGAAGACGAAACCTGCAAAAAACAAAAAAAAAGTTAAATATACTAGAAAATAACTACATGAGGGCTAGAAGAGAAACTAGCGCAGCGATACGTTCATGCCGTGTAAAACCCCACGTGTTCCGTGTAGCTTGAATACCTGCTGATTTTGATACCTGCATGTTTTTTTTAGTCTAATTTAATGGTGTATGTGTTCAGCTAGCCAGACCTCGCTCTTTAGAATACATACTCCCCCTTTAATGCATACACACACACACACACACACACACACACACACACAAGCACCTGCCTTTGATATGTTCAGATAGAGATCAAATGTGTTTGTACTGTACTTGGGATGACCGGACCAGAGAGAACTCTTTACAGTTTATTCCCCCCATGGTCCTAGAGTCACTCATGTTCATATCTATGAAGTCACTTTACTGGAACGTGCGAATTCCATATCACTAGTCTGTTTCATTTGAAAACAGATTGCTGTGGTCATATGGATGTTACAAACAAATAATAGCTGTTATTAATAATAATAATAATAATAATAATAATAGCTTGTTAAGAATTGATAAGTGTTTCTATTTGCTGCCCTTTGTCAAAG
Source organism: Channallabes apus (assembly GCA_030522415.1). Lineage (NCBI taxonomy): Eukaryota > Metazoa > Chordata > Actinopteri > Siluriformes > Clariidae > Channallabes > Channallabes apus. The sequence continues at coordinate 25,085,896 of CM060108.1, read as the reverse complement.
AGCTGCATAGACCTATTCAGGATAGTGAAAAAGATGCTGCTTTGTTAAATGACAGTATAATGTTAATGCTATTTAATCTGTCGGGTTATAGCACACTGTTTAACGTGGCTGCCATTACAACCGGTCTAGTAACGACGCCAATGGGCATGGATCATTACAGGTCCATAAATAAATAATGCAATCATGTCAACTGTCAAGAATGGATTTAGACAAGTCAGTGTGTTTGAGTGTTTTATGTTCTAAGGTGGTTGAAATCCTGCCAACAGTTCCACGATTCATGACCCCGACATTGGATAACAGCAAATTGAGTGTTCTAAATAACATGTCCTCCTGAGTGCTCTCTATTAAAGGTGTACATTTCATACTGTAGTACATTATTTTCCTGAGCTGGATTTTGCATGTGTACAGGTTTGTCTTTTTTCCAACCCATTGAGTATCACGAAACATGCACTTCCAATGCATGTTGGGATACCGTACCACTCTGATGTGGCCACTTTATGTTCAGTAAATGTTATTTATCAGGTTTGTAACCTTAAGGAACAATTCAACAAGCCAATATATCTATATTAACTGCATTACAGATATTTAAACGTGACTAGTTGTTGTAAATGTCACTGATTAACTGTACATTTGGGAGATAGAAAATGATTATTAAAGACAATTGCTGGCGATGGAATCTTGGTTTTGTGACCCTTCATTTTTTCTTATAAGTTCTTCTTTACATTTATTTATTTCTATGCGATCCTTAAAGCTGCTTTAAGAACACATTCAATAAACTGCCTTTCTGTTATGATCGCTATCGTTAACGCTGAGGGAAATGTTTCTGTAAGTATTCTGGGCTCTGTGATAAGCGATGAGAATATTATTGTAACACCATCTCGCTGAAACGTCTTTGCAGGGTGGCACCATTACTGCCTGTCAGTTAATTTACACTGGAAAATGCTTTACTCAGCATGTAGGAAGACATCTTATCGTTTTGACAAAGATGATTTCAAGCATTTGAACTGTAGCACACTTCTGAAACATTTGGAAAATACCAGTAGAAAACTATAGAATTTTCAATATATGCTTTTTTTATGTATAATGTATTAGCAACATATAAAATAATACAACACAAACAAAGGAAAAATCCACAGGATGTCATTATTACATTTAGACTTCCCCTGACTGAAAAACTCAACAGTTTCATTGTCACTATCCTTCCAGGTTTTAATATTGTGTTGAACTGCAGTCATTTCAATTCCCCTTAGTTGGTTTCTTTGCTGAATGCAGGTCAATAATTTGACCCTTCTGAAGGGGTGTATTGACAGTACTGTATGTGACACTGCTACATTTGTAGTAAACTTAGTATCAATAACTACCCAGGCATGCTGTTAAGAGGTTGGAATAACTTGTAGAGAGCCATTTAAAAAAAATTCATGTATTTCTAAATACATTAGTCACATCAGCAGCCGTAACCTATGCGCTTGTTTTAATATGGGCAATGTGAACACATGAACGAGGTCATTCTTAACCCAATCCAAATTTGGGTTGATTTTACACAACAGTAAACGGTTAATAATAATGGCGGCACAGTGGTATAGTGGTTAGCACTTTCGCCTTCAGGGTCCGGGCTTGTTTCCTGGCCAGGTTCGATTCCCATCTCTGTGTGCATGGAGTTTGCATGTTCTCCCTCCATGTTCTCTTCCTCCTAGTACTGCAGATTAGGCTAATAGATTGGGCCCATAGTGTGTAAATAAGTGTGTATGTGTGTATGCCCTGCGATGGGTTTACCGCGCTTCATGCCCTAAGTTTCCTGAGATAGGCTCCAGGCCCCCCGCGGCCCTAAATACAGGATAAAGAGGTATAGATGAGTGCGTGAATAATAATGATGTACCAGTGTTACTACATGTACAGTACACATGTAACACTATCTTATTTACAGTGAGATACAAAATTAGCAGGTGAAAAAGGCTTTGTTTATTTAATAAAAGTTTTAGGTACAGCACAGAGTTTCCACATATTCTTTCCTCAAACATGAATTCATTTGATTACAATAAGCCTGTATTAGAGAAACATTGCTTTACACATTGTACATCATTAAAGTTAACAGTACAGATTTTCTTCATTAATTCTATTCGGCTGCCTAAATAAACTGTAAACCACTTATGAAAACACTAAAAACACTTGACTCTTAGAAAGTGTGTTCTGAATACTTTTTGAAGTATGTTGAGTGATTATAAATGAGTTGACAATACTTGTGGTACATACTTCATGGTACATTCTGCTGGTGTCAGAAGTTGTTCACTAAAAACGATGGACTTTCACTTGATGACAAACGGGTACATTCCGATCGAGATTATTAGGACCCAACCAAGTGGTTATTCAAAATATAAAGATGTTAAATGGTATTACAAAAGAATAAGAAGTCAGTGTCCACAAACTGCACCATTTCATCTGTATAATATCTGTATGTGTGTCTTTATGAAACAGTGTTAACTGGGAAAAAAAACATGGAATATAGAGATGTAGTGCATTAAAGTCAAATCTGTACACACGCACGGCCTGATGAACTTGGCATGCAGAGTTCTGCTGCTGACGGGATCACTCAAGTCCTGTGGGGGGGGGTGGGGGGGGGGGGGTGGGGGGGGGGGGAGAATTTATTAGCGAGTGAGTTCATTTTAGCTCTATATTCTAAAAGTCTGTTAAAAATTACCTGTGAATGTCTTCATCAGGTGAACAAACTGCACAAGAGAAAAGAGAACAAATGAAGAGTGTCAGAGTAAATCATAAGTATAAGTATTTATCATGTGCCACATCAGTCAGCTGATCAGTTAGGTGCACGAAAGACACCATTATGGTGGAATGGTTCTGATTCAATACAGATGGTTTATTCCAAGTGCTCAAGATATGAGGTCTGATGAAATTTAAAGTCACATCAACAGAAAATTTTAAAACAATGCTAAGACAGTAAACAGACATGTCAGTAAAGAAAATCCTGTTTTGGTGCTATCACTGCTCACTGCTTGAAGTGATATTGGCTTGCAATGCATCATGGGGGATTCCTAAGATCAATACATATGAAGACCCTACATTTTTTTTAAAAATCAATCAATCGAATCAATTAATCAATCAATCAACTTTTATTATTATTTTTTAATGACTGTGGTTGGGACAGAAAACACTGGCGTTCAGAATTTCAACTAGTTACTGGAGGAATAAGGCAGAGTAAGGCATCTTATGCAATACTCTGGTCATTTTAAAAAGCCAGAGGTATGTATGCAGTACAAATTGAGTACAGTACATGTTGAAAGGTTTGCCATATCGCCTCACACCTTACAGTAAGTGTTGGTGGTTTGACTTTCACCTTTGGTCTGTGTGCCTGAACTTTTCACCCTGATTGCTGGGTTCCCATTGGGTATGTGTCTCCCCCAACAGTCCAAACTGAATGGCATTACCAACTTTTTAATTTACAACCTATTTATAGTCAGTTAAGCCAAACTTCAGTGATGGGTTTAGCAATACCAAAGGACCTGGAAGACCACAGGACTGAACCACTGAGGCCTGCTTTTAAAAATCTATTAATTGCAATCCAGCAAACATCTCTATAATGTATACTGTGTAAAAGGTTTTAGATGTCAAATCATTTAGCATTATTTTGGGATGTAAATGGCTTTAGATTTCAGGGACAAATAAACAGCAAAAGATAATGATGATCAGTCCAGATTTCCTCTGAGCTCATTTTTCTTACTGAACATAAGAAGACATTGAAACAAGCAGAAAGTGAAAATGACTGCATTAGAAGTTGCATTAACAAAGAAGAGCTGAGACAGGGTGAAAGATTTCAGACAACTGCTAAAAATACTAATTTAAGTTTGTTAGGTTGTGCAGCTTCTTGTGCACAGTGCCTTCATGTGATGCTACTGTCTACAAAAAGCTGTGTATACACAATGGTTTCTCCAATAAACTTAAATTTTCACTTAACAAGTTACTGTATATATGTTGATGTGTGTGTATATATACAGACTCAGTGTGCTGGAGTACAAAAATAAAACATTAAAAAGTCACTGTCCAAGTTATTACACACTACAGTGAAATTATTATAAAAATGAGTGTTGAAGAGAAAACACCCATGATCTCAAGGAGGCCAAGTCTGATCTGGACTTGGAAAAAGATGTAACAAAGCAAGCTTTCAATAGCAGCATGCAAAGGCTAGAGATAATCAGAATCCAGAGGAAATAAGATGCAGAGAGAGAGCGACACCTTAGTTTATTAACTTATATTGATGCATCATTCTCATACAGTAAGCTTAAACGTAGTAGAATAAAATCATCAAGGATTACTCTTAGTCTCTTATATTGTCCACATACTCAAAAACCTCTAGGACTAGGATCTCTCTTTTTTTGTACACTTTATTAGTTTGATCAGGTTTACTTACCAGCTCGCCCGCACAGCTTCAATATCACTCACTAGATTTTGGGCTAGGCATATCCCGAAAATCTGTCAAATAGAAGGCAAAATTAGAAACCCTTAACATCTTACATAACCATCATACCAAAGAACAGAGTTTGTATATTATTCTATATAGGACTGCAGTAAATCTGCAGAAAGTCTGTACATACAGTACAGTATATGGAGGCATTCAAACCAAACTGGGAATTTGCAAAGAAAGGAATTAAGGCATGAAACTGATTGACATTTACAGAAGACTTCCAACACAGTGTGGTGATGAGACTCCTGGCTGCAATAAAACATGTGAATGGTGTGAGCATTTTAAAGTAGGCCCTATGTCTGTGAATGATGTGGCTGCCCGAGTTGGCACGGAGGCCACTGCAGTCGTTCCTATGAACATCCAGCATGTGGAACGTTTGATCCTTGTAAATCAATGGATCTGTCTGTGGGAACTGTACATACAATCATGCACGAATACCAATTGCAAATTACAAGAACTCGGCTGGGAGTTATTGCCACAATTTCTCTTGTCATTTTTACATGTTTGGGTCATTAAAGGTGCTCCTAGGAGGCCAGTGCTTCAGATGTGAATCAGGAAGTTTGATCATGGATTCAGTGTACCAAATTTTCAAATTACCTTTATTACATTTAGGCATTTGGCAGACGCTCTTACATTTTTATCTCATTATACTGTACATCTGAGCAGTTGAGGGTTAAGGGCCTTGCTCAAGGGCCCAACAGTGGCAACTTGGTGGTTGTGGGGTTTGAACCTGGGATTTTCCGAACCGTAGTCCAATGCCTTAACCATTGAGCTACCCCTGGCCCTTTATGGTAGCCAAGCACTAGTAAAATGCTGGGATAAGCGCATTAGTGCATTAATGTACAAGTGCAGATTATATAGAGAAATAACTGTAGTTTTCACTCTCACAGTTGTGTTCTAACAAACTCACAATCAAAAGTTCCAGTTTAACTTGAATGTCCCTCGTATATAGGTGTGACAATAAGATGCCCACACACTTTGGATTGAAACATCGCACTGAATCTCCTTTCAATTACGTATACAATGACAATTAAGAAGAACTGTATATGTGTAAAAAGGACAGAAGGTAAAAAGGGTTAGCCATAAATATAACATGATGAACTTTACCTGTAGCAATGCAATTCCTATAAAGATGCCTGCTACTATTGTCAGGTTGTCCTGTAACCACTTCTCAAACTGAGGAACACAGCCCTTCACATTTATATAGTTCTTTTGCTCATCTTCCTACAAAACCAAATAACAACAATTATAAGATTAAAAGATTACATTTATTAAATAATACTCAGGTGGATTTCTCTCAAAATTGTTCACTCTCTGTTATGTTTGTAGTAAGTTTTTAAAAAGGCCTTACAGTGTTGATCTATTTGGTTGAATATGTGTTATGATTCATGGCCTGCAGAGGGCTCCTCATGCTTACTCTGTAATATTTGGTTATTTACCTCCAGCACATCTGCATCACACTTTCAGTTTTGGCACTGTTTTTTTTTTTTTAGCTGACTAAAAAACAAGAGGAAAAAAAGTCACCTTTAACTAAAGGTATTTAAAAAAATTTCTCATGTATGAGTAATTTTTGCATACAGGGCCACTTCACAGGATAAGTATAAGCATGAGAAACAGCTTTTCAATCAGGATGATGTTGTTAGTCTTTTGACTGTTCCTGTCAAGGGGTCGCCACAGCAGACCATTAGGGGTCGCCACAGCAGACCATTAGGGGTCGCCACAGCAGACCATTAGGGGTCGCCACAGCAGACCATTAGGGGTCGCCACAGCAGACCATTAGGGGTCGCCACAGCAGACCAAACCTGTGCCAACTACTTGGCACAGATTTTATGCCGGATGCCCTTCCTGATGCAACCTGACCATTTAATCCGGGCTTGAGACCGGCACTGCATCCAGTGGCTGGGGTTTTGGGCATTGGCTGGGAATTGAACTCGAGCCTTCTGCATGGCAGGCGAGAGCCCTGAGCCACCAATGCCCCAGCTTTTCGATCAGGACACATTAATACGTATATAATTAATGCTTTCTATTGTGCAGCATAATGAGATTTGATGAACTGACTGAAAAAGGAAAGAATCATCGTACCGATTTTGCCCGGACATCATATCCGCATTGTGTGTTGATAACATCCTCCTAAAAAACAGGAAATACAGGGTAAATAATAGTTCCTCTAACAACACTGGCACACATTCTTAAGAGCAGTTGTAGAAAACAGCACGGTGGTACACGTGGACGGGTTCATCTGGACGAAATAGCTTCTGCTAATACTGTAGCAAATGTGCACATTTTTAATCTTCAGTACTCACAGTACTACGTAAAATTAACTAGTAATAACCCTGTGAAATGCTACTCATATCTACTATTCCTGGCTGTGGGAGTGAATTCATTAGTTACACACAGGAAGGAAATAAAATGTTGACAGCTTTTGTATATTATCAGTAAGATCAGACTCGATCTGATGGAAACTCTGAGATCTCATTATACAAGCCTGCTATTAAAAACTATTAAAACCCGGCAATAGGCTCCTGAGTAGCACACACACACACACACACACACACACACACACACACACACACACACAAAAATTATCACAATTCATCTTGCTTCGAGAGATCATGAGTTTGAATCCAGATGGTGCCACATCCATAAAGGGATGGAAAGATTGTAAAAGTATGTGTTGCCATAAACATAAGACTATTAAATGAAATTTAAAAACAACCTCTTAAAGAATGCTCTTATCGATAACTATTATAACCATCATTTGCTTCATTTCTCTTACCGCTGGGTCCTTGGTGCAACAGGAGAAAGGAACGCCACACTTCTCTCGACTGGGGTTGGTGTCTGTGCAGTTGAAGTAGATGTTGAGATCCCAGTCACTAGGTTTAAATGCCCCACAACACTCCCACTACACACATAAAAATATCATAGCATGTTACAAAGTCCCCTGGAAATCACTCTTAAAATATAATCTTAGAAGTACAGTGGAACCTCAGATTACGAGTAACACGGTTTTTCTCTCTCTTGTGGTGCGGAATTGTAGGTAATCGTCTCCCCTGCTGGTTGAATACACACACACGCGCTGTGTCTGTGTGTAATGTGCGTGCGCACACACACACACACACGCACATTAACAGAGAACCCATTTTTAAAACCGTTTAAAAATTAGCAAGGAACATCGCTAGTCACACTCACGTGAGTGCATACTAACAGAATCACTGCCGTAAAGTAAAACAACAACAACAAAAAATTTTACCAGCTCCTCACCTTTGAAAAAGAGTTTGTGTGTTTATTTGGGAACCTGAGAGAAAGGGGGGGGGAGGGCTGTAAAGCCGAGACTTATCGTCTCCCCTGTTGGGTCTTAGTGCTTGCAGAGTTTTTGAGTGTGCGTGTGTGTTTGTGTGCGTGTGTCTATGTAAGGCAGAGATGGTGTGTGTTTGTTTGGGAACCTGAGAGGAGGGGGGCTGTAAACGCGAGCAAGTGTGTGTGTGTGTGTGTGCGTGCGCGCGCGCTCATTCACTTACACCAACACACACACACACACACACACACACACAAACTCTGTCTCGGCTTTACAGCTCCCACTCCTCTCAGGTTCCCAAACAAACACACAGAAACTCTTCTCTGTCGCGATTGTTTTCATAGGTGAGGAGCTGGGGGGTGTTCTTCGTACGTCGCTAACTCAGTTAGCTGGATTTGATTGTTGTGGATTTGTCCTGATCTTGGATTGTTTCGTTCTTCGATGCTCATCTCGCATTTGCTGTCATAGCAACATGTCCGTAAGCTTGATCCTGCTGCTCGGTAGCAGGTTTATTTCATGTAAACAGGATTAAGGCTGCGCTCCTGCCGGGTTATGATTGGTTGAAATGGTGAGGTCACATCTGATTGGTTAAAGAGCGCTGACGTGGACTGACTCACGTGGGGAAAGAAAAGTATCTTGCATATATGCAATATATATTGCATATATACGGCTTGCCATATATATATATATATATATATATATATATATATATATATATATATATATATATATATATATATATAAATAATTGATATCAAATATTATATTAGAACATAAATTCATAGGTTTTTTATTATTATAATAAACTCTAGGCACGAGACAGCCCTCAAGACCATTAATTCAAATTCTTGTATAATGTTTATTTTGTAACACATTTTTTTTTCAGGGGTTCGTTATGAATATTATGAATTTATATATATATATATATATATATATATATATATATATATATATATATATATATATAAAATATTTTTTTTATAATGAAAAATTGGACAAAACTAATTTTAGTATAAAGTAAACAATATAAAAGTATACATGTTTTTGAAAAAAATATTCATATTTCTATTTTTCCATATACAACATAATTTATTTTCATATTTCTTATTTTATTCTATTTTCTCATGTAATTTGTAAAACATATGTGCATATTATGTTCTAATATAATATTTGATAGCGATTATGTGTGTGTGTGGTGGTGAGGGGATCCATGGCAGGGAAGCATTTCAGCGCATAACACGTGGGGGGGGGGGCATTTCAGTGCATAACAGGTGTTACAAAAAAATTGAGCTTGTTCTTTTGTCATTCCGTCAACCAATCAAAGGGCTTGTGATCAGTGTTTCTACTGTCGATGAATATCGCCTTTTAAACCAACGCACGAACGCGCAATAATCCTAGACAACTCAATCCGGCCATACTAATCATCAACAACAGGTGTGCTCGAAGAACCAACTTAACCAGAGCGTAATTAGCACGATGATCTCATCTTAGATGTGGCAATTCATCCTGTATGTTTCAAGCGACGTACGAAGAACACCCCCCTGGTTAAATTTTTTTGTTGTTGTTGTTTTACTTTACAACAGTGATTCCGTTAGTATGCGCTCACGCGAGTGTGACTAGCGATGTTCCTTGCTAATTTTTAAATGGTTTTAAAAACGGTCTCTCCGTTAATGTGTGTGTGTGTGTGAGTGTGTGTGTTTGTGTGTGTGCCCGCACTTTACACACACACACACACACACACACACACACACACGCACACACAAATGGAAACACTTATCTGTCTGGATTTATTTCTACGTTTATTTTAAAGATAAAGTGCAGGTTAATTTGTTTTATTTTTACTTTATATTTTGTGTTAATTATTTTTATGCATTTTTTTTTTTGGGCTGTAGAACGAATCATTTGAGTTTCCATTATTTCCTATGGGAAAATTAAATTTGGTTTACGAGTGTTTTGGAATACGAGCTCACTTCCGGAACGAGTTATGCTCGTAATCCAAGGTTCCACTGTATACTTTAAGAATTTGTATTTAAAAGTAAGAGTAGGCGAGTACTGTAAAGGTTTCCAGAAGAGTTCTTAGGGAGGAGTAGGAATTACTCTTATGTATGAAGAATGAAAGTAGCTTTGGCACAAATAAACTAAGCAGGCAGATACAGTATGTACCGTACTACATATGTGACATATCCTAGTTGTGCCTTACTCAGTCATTATTACATTGTTCCTTATAGTGTTTTATATTTATTACAGTGCTGTGTATATGTAATTACAGGTTGATTTCATGACAAGTAGAACGTCTTCATGAAATCTTCATAATCATCAATTGCGGTGCATCTTTATGCGTGCGGATTTTGATGGGTGCATTTATTTTCTCGTGCAGTGCTGCCACCATTTTCTGCTCTCAAGATTTGTCATTTTTTGGAACATAGAGCAAAAGTTGGGTTCCAAGATATACAGTATAGGTGATAAAATGAGCAAAGTGTATGAAATCCTAAAATCTTTGATTATTAATTATCAAGAATGGAAACAGAAAAATTTAAGCCTCATACAAGCATTTTCCACTGTGAATTAAATGGATCGATTGTCTGATTATCTCAAGTATTCTGCTCAACACTTCTTAGAGATGTCACTTAAAACAGTCGCTACAGTATGATAGATCTTGTTAGCGCACGCACAGTACTTGTTCGTCCCTGTGACAGGGTCACTCAGGAGTGACAGGAGTGCTGCTGACACTCCAATATTGAATTGGTTTCCTGGCCGAGTTGTCTGCCAGGAGCTGACCTGGCACCTGCAGTTAAATTCAAAGGCCTCAAATGGAGCTGAGGTGTCTTGTAAACCTCGTTTACCCAATGTGAAACATGCGTTTGTTTTACACTTTACATTGTGTAGTACTTGCATGCAGTTCTATCAGTTGTGACGCGGCCTTCAAAATCCACTGCGGAAGTCCGAGGATTTGACAAATTATTGTTGACAGATTACATTTTCCTTCCCTAAGGAGGCATTTCAACCAAGAAATATTCCTTAAAATTTCCATTCTGTAAACCATACAAGCTACAGCATCATGCTTTGATAAACACAGCAGTCCTGTCAGCTAAATACATGTAAGAGTAATAGAAAGCATATAAAAGAGTTGTGGGGACTCTGACTGTTAGAGGCAGCCTGATGTAGAGCAGATGATATGGTATCTGGCTCCATTCACCGCCTTCGAGAACAAAGATGCAGCAATCATAGGGTCTATAGTGCTAGTCTAATCTTCCTCTCTTTTCCTCATCTCCTCTCTCATTAGGCAACTTTCACTCTTTAGCTGATTCTGGTTTATTTTTCTCATCTCTCTCTTTTCTTTGACTATGTCATGCAGTGGATCCAGCTTTCTCACTTACATATTCCTGAGTGAAGTCGATAAGATTCTGCAGGTCAATATCATCTCTATAGGCTTTGATGTTGTTATTAATGAAGCTGTTGAGCTGGTCTTTGATCCAGTCCTTAAAGACAAAGGCAAGGACCCCAGCTGTCAGCTCCAGGAAGAATATAATCCCCAGGAACACAGAAAACTATAGTGGGCCAAGAAGCAAAAATGTGAGATATTAGTAATATTATGTGTTCAAGCAACAACTTTGTAAAACTAAAATAATAACAGATGAAGACTTGCTCCATGAAAGGACTGAGAGGACTGTTGCATAAGATAGTTTGGAAGTGGAAATTTTACAGAATTACTGGCACCCTCTATAAAAAATAACCTCTAAGGTCCAAACGTAGATCCAATGAATCATATTTCAATATAGGAATGCAATATAGGAATGCCAGACACAGGAACAGTTTTTTTCCGCAAGCAATCACCCTCAAACAGTTGAACTGGATCTTACAACCGTCTTTACATCATTATTTTCATAACCGTCTTTAAATAATTGTAATTTATTTATTTATTTATTTTTTACAGTGTTTTATGCATGTCTGTACTCTGAGAGCTACAAACAACCAGAACCAAATTCCTTTGTGTGTCTCAACATTCCTGGTGAATAAAACCAGATTCTGATATACATTCATTTAAATAATCATATCACTATTATCACACATTTTTAAGGGTCACTAAGACCCTTACAAAGAGGGATATTAGACACTCTTTCATAAAGGATATCTAAACCATATACTGTACATATAATCTTTGGTGGATGCATTTGATCGTTCCTCTTGTTTTCAAGACTCTGGACTGAATTGGTTTTCAAATCTGCAAAAAACAGTTACTCTATACTTTTCCACAACCGCTTCTCTACTGCATGTTTGCACCAAGTGCATTTACATCAGTTTTTTAAACAGCCCCACAAAACAAGCCAGAAATAATCAAAGATTCACCTCCAAGTATCAGCACAGTAAGTACTTTTGGCAAATGTGACATTGGTGTGCACAACCAAATATTTGGGGTTCATCTGTCCACTTGGGGTTCATCTGTTTCAAGGAGAATTTCCAAAGATACTTGGGGGTAAAGTTTTTAAGTTTCGAGTTTCAATTAGTAAACCCACTGAAGTGAATTCCGGATTGGAGAACATGAAAAGGTCAGAAATAAAGCAACAGAGATTTTGGAAACTGAAGACAATACAACATTATAATAAAGCATTAGGGGTGCCAATAATTCAGCAGTTTACTCAGTTTGAATATAAGGTGTGTTCCTCCCCATGAGGATGACAGTTTAAAAAGGAAGATTAAAACATAATAAGACTCACAAATTTGAGGAGGAGGGTGTTCTCCCTCAGAGCTCCTATGCAACCAGCAAAGCCCAGGATAAACATCACACCACCCACCACCAGAAACAGCCAGACTGGGTCAAATCCGCCCAGGTCAGTGATGGAGGATATATTTGAGAGCACACCCTGACAGATGGAGAGACACAGAGTTAGAGTCTATTCAGATGTTGTATTCAGAATAACACAACTCAGAAGGTTCATCTCTGGTGTCCTCCTCAGTGAACACATGTCTTGCCTATAGCTTTTATCAAAATTGTCAAAGCACAAAATCCGTTAAAATCAGTAAAATTACATAATTTACTAACATTAGCTGTTACACAACATATCATAATTAAATTATTTTGCATTTTTTTAAGCATTTGTAAATAAAACTACAGTGGAAGACTGCACAGCATTTTGTGGAACATTCGTTTTACTGTTCAGGCTTTGTGTGCTTTTCAACATCACCACTAAGTAATAACCCAACAAAAAAAAGAAAGTAAAACAGAAAGTAAACTTGCAGACACATATTAATTGCTATATGCAACAGAGTGCAAGAATGTAGGCCCACACTGCCAGTGTTCAGGGAATTAAAAAATTTGACTTGACAGGTTTATAGTCTGTAAGTATAATGTTTTCTTTAACAGTAACATCTGGCAGTTGAACATATGCTGCCCAAATCTAAATACACACATTCAAATCCCAACATTGCTTAAAGTCCAAGACCAACACTGCAACAGTTGTAGGATTCGGTAACAATGTTGCGCAATGTTGTATAGAATGTAATTTATGTTAGAGCCCCAGTGCACAGCATAGGAATCATTGCTCTGGCTTTAGTTAATATAAAAAAACAAAGAATACATGTTTTGACTGTACAGTGATTTCCAAAAACAATCATCTCAGCTGAGAGCAGGCTAACCCAACCTAATCAATCTGAATACCTGGTTCTCTCACATCAATGAAGTTTCCTCCATCTCTTTACCCGTCACACTGCTCCATATTCCCTTCATACCTTCAAAAAATTGTGTGAACTAAGTTAGAACTTGTTCAACTTGGCAGGAACGTAGTAGAATCCTGTAAGGATACATTATTTTCGCTATTTACGTGGAGCTGCTGTGCTGTTTTTTGGACAGGTTTTTAAAAAACCTGAGGATGCGGTCAAGAAAGACACAGGATAAAAAAGGACGAAGTAATGATGGCATCGACCAATTAACGACGCAACCAAAACCTTTTAGGGACTTTATTGACGTACTACAAGCATGACACAAACAAGAAAGCCTGGATGGCGTTCTGAATGAGTTGCTATTGTGATGCCACTGGGATGTTTCTCTGTCAATGGGGTCCTCACAATGACCTCTCTTGTCCTGCACATTTTTCCATTTTTCCACCATTTGACCCCAATTCCCTATCGAGTTCTTCGATATTTTTAGGGCACAATGGGAATTTCATGGTCCTCTTATGAGTGTGATGGGGGCCCTTAGAGTTCGCTGTGCATATTTTTATAGTGACTTCCTTCCCAGACTACAATGTGTACTTATCTGTAAAAATATGATCCAGTGCATTTAAAAGGAAGACAGAAGGCAGACAAGATAATTAAGTACAATCAAGATACCCGAATACAATATTACCACAAGTACTTTAGATGCATTGGCTTGAAATAAGTGGTAGGACTATATATTTTGGCAGAAAGACTAAAACATGTAAAGTAATACTTATAGTTTAAAATATGTAAATCTATATACTTAAAGTCTGTGTTCAGATATGTTACACATTCTGTTTCAGTCGTACTCTGCACACTTTGGGTAATATATGGTTCTTTTAGTTATACAGCACCTGAAATACTGAAGTAAAGCATAATACACACTCTGGGTTAGCAAGCAAAACTTTCATTGCTTTGCATACTATTAAAAACGGTTCAAGTTGACCTTATACCCCTATCTCACCTATGCGGTTTCGCGCGGTGGCCATAAGTACGGTTCATCATGATTCACCGCGAGTTTTTGGCGCTGTGAGTATTTCCATCTTTCCGCGTGAAAAATTAAACGTTTAATTTTAATGTAACATGTTTAATTTTTTTAAACATTAAATTAAACATGTATAATTTTTTTGTCTGTCCTCATGGAAGCTTGCGGTCCTTACAGAACTTCGCGGAACATCAGAGGAACGACAGCGGGCAATGGCCGCGACTCACGGTGCCTAACTCCGCATCTCAGTACTGTAGGTGAGATAGGGGTATTACTCAAGAGGAACATCTGATTGAATACACTGGTGTGGAAAGATATTTCTGTAATTTTAAACTGAGAAGTGTTTTACATCCCTGCTGGGTCAAATTAAGATTTACATTATGAACGAGCTATGAAACATTAGGGGGGAAAAAGAACTAGAATAATATTATACTTTACTACTCTGTCATCTTGAACATGTTTGTGTGTGTGTGTTTTTTTAACCCAATGTTCTTTCCATTTACAATCACACAAGTCCATGCTAAGAGTTCTCTGAAAGGGAAGCCCTTTGTTGCAGGGTTTCACAAAAAACTAAATAAAAAAAAAAAACACAAGTGTTCCCCTGTAGAGAATAATAAGAAACAGAAAACTCTTCATCCAAGAACTGTTACATACACAATTTCACAGAGCTGCTGAACACCAAAATCTGCACACACAATCTGATGGAAGAGTGGAAAAGACTATTATTGCCATACTGAGAAGCAGGGCCATCTACAGCAAGCACCCTCAGCCTGTGAGGTATAGGGGTCTGTGGCATTATTGGGATTTGAAATTGTAATACAATATTTGATGCTTAATCAGTTGCTTTGCAGAACCTGAATGCAACTGATGTGTTTAATGACTTGGATCCATTTTATTAGTTCTCAACACTACTTTCATCTTGGAAGGTGACTCAATTTTCAGTGTATAATTTAACATAAGGTCCAGTGAATGTGTTCTTGAAAGTTTCTCACCTTCTCACTCCAGGCCCATAGTCCAATTCCCAGGAAGAACATCCCCACTAACTAAAAAAAAACAAACAGAAGAAATGTTTAGTAATTAAACTCTTTGTTCTAATATTCATTCACCATGCATTCATGATTTTGCATGGATAAATTAAATGTAACAATGAACTTTATATATGAACATTAAGCTTCATACATATAAAAAAAAAAATCTTACATAGTCAAAGAACAAAATTTGACTCCCACAAAAAAAAGAATCTAAGGAATGGAGCTTTCTAAAGAAAGAAAATAGGAACTGAGACCAGGGGTCAGGGAGTGTACACTGAATTTATGAGCATTTCCAGCAGATTACTGTGCTAACAGTCAGTCCTTCAAATGAGGGAAGTCAATACAAGACATCTGCAGACATTTACAGGGCATAAGACCAACCGACACTATTCTAACCTAAAAAGATCCCTAGATGCTGTTTGAGGGAAAAAAATATTTTACCAACAACAAATAATTTTTGGTCTGCACTCTCATGTGCAATATAAACCATCCCATTATACGTTATTTGCAATATTTTTCTGCAATATTACAGTATATGACTAGATGTTCTCCTTCATCTCTATTTTGTAAAGGTTTTTACAATTTAATGCTCTCTTCAGTTTCCTTTTATATTTTTATACAATGACAACACCTTCTTTTTCTTTTTCAATAGTAAAATAATGTGCTCTGTGACTTGAACAAATGTAAAATAGATATTAACTTTCCTGGTGAGAAATCAAGTAAAACAGGTAAAATGTACCAAGTTTTTTTAAAGAACTCCTTTTTACTCATTTGCTCTCACATATTACAACTCTTACAACATACTTACTGCGGATCAGCCTACCAGATGATTCAAGCATAGGCCGAAATATTCGGTTATCCATTTATACGAGGGGCGTACAGATCAAACCGGGACTATTGATTGTGCAAAATAACAGCACACAGTTTTGAGGGTAAAAACAACATTATTTCTCTGTATAATCTCCTGATACACTAATGCACTTATCCAAGCATTTCACTAGTGTCTGGATACCATCAGGGCAGAAAGTTTCTCAGTATGCCTAATCGGGCTGCCGTCTTCTGTAAATGTCAACTATGTTTAATGCCTTCATTCACAAGAAATTTAATCACAGGTCCAGGTTTGGCTTGAATGCCTCTCGTAATAGTAATAATTGTGATGATCACTCAAAAAAAATGTCACAACAGTATAAACAGTTAAACATCTGAAGACATCACTGCTAAGCAATCAACAAAATGATGACGGTGTAAACCGTCAATGTTATCAGTGATTCAAGTATGTAACTCCTAACAGTGTCTAGCACCGGGTGGACCGAGATTGTGAGCTTTCAAAACATATTTACAAGAAGCAATGAACGTTGTGTCAGAAAAATGTGGCCAAAAAATTGTGGCTCAATTATTACAGTACAGAGATTATCAGATTTATTGTTCAGCCTGAAAAATTAAGGTTTTGCAGAAATTTATCAATCTAAGTTCGACAGCAGTCCCCATGATACAGTATGCACACTAGTATATGGACAAAAGTGTCACACAGGTATGTTGAGCAATAAGGCCTGGTGTTCGTTGAAGTTAATCCCAAAAGTGTTCTCCTTGAATTATTTTACTCCAACCATGTGCACAGTGGCTTTGGCATGCTGGAACCTGATTAAGGTTTTTAGTTTCAGCACAGGAAAATACTGTACAATGACATTCTGTACAACTGTGTGCTTCCCACTTTGTGACAACAGTTTAGGGAATTCCCATGTATAGTCTTATTGGATAACAAATTATTACTTGATACTAGCTCATTTTAATTCTTTTTGGCAAAGCTTGCTTGATTCTCCATCATATTTTGGACAGCTCCGTGGTCATACCCCTGCTATTTAAAAAGTTGGAAACAGGACTCAATGTCAGCAATGATACAGCATCCCTGGAGCAGAGAGCGTTAAAGGCCCTGCTGCCCTGCGACAGCTTGGCAAAAATCAAACAAATAGACATTTTCTGTTTCACACCATGAAGAAATCTTTGTCCATACACATCATCGGGTCCCGAGAACAGTGATGCTTTAAGACTGCACTCACTATGGTGCGTTAGTTTGTTTAATGTTATTAGTAACTTGATAGTGTTAGTGAGGCAAGGCCTGGAGTCGTCATGTGTTTTTCCAAGCATTAGCATTTCTGAAATTCTTACACTGTAAAGAGCAGTTACCCACCCATTGCTTTGTACTGTACCTAGCAATATTACACACAATTTATTACCAAAAAAATTAATTACAGTTGTCTTTCCAAATAGTATGTGCAGTGTGACAGTCAGCTCTCGCACTTAAATGAGAAATTTGATACTACACTACTAGTCAAATGTTTGGATACACATTCTAATTCCATGGTCTCTCCTGATTATTTCTTTCTACATACAAAATCTACAATAATCTACTTCGAACAGCTGATATTGAGATGCGTACCTGTTTGTTAGTTGGATTTCTGAGGCTGGTCACCCTAAACGAACTTCTCGTTTTTTTTTCTGTCTTTCTTTCCTGGGATGGTCTTCATGAGATCCAGTTTCATTATGGTGCTTAATGGGTTCTTCCAAGTACTATTTCAGAACAGCTGACCTTTGTGTAACATAACTGACTGTGTTATGTTTGTTGTTATTTGCAGTAATAACTTAATGCTATATGGGTTATTTTATAGTTTCGGTTAAAAAAAAAAAAAAAAAACTCAAAAGCAAACCAAAAAAAAATAAAATCGTATTGGTCTAGAATATAGAAAACAAAACAAAACTTGTGTCCAAACTTTTAACTTGTACTGAAAATACAATGCTGTGTATTGTACAGTGTCATCCAATAAATTATTTATGCGCACACACACACACACACACACACACACACACACACACACACACACACACACACACACCTGAACCGTCTTCTATCACGAAATTTATTATATTTGGTAGCATTATTTGTTGATTCAATACACTGATGATCCAAAACATTACTGAAGATGGACAAGGGGACATTCAAGGGGAAAAACAGGAAACATTCAGCATTTCTCAGAAGGCCGGATGTTTGGCTCCTTCGCCCTCATTTTTTTTGAAGGCCCAAGAGACCAAAAAGTCAGAGAGAGAGGAGTGGGAGACAGACACAGACTGATTAAATATGAGATAGTGTACAGTCTGTAATCCTGACACAAGTCCTTTTGTTAGCTGATGTGTTTTCTCCTTCTGTTTCAACTCCTGGGCAATTCAAAACTGAAATGCTCACTTCTACTTCCTCTGTGCTGATTTGTTGTACTGTCTTTTCAAAATTTGCCCTTCAAAGTTCACAGAGCACTTTATTGTACATGTATGTAGTTTCAGTTTAAACAAAGAAATAAATCAGAAGTTTATAATTGACCAACAGGGCAATGAGTTTAGCACTAACAATTATGGAGTTTCTATTATTTAATTTAATTTAATTAAAAAAGGAGGAAAATCCTCATTTAGTATTTTTCCTGCAGTAGAAGATTTATTTATATGCTTAATTACATAATACTTAGCTTACTGGGCCCAGAGTAAAAAATATGGTGCGTACATGTGTGCGTATACATGAGATCACTTTAACCTACAGAACTTTTCAAACTAGTTACTGTATAATAAAGTGCACTTCTTAACCAAATGTAAACCGCTTCAAAATTTTAACACTTTGAAAACAATCAAGCGTAGATAATGAATTAACAAAAGTCAACTGAACATTTACATGCCCTCTATACTAATAAGTTTAATAAAAACTGCAGTAAACTGAAATATGATAAATATAAATGTTTTTTAATGCTGTATATGATAGCTAAGTTAGTTTACATTTTTCAATTACATTTTTAGAAGCTGCTTTTGACATATTTTGCATCACTGGTGAAGTAAAATGTCACAACATCCAGCATCACCTTCTTCCTTCCAGAGCTAACTCACCTTCTTGTAGCTTGTGTGTTTTTAAATGTCTTTACTGTTATTCCTGTAATTGAGGTTTAACAATATCGTTAGTGCTTTCAGTGTTGTTACACTCAGTGCGTCCTGGGCTGCCAGGCTTTTGGCACACACTTTGGGGTGCTTTCTTTCAAAGTGGTTAAACAGGTTTCTTATGTTTCTTCCAGTTAAGCCAACATTGCTTTTGCATAATTTGAAAACAACAACTTCTTGCACAGTACTTGTTGTGACCACACAAGCTCTACTGTATGTAACTGATATTAAATCTTTTTAAGCCAATAAGACCACAGTCTAATGTTGGCAAACAAAACAAGTTGAACATCTAAAGATGTCATCACCCATTCTCCCTCACCATATTGCAGCATGATGTGGCGTGGTGTAAAACTAAACACAGTCAGGACAAATTAAGGATTTCTTAAATACTTAAATTCATGTAGCTGTACCAGAGATTATTACTCAAATAATGCACAGTTCACACACTGAATTTTTTTCCATAAAATTTAGGCAAACATTATGTCCTAATATAAAAAAGTCCTACAGGGAGGAGGAGGGAGCAATCTTTCTCAGTAGTTATCTTAAAGTGAGCTGTTTCATATTTATTTGACAGGCTTTCACAGTTTAAGTGAAATGCTATATTGCTGAATATTATTGTTTGCCATGTGCGCTGACTGTATCCCTAATGCTACAATAGCAATGGTTTTAAACAAGTAGGTTGGTTTATATACAGATGAGCAGAGTAATGCACAAACAGGAACTTGCCCCTGTTAGCCAGTTTAATCAACCTCAAATTAGTGTACCTCTTCTTATACACTAAGAGGTAGCAAGAGAAGGTAGCAGGATACTACTATTTGCGAGTTTAAAATTTGCAAGTCAAAACCTTACTGTCTCAAAACATGCTTATTTAATAGTCCAAAAGAAATAATAAGTGAAGTTTGAATGCTGGTTTGTAGCATACCAAGAATACCAAATGCTTTGATGTTATTGGTGTTAAATTGTAGTAGGGTTAGGTATTATGTAAATTTGTTGTGTTTCATATTTACTTAAAAATTTTAATATATTGCTTATTTTTAAATTTTTTTCCTTTAATGTTAAAGGAGACATACAGTCTCAATTTTGCATAAGTTAATATGATTATTTAGGGTCCTAATGAAAAGTTTGTAATATACTATAATTAAAAATTCTCAATTGTTGTGTAAAAAAAACATTACTTTTAACTGGTAAAAAGTAGCTCTGTTCTCAGCAACCTGTTTCAGTACATGCTCCTTTAAATGTTAATGACCTCTACTGAACCCGCCCCCCAGTTCTGTGGGGCGTGTCTTCACAATACAAGTGGGGTATAGCTTTGACAACAGTTAAAAATATTTAAAAAACAGTTAAAAATAATTTTACATGATGTTAGAATTATTTTATATATATAAAGGAGTTATTTCTACTCTCTTGCTCTCTTCCTCATAGATCTGATATTAACGTGTTAAATCTTCCCTGCTGCTATCTTCCTGTCTCCTCTTGCATCTGTTCATTCACGCTCACCTTCCCATACTCTGTCTCTCTCTCCCTCTCTCTCCCTCTCTCTCCCCCTCTGTCTCCTTCCACCTCTCTTCCTCTCCTTTGATTCAAATTAAAATTTTATTTGTCACATACACAGTCATACACAGCATGATATGCAGTGAAATGCTTATACAACAGCCAGTGACCTTAAGAAGAAAATAAAAGCTTATACGTAAGGAATAAATATCAATAAAAAGAAATACTAAAGAAAATAAATTTAACTAGTAAAATAGTTGTACAAATATACAATGTACAAATGAGGGCATAATAAAAATCTTATATAGGGGAAATTATATATATATATAATTATTATTATTTTTTTTAATTTAATTATATATATAACTATATATATATAACTATATATATATATATATATATATATATATATATATATATATATATATATATATATATATCCCCTATATTTTGTAAGATTTTTATTATGCACTCATCTATATCTATATATATATATATAGTTATATATGTATATAAAATTTTACATGTGAATCTGGTTGTAAAACTTTTTTGACTTCCGGTCTGGGAATCGAACTCGAGTTGCTGCGATGAGAGCGCCGTACCCTAACCACTAGATCACGACGAATTAATGGTTGCCATCTTGGAAATGCCGGCTATTCAACCCGCGACCTTATACACACGAAGCATTGTTTTTTCGGGATCTCACCAGGACATTTACAATGGTTAATTTGTAGTAACATATGTCTATAGCACAATCGTTTAGTCAAACATATTTATACCGATCTTTTGCTGTTAATAAACAGAGACCTTTCTGACAGACAACGTGTGTGTGTATGTGTGTGTGTGTGTGTGACTGAGTCATATAGATGCCGGGAATAGGACATCATACACGCGAAGCATTGTGTGTGTGTGTGTGTTTGTGTGTGTGTTTGACTGAGTCTCTCCTGGTCTCAGAAAAGCTTACCGAAGCATAGCGCACTCGCCTCGTTACTAAACGAACTTTAGAAAAACTTCATAAATATGTAGTGCAAAAAAAGCATGTACTTTAAGCAGGAATCGAACCCAGGTCTCCCACGTGAAAGCGCCAAATCCTAACCACTAGACCACCGCACTACAGCAACAAACTGCACACCACACTGATGTAGGCGCCATTTTGCTCCAGTGTAGAAAAACAATGGCCGACGGCTCTTTTTTCACTCGGGGCGGGTCTTTGCTAAAACACCAGTGTCAATCAACTATAGTAGGAGCGGCCTCTGTCGGTGTGAGTTCACACCGACAGGCTTTTGAAAACGGCCTGATTTCAGAAGGGGCATCTTATATTATTAAATTAAAAGAAAATCGCTGGGCGGCTCTTTATCATTGTAGAGTGGTTGTGTACACACTCTCCTAACACACAATGCAGTCCAAACAGCTGGAAAAAGTCCATGTAGCACCGTAGGTGCCCTTTAACCACCATTTTATTTGTTTATTTATTTATTATAAGTATCGGTTCAGGCAATGGTACGATTTGGCACCAGTATTATAAGAATCCCAACTCATACCCAACCCTAACTTCAATACAATTTCTGCTAAAATAATACAATAATAAACGATTATGCACACATTTAACTCCTCAGATATTAATGTATGAGATCAGTAGGGATAGGATTGTTCTATTAGTTTAATCCACATAATTGTATTCAATTATTGAGCTATTGAGTAGTCATCTCAATAAACTGCATGAACTGTGTGCAAAGATAATCTAGTTACTGTATATCTCTCTTGTCATTCATGTATCATAAGTTAAAATATTGTTTACAAATATATGGGTACATTATAATCACATCAGCCTATTCAATATCTTTTTGACAATGATTACAAGACCATTCAAGTGCATTTACAGTGGTGTGAAAAACTATTTGCCCCCTTCCTGATTTCTTATTCTTTTGCATGTTTGTCACACTTAAATGTTTCTGCTCATCAAAAACCGTTAACTATTAGTCAAAGATCACATAATTGAACACAAAATGCAGTTTTTAAATGAAGGTTTACATTATTAAGGGAGAAAAAAAACTTCAAATCTACATGGCCCTGTGTGAAAAAGTGATTGCCCCCCTTGTTAAAAAATAAGTTAACTGTGGTTTATCACCCCTGAGTTCAATTTCTGTAGTCACCCCCAGGCCTGATTACTGCCACACCTGTTTCAGTCAAGAAATCACTTAAATAGGAGCTACCTGACACAGAGAAGTAGACCAAAAGCACCTCAAAAGCTAGACATCATGCCAAGATCCAAAGAAATTCAGGAACAAATGAGAACAAAAGTAATTGAGATCTATCAGTCTGGTAAAGGCTATAAAGCCATTTCTAAAGCTTTGGGACTCCAGCGAACCACAGTGAGAGCCATTATCCACAAATGGCAAAAACATGGAACAGTGGTGAACCTTCCCAGGAGTGGCCGGCCGACCAAAATTACCCCAAGAGCGCAGAGACAACTCATCCGAGAGGCCACAAAAGACCCCAGGACAACATCTAAAGAACTGCAGGCCTCACTTGCCTCAATTAAGGTCAGTGTTCACGACTCCACCATAAGAAAGAGACTGGGCAAAAATGGCCTGCATGGCAGATTTCCAAGGCGCAAATCACTTTTAAGCAAAAAGAACATTAAGGCTCTTCTCACTTTTGAAAAAAACATCTCAATGATTGCCAAGACTTTTGGGAAAATACCTTGTGGACCGACAAGACAAAAGTTGAACTTTTTGGAAGGTGCGTTTCCCGTTACATCTGGTGTAAAAGTAACACAGCATTTCAGAAAAAGAACATCATACCAACAGTAAAATATGGTGGTGGTAGTGTGATGGTCTGGGGTTGTTTTGCTGCTTCAGGACCTGGAAGGCTTGCTGTGATAGATGGAACCATGAATTCTACTGTCTACCAAAAAATCCTAAAGGAGAATGTCCGCCCATCAGTTCGTCAACTCAAGCTGAAGCGATCTTGGGTGCTGCAGCAGGACAATGACCCAAAACACACCTCTGAATGGCTGAAGAAAAACAAAATGAAGACTTTGGAGTGGCCTAGTCAAAGTCCTGACCTGAATCCTATTGAGATGTTGTGGCATGACCTTAAAAAGGCGGTTCATGCTAGAAAACCCTCAAATAAAGCTGAATTACAACAATTCTGCAAAGATGAGTGGGCCAAAATTCCTCCAGAGCACTGTAAAAGACTCGTTGCAAGTTATCGCAAACGCTTGATTGCAGTTATTGCTGCTAAGGGTGGCCCAACCAGTTATTAGGTTCAGGGGGCAATTGCTTTTTCACACAGGGCCATGTAGGTTTGGATTTTTTTTCTCCCTAAATAATAAAACCCCTCATTTAAAAACTGCATTTTGTGTTTACTTGTGTTATCTTTGACTAATAGTTAAAAGTGTTTGATGATCAGAAACATTTTGTGTGACAAACATGCAAAAGAATAAGAAATCAGGAGGGGGGCAAATAGTTTTTCACACCACTGTAAATGCTTAACCTAACACACAATTACCAATAAACATGAGGAAAAGTTACAGGAATAGTGAACGCTGAAATGGCACATAACATTCACCTACTGTAGAACATAGATTTGCTGTACAACAGTGCACAGTGTGCTGATGAGTGTGATAATTACACATCGATCACCTCGATGAGATTTGATGTTAAAACATTTTGCGCCTTTCCAGTCCTTCATTGACTCCATTAACCACTCGCATGAACGCATTTGTGCTCTTATAAAACTAAATGAAGGAATATGTATGTTCCACCCTTGCAAAATGGAAACAAAATGAAATTTGAACCATGCCTTAGAAACCCTACATCATGCACTCAGTAAACCGTCATGCAGAAAAACAAAGGACTGCTTTGATTTAAAGCAAGAAGCTAGTGGAGCATGGCACTTAGTCTGGAGATGCACTCACTCTGAAGGCATACAGAACATGAAAAGTTCATCAAAGTGGCCTCAAGTGTACAAGATAAAAAAAATTACAGATTTTAAGCAAGAGCGAATCTTATTCACTGATATTTTTTATTCTCTTCAAAATTCTGTATTATAATTAATTCTGTATTATACTTATTATAAAGCCAGTGATTTTCAAAAGCAAATACTTCTTGAACAATACACTTTTATGCGTATTCAATAATAACATCTATTCAATCACTCATCTTCAGAAAAGATTTATCCTGATCAGGTTTAAACTGAGTCCATCCACAATTGGATAAATTTGCTGTTTGTCTCTAGATAAACACATCTGAATACAAAATGGTCCACTTACTTACATATCATGGTTTTTAATCAAATTGTGCCACCCTAGTAGGCAGATAATTATATCCTACTAGCTATATATTAATATTACATAATTGTATTGTATCGTATCGTATTCAGTCTACCATAAGAAGTGTGTTGATATAAGACCAATATTGTCCTGGTCCTGACACATTTATAATCATGGTACAGCAGTAGTTCTGCTGTACCAACAGGGATTGCTACAAACCTACCATGTACAAAAGTGCTTGATTTGAATAATGAAAAAAAAAGGGACATACTGAAAGGATCATTTTTTGAGTGGCCTTTCCTCTGCAAAAAGCAGCTTACTATTTTACATGCTAGCATTTTTAGCTCTAATTAAATATTTAATAACTTTTGTCAGAGCTAATCAGGATTTTCAGGACAAAGGGCAGACAGCAGCAGGATTGTTAGCATTCATAGGATGAACAAGGCCAATAAAGGTTACTGACATCAGCCTGGAGTCGAATCTTAATAAGGCGCTCAGTTATTTGACAACAAAATCAAAGTCTATTATACAATTAAAAAGTGTAATGCAGACATTTTTCAGGTACAAATGCCATCACTGCAAGAGTATGATAACTGGATAATGAGTCAAGAAAAACATGGCACAACACAACAGCCTGATTATAAGGCTGTGAAACTGTAGCACAATGACAGACAGACAACTTTATTCATTCCAAAAGGGAAACTGAGAAAAGTTTAATCAAAATGAGAATTTTGTGTGGGAGGGAAAACAAAAACCCCCTTGATGTAATGGAAATGATGACTGACACAGTGTGCCAGATTAAAGGTTGCAAGAAAAGTGTGTTGATAGACAGTGATCTGTTTTGGTACAGCACTTAATCTGAAAACAGAGGACTGAGCACCGAATGACTGAATACTGTCACTGGCTTTATAATGCAGATCAGCTGGAGATAATAAACCATAAACCAATAAACCAGTAGACACTAATAACAGATAGTGATAGGTGAAAGAAATATATAAAAAATAGAAATATTTAAAAAATCTACATTACAGAACTATTGTTGCTGTTGTGATTTATTATTATTATTATTACTATTATTATTATTAAATCAGACAGACAATGTTCGACTCTTTTAGCACACCTGTTTTATACTGTACATTACTTGGCTTAGCCATGCTAGCAGCTGAAACAGATACATGGAGCAAACGAAAATATTGTTATATGAAATGAACAGAACACTGATTTACTATCACCTGCACATTTTTTGCTGGCATGCTCCATTATTATTATTATTATTATTATTATTATGGTAGTCTACTATTCTTACGCAGTCTAAGCTGAGGATAAAGCTGATTACCATCGAACAGAGAAACGCGCTCGACACAGTGAACGCTGCATGGACACTAGAAAATAAATGCAGCGTTCAAAAAGAGGGGATTAAAAGATTGATTCATCTGGACCAATAAGCGATGGGTGATCTGCTCGGGTGTACTGGCAATGTGTTTTAAAAGATTCCCCGGATCGTGTGCATTTCTAATCGCATGCCTAGTCGTTTTAAAACACACAAAGACATCACCGTATGGATAAACAACCCAACAGCAGAGCATGGCCTTAAACACATAAACAAAAAGAAAACATAAAGGCAAAGTAACAATGAAACATGAGCTTACCCAAAATATTATGTTAAATCCAAATATAAAATATTTAATGCAGCAGCTGACTTCTTGTCCATTGTAATGCTTTCCTGACATCATTGATGCTTGTCCACATGCGATACTTCCCTGTACATTAGAAATGAAAGAAGCAGTGAAAGGAGCAGGTTCAATTTGCTCACCGCCGCGGTTTATCTACAGAAAGCGAGACCAGGCTCTCTCTCCTCCCCACTGTCACTGTCCACATACACACATCATTCAGCACGGAGCTCTCGAGGAAGCGAAATTTCTGCCGATTAATGTGAATACAAAGGTCTTGCAATTTGTCAGAACCCTCTGGCGGCTGATAAACGCAACGAATCTCGGCCTGCTTCTGCCGTGAATCAAAACCGTCGTCTCGCTTCTCCGTTAACACTTGACAAGGTTGATTTTGCTAGACGGGTATCTCGACCAATCAAGCGGCGCTCTCAACACAGTAGGCGGGACTGCAGACTGCGTCACACGGTGTTTTATTTCGGGTAGTGTACAGCAGCGGGCATGGTTTTCACATTTATTTTGGTTCGTATGAGATTATACAATCAAAATTACTTTTACATGTTACCGATATAACAATTAGAAAATGTAATAATTAGCACATTTGCCGGATTTTACAAACTCAAAGAAGAATTTCTCCTACAGGGAATTTTTACTTGAGCCTGGATAATGCCTAATAAACACTGCATTTCCAACAATACTAAAGAAGTCAAAGATCCTCCCCAAGATTTACTCTGTGAACTTTAATTTTATCAGGATATTTAGAGATCTTTAGTTTAAACAATAAACGAAAGGTTTTGTCAGTTTGTACATCGCTCAGAACTCGCTCTTTCAATGATATCTTTATGTTTCATACATTATAGGATCAGAAACCCGACCGCGGTGAAGTTGGTTTGACGGTGGACGTTGGATATTCGAGCATCCAGATTTGTAGCGGAGATTCACTAACAGAGTCCGGCGAAAGCAGATCGCCTACTGCGCGAGTTAGGGACCGTCTGCAAATTATTGTCCGACTGAAATACGGATAATATTAATATTATAAACATTCATATTTAATATAAATAAATTAACTACTGTCTCAAAGTCTATTCTAAAATGTGTGGCCACCTGTCCTGCAGAGGGAACAACTTTTTTTTCTTCAATATTATCACTTTTCATATTTATTAATAATTAATATTTAATAATTCTGCATTTTACTTCAATACCTTCCAGGTCATGCGATCTATTGTCCCAAAATCCATTCTAAAATGTGTGGCCACAGGTCCTGCAGAGGGCACAACCTATTGTTATTCAATATTATCACGTTTCGTATTTATTAATAATTAATAATTCTGCATTTTACTTCAATACATTTGACCTATTGCCTCAAAATCTATTCTAAAATATCTGTCCATCTGTCCTGCAGAGGGCACAACCTTTTTTTTATTCAATATTATCACTTTTCATTTTTATTAATAATTAATATTTAATAATTCTGCATTTTATTTCAATACCTTCCAGATCATTGCCTCAAAATCTATTCTAAAATGTGTGTACACTTGTCCTGAAGAGGGCACAACCTTTTTTTATTCAATATTTTCACTTGCATATTTATTAATAATTAATATTTAATAATTCATATCAAACATATCAAATGTTTAAACTGAGAAAATGTATACATTTAAGGGGAAAATAAGTTGATATAAAATTTCATGGCATCAACACATCTCAAAAAAGTTGGGACAAGTCAATGTTTACCATTGTGTGGAATCCCCTCTTCTTTTTATAACCTTCTGCAAACGTCTGGGGACTGAGGAGACAAGTTGCTCAAGTTTGGGAATAGGAATGTTGTCCCATTCTTGGCTAATACAGGCTTCTAGTTGTTCAACTGCTTTCTTTGTCGCATCTTCCTCTATATGATGCGCCAAAGGTTTTCTATGGGTGAAAGATCTGGACTGTAGGCTAGCCATTTCAGTACCCGGATACTTACCGGATCCTACGCAGCCATGATGTTGTAATTGATGCAGTATGTGATCTGGCATTGTCATGTTGGAAAATGCAAGGTCTTCCCTGAAAGAGACGATGTATGGATGGGAGCATATGTTGTTCATCCTTTTTATACCCAATAATGTTGCCAATTGACCTAATAAGTTACAAATTAGTCCTCCGGCTGATTCTTACAATATATGTACATTTAACTTTTCCGGCCTCTTATTGCTACCTGTCCCAACTTTTTTGGAATATGTAGCTCTCATATAATCCAAAATGAGCCAAAATTCGGCATGACATTTCAAAATATCTCACTTCCAACATTTGATATATTATCTATATTCTATTCTGAATAGTTGCACAGTGTCCCAACTTTTTTGGAATAGAGTTTGTAAATGTGTACCAGGTTTTCCATGTATACATACAAGTGTGCATAAGCTATGCAGCAAAATCTTGTGTGAGGGCCCCGGGCATTGCATCCTAATGGCAGCAGTTTCTAACCTGTCACTAATGACTTTCAGGGCATGCTAGGAAAGCCAAAAAGACCTGGAGGCTGGAAGAAATCCTTAGAAAAACAAGAGGGCCCTTCATACACTATGATGTAATAGGACTGATGACATAGTGCTTGGTCTCTAAAAAATAATAATTTTTAGAAGAACATGAGGCTCCTTCACACACTATGGTGACATAATAGGGCTGATATCATAGTGCTTGGGCCCTAATTAATATAATCCTTACAAGAACGTTCTTCATACACTGTAACGTAATAGGGCTGATGTTCATAGTGCTTGGGCCCTATTAAAAAAAATTCTTAGAAGAACAAGAGGGCCCTCACAAACTGTAACATAATAGGGCTGATGTACATAGTGCTTGGACCTTAATAAAAAAAATCGTTAGAAGAACAAAGGTGCCATTCACACACTATGACGACATACTGTAGGGCTGATGTTCATAGTTCTTGGTTCCTAATAACAATCTTTAGAGGAACAATATAATATATAATATTGAATAAAAAAAAAGGTTGTGCCCCCTGCAGGACAGGTGGACAGACATTTTAGAATAGATTTTGTGGCAATAGGTCACATGACCTTGAAGGTATTGAAGTAAAATGTTGAATTATTAAATATTAATTATTAATAAATCTGAAAAGTGATAATATTGAATAAAAAATGTTGTGCCTTCTGCAGGACAGGTGGACAGATATTTTAGAATAGACTTTGAGACAATAGTTCATTTATTATTTTAAATATGAATTGTACGGGCATGTTATTCCACAGGTTTTGACGCATATCTTTTTATCGTATTGGTTACTCACGACACGGAAGTCCATTGGTCTCTTTGTCTCTTGTTTTATTTTCAGCATCAAAGATTCAACACTTCGTACAGTTGTCTTGAGTAAATCCAGTAAATCCTCTGGGGTTACAACAACCAATTTGCTGTATCTTTTAGCTTACGGTTTCTTACTTTTACAACAACCTATTAGATGTATCTGTAGCTTACGTTGGTTTAAGTTGGCTTACGGTCAAAAACCTGTGTTCTCCCCAACTTCCCTATCTAGACTGACTTTTTACAGTGACATAGTCATGCAACTACGTGTAACAGTGGAATGACATCACAGACCAACCTACGATTGTCATAAATGAATGCTTATAGACTTAATGCTTAATGCTTAACTAATAGACTTGGTGCTTAGTGCACAACCAACAAAATACAATAAAATAAAATAAATAAACACAACAACAAATTCACAAAGTAAAATATGGCTCTTACATGAATGTTTATAATATTAACATTATCCGTATTTCAGTCGGACATTAATTTGCAGACAGTCCCTAACTCGCGCAGTAGGTGAGCTGCTTTTGCCGGACTCTGTTAGCGAATTTCCGCTACAAATCATCGAATCTCCGCTACAAATCTGGATGCCGGAGCTCGAATATCCAACGTCAAACCAACTTCACCGCGGTAGAAAATCCGTCTCAGTCTGTCTGTCTATCTGTCCAGCTAGATTTTGTTACAGCATCAACTCTATAAGCAATTGTATGCCAGATTACATCCCACATCTATCACTTTTTTGGATGAATATAGCGCTTTTCACTCGATGTGGGCGTGGCTACACACATCACTTAATAGAGCCAATCAACGCGATTGTTTACCGTAAATACACAGAGAATGTGGTATACGCAGAAACGACCGTAATGCACCTACAAACTGGCAGAATCCTCAATACATAAACACACATTACATCTAATCATGACTTATTTCAAAAATGTTAACTGAACCCTGCTCCATAAATTGAATCAAAATGTTGAGTAGAAGGGAAGTTTTGAGCGGTTATGTGCCAGCAGTTATGTGCTTATTTTTTGCTCTAACTTTTGAACTGTTTCTATTATCTCTTTATCCCTCTTCGACGGGTACTTATGCTAGAAGATAACAAATGCTACCTACCGTGCGATACAGTAGATGAAAGTTTGATATATTTGTTTTTTGACTGTGAGAAGACTAAAAGATTCTCAACTCTCCTTAAATATTAAATTTAGTATTAAAAAAAATACTGAAAATAAACAACTTGAACATGTAGTTAATTATTATGTTTTAAAGAAAATTTAATTTAATTAATAAAGAAAATATTTCTAAAGGCTGTCATAATTAAATCTCTTAAACTAATTATTCATTCATTCATCTTCTATACCGCTTAATCCTGTGTTCAGGGTCGCGGGGGACCTGGAGCCTATCCCAGGAGACTTCGGGCACTAGGCGGGGTACACCCTGGACAGGGTGCCAATCCATCGCAGGGCACACACACATACACACACTCACACACCCAATCACACACTATGGTCAATTTGGGAATGCCAATTAGCCTAACCTGCATATCTTTGGACTGTGGGAGGAAACCGGAGTACCCGGAGGAAACCCACCAAGCACGGGGAGAACATGCAAACTCCATGCACACAGAGACGGGAATCGAGCCTGGCCGGGGAATCGAACCCAGACCCTGGAGGTGCAAGGCGACAGTGCTAACCACTACACCACTGCGCCGCCCTTAAACTAATTAGATATAATAAAAAGAACAATAGACTTTACCATTGCTATGAATTGTTTTTAAGTGAAGAAATTGTGCAACTCAGTTAAACTGTGATAAACAGAATTTATGTTAAAAAGTCTAAAATGCTCAGCAGTGCAGAGGGCAATATTGTTGGACCATTAGTAGGATATGAAAAACATCCTACTAAAACCCTCCTTTAGGGGGCGACAGCAAGCCATACTGGTATTGTTTTGCTTGTACTTTCATTAGAGCAGACATCCTCAAGTCTTAGGTGTAGTTGTGAATTTTGGTTAACTCAGATTTTTTGTTGTAATTATTTTTGTTAAATGTAAGCTGTACATGGGGCATTTATTTAATGTCAGACACATTACACACAAAATGTGAAGTAAAAAAATACATCACAACTTCAGCTTTTGCCACATGATGCTCAGAAATGGTTCAGGAATTTATAAAGTCAGTTCCAGTGGAAGTACATGTAATACTGGGCCTACTGTGTAAAAGCTCCTCAGGTGGTGCTTATGTTCCTACTCATACATGGGTAAGATCTACTGCTAAATTTGCTCAATTTTATGCAGTTTTATTTTTTACAGCTTAAAAAAAAAGTAATCAAAAAAAAAAAAAAACAAGAGCTTAAACTGTTTATGCTCTTTTGCAATGCACAATAGATTTACCCACTGATAACAAATTCCAATACAGTTGGGCAGTTTTTCATGTCATTACTGTTCATCACTGGAGCATGCATAGAATATGTTGTATTGTTTATTTTGACATAGTCTATAATAAATGCCAAGAGAAAAAAAACAACAACATTTACTTAATAATTAAAAAATGAGCACAATAATGTCACTTTGCCATAGCTGATATAAGCCTTTAAATTTTCAATACCCGATGGTTATTCATGAAAATGTTTATGGCATCATTACATAAACTTAATGTTATAATTCATAAAAGTGAACTGTACTCTGGTTTATAATGCACAGACTAGGCATATACAAGCAACAAGAATCATATAATGTTATACATTAAAATGGACAATGTCCTTGTAAAAGTGTAGTGAAGTCCCTGTCTTCATGTGGTTACAAGTATAAATGTATATCCATGCAGGTTACCTTTTAGATGAATTTATATGCATTGCATAAATATTTTATTAAGCATTACTGGAGGACTTATGTAAGATATAAACCACTGAGATGACATATTAGCTTTGATGAAATATATTGTTTGACTTTATTAATAGCACATTCACGAAAGTGCCCACTTGTCATCTTAACTACTGAGAAGTGTATTTGCTATATCTAAGTTTTATAGGAGCATGGCACTGAAGCGTTATTATAATACAAATACTTGACTTTGAGTGTACTGCTCTTAAAATCAAGGGTTAATCAATCTAACATTTAGAAGACAATTAAGAAGAAGATTGCATCTTTGTATTTTTTTGTATTGATTCTATGGCATTGCATTGCTTCTTACAAAAAATAAAACTAAATGCTGTAAACTCAGTGTATAAATGTGCTAAATGATAATGGTGGTTCTCTTTTCTCTCTTCTATCTACAGTAAGTCACAAGCATATGATTGGATTGGTCATCTGGGAAAAACTGACAGAAGTTTTTTGAATAGTTTTGCTTAATATAAATTTTTATAAAGAACACAAGCATTAATTTCCTGTTATACTTATTGTAAGTTCAGAAAGTAGATGACAACCCAGAACAGAAAGTCACATAATTCCTGTAATGTTATCCAGTGAGTACTGACATGCCTCCAGGTTTGCCTTATAAGATATTAATGTCATGCTCATGGACATAAAGTGTTATCAAAATTGTTCAGCCTCCATTTAAAAGCTTGATAGATCTCTGCATTTAGTTGTTGTATCTATCAACTACTTTAAGTACTGTAGATATCAACTTAAAGTAGTTGATATCTACTGTACTTAAGTGAGGTGAATTAAGTTGGTCAGAGGATGGAACATAAACATGGACCATGCATTGTGTGATCATACTTGGTATTAGGAACCACCAAGCACCACTTTTCTTAATAAGTTAGCCAAATTCTGGTTATATTTTTCCATGGCCAAAACTTTTATGGCTGCATTGGGTAATAGAGTTATAATCCACACACTTTATGCCAACACACTGTTTTGCATTTGAGTAGATACAGTATCAATGTTTTATTTCACCCATTAATACTTGATCTAATATTGGGTGAGCAAACACATCTCTTTGCTCTCATATCCCTTAACTGCTTAATGATGATGTCATCTGTGATGCTCCGGTACATCACAGTGAGGGGAGATGTCTCCAGTGCATTGCAGTTTGGACTGAAACAAAGTACAAAGATTATAAACAGATTCTATTTAAAAATTCCGTTTTAAATGAGGCTGAAATGTAGGTGACATATAGGAATTGTTTAATGTACAGATACCTTCGATCATTTTCCAAGTGCTTATCCTTTGGTTTCAGTCCAGCCAGAGAAGGAGTTGTCTGTTCCTTCATGCACAAACCCCTATGAAATAGATATATACTCTAATTTAAGAGAATACTTACATGAATCGTTGATTTTAAAACAGTAAATGATTTTAAAAAAAATAGCAACAAAAATCTCACCTACCTGCAGAAGCTGATGTTAAATGCCTTTGGCTGCAGTATCCATTGACCAAGGTCTGTATCTTGTATATCAACAAGCCTCTCATAAAGTTTGCATCCTGTGTCATTTGTGCTTCTTTGCTTCCTCATTCGTGAATGTTGCTTGATCTCATGAGTGCTTTCTCTGCAGTACTGCCTCTGCCTGCGCTCGAAGATCTGCCGCTCCGTTGGTTTCACCTTGTAGGCCACCAGCAGAGGCTGACTTAGAGAGCTTGTGTTCAAGCAGTACAAGCTCTGCGTCAGTGCCTCATGGAGAACCAGGCTGCCACTTTCATCCCTGAAGCGCAGCTGGAAGCCTAGGACGTGTGCTCCATGGACGTGATGCAGTAAAGATGCCGTAACATTAAATACATCATAGCTTGATGGTGGAAGCTGGTCCAGGTTGAGCAGGTGCTCAGTGAGGGGGCTGCTTATACTCAGGTTCCCAGCTCCAAATGACAGGCTGTGTACAGTTACTGTTACTGTAAGTGGTTCAGAGTGTAGGGTTTTTCTCAGTAAGATCAACTCAGCACCAGTCATAGAGGGCTGTAAGTATGATAAGTTGAACCAGATCCAACCAGGTTTGCTATATTTTGTCCCTAGGTAGTGGACACATGGATATATGCTGATGACTTATCTTTTAAAAATTCATCATTCCCGTTATGCAGTGTTATTGAAATTTCCTGTGCTAAAGAGGTTAAAGACAGTTTCTTACCTTGTACACTACGGAAACTCTGCACCAGTGTCCCATCTGAATCGCTTCTCTGCCTCGCCTCCTGTGAGCTCAGTAGTTGGTAAACGTGCTTCATATACGGATGGGGCTTCGCTTGTTGAGGGACCGACAGCTTATTGATATGAAGCATTTCCAAGATGGCCTTGCTAAGATCCCTTTGTTCAAAATCTTCAGGCAGATTCTCTTCAAAATTGCTGCCACTGACAACTTTTAGAGTCGAAACCGCGTACAACCAACATAAAAATCTTTCGAAATCCATGTTAAAAACCTTAGGAGAGACAAACAGAAGATTCCTGGTCTGCACCTCACCAGATGAAACAACAGTTGGAGAGCTAAACCTCATTTGCTAATTGGGTGTGGGAACGATTCACAAAATGTGCACCACACAGCCAAACATAGAGAGAAAGTAATTACCGCTCACACTGAAAATGCCTGGAATGTTACAGTCCATTTGAGATGCATTGTGTCCATGCTTTTTCTGGCAGCAGAGCAAAGCAACAAGTCATGTTTTGGTTTGGGGGATGATCACTTTTCTTTTGTGCAGTGAAAATCTCTTTTTAACTTGCTTAATATAAATATATTTTTATAAACCTTTCTATAAAAATTTAAATAAGTAAAGATACTCAACATTTGTTGTGGAAGTACAGTATTAAGTAATGTATTTTCACATAGCATTGTTGTACAGTATGCGGTTGTTTATATGTTTGTTGGGAGCTTAGGGATCAAGTTCCAATGTTTTGGGTTTCAACCTTTGGGTTTGTGGACTTTGTGTGTATGTGGCGTTTTCTCTGGGCTCCACTGTCCCAAAACATGAAGGTAGGTTGACTGTTGACTCTAACTTGCTATTTTTGCTAGCCTGTAATGTATAATGGATTTTCATTCCAACTAGGCATTTTTTCTGGGCCACATGTTTAAACAGTAGATGTCAGTATTGATTAAGTTAATCAAATGTTTTTTACTCTTCTTAAATATTGTACTTTCTTGGATTCAATTGGATTTCCAGCCAGGTTTAATTCCCGTCTCTGTATGCATGAAGTTTGCATGTTCTCCCCATGCTTGGTGTGTTTCCTCCAGGTATTACAGTTTCCTCCAAGTCCAAAGACTTGTAGATTAGACTAAATGACGTTCCCAAATTGCCCGTAGTGTGTGTGTGCTCTGTGATGTGTTGGCACCTTGACCAGAGTGTACACTGCCTTGTGCCCTAAGTCTCCTGGGATAAACTACAGGCTCTCCACTACCCTGAATAAAGGATTAAGTGGTATAGATGCTGGGTGAGAGTGTCTTACATTATGTGATCTCTTTTTAAATGTGATATGTCTATTAGCAATGTAGAGTACAGTCGTGGCCAAAGTTTTGATGATGACACAAGTCTCTTCTTCACTGTTTTTAAAAAAAAAATTTTTTGTTAAGCTCTACCATCAGTCATGCCATCAAGATTTTCTTAATGTAATTGTCAATAAAAGTTTTTGACACTTATGAAATGCTAATAAAATGATAATTATACTTCTGTATACTATAGTAACATCTGACAAAAAGATCTTAAAACACTGAAGCAGCGGACTTTTAAACAATTTTGAAAATTAATATTTGTGTCATTCTCAAAACTTTTGCCCACAGCTATGGTGAGGTTGCCATGTGTACTTTTAAAGTCCTTCACAAGTTTGTGACAGCTTCTCAAAAATAAGCCTATAGCCAGTATAACATATACCCAGTCAGGATGGCTCAGAGGTACAAGAGGCTGTGTTCGGTATGCAGTCTCCCCTGTGGATTTGAATCCCGCTTCTGACAGAGCTGAGTTGTTTTGGGGCAGATAATAGCCCAGCAGGTCAAGGCTCTGGGTTACTGGTCAGGGGGTCAAGCTGTCCGTAGTTAACCGTCTCTGCTCCAGGACTATGATATTTGTGGCAATTGCAATTTCGAAGCTGGGATAATTGAAGAAAAGAGTTTTGCTGTGCTGTAATGTATACAGTATGTATCAAATAGAGGCTGTTCCTGTTTCTATATAAAAGCAGTCAAGTATTTACAATTCGAAATACAGCAGATTTAAGGGAAGTGAATGATTCTATTCTAAAAAGCTGTGCATATTGAGACTAGAAGTTGGGATATATGGGCTAAATTACAAATGTGCACCACTAAATTTGTATGAAGAGTTCAGATCTATGATAAGGAACTCATGTAAAATCAAGCAAAATCCTGTTACTAGTTTTTAATCCCCTTAATAAACTTTAATGTGGGAAGAGGATAATAAAGAGTTCTTAAATAAATATGAATATGAATAAATAATTTTGAGAAATATCTTGGTGAAATTTTTATTTAACGCAAGCAGTAATTTTCAGTTATACTTAAGTGCAGAAAGTAGGTGAAAACCCAGAACAGGAAAGAATGACTTAATATACAATCACATTTCAATCTTTAATAAATGCATTGTGCTTGTGTTCCATAAACACCACCAAACCGAAAACTTCACCAAATTTTCCCTTGATGAGGATCATTTAGAAATTAGTTTCCCTCTTCAATAATGTTCAATTTAAATCCTAATATTCAACTTTTAGAGAATTTTAGTGGCTCAGTGGTAGGTGTTTCGGCTGCCATGCGGAAGGCCCGGGTTCGATTCCCAGCCAGGGCCCAAACCCCCCAACCACTGTATGCAGTGCCGGTCCCAAGCCCGGATAAGATGGGAGGGTTGCGTCAGGAAGGGCATCCGGCGTAAAACTTGTGCCAAGTTGTTGTGCGGACTGGATATTCCGCTGTGGCGACCCCTCGCCAGGAGCAGCCGAAAGACCAACAACAACAATACTGCAAACATGAGAGTGTTCATGTCAAAATCAGGATTTTTGATTGTGCAGAATAATAGAACACAGTTCTGAGAGTTAAAACTAGATTTATTTCTCTATATAATCCCATGCTATGCACATGTCCTAGCATTTTACTAGTGTTTGAATACCATCAAAGTAGAAAGTTTTCTCAGTATACAGGAATCATAATCTGATTGCCTCCTTCATGTCTGAAATGCTGGTCTTTCAGGATCTCCTTCAATGGCCCAAACATGAACCAGTGAAGCAACCACAGGTTAATATCACAGCCTCCAAAGGCACATATAGAGGGGACTATGTACAGTATGATGGGTGCATCACTTCATGTGCTTCCCTTCTTACCCTGTCATAGTCATTGCTCTGGAATAGGGTCAGTCTGGATTCACTTGACTTTTTTCCATTGTTCAAAGGTCCACTGCATATCCTCCCCACCTAATAGAAACTTTGTTTCTGATTAGGCTCACTAACAAGTATTTAGTTAGTTAGTTAGTTAGTTAGTTAGTTAGTTAGTTAGTTAGTTAGTTAGTTAGTTTGTTTGTTTAATGGCTTCATTATGGTTCTATATTTTAATTATGTGTTGGTGTTATGTGTTTACCCAATTACAGTAATTTCAGCAATCTTCTTAGTTGATTTCTTTCCTTGAAGTGAGGTCAGGAATGTAAGGGAGATGTGGCAATAACTCCTGTAATATGTAAGTAGTGTTTGTGAACTGTTTTGTACAGTTCCCATTGATGTTTCTCTTCTGCAAGTTGGAGTCAAATTATCCAATGATTATCGGAATGAGTTCTACTCGCTGAATGTTCATGGAATTGACTGCAGTGGGCTCTGAGACACCTCACCTGGGATCATCATTCATGGACGTACAGCATTCTTTAAAACATTTGCACCATTCAAATGTTTTACTGTGGTTAAGGGTCTTATCACCATATTTAATTCAATTCATTTTATTTGTATAGCGGTTTTAACAGTTGTCATTGTCGCAAAGCAGCTTTACACGACCAAAAGAATTATGGAAGTTTGCATGAAATGTGAATATGTATGAATCAAAACGATAAGATTGTCCCTGCTGATGAGCGATGACGACAGTGGCAAGAACCCCCCACCCCCACCCCCACCCCCCTCGATGGCAATAGGAAGAAACCTTACGAGGAACCCGACTCAACATGGAACCCATCCTCATGTGTGATAACGGGTAGCAGGGATAGATCTGCAGTCATACTGCGCTTGAAATCAGTATTCTTCCCTCATTCAGAAATTCATTACATAAAAGTTCTGATTTGACTTGAACGCCCTTTGTAGATCTATTGATCCCAAAAGATTATAATGATTTTTGAGCTTTTACTTCTCCAACTTTACTCAGAATTGTTTGGGATTCAAGCCTCTTGTTTGACTACTTTACTTCCTTATTTTCCAATAAAAAAGTTTGTATTCCAAAAGAGTACATCAAGAAAAAAAAAAAACTAAGGAGATTGCTGAAATTACTGTAATTGGGTTACATAAAACATAACCCCAACACATAATTAAAATGAAGAAACATACTGGAGTCATTTAACAAAGAAACAAACTAAAAACTTGTTAGTGAGCCTAATCAGAAACAAAGTTTTTCTTCGAACAATGGAAAAATGTCATTTGATTTGATGAGTCCAGACTGACCCTGTTCTAGAGCAATGAGTGTGACAGGGTAAGAAGAGAAGCACATGAAGCACACATCATACAGTACATACTGTAGTGCTCTCTGTACAAGCATTTGGAGGCCGTGATATGAACCTGAAGTTGCTTCTCTGGTCAGGTCTAGGCTCAGTAGTATTATGTGGTAATAAAATTAAGTTAACTGGTGAATAGAATGTACTGAATTACTTTTTTGTTCCCTGGTGTCACGGGCATATTCCAGGACTCTTCCTGGATTGTGTAGGATTCCAGATTCCAAATTCCAGATTGTGAAGGAGTGGTTCTGGGAGCATGATGGATCATTTTCATGCATTAACTGGACACCACATTTCATTTGTAAACAACAACAAACAAAAGTGTTTTTAACAAATAATCCAGTTTCAGAGAATGTGATCAAAGGCTTTTTTTTCTTCCCAAACAAGGGGTAAATTTTTTTTAGCAGGACTGCCGACAT
Organism: Channallabes apus; assembly: GCA_030522415.1. Lineage (NCBI taxonomy): Eukaryota > Metazoa > Chordata > Actinopteri > Siluriformes > Clariidae > Channallabes > Channallabes apus. The sequence goes on along the minus strand of CM060108.1, from coordinate 25,045,719 downwards.
ACCGAGCAAGTTATAAAGCTGTGCAAAGCTGTTCTTTTGAGAGGGCAACCAATTATATCTTACAACAAGTGTATTGATTTTCTGAGAACAATAAACTTCTTTAGGATTTACAGTAAAACTTACTCTTGTAACTATTTTTTTTGCTTCTAATAAGGCAGCATAATTTGTTAAGTAGAGTTATATTAGTAATAATTATTATAAAGTATGTGTCTCATTTGTAATCCAAAAGAAAAAAATGTTTAGTCAGGTGTTGCTGTGGCTATATTTCCTTTATAATTAATTTTATAAAAATGTCTCAAATGAAAGATTACTTTTGGTGCCTTATTGTTCAGTACAATGCAGTAATTCAAACAGGCTCAATTAATTACATCAGTTGAGTTAATACTCCACTTGTCAGCTCATATGGAAATTCATTGATTTTTCTGATGCTTAGTCATTTAGTTATCAGGGGAAACTATTATGTCTCCACTAAACTGTGACCTTGACTTTTTTCAGCGAGAGGAAGGTGAACCTGGATTTACTTACTTCTTAAAACAGTCATGTGCCAACAAGCCCCAGGGAGTGAAAGATGCAGATAATAGGTTGTATGTACCTTTAGAGTGTCTTCCTGTAAGTAGGGGGGTCTGGGACATTCATTGTATGAAGCGGAGTGGGATGGGGGTGGTTATGGCGGGAGGGTTGTCCTATCTGCAAATAATTTGCAGAACACTTTGTTTATTGAATTCAGATTTTCATTACTGAATGAGTGCAACAGCTGTCTTTTTTTTTTTGGTGTTTGTGATTATCCTGTAATCTTCTCTATTTTTTAAGAACATGAGGAAAAGTGGCTTTTCATGTACTAATGTGGTGATATATAGAGGATATTAGCTTTCTCCACTCATGCTTTTTTCCCTGATTGTTATTAATCAGCCACCCAACAAGTACAGTCTAGAATGTTATTCGTCTTGATTAGATTTAGATGAGCTAGTAACTGGCAGGGATTTATAAGTTCACTGGAAATCTCAGCAATGTGGGTAAACAACTGTTAGTTGAATAATAACCTACTTTACATTTACTTTATTTGCTTTAACTTTAGTTTTTGTGTCAAATTTGCATTGACTTCAACTATACAACCCTGTCTCATGGCCTGAGTGGAATTCATTCAGCATTCATTTAAACATGTGTTTCCATAGCATTAAACTTACAGTAAAGTTAAAATGTGTGTACGCTTTTTGCTTGCATTCCTGTTCAGTTATACTGAAAGATCCTTCAGTCTTTAATTATCCAATGGTGCAATACTTTTCACATCCTGCAGTCCTGAAAACATTTACTATTTTGTTCTCTTTCATCTTACATTGTCTGCGTTTGTGTCTCTATTCGGCTCACTTCTGTGTTTTCCTTTGTTAGGAGACTCTTTACTTCTATATACTCCTCCCTCTGGACTCTGTGAAGTGGGACAACATCTCTGATTCCCTCCCCTGTGCTCACACAGACTGCCTCCCTCTTCCCTCCCTCTGTCTCCGTGTAAGCTGCTCGAGGCACTTTGCTCAATTAGACAGTTGCTGTGCGAGGTAGAGGAGTGCTCTGGGGCAGTGGAATGTTTTTTGGAGATAGAGGGTTGCTGTTTGTGCTTTAGGTAAGAACACAACTGTTTATTCTTGGGTCCATGTCTTAGACTGTTAAATGAAGGCATAATGATGGAAATTAATTCAAAGGCAAGGGTTGCGAAAAGCCACATGTCCATTGACAGTGGTCAAGCAGAGACTTGTTGCTTAATATTGTGATAAAGTAGAAAGCTTATACAAGCTAGTACAAGAATAATAGAAAATGTTCTTATACAAACTGACAAAAAAAAATACAAGGGCTTTTAAGATACATGGTAAGATTATTTCCTTCGTTCTGTTACTTTAACCTCACTGCATGTTTACATTTATTTTTGTTTTGTATCTATTTTTGACTGACCATGACTTCCGTCATTAACTAGTCTACTTTAGCCAGTATAATACTGACGTTTCCAAATTTGTAACACAGACATTCTTCAGCAAAGGACTCGTTCCATAGGGTGAGAGTCAAGTGTAAAAATAAGTAGTATTCTTAAGACAAGTATACAACCTCCACTTGGATTTGGTACTGGCCAGAGAATCTTTTTGTCCAGGAGTCCTTAACATTTCTGCACACTGGACAAGACCATTCGGGTATTCTGCCAAAAATGGAGACTGAGGCTATTTAGAAAGAGGAGAAGCAGATTACCCCCCTATGCACCCCTTTGTGTTTTACTCATCTTTGCTTTGGAAACAGTTGGCTGTCTGGGACCCTGTCATTAGTGAGATGAGAAGCAGGGCTCAGCACTGTGAAGAATAGGCTTCCGATTTTTCAGACTCCAGCCGTTGTCTCCACTTGTTCCCAGCTGTAGACAGAACCCGCTTGTCAAGATAGGAACACCACGTGTTCCAAAATTGTATATTCTGGACCTTCTGGTTTGCTTGGCTATGCTTTCAAGTATTCAATGAATTCTTCTTTGAAAATAGTGTTTCATGATGCTCAAACCTTTGCTCATAATGTACTAAACATACCATTTAACCAGAATTTCTAAACTTTCAGTCAAATAAGTTTAATTACAATAATAATTTATACAAGACAACAAGTTTTTTTTTTATTATTATTATTTTATTTATTTATTTTCCTATATATTTTGATGTCAGACACACTGCCCCAGATTCTTGAATGGAATTTGAGGTTAAGATGTGACAGTTCAGAGAGTGTGCAGACTACAGGCCACCCACTTTGCCTGCCTTTAGCTTTGAGCTTAATCTCATTATTAATCTGAACATGCATGTACTGTAAGCACAAATGTAAGTTTGTGCATAAGGGCAACTGTAGTGAGTGGGTCTGCAATAGGTCAAGCGAGTTACAGTTCCATTTTTTTCATTCTCCATTAAATACACACAATTTTAATATGTTGGCTTTATATAAGCAGATAGTATGAGCTGTTCACTATTCAAATGCTGTAATGTGGCTTGGATGTGTTTACAGTATATTTTTTAAATGATTTATTTACTATATAACTTTAAATCTGCTTTTAAGTTTTTTATTGAGTAGGAGATACATTTTTCTGAACTCATGAACAGATTTCCAAATAACTGCCCTATGCAGACCTCAAAATGTATCTTGATCTCATGGAGTCATTTTAATGAAAAGTTGTTGAACTTGGTCCAAACCTTAGTGAAATCACCCTAAACAAGGGGAATGGTATAATCATAGACGATGGCTTTACATGTCGAATCTTGCCCTGAAGAACAATGTTTGTGGTTTGGGAACTGTGAGATCTTGTTGTGTGATCAGGTAAAGTGTTGGGAATGTAGTGAAGAGAGGTATTGTGTTTTCTATTACACAGCACACCTGGCCTATGGACTTTTCCTAAAAATCTTTTCCTCTTATAGTAAAAAAAGTTTTATTTTCGACTTGTTAGTCAGTGTAATTATCTGCAATAAGTAGAGCCAGTATTTAAGAAGATCCTCATCATATTTACTTATCACTCAGCATATGAAAAGCATATGGTAATAACATTCATATTTTCAGAATATGTTTTGTTATAAGTTGTCCAAATAAGATATTTTCTTTAATACAAAAATCACTTAATGAGGACTGTATAAGGGCTATACCAAAAATAAAGTGAAAGTGGGCATAATTCTTTTATTAACTGACACAGGACGTTCATCTATGTCTTCATCACAATGTCTTCATCACAAGTGATGCATTTACACCATTGTTGAAGCAAGCCTTAAATCTACTTTGAAAATCTTTTGTCACTTTTGATGGTCTCTCACTGCATGAACTGTCAAACCTTTTCATCTATCTGTGCATGTTGCCCTTGTCAATGATGTCATTTCTATAAAACACTCTGTAGTGCAGTGGGAGACCATCAGTGATGACGAAGAGTTTTTTCAAAGTTTTGAAAGTTGGGTTAATGGATGGTGCATTCATGGCTTGTGTGGGAGACTGCTGAGTAGTAGTATAATGTATAGAGGAAGAGTTATTCTAGTGGCATGTGCAATTTGAACGATTTTGATGCCAATGGCCTGTTTTTAAAGGCGGGAAAGGTTTAATCTGCCCCAAGCACAGTATGGAATTCGCCCTTTTTTTTGGTGAAAACACACTTAATCCTCTGCCTGTTTCAAACATCCTGGCCTCCAGTGCTGGGTAGGCTCAACTTTCACTGGGACTCCACAAATTGCCCTCACTGCTTATCATGTTAGTCTAATGTTTGTTTGCAGCTTCTCAAGGTTTTTATTCTTATACCCATCGTCAAATTCTTTGCTCTGTTTGCATCACATATTATTTTCCTACAATGGGTGAGTTTTAACTGAGTTATTAATTTGCTTTCCTAGGCCCAACCAAGATTTAAATTTAATAAAATTTCTTACTATGGAGTCTGAATAATGTGCTGGTAGCATAAAAGAAGCTCTGAAAAGATTTACAAGGCCCCTTAGCATTGTTATCTCCATTAGCATCCCCCATTTAAAAAAGAAATTCTTTTCTATTTAAGACCCCTAACCATGGACTCTGGTTCGAACCACATTTTTGGCATTTCATCCTATCTCTGTCTCTCATCTTAAACTAAGTTGTTGAGTGAGTCAAATCTGTTGGTCTCCAGGACATGCTGTGGTTTCTTGGACTTCAGCCATTCCAGCTTCATGGTAGTTCTTTGGTCCAGTCATGTTGCTTTCCATCAAGTATAATAAGTCTTGGTACTGAGCAAACACTCTAGTTCGAAGTGTTACAGAGGATTCCTGTATTTGGGTAAATAGTTGTAAAATATCATGTATGGAGTTATATGGGAAGTCTGTGGCATTTTCCATATATAGCAGCTAAGGTTAGAATCCTTAAAGAACATCTTCTTAAAGGATAATCCCTAGGTTGGCCAAGATAAAACAAAGTGCAAAAAATATCTGATCCAAAATCCAGTCAAGTTAATAAAATCTAGTCTAGTTCACATAAATACCATAAGTAGCCAATTGCTAACTATTGACCATTTACAAACAATCAAAATTATTATATTATAAAAACAATATTAGTTTTAAATTGGAAATGGGATTTTTTTCCTTAAGGAAACTTAAGGAGACTTTCGATGCGCGTGATCAGCCAGGTGTTAACATGTGCATTCAAGGAAAAGTATGATGTCATTCAAAGGAAAGACTGCAAGTGAGTATAATAATAGTTTGGGTTTGAGGGAATGTCTGTTTCCCAGTATCTGGCATGATTTTGTTAATTTTAAATAAATAACCAACATATTCGAGTGTTATGGGATTCATCACAGATGGACCATGACAAGCACACTGGAAACTGAACAATACACGTTGCTTAACTTCTTACACACATCACTTCCTACCCAGTAATTCACAACATACTTTTTTCATGTACAGCATTCACATGAGGGCTGAACTTTCAGTCACTAATACACCTTCAATAACTTTGAATGTTCTGTCATAAATGTCCACCTCAGTGGAATAATATTTTAAACATATTATGTCAGATTTTTTTTGCATGAAATCTGTTTGTCTTTCAACCACTATTTCATTATCACTGTGGATTTAAATAAAGTAAAACATTATGTAGACTATAGTACACTGGTATCTTACAACTGGACAACTGTATAATCCAGTACAACTGGAGGAGAGCAGTGATGATATCAAGCTTCCCAAAATGATTTCCACATGATAGACTTTTTTTAACCTTAAAAAAAGTTAAGGCTTAAAGCTAATATAAATCGGTGTCTAAAGCATGTAAGTGCTTTCACATGGATTATAATAGTAATTTAATTCTGACATTGATATCATATTTGCAAATATCACTTGCAATATCTATATATGTACATCATCTAAATAAGATTTCTGCTCAGACTGTGTAGCAAGAGAAACTTATTACAGCCACCTACATGCAACAGCAAAAAGGAAACCATTTATCATGTCTTTTGGCAGTTAAGTGAGGTTGGAGAAATTAACCTTATTTAGCTGTTTTTTTCCTTGTTCTGACAGTTTAAACAGCCTTCTTTGTGTTGATTTTAGTCTACTGTAGGATATGAGGTCAAAGAACATTTTTCAACTTGATGTGTTACCCCATTGAGACCGGGTTGTATTTTTTCCGGTATCTCTACAAACATGTCAGGGAATAATGCCAATTAAGTTTTTTAATAATGCCATGTTTGGAGAGAATAGAGGAAACAATAGGAAGCAACTAGAAGCCGTTGCTCTTCACTGGTTTATTTTTTATATGTATTAAAAATCCCTTAACTCATCCATTATTGTACTTCTGTATGAAACACAGCAAAATATGCTCTAAGCATACTGTAAGAAATGCACTTCATGCATTACATAAAGCATGCTTTTCTTTTACTTACAGATCTTCCCAGAACATCAAAGAGAACAGGAATATAAATCATTCAATGTGAAACAAACAGTCCAGCTAAACTGAAAATGCATGAGGGTCTTTAAATTCACAAACCAAGAATGGTTCTTCAAAAGTGGACTTGTCTGTGGTCCTTTTGGTTCCTCTTTTTCCTGGGACATTTGCATGATTGCATGAGCTCTCTGGTGAAGACCAACCATGGCCTGCGGGTGAAGAGAGGCCAGTCGGCTTTCTTGCAGGAAGGAGACCTGCAATTCCACATACCCAGAGAGAAGGATGCGTGCAAGCTGGAAGTGGTTCTGAATGAGCCTATTACTCAACGTGTTGGCACACTGTCTCCTCAGGTATTAATCCTGCTTTTATGCTCTCCATTTCCATCTCCGAAAATATTGATTTATGCTTGAAAATTTCAAGCTGAATATCTAGTCCAGCTAATTATTAGTTTTACCTTAACCGAAGAAAAGTTGTCATTTTCTCTCAGCTTCAGCTGGCTAAATTTATCTTTTTTTGCTGTTAACATCTGGAAGTGCAAGACCTACAGGCATACACAAAACAGTGACATTTTACAGTAGTCTTCAATAAGTAACTAAGCAGGGATGAAGTAGGAAAAAATGAGTGGCCCTGTATTAACTTTAATTGTACACATTAGATAATTAATTAAGTGTTTCTTTAGATATTAATGAGAACCTAAAATAGTCATGTAAAGAGAAAAACATGATAATGTACTACTAATAACTGGGTATGTGGTAGTTCTCCAGGAGATACAGTATACAGTAGTAGCATAGACAAGTAGTTTTTTTTTTTTTTTTAATAATCACACAGTTGTTTAGTTCTCATCATGCAAGTATTCAACATGATATATTGTTTGAGTCATAATGAATCACTGAACCATAACAAACCAATTAGTTATTACTGAGTAATTATCCAGTATTCATTAGTAGTTAACATTAGTATTTTGGGTGTTAATGTTATATTACACATATGATTTATTGAAGAGTATTTTAAAGTGTTAACCATAAAACTAAGCATGTTAATATAAAGGATCGTACATAAATATTAACATACCCTGCTAGCCTGTGTAAAAAAAAAACTGTCGGATTTAGTATAGTTGAAATAAGGACACTGCAGGCACAATTGACATGTCCTATTTAAAAATCCGCCCATCTGTTTCGACCTACTGTACATTCAGTTTACTGTACATAGTGAACCTGGAGTAGAAATGAGAATGTGGTGACAGATTGTAAAATGATACTGAACCATGTTTGTTGTAATGTTCTCTTTCATGGTTTATTTGAAAAAATGAAAATACATTTATTCATTATCTGACATCTTTCACTTTCTCCAAAAAAAAAAAGTTATATTTCCACTTTTTTCATCTTTCGAAAAAGTCTGCAGAGCTTGCTTTTTACTTAAGGTTGATTTTCAGATGGGACGCGTGCATGTATGACAGGGCTGACAGATTGTTTCTGGCAAATTTGGATTACTTTCATCTCATTTGTAATAAGAAATTAATAAATGAACTTGTGCTGATGGATATAATTTGATGCAACATAACCACACTGTAAAAAAGTTTACAGTCAGATGGAAATGGTAGAAAAAGCTAGAAAGCTAGTTTAATGTGGCAGGTGCGTCAGTAGGTGCATGATGTACACACCAGGCTCAAGGCGAAGAATTCTCAACATGGTGTGCAAGTCTCGAGCAGTGATATCACATAGAGACATCAGTTCAAATTGGATGTCTCTATGTGATATCACTGTTGGAGATGGATGGACAAGTTACATTGCCCAGGCATTCTCTTCGATACGAATGAACATTAAGGCATTTTCTTTTCTTTTGTTTTAAGTTTAAATGGTATAAACAATAATTATTGTCATTGTTCCCATATAGTGGCCACAAGCAATTTAACATACAGTTGAAATATAAAAATTCTTCATGTCTGCATCTTGTTAAACACCAGATGAAACAATTGTTTTTTAAAGCTTTTTTGGGACCTTTTTACCCCTTTTTAATGTGGCCTGAAAAAACACATTGTGAATGTGGCTATATGACCAAACCATGCCACAGTCACAGAAACTGGTGTAAAATTAAATGGGCTTTTATGTGAATTTTATATGAATTTCTTAAATACTTTCATCAGGTTTTTGACTGCCACTATTTGGCTGATGAGGTGAAATATACTCATAATGGTTGTCCTATTTTAAAAGAAGATACTGTCAGACTTCGATTGTACAGGTATGCGTTTTGTCTACGAATGGTGTAATATTGAACCATGACTAAATTAATTATTTATTTCCTGCCTTTATTGGCCTATTATCTTCTTTTTTAGCATTGTACCTAAAAACTTTGTTATACTTTAGATTCACGGAGACAGAGACATATAGTGAACTCTTCTCACTCCATATTGAGATCATGGAACCTGACTGTAATGTTATAAAGTTGGGACGACAGACATTGCACGTTCCAGAGTTCTATGGTCTTTCCAATATTCTTGATGGTAATGTGATGTCCTTCCACTATGAGCACCGACCCAACATAGAGTGTACCATTAGGGTGACGACATCAGACTCTGGTCTACCTGGACATGGTCAGCTGGTCACTGGTGAACCTGTCAAGTTAGAAGGGCCAAGAGGAGATGAACCAGATAGCTTTGTGTCAGTTAGACAACAATTAGGTATGGCATCTTTATACTGTATATAAGATATGCACAATATACTACATCTGCTGTTTAAATACAACACATCTTTTGGTAAAATTAAGTATACATTCAATCCACATTCTTTATTTTATATGATTTAATTAACGTTTTTACACTTTTTCAGAAAATAAAGCCAGAGCCAGATGCAAGAGTGAAGACTGTTTGAAAGGACTTAAACTAGTGACAATAACAAAAGTGTCTTGTGAAGAATTCTTAATTATGGGAATCCGCTATCAGCATATCGATCCTCCATCACCTGATATTGATTACATTGCTGTCAGACTGGACCTCACAGATACTAGGAGCCAGAGTATAATCCAGGTACTGTATAGATGACAAAAGCATGGACCACATGTCCCACTGTGCAAGCCAATCAGCTGTTCCACTTATTATCTTATAACACACATTCTGATTTTAAGTGCTGTGTTTTATTCATCCAGTCAGAGCAAGCCTGGATCCCAGTTTCCATTAAAGGTGCAGTTCCCAACCAGCCCCCAAAGCCTGCTTTCATGTCCATGTTCATCCTGGAAGTGGATCAATTCATCCTGACTCCACTGTCCACAGCCATCCTTGATGCAGTAGATGCTGAGACCCCAAAGAACAGGCTGGTGTTCAATATCACCAAGCTTCCCAGTGAGGGATTTATCACGCACCTGTCTGATCATACCAAGCCCATCTCATCGTTCACCTGGGTGGACCTCAATGAAATGCTTATCAGCTACCAGCCTCCCAATTCCAGCCATACACAACGCAGAAACTATGAGGTAGCTTCTATACAAGATATCAACTTCACCCATAAAAGCATATTTACTCACTATTGGGATAATGCTGCTGCATAATGTACAGTCCATTGTTCAGCTTAGTTATTTAGGTGGTTGGTAGCTTAGTTACCTGTTCACACATTTCTTGTTTGCACCCTTTTGATAGTATAACCCTTTGGTATATAGTTCTACATAGCAATGACATTGAACTTTTAAGGATTACAGTTTCTTTCTATTGATTGTCTGTAATGAATGCCTTCTCTCAATTAGGTAGAGTTTGAAGTTCACGATTTCTACTTTGAGAAAAGTTCACCTATTATGGTACATGTGTCAGTCAGGACTGCTGACACAAATGCACCAAGAGTGTCATGGAACATGGGTAAGCATTCAACATAGGTGAAAGTATGCTTGTGAACAGTTTGCATTATAACATTAGTATATCATTTTCCTGATCACATTATTTTGATTATAATGCTGAAACTCCCAAAGGTCTCAGTCTTTTGGAAGGTCAGTCTCGGCCCATCACATGGGATCAGTTGCAAATCGTTGACAATGATGATCCGAAGGCTGTACGAATCATAACTGTGGATGGATTACAGCATGGAAGACTAACTGTCAGAGGTGTGTGATGAAAGTTCATTCCTCCTTTAATCGTTGATACATTTATCCTAAAAAGACTTTAATCTCGTTATACAGTATTTAATCATTGGTTAATTAAAACTAATATATTTAAGGTGGAAAGGGGTTCATGTTCACTATAAGTGACATTAAGGCTGGAGTGGTGTGCTATTACCATGATGACAGTGACACCAGCAAAGACTTTGTGGTCTTTCGGATCAGTGATGGCCGCCACCAGACAAGGCACAAGTTCCCAATTAACATCTTACCCAAAGATGACAGTCCACCATTCCTCATCACCAACATGGTCCTGGAACTCTCTGAGGGACAAACAGCTCTTCTTAGAGGTTCTATACTTCAAGCTTCAGATATGGACTCCAGTGATGATTACATCATGTTCAACATCACTAAGCCTCCTCAAGCAGGGGAGATCATGAAGTTACCGGGCCCAGGAATTACAGGTTAAAGGGACTATATTTTGTAATCCACTACCTTGCTTTGCCTTTGACATCTACTTATGCTGTCTAATGGGGGATTCATGTTTTCCTTGTAGGTTATCCTGTGATGCGTTTCCTACAAAAGGATCTCTTTCATTCCATTGTCTACTACAGGCACTTTGGCAATGAAGTATTTGATGACTCTTTTGAAGTGGTGTTATCTGACTTCCATGATCCTCCCAATCTCTCAGAACCTCAGGTACGGTGTAATTTGTTGACACATTCAACACCAATCAAAGCAATATTTCAACCTGGTAATCCTGCTATCACTGACTCCAGACACATTAATTAGTTGATAAGCCCTCTACTGCCTAATGTGACAGTTCACTTTGTATTTTATCTGAATTATATGGTTATTAATATTTTCCCATGTTTCAACCAACCAACCAACCAACCAACCAACCAACCAACCAACCAACCAACCAACCAACCAACCACCCAACCAAATAACTAACTAAATTCCCCTTTGTTTTTGCAGGTTATTGTGATTCAAATACAACCTGTCCCAGATCAGCCACCTAAAGAGGCCCCAGGAGTAACTCGACATCTGACTGTCAAAGAGACAGAAGTAGTTTATTTAACCAAGCAGCAGTTGCACTTTGTCGATGTAGAGTCACCAGACTGTGAGCTTACCTACACTGTTACCACCCCACCTTTCTACACTACCACTAATGGGTAGGCAGTAATGGATTTTTTTTTAATGATCATAAGGACTTGTAAGGTCAATATTATGTTAGCAGGTGCAAAACACCTTAACAGATTAACAAAGCAAAAATGCCACAGCAAATAAAAAAAAGGAACAAAACAAACTTAGAAAATTTTAAAACATAAAAATACAACAGCTTTTACTGAAATGGAAAGTGACATCATATGCTAAGTGCTGATACAGGAGAATCAGTCTGAGAGAGAGCAGAAAATAAACACTACAGGATGTTTAGACCAAGAAAAAACATGAGCCTAAATTAATCTTCTGATGCTTTTATTCTTGCCTATTTTTTTTTTAATCAAGAGCATGCATGTTTATTTTGGAAAAGTTCTCAACTTGGCATAAGCATTAATGAGTACAGAAGCGTTCAGAAGTTAATATACCACCATGATACATATGAATACCACAATAAATAAATAAAAAAGATTCTGAGAAAAAAAAAACAATGATTGTACATACATAATTCATAAAAAGTTTATATGTATTTATATGTATTATTATTATTATTATTATTATTATTATTATTATCTGCTGTGTTTGTTCATGATTATTATGATTATTATGATTATGATTATTATTATTATATAATAATAATATAACTCAAATCATTTAAATAATTCAAATAATTTTACAAGAATAAATACATAAACTGAAAAAGCACAATCCTATTTTTCATTTTTTGATCTATTATCGATTATGATGTTAATCGTGTACTTTTTGGTTTTTAATTTGCTCTCAGGTTTATTATTATTAATGTTTTGCAGTTAGAGACCATCATACAATATAACCACTCTCCATAAAATAAAAATAAAAAAACTTGAAAAATGTAAAGGTTTGCTTATCTACCTATTTTTCCAGGCCACCTGATGCAGGGCAACTATTCCTGGTCGACAGCATCCCAAAATTGGCTAAGGATCCCAATGCGCCCGTGCTTAGACTTTTCACACAGGTTAACAAAAAAAAAATTTCTCCCTTTTCTCATAGTAATTTAGAGGGATGCAAATGCTAACAACTTTCTTTCTTCCCTCTAGCATGCTGTCAACTACATGAAAGTGGCCTACATGCCTCCTAGTCAAGATATCGGGCCTTTTCCTCAACATATTATGTTTGTGCTGTCTGTAACCAGTGAGCACGGCCGAACTACCACTGGAATCTGTTTCAACATCACAGTGCTCCCAGTAGACAATCAGTTCCCAGAGGTAACCCAAAACAATGTGTTTAGACCACACAATTTGTTTGACCAGCATATATTAAATATATAATAATTAATTGAAATTGATAGAAAACATTTTCTGACAGCTGCAATGATAAGTATTCAGATAATGCTACGTTTTAGGTACACACAAATGATTTGATTGTGGATGAAGGGGGAGAATGCTGGGTCAGCGCAGCTCAATTGCACCTGACTGATGTGGATTCTCTAGAGGACTCGCTACATGTTGTGCTGAAGAGAAAGCCTCAGCATGGGGAAGTATATCTGGATGGTGCTCCCTTGGGTCAAGGCCAGACCTTCACTATTAGAGACCTGAAAAGCCTAAAAGTTAGGTCAGACATTACAGCATTTCAATCACCAGTATCAATTATTAGGAGTTTTATTTATTTTGTCTTTTTTTACTTAAACATTTTGTTGTAGTTGTGAATGTATTTCTAAGATGATGATGGTCACGCATTCATCCACACAGATACCACCATGACAGTTCAGAGACAGAGGAAGATAACATTGAATGTACAGCCACAGATGGGGTGAATTCAGTTGACTTTATTATGCATATAAAGGTAAAATGAACCAATAAACCATACATTAAATCAGTTACTTAATTTGATTCCTAACTGATACCTAACTGCATGACTTTATATTCACTGACAGGTAACACTAGTCAATGATGAAATGCCAGCACTGGTGCCAGGCTTGAAGACCATTCTAGAGTGTGCAGAGGGACAGGAAGTACTGATCACCATTGAGTACATCTGTGCAACAGATGTCGATAGTGATGACAGCAAACTGACGTATCTGATTGCTCGTCAGCCATATCATGGTGTAGTGCTAAGGAATGGTATAGTGGTTGACAGGTTCTTTCAACAAGACTTAGAAGCCAGGATCATCAGCTACAAACACACAGGTGCTAAATTTTCTCGCTTTTTATGGGTATTATAAAAACTGTTTCATCTATTATTTTCCATTAGCAAAAAATATTTGTCTGTATGTGAACTCATCATGATGTTATGGTATATGAAATGAGAACACTGACTAACATACAGTAAATTACGTTGCAAAGGCCTGGAGGTTGGATTACTGCCTCGTCATGACACCATCACGTTCGTGATCTCGGATGAACAGACGGATCCAGTTTCTTCATGCTGCTTTGATAGACCCCAGTCTAACACACAAACCAAACATCCCCAAGATTCCTTGCTAATCTATGACCTGAATATTACTGTTTATCCTGTGGACAACCAACCACCGTCTATTGTTATTGGTATACCTTATTTGTTCGATTCTAATTGCATAGCAAATGATTTAAGCAGGCCTCACAATATAGAAAAGCATATATATAAACTGATAATCAGATATTATTTATATTAACCTAGATTAGATTAGTTTAGATTAGATTGGATTCTGTTGTATTTTCATTGTGCAGAGTATAGTGAAATGCAGTTAGCATCTAACCAGAATGACATAGGTGGCTTATTTACACTAAATACCGATATGGTAAAATATGGTTATGGGGTGGGAATGTCTTATGTACAGAAGTTGCAGTAGATATTAAAAATAAATAGGATTTATCAACATTTTAAACAATAAATTAAGTATAGAACATTAAGTATATTTGGCTTAATTTTCATGATAAATTGTTTCTTTCTCCACAGGTGAAGTGTTTCAGGTGGATGAAGGAGGCTCTGCCACTATCACTGGAGTACATATAGGAGCCTCTGACCAGGACACTCCTCTGGAGGAACTGCTTCTTGTATTGGTGTCCCCACCACAGTTCGGCTATATTGAGAACATTCTGCCTAGTCCAGGGTTTGAAAAGAGCAACATGGGAATAAGTATTGGTTAGTGCTCTCATTGATATAGTTTTTAAAATGAGGCCAATGAATGACTGCCAATGAATTATGTAGAGTCCATTTTCATTTCTACTTGAAAAAAAGTACAAAACTCAACTTCAAATTTACTTAAGCATCAAAAGTACTGAGCATGTCTTAGCTCATTGTAACCTTTAACTTTCTCTCTCTCTCTCTCTCTTTGTCATGGGTGATTCTCAGATTTTGTAAAGGGGGGGGGGGGACCAAGAACCAGTCAGGGGGAGCCAATCACATTGGCTTACACATCTGCTAACCAATACTGGTGACTTTTATGTCTTTCAGCATCTTTTTCCTACAGGGATGTTCTGAATGGACACATCAACTATGTGCAGTCCGGACACCAAAGGACTGAGCCCACTGCCGACCAATTTATGCTATACATCTCTGATGGTGAATGGCAATCTTCTGCAATCCCATTCTACATCATCATCAAGCCAACAAATGATGAAAGGCCAGATTTTCTAGCAAGGAACATTAGTGTGAGTCTTAAATACCAGCTAAAATAGATATATGAAACATTCAGTATTTGATTTTTCCAGTGGCTAATGTGATGATGGACTTGGAGCATGCAATTTATAGATTATGTAAAACAGATTATATTGAAGTTTTACCCAGTATTAAAGTCAATATATATTTAAATTATCAATATATATATAGTATACAATGTACTATAGATGAAGGAAGCTACCACTGGAATCTCTGGCCTACATTTCCTTGTGACTACTATAATTCTAAACACACCTGTTGGTATAAGTGCCTGTCAGTCACGTATAAATGCTGTCAGTCTTTTTCATAGTGACCAA
Organism: Channallabes apus; assembly: GCA_030522415.1. Lineage (NCBI taxonomy): Eukaryota > Metazoa > Chordata > Actinopteri > Siluriformes > Clariidae > Channallabes > Channallabes apus. The sequence continues at coordinate 25,030,171 of CM060108.1, read as the reverse complement.
TATGGAGATGTGTTTTGCAGGTCCGAGAAGGAGACATGAAGGAGTTGGATGCCTCCATTATTAATGCTGTGGATTTAGATGTTCCAAGAGAACGCTTAACATTTCGCATCATCCAGCAGCCCCAGCATGGGACTATCATGGGTGGACTTCATGGTAATGATGTGGCCCAATATAAAAGATCCATCCAGAATCATGGAACAGAGGTTCAGATCCAGGTTTTCACCATGGAAGATCTTAGAAATGGTACAGTCATAAAATGAATAGGTGTATGAAAATCTGATCATTAAGGCATTCTTTAACACTTACAGCTACTTTTAAAGTTCTTGGTGATTATCTTTACAGGTATGACACTAATGTATTTGCATGATGACTCAGAGAGCGAGCAGGACAGCTTCATCATCCAGTTGTCTGATGGAAGACATCAGCTCCAGAGGCAGATATCGGTCAAAGTGATGCCCGTCAATGATGAGAAGCCATGTGTCATTAGGTGCTTTATACAAAAACATTACTTATAAAAATAAAAAGTATTTTTTTTAGCTGATGTAATTACTGTAGGTCAGAACAGATGCCAAATTGACAGGTTCTTCAATACTGGTAACTTAGACTGGGTGTTTTAATCCATATTAATGCAAATTTAATGTACAGGAGCAGGATCTATTGATACAGTGTATGACCATACGTATATGGACACCTGACCATTTCACCTACGTATGGGTGGGTCTTCCACAAACTGTTGCCACAAAGCTGGAAGCATACTCAATTGTATATAATACATATGTATGGTGTAAATCATGGAGTAGGAGGACAAACCCTGTTCCAACATGATGATGTTTCTGTCCAGAAAGTGAGTTCAATGAAGATAGGGCTTGCCAAGGTTGGAGTAGGAGAACGTGTCCTGTAGGAGAACAGAAGTGGCCTTGACCTTTACCCCACTGAACACCTTAATGATAAACTGGAATGTGAAACTGCACCCCAGACCTCCTCAACATCAGTGGCTGATCTCACTAATGATCTCACAGCTGAATGAGCACAAATCCCCACTGCCATTCATTACCATTCCATTCATCAACTCTGGTGGAAATCCTTCCCAGAAAAGTGGGAAATTTTTAACAGAGGTTATTATAACAATAAACGGGACTAAATTTGGAATGTGATGTTCAACAAGCACATATGTGCGTAATGGTCAGGTGTCCACAAAGTTAAAATAAAAGAAAATTTCAAATATATTTTTAATGGAAATTTAATTAGGTAGAACAACAACTTCAAATTCAATAATGCTCAAATGAAGCATACAGTAAATAGCTAAATGGAACATTTCATAAAGTAATTTTATTTATTGTATAATTGTAAATAGTACACTGAAATAATTATATGAGCTATATAAATAACTGAGCTAATAGCTATGGTGTTCTTCAGGAACACTGGCATTGAGGTGGAACCAGGAGAAGCCAGAATTATTTCCGGTGCTGTTTTAAGTGCTCATGATAATGACACTCCCTCCGCTAACATCATCTATGTGTTTGAGAGTGTTCCTATCCATGGCTTGCTTCAGCTTAAGGTCAGTGCACAAACTAGACAAGACATTTCTCAAGCCTACATTTCAATTGAACAGACATTATCAATTATTAGTCTCTGCAGTTTGTGGTGTCTTATAACTATGTGCTTGTGTGAAATCCCAATGGTTGTATATAATCATATAATCACAAAATATTATGTGAACTTCTCTGGTGCCTTCTCAGGTAGGCCTGGAGTGGAGCATACTATCAACAGGAATGAACTGTTCCCAGGAAGCTGTAGAAATGAACTTGCTACGCTACCTACACACAGCTCAGGGTGGAGCTCACACACAAGACTTTTTCATCTTTCATCTACAGGATGGCAGGAACCATTCTCCTGCGCAACACTTCCACATCTCACTCAAGGAATTAGAGAAAGGTTTTTGTCTTTAATGTTTTTTTTTTTATGTCTTAGCAAGAAACTGTGCTACATATATTATTATTTTTATTATTATTAATATATGGAATATGTTTAATATACAAATGTGATATTAGTTGAAATTATGTGTATTCTTATCTTTTTTTTTTTTTACTTTTCCAGGAGACATAGCGTTGTTCGTGAAGCCATTGAGAGCTAGCCGTGGAGAGCATGTAGTGATCACCACAGACGTCTTGTTGGCTGTAGACGGCACTGATAAGCCAGAAGAGCTGCTCTATGTGATCACTGTGCCTCCAGAACATGGTCATATGGAGTACATCAAACACACAGGCATTCCCATACACTCCTTCAGCCAGCTGGACATAGTGGCTAATCTGGTGTGCTACGTCCACGACAACAGAGCTACTTCACCTAAAGAGACAGTGCAGTAAGAAACATGCTTGTTTTGCCTTTATTGTACTGATTTGTGATGATTACCTGTATGTTGGGTTTAATCAGTCTAAATAAGAAAAAAACAAACAAATCTGTGATTACATGTATATACAGTACAGTGGCTTGCAAAAGTATTCGGCCCCCTTGAACTTTTCCATTTTGTCACATTACAGCCACAAACATGAATCAATTTCATTGGAATTCCATGTGAAGGACCAATACAAAGTGGTGTACACGTGAGAAGTGGAACGAAAATCATACATGATTCCAAACATTTTTTTTTTTTACAAATAAATAACTGCAAAGTGGCGTGTGCGTAATTATTCAGCCCCCTTTGGTCTGAGTGCAGTCAGTTGCCCATAGACATTGTCTGATGAGTGTTAATGACTAAATAGAGTGCACCTGTGTGTAATCTAATGTCAGTACAAATACAGCTGCTCTGTGACGGCCTCAGAGGTTGTCTAAGAGAATATGGGGAGCAACCATGAAGTCCAAAGAACACACCAGACAGGTCAGGGATAAAGTTATTGAGAAATTTAAAGCAGGCTTAGGCTACAAAAAGATTTCCAAAGCCTTGAACATCTCATGGAGCACTGTTCAAGCGATCATTCAGAAATGGAAGGAGTATGGCACAATTGTAAACCTACTAAGACAAGGCCGTCCACCTAAACTCACAGGCCGAACAAGGAGAGAGCTGATCAGAAATGCAGCCAAGAGGCCCATGGTGACTCTGGACGAGCTGCAGAGATCTACAGCTCAGGTGGGGGAATCTGTCCATAGGACAACTACCTGTATTAGTCATGCACTGCACAAAGTTGGCCTTTATGGAAGAGTGGCAAGAAGAAAGCCATTGTTAACAGAAAACCATAAGAAGTCCCATTTGCAGTTTGCCACAAGCCATGTGGGGGACACAGCAAACATGTGGAAGAAGGTGCTCTGGTCAGATGAGACCAAAATGGAACTTTCTGGCCAAAATGCAAAACGCTATGTGTGGCGGAAAATTAAACTGCACATCACTCTGAACAAACCACCCCCACTGTCAAATATGGTGGTGGCAGCATCATGCTCTGGGGGTGCTTCTCTTCAGCAGGGACAGGGAAGCTGGTCAGAGTTGATGGGAAGATGGATGGAGCCAAATACAGGGCAATCTTGGAAGAAAACCTTTTGGAATCTGCAAAAGACTTGAGACTGGGGCGGAGGTTCACCTTCCAGCAGGACAATGACCCTAAACATAAAGCCAGGGCAACAATGGAATGGTTTAAAACAAAACATATCCATGTGTTAGAATGGCCCAGTCAAAGTCCAGATCTAAATCGAATCGAGAATCTGTGGCAAGATCTGAAAACTGCTGTTCACAAACGCTGTCCATCTAATCTGACTGAGCTGGAGCTGTTTTGCAAAGAAGAATGGACAAGGATTTCAGTCTCTATGAGCTGGTAGAGACATACCCTAAAAGACTGGCAGCTGTAATTGCAACAAAAGGTGGTTCTACAAAGTATTGACTCAGGGGGCTGAATAATTAAGCACACCCCACTTTTTAGGTATTTATTTGTAAAAAAAAAAAAAGAATGTTACGAATGTATGATTTTCGTTCCACTTCTCACGTGTACACCACTTTGTATTGGTCTTTCACGTGGAATTCCAATAAAATTGATTCATGTTTGTGGCTGTAATGTGACAAAATGTGGAAAAGTTCAAGGGGGCCGAATACTTTTGCAAGCCACTGTAGGCATTGTATATATACATGCATATGCAATGTATATGAATCTTTAGAAATAGCATTTGATCTTTAATTCCAGGATGTATTTTGCAGTGAATTTTTGAGTTGTTTATTACAGTAGTTAACAGTTCTTTCACTCACAGATTGGTTTACGTTCACTTTTGTTAAAAGTTTTCTAAATTGCTGTTTGTCTACTTGCTAACACCTGCCTAGTGGTGGCAATGCCATTAAGCCCTTTTCATTTCAACCAAAAGACAAGAATGCACTTTAGTGTATCAAACAGATAAGGGTGCAAAGCTTCCACTGTTACGCTAATATTGCCGTCAGTGACATTTTGCTTCATTGTTCCACTGTAATCTCGTAAATCGCTAACTAGCTGATCTTAGTCTCTGTTCTAACAGCTGTCTTGCAGCTGCATTGCATGGTAGAATTTTGACTTCAACTCTCCACTGAGAAAAGAAGCTCTTTTTAAATTTTTTATGGACTGTTAAGTTTGAAATGATGAAGTGTGTCCGAGCTAAGTTTTAAGCTAAGAGAAGAAGTTATTTCTTGTTGTGTCCGCTGCACCTTGATACACTTACCGGTCCGGGCCCGATCGACCGGGAGAGACAAACACACACACACACTCAGGTATGATGTCTGAAGATCTCTGTTTATTCTCAGCAAAGAGAGCACATTTAAACAGTGCTATGTCCCGAACATCAAAAGAACCAGTCATTAACATGTCAGTCATAGAGGGACCCGGAGACAGACAGGTGTGAGGAGATGCATTTGCATTCTCCTGATTAAACAAAAGGGTTCTAGCAGACAAGAGCCATTTGGATGTATCCTCGTCTGGATACAGGATATACAAGGTGTTACCACATAAGGCATGAGGAAGCACAGTGAGGGGTCTGTTCTCAAGGCACAGGAATCTTCTTATTAGATTACAGTGTCTTACAATGTCATAAAACCTTACATGGAACAAAGAGAGAATATTACACTTATGTTTGACTTAATATTTATATACATATATTCTTTATATACATATAATCAATTATAACTATGCGATTTCTGTCTGTGATATTAAAGCAACATTAGCACAGAAGATACCTACCTACATACCTACTGTACCTACTCAAATACACCCACCCACCCAACCACCTATCTATCTATAAGAGGCATTCAAGCCAAATCGAGACTTGTGATGTAATTTCTCTTGAACAAAGACGTAAAATCTATTGACATTTACAGATGACTTCAAGCACAGTACACAGCTGACACTCCTAACCCCAGTAAAACATGTGAATGGTGCAAACTTTTTCAAGAAGGCTGAACCTCCATCAATGACATTCCTGGCCAAGGTTGCTCTGAGCCCACTGCAGTTGTTCCTGTGAACACTCTTGAGTGGAACACCTGATCCACATGGTCACCACTGAGTGAAAGAGGTGCATTTGTCTGGCAGAACTGTACAAACCATCATTCACAAACACCACTTGCACTTAACAGGAAATTTGCTGAGTTAGTACCACATCCTCTTATACAGTCCTGACCTTACTCTAAGCCATTTCCACATGTTAGGGCCATTAAATAAGTTTTTGGGAGGACAAAGTTCCAGACTGAAGCAGGCAGTCTGATTATGGATCTGGTGTACTGAAGAAATCCAAGCACTAGTGATACACTGATATAAGTGCATTAGTGCAGCAGGAGATTATAAAGATTATCTATCAAAAATCCTGATTTTGACATCTATCTATCTATCTATCTATCTATCTATCTATCTATCTATCAATCAATCAATCAATCAATCAATCAATCAATCAATCAATCAATCAATCAATCAATCTATCTATCTATCTATCTATCTATCTATCTATCTATCTATCTATCTATCTATCAATCGATCGATCGATCGATCTATCTATCTATACAGATGTTTTTAAAGTGTTGTATTTTCCTCAAGATGCAAAATAGATTAACAATCAAAGGAATTTTGATAAGAACCTTTGAGTAACCTTTTATTCTGAGATTTTACAGAACCGGAGGAATATGCAAACTCTTTGTTTACATCTTCATTTTTCTAAATTGTTTCCTAGTTTTATCATCAGTAATGGAAAATCTACACGTAATGGTTCTTTGGAGATTTTGGTGGAGATGACAGACAGTGTTCTCCCTACACTAGCGCAGAACGCTGGTCTCCAGGTTCCTCAGGGTTCCACTATTACTATCACCACTGATCACCTGCAGCTGTCTGACCCAGATACCCCACCGCATTCCCTGATCTTCATGCTCATGCAGCCCCCACAGTATGGTCAGCTTATTGTGAAAGGGATCTCTTTAACTCCAAGGAGCAACTTCACACAGCAAAATCTACAGGACCTGGCTGTTGCTTACAGACACTTGGGTGGGGCTTCTCAGATTGACCGCTTTACATTCACTGCTTCTGATAGCACAGGAAGAGGCTTCCTGCTAGACGGGAAGGTGCAGACAGAACCAGTCTTCTTTTCTATACAGGTATATGTTTTTTTCTGCTAAACCTGTCTTATACAATATATATTTTTCAATGATCACCAATTTAATTTATTAATAATGAATTAAACCGTCATATTATTTAGCCTTAAAGGCAATTATGATTATGTTTAATGCTGTGGGACATCTTTGAGAAAACACCATAAAGAAACCATCATGGTGTCTAAAGTGGTGTCAATGAAGTGCCAATTCTAATATAATTGTACACAAGAATTTTCATAAGGGTTCATTTTAGGTCTTCATGGCACAAATGTATTTTTGACCATCAATTTATATGTGTGTTCAGATTGAAACACTGGACAAGTCTGCTCCAAATGTGATCGTGCTTGAGACACTGTGGAAAGTGGAGCTTCTGAAAGATGGACGTTATGGAATCTTTATCTCATCCAGAGAATTAAAGGCTCAGGATACAAATGTTGCAGATGAGAAGCTCATCTTCCACATACTCAAAGCTCCTTACTTTGGATACTTGGAAAACATAACCAATGGTACGTAGATGTTGCACAGCAGATTAGCAAAAAATAGCCTCTATGTCTGTTTATAAAGAAGCACAATAAACCTAGAAAGATGTGAGAGAGCTTATTGACTACAGTATGTATTAGTGTACTGTACTGTCAAATATCACCTTTGAACCTCCTGTTGTGTCTTCAGGTGCATTTGTTCGGCAGAGGTTCACTCAATGGGATCTGAACAAGAGGAATATTCTGTACATAATTAACCCTTCCCTGGAGGCCTTACGTGACAGTCTGGAGTTTGCAGTTTCTGACCAACTGGGCAACACTGGTCCATCTCACAAGTAAACTCATGCTTAAAAGCATTTGAGGGGATATCGCCCTATCATCTGGAGATCGCTGGTTCGAACCCCGGGTGATGCTGTAACCTCTTACAGCCGGAGGTCTAGAGAGAGCTGATTGGCCGAGCTCTCTCAGAGGGGAGGGATGAGAGGATTATATTTAATTAGTTGAGATTATATTTAATTAGTTGTTGTTTGGTGGTTTAGTAGGCCATGTTTTGGTAGTCTTCTAAAAAATATCTGGATGATATTTTTTCTTTGTATATTCTTTGGATTTTTGGGGGGGGATGGTACTTAATGCACAAGTTGATGTCATGGATTAATCAAAATCCTACATTGTACCATGCCAACTTAGACCATTCTATTTAATTTGGTTCTCTTGCATGACATTTTCAATTGCTCTTCACTTGCAAACATCAGCATGTATATGAATTTTAACCAGCACACACACACACACACACACACACACACCAAGAATGATTAATTAAACAGGTGGAAAATCAGGTGTGGCTTCTGTTTGGTTGGAATGAAATTCTGCACCCAGTAATTACAAAACAAAAAAAACATTGAATAGGTGTGTCGAAAATTCTGACTATACATACACTGATCAGCCATAACATTATGACCACCCGCCTAATATTGAGTACATTTACATTTAGGCATTTGGCAGACGCTCTTATCCAGAGCGACTTACATTTTTATCTCATTATACATCTGAGCAGTTGAGGGTTAAGGGCCTTGCTCAAGGGCCCAACAGTGGCAACTTGGTGGTTGTGGGGTTTTGAACCTGGGATCTTCCGAACGGTAGTCCAATGCCTTAACCACTGAGCTACCCCTGGAGTAGGTTTCCCCTTTGCCACCAAAACCTTTCTATTGGAACCAGCATGAATCTTTCCCTAAATTTGAGCTACAGTGGTGCTTCAGTTGGATTGGGATAAAGGAAGGACCAGCCTTCACTCTCCATGTGCATCAGTGAGCCTTGGTCACCCACAACGCTATTACCAGTTCACCGGTTTTCCTTCCTTGGATCAATTTTGGTATGTCTTGTCCACTGCTGCCTGGGAACATCCCACAATCCCTGCTCTGACCCAGTTGTCTTTCCCTTCTCACAGTGACTACATTTTCAATATCTTGTTACAATGGAGGCTGGAAGCAAGTGAACCTTTTTCTTGAAGTTGAAAAAGTGGGCAAGCATAGGGATTTGAGTGACAATGGCCAAATTGTGATGGTTAGAGGACCAGAGCAACTCCAACTCTGCAGGTCTTGCAAGATGTTCCTGGACTGTGGTGGTGAGAACCTACCAAAAGTAATCTAAGGAAGGTTAATCGTGAAAACTGGTGACAGGGTCATGGGTGGCCAAGGCATAGGCAGTCTATAGTCAAAGATTTTTGGACCTCATTGAAGTCCCGGAAAGTCGTGGATCACTACTGCTAAAAAGTTTGCTTCTTCACCACAAGCTCATAATGAAGGCAAGCATTTTGGAATAAGTACTTTTTAATTTTATTGCTCTCTGCTGCTTGTGAGGTGTAATTGCGATAAGAAAAACCGGACCATCCACTTGAAGCTATACAGTATGTGCATTGAGTGGCCTTTTCAGGAAAAAAACAAGCAAAGCTAATTAGCTCTATTTAGACCAGATTTAATTTCTAGGTCACAAACAGAAGCTTGAAATCTTGCCAATTATAACAAGTCTATAAAAATGTTTTAATGATAAAATAATACATGATAAAAGAAAAAACATCAATGTCTATCATTCCACTTGTTAATTCTGTTTTTCTATCTCTAGGTTAGAGTTCAGCTGGGCCAGTGTAGAGCTGACCAAGACAGAGTACCATGTGTGTGAAGGCAAAGGACCACTTTCTCTTACCGTTCAGAGGAAGGGCAACATGCAGGATTCATCATATGTAATGCTCAAGGTGACAAAATAGCCCTTTATTTTCAGTTAATAGGTGGAAGCGGAAACTGTCTTTTAATGCACTGTTACTGTTATTGTTTGTCTTTCGGCTGCTAACGTCAAGGGGTCCGATCCGCACACAACTTTGCACTGTAACCAGGAGAAACCCTGGAGTATGGAACGATATCGCGGACAATATTCAAATGCAATTGCAAATTGCATTTGCAATTGCGTTTTCCATATGTAGATATGGAACGATATCGCGGACAATATTCAAATGCAATTGCAAATTGCATTTGCAATTGCGTTTTCCATATGTAGACGCACAAAGTGTGCCATAATTCAAATGCAATTGCAAACTTTGCATTACCGTTTGCTGATTCGCCTTTGCGAGCGCACACTGACTGCCAAATTTCAAATGAAAAAACAAAGTCCATTTGCATTTGTATTTCCCAGGTCTTACACGTCATGAACCTGTCATATTTAAATAGCAAAATTAATCACCACGTTTGCTTTTTCACTTTCTCTGCGCCGCGCGTCAAGCCGGCCAAAATTCAAACGCAATCGCTAATCCATTTGCAATTGCATTTCCAACACGTTACACAGAAACCTGTCAATCAGCGTCAGGGGCGGGTCTATACTGTGGGGCGGGATTGTATGGGGAGTGACGTCACTCGCACTCGCCGACCAAGAGGGGGATATTTGAGCACTGGAGGTGAACCGAGATGATCTCATTTGTTTATCAAGAAATAAACACACAAAAATGACAAATCGCATATTTTCTTGCTCCGGAGTGGACAGAGAAGTTTTTACAAATAAAAATATTTTTAGATCTTCTCCTGTTACAGCCTGCTGGAGCTAAATCTTTCAGAAACGCTGCGTACCGGTGTTATGCGCTAAAATGCCCCCCCCCCAACATAACCTCTATCAAATATTATATTACAACATAAATTAATAGGTTTATGATTTACAAATTGCACCAAACGAATTTGATTATAAAATAATCTATATAAAAAAAACCACGTGTAGTATAGGGGGGAAATATATTAATTATATATTATTTTCATATACAACCCCTGGCAAAAATTCTGGAATCACCCCTCTCAGAAGATGTTCATTCAAATGTTTAATTGATGTTTAAAAAATGTTTAAAAGATTTTGGACACTTTTCTTATTCCATCAATTGAAAGGATGTTTGGTGATGGTAGCATCATTTTTCAGGATGATAATGCATCATAGTGCCATAGGGCAAAATCTGTGAAAACATTCCTACAGGAAATACATATAATGTCAATGGCATGGCCTGCAAATAGTCCGGACCTTAATCCAATTTAAAATCTGTGGTGGAAATGAAAGAAAATGGTCCAGGACAAGGCTCCAGCCTGCAAAGCTGATCTGGCAACTGCAATAAGACAAAGCTGGAGACAGACTGATGAAGTATACTGTTGGACATTAGTTAAATCCAGGCCTCAGAGAATTCAAGCTGTTATAAAAGCCAGAGGTGGTGCAACAAAGTACAAGTAGTGTTTTTATTTGGTGATTCCATATTTTTTTCCTCTGTTTGAGTTGTTAAAACAGTTGTCGTTGACTATAGTTATCTTTCTTTGTTTTTAAAAAGTGTTTTATGCAGCCAGAAGTTTGGATTGTTGAGTGAAAATAGTTTTGTGGCATGTATGTGCTTGTTTTTTTTTTCTACACAATTAAACATTTGAATGAACATCTTCTGAGAGGGGTGATTCCAGAATTTTTGCCAGGGGTTGTATATGAAAATAATATATAATTAATATATTTCCCCCCTATACTACATGTGGTTTTTTTATATAGATTATTTTATAATCAAATTCGTTTGGTGCAATTTGTAAATCATAAACCTATTAATTTATGTTGTAATATAATATTTGATAGAGGTTATGTTGGGGGGGGGGGGGGCATTTTAGCGCATAACACCGGTACGCAGCGTTTCTGAAAGATTTAGCTCCAGCAGGCTGTAACAGGAGAAGATCTAAAAATATTTTTATTTGTAAAAACTTCTCTGTCCACTCCGGAGCAAGAAAATATGCGATTTGTCATTTTTGTGTGTTTATTTCTTGATAAACAAATGAGATCATCTCGGTTCACCTCCAGTGCTCAAATATCCCCCTCTTGGTCGGCGAGTGCGAGTGACGTCACTCCCCATACAATCCCGCCCCACAGTATAGACCCGCCCCTGACGCTGATTGACAGGTTTCTGTGTAACGTGTTGGAAATGCAATTGCAAATGGATTAGCGATTGCGTTTGAATTTTGGCCGGCTTGACGCGCGGCGCAGAGAAAGTGAAAAAGCAAACGTGGTGATTGATTTTGCTATTTAAATATGACAGGTTCATGACGTGTAAGACCTGGGAAATACAAATGCAAATGGACTTTGTTTTTTCATTTGAAATTTGGCAGTCAGTGTGCGCTCGCAAAGGCGAATCAGCAAACGGTAATGCAAAGTTTGCAATTGCATTTGAATTATGGCACACTTTGTGCGTCTACATATGGGAAACGCAATTGCAAATGCAATTTGCAATTGCATTTGAATATTGTCCGCGATATCGTTCCATACTGGGGAGCCACAGAACCCTTTTGGCATATTTAAATAATTATTTGTTTTTCACTCATCAGGTAAAGGAGCTAACGGCAGCTATAGGAAAGGATTTCATATCTGCTCCATCAACTCTGATTCAGTTTGACCCTGGTACTGTACATTCTCTGGTTTGTTTTTCCTCATAAAAACTTTGCCGTCACCTACAGATACTTCATCAGTGTCTGGATAATAATATACCAAAAGGATGAAGGTGAACTAAAGAAAAAGACACTTATCTACCAAACTCCACATGTTTCCAGGTGTGGCCAGTCGGCAGTGGAAAGTAGAGGTTGTGCAGGATTTTCTGGAAGAAGCTGAGGAGATGTTTGAGGTGACACTGGATTCTCCTGTAGGTGCAATACAGAGAGGAAACAACAAAACTGTCATTACGATAATGGACAACAAGAATGGTCAGTTCATAACTAAATATTTAGGTTTCAATGCGGTATATAATCTGACAGCGTTTTAGTTGCATTACAATGGGAAACTGAATATGTTTGTTCCCTACAGTTTTATACCTTTACAAATCAGTGCTTATTTAGGTTCTGTCTGCTTCCACAGCACATTGTGCTGAGAAAGAGTCACAAAGAGGACCTGATCTTAGGGGTAAAGAGGTCCAAGCAGAGCAGTATCCCAAACACGGCTCCATCCAGGTAGAGACTTTACCTATCACCGTGCGGGATGGGGCGGAGACCGTTAGAGGTGATAACTTTCCTCAAGTTATTACTCCTGTCTCCAGGAAAAGACTAAGAACCAATGGCAATGGGAAGTCTGTGAGTTGAAATTCTTATATGAAAATATATGCTTTTCCTTTAGGCTGTGTTAATCTTGCTCCAGTGTAATTTGTTTAATAGCTTATCTTCACACATAGATTCGACCTTCTTCAGTCATCCGGAGTGGATCTGATGTTCTTTACACAGTAAGACAATGTTTCCTGCTTTCCCATGGTTTTACTTATGGATGTTGACCTCAAAGCAGCTTTACTTAACAGTCTAATATTTTACTTTTCTTTAACAAGTTAACACAAGACTCAGAGTGTTAATGCTCCTGCTGCAATAACCCTCAGCTTATACCTTAAACTCTCTCTGTTTCACCCCTTATCTAAATATGACGTTTCAGTGTCTATGTAAATAAGCTGATCTGGTTGGAATTGAACAACAAGCTGGGGCATAAAAGGGGGCTTTAGTCAGCTTGTTTAAGGACAAAAAGCAGGGAAAGTTAAAAAAAAAAATGACTGAAAAAGAACCATAAGTGGTGTAGTGGTTAGAACTGTCGCCTTTCTCCTCCGGGATTGGCACCCTGTCCAGGGTGTAGTCTCCTGGGATAGGCTCTAGGCCCCCTGCAAACACTGAATACAGGAAAAAGTGGTAAGGATGATGAATGGGTGAGTGAGTGAAAAGTGAACCTTGCACATTAGGTCGTCTTTAACTCTGAATTTCAAAGGGAATTTTCTTATCCTGAGAGTGATGCTTTTTCTAAATTGTTACAATCTACAGGTGTAGAAGGACAAAATAAAACAAACTAGTAAGCAATAGTAAACTAGTAAAGTTCATCAGCAATGTCTGCACTCTTAATTAATGTTACATCACTGAAGTAATGTGGCAAGTTTATTTAAAACCTTTGAAAAGAGTTTCTCTACTCTTTATGGCAGTATCATGGAATAATGTCACTGACGGTTGAAGACGAAACTACGGCCTTAAACTCTGCAAAGAAGGCACAAGTCCAGGTAACCAGTAGAGGGCAGCAGCGGTCCCAATCAGTCAAAACCACAAGCCACCTTCCAGCACGTAACCAAAGAGGGCCGACTCATCAGGTGTGAATCCAACATTGAGCAATAATAATAATAATAATAATACCAAGATCTGCATGTTCAAGTGCATCTGTGAGCAAGTTTATCTCCGTGTAATCATAGTATACATGGTTATGTCCTTAGAATATTTTCTCTAGGCCTGAGTCTAAGGCCTGCACTCCAGAGCTGGCAGGTTTTCTCCATTTTAATAAAAGTTTAGGTCAACTCCTGCAGTGCAATGGGATCGCCTGGAAACCCTGGGCTGCTACAGATGAGGTAGTCAGTGCAAGACACGCATTATATCGTCTGTCTTGCCCCGTCTCCTCTCATTTATACAGATTTTTAAATACATAGAGGATCTGATTTCCTCTACTGTTCCAGGCTGTGAATGCACAGAAGTGTCCACAGGGTTGGACTTACCATCGCCACCACTGCTATCTGCTGAGCACAGAGCGAAAAGCCACATGGAGCGATGCTGTGATGGCGTGTCGGGAAAGGTGAGGTCACATGCACACCACTAAACCACAACAGATATTACATTTCTCCTTAGTTCTGCCTTCTGTCATCAACTTGAATTGTTACTTCACCCAGCTTCCAAGGGAACCTTGTTAGTGTTCTTTCAAAAGCAGACATGGACTGGCTCTGGGACTTTAGTGAGAGGAAGCCCTTCTGGATTGGTAATTTGTTCGGATATTCATTCATCTTATATGCAAAGTTGTGTAAATTGTATGAACATATTTCTGCCAAGTTGCATCTTAAGGGAAACTGGTGTGAATTAAACTTAAACACATTAAACTCTGTGCAGGTCTGAATGACCGGGAGCGTAAAGGCCAGTGGGAATGGGTGGATGGAGAGCCAGTTACTTACACCAACTGGAGGCATGGTCCACCCCCAACTAGAGTCAAGAGCAACAAGAAGTGCGTTTTAGTTTGGAGGAAGACAAAATGGCAAATTCGGGATTGCAAGACTGGAAAGGGACACAGATTTATGTGCTATGTAAAAACATGAGCTGCTACTGATTATTAAATAATTTATACCTTCTGTTACCTGTTTACATCATGATATGAGATTATCCAATATATGATATGATAGATATATTGACTGTGTCTGATATGAACAGCAGATGTAGACATTAGTACCTCCACTGTGTGCAACATTTTATTTTATAATCAGAACTAAAGCTAATTCATAATATCGTATTGCATAACGATTTCATGTATTTCAATATGTATAGTACATTGCCCAGCCCAAGTCTCACTTGCAACATTCCCTTAACCCCCTTTAGCTTTGATTACAGCACACAGTGTGGTGGTGAATTCATGTGTATATACGATTCCTAATACTTTCACAATCTGAATTCTGGAATATGGCTATGCCATCATCGAAGGAAAAAAAGTCCATAGATATGATAACCAGGTTATTCAGTACATCGCTTAATGCATTCCCTTCTTACCCTGATGATGGAATAGGGTCAACCTTTTTCCATTGCTCCAGAGTCCAACGAGGGTTCTCATCACATTGTATTCATATGGAAATGTTCTTATTTTCACTATTAAACATAGCTATGGTTTTCACTGGTCATTTTTTACCATGCAACTTTACCAAGTGTTTAAGTGATTCCCATTCGTGATTTTATCCGACCACATTTCTTCCACAAAGTTGACAGTTCAGCCCTATCCTTCCAAGTTTTGATAATGTGTTGAATGGTTCTTTACCCGGTTAAAGTAATTTCAAATCTCCTTACTTTCATTGATGGAGCCATATAATTCGACACTTCTGAAATTGAGATTTTTTTTGGGAGGGGTGGGGGGGGGCAGTGAAAGTATCGTAAGGATATTTTTTGGTTATTTGGCATTGTCTTCTTAATGTAACAAGGTGCAATCTGCACAAGAACTTTTTTTTTATCTAGAACTTGACTTACATTTTATATGGGCTTAACATTTTATATATACAGTGATGTGAAAAACTATTTGCCCCCCTCCTGATTTCTTATTCTTTTGCATGTTTGTCACACAAAATGTTTCTGATCATCAAACACATTTAACTATTAGTCAAAGATAACACAAGTAAACACAAAATGCAGTTTTTAAATGAGGGGTTTTATTATTTAGGGAGAAAAAAAATCCAAACCTACATGGCCCTGTGTGAAAAAGTAATTGCCCCCTGAACCTAATAACTGGTTGGGCCACCCTTAGCAGCAATAACTGCAATCAAGCGTTTGCGATAACTTGCAACGAGTCTTTTACAGCGCTCTGGAGGAATTTTGGCCCACTCATCTTTGCAGAATTGTTGTAATTCAGCTTTATTTGAGGGTCTTCTATCATGAACCGCCTTTTTAAGGTCATGCCACAACATCTCAGTAGGATTCAGGTCAGGACTTTGACTAGGCCACTCCAAAGTCTTCATTTTGTTTTTCTTCAGCCATTCAGAGGTGGATTTGCTGGTGTGTTTTGGGTCATTGTCCTGCTGCAGCACCCAAGATCGCTTCAGCTTGAGTTGACGAACAGATGGCCGGACATTCTCCTTCAGGATTTTTTGGTAGACAGTAGAATTCATGGTTCCATCTATCACAGCAAGCCTTCCAGGTCCTGAAGCAGCAAAACAACCCCAGACCATCACACTACCACCACCATATTTTACTGTTGGTATGATGTTCTTTTTCTGAAATGCTGTGTTACTTTTACGCCAGATGTAACGGGACACGCACCTTCCAAAAAGTTCAACTTTTGTCTCGTCGGTCCACAAGGTATTTTCCCAAAAGTCTTGGCAATCATTGAGATGTTTTTTAGCTAAATTGAGACGAGCCTTAATGTTCTTTTTGCTTAAAAGTGGTTTGTGCCTTGGAAATCTGCCATGCAGGCCGTTTTTGCCCAGTCTCTTTCTTATGGTGGAGTCGTGAACACTGACCTTAATTGAGGCAAGTGAGGCCTGCAGTTCTTTAGATGTTGTCCTGGGGTCTTTTGTGGCCTCTCGGATGAGTTGTCTCTGCGCTCTTGGGGTAATTTTGGTCGGCCGGCCACTCCTGGGAAGGTTCACCACTGTTCCATGTTTTTGCCATTTGTGGATAATGGCTCTCACTGTGGTTCGCTGGAGTCCCAAATCTTTAGAAATGGCTTTATAACCTTTACCAGACTGATAGATCTCAATTACTTTTGTTCTCATTTGTTCCTGAATTTCTTTGGATCTTGGCATGATGTCTAGCTTTTGAGGTGCTTTTGGTCTACTTCTCTGTGTCAGGTAGCTCCTATTTAAGTGATTTCTTGATTGAAACAGGTGTGGCAGTAATCAGGCCTGGGGGTGACAACAGAAATTGAACTCAGGTGTGATAAACCACAGTTAAGTTATTTTTTAACAAGGGGGGCAATCACTTTTTCACACAGGGCCATGTAGATTTCAAGGTTTTTTTCTCCCTTAATAACGTAAACCTTCACTTAAAAACTGCATTTTGTGTTCAATTATGTTATCTTTGACTAACAGTTAATGGTTTTTGATGAGCAGAAACATTTAAGTGTGACAAACATGCAAAAGAATAAGAAATCAGGAAGGGGGCAAATAGTTTTTCACACCACTGTATAATGAAAAAAGAAAATGTAAAAATCAGTACAACCTCAGCAGCAACCTCATTTCCCCTCTCGTCTGTTCCAACAACTCAGCTTTCATTGTACATCACTGGTGTACTAAACACCAGCCCGGTCATCTGCACTTGATTCACGCCTTAAATTAGATTATGATTGAATTTATGCTCGCATATTTTACAAACATTTCTTTAATCCTGGTCAGGCACAGGGACACACATGGACAGGACACATCAGAAGTAATAATGAAGAATACATTACAAAATTACAATGAGTCCTAGCTCTGGCTTTGGAAGCAAAATATGAAGAAATGAGGGAAGGCTCAAGACTTAGCATAGTACTGTGTTTTTATATAGTGTGCAAATATTTTACTGGACATAAAATAAATTTTAAAACATATCCTTGTTTAAGTTTGAGTATATACATGTTATTTTTTGTCCTTGTGTACAGTATATGCATAGTCAGACAGCATTAAATGTGTAAATTTAAATTGGATTTATGCACTGGATGTATATTTAGATAACAAAAAAAGTGCATTAACATCCCCCTCACTGTATGTGTATTATATATTGGACCTAAGCTTGGGATTTGAACGCATTCTGCACTTGATGTAGTCATAAATTTAAGAAATTTCACAATTTGCCTGCAGCTGTACTACTGAAATGATATATGTACTTAATTTATGAGGCAAACTGTACTGGAAGTCTTATCAAACTGTTTTAAAGCCATTATGCCACGGAATCAGTATTAAAATCAAATAAAAATCATTTATTAAACATTTGTTAATCAGTAGAAATGAAACAGCATACGAAAGAAATTACAAATAAAATAAGCTGTTTTCAGTATTTTCAGTTTGTTTACATAAAAAATAAGGCACTGTTTTACTAGCATCTGTCTATTAAATGTACAAAATCATACTTTAACAAAAATAAAATATTACAAAAGAAAAAAAAAAAAAAGTACATTGTGTCTTTGACATAAAGACCTAAAATAAAACTATACAGTGTACCCATATACTTTGGAGCAAATTAAAAGTCATGTACAAGCAAATATTTTTGTCAATTTCCATAACAGATGACAAAGCAAGAGTCCAGTGTGACCTTAAATCAATTAACTTAAGATCAACATATCAAAGTGCAAAAATATACGGCAAAAACAATCATGACTGCTGGGTAGATTTTAATTAGTTTAATTTGTTAGAAAAACAGATGTGTGTGCTTTAGTACATAATTCAGTGTTTTTTTCTACCCCCTGCCACATTAAGAGCAACATGTGTAACTGGCATGTCTTGTGATTGTAATAACTGCCAGGTACAGTAAAGAAAATGCAGTTTAGTGCATCTAGGCTTAATGGAGTCATTTAAACATAGTAAGGAGGTCAGCAATAGGAGCTGAACCCAACAGCCAAGAGAATAGAAAACCATGTAAACTCAGTAGGGGAAAAAAATAAAATAATAATAAATCATTAGGCAGAATTGGCATTATCTTTTTGGCTTTACCTTAATAATAATAATAATAATAAAAAACAAAAACAACAACAAAAAACACAAACATAAAATATATTTAAAAAAATAAAAAAATAAAAAAAGTATGAAAATATTTTTTAAATCCTTTACCATACCACAGAAACTATCATACATAGCAGATGTATCCATAGCAGAACATCTTCCATACATAAATAACCAATGTGCTATTATCCAACTGCACTGAAAACATCCCTAAAAACAGTGATGCCATGGCTCTTATAGTAGCTTTCTACATTCTGCAATAACACAGATTAAAATATAATAATAAAAAAAGCAATCGGGTAGAGATTTATTTTTTTTATTCTTCTCGAATGGCTCATAAAAGGTGCAATAGCAAAAAGTCCATAAAATTGTTCCTTTAATGGATCTGATGTGTCTTAAAAAGTGAGCGAAGGTAAGATCTCGGGTCACTCTGCTTAAGTGTCGGCTCTGCTGGTCACCACGTCCACTTTAAAACCAAGATTTAGATCTGTTAAAAGAAGCAAATGTTTACTCAGACAACATGGTTTCACAGTCACATACAGTATTACACACAAACACTGAGCACTTCATTAGGAACACCTGTAAACCTACAATACACACTCATGCAGTTATCCAATCATGGAGAAGCTTTGGAGTTTCCATACAAATTCCCCAGAAGTTTTATGTCGGATTAAATGTGATGTTCTTTAACAGTCAGACACATACATCATTAAATGATATGATTTTGATATGGTTTTATGTACAGAGATATTTAATGAACATTTATGGAAGAAGTCTCTCGTGTCAGTGCTTAGTAAGAGTCAGTGAGCTTTTGGTGTATGCATTGGGGTTTCTAAGTAATGTGACAAGAATGTATGGAAGATGTCTTTTTTGTCTTGTCTCCAAAAGGAGGAAAAAAAGGAAAGACTAATAGAGTGATGTCCGTATATAGTTATAACTTGGGTGATATCACAATACAAAATGTTCTTGTTTTTGTAAATAGTTTTTTTTTTACAATGCATGTTCTAGGAAAATGATTGGTGATGGACTGCTGTCAAGATAGTATTCTCTGTTGTACTTCAGTCCTTATAGAGCTGAAAATCTACATTTCTCTTTCACAATATTTTTGCTATGCAATCACCCTGACTACTATTTAATTATATTTTACATCCATCTATCCATCCATCTTCAACCGCTTATCCAAAGTTGGGTCGCGGTATATTTTACATGTTACTCATTATTATTTATCATCAGCATAATCAACAGTGATTTGACTGAAAGAGAATGTGTTTATATTGTTTTACAAATGCTCACACTCTACGTCAACTAAATTCACTAACAGCAGTTAAAGGGCCCAGCAAAAGCAACTAACACTTTTAACCAAGACAAGTACCTTCATGTCTGGCGGGCCTCATGTTGTGTGTCAGAGGAAGCCATGTTCATCCAGTCCCTTTACAGAAACAGGATTCCATTTTACGATTGGTTTACTGCTAATATGGCCTGAAAATGAGGATTTTAAAAAGGTCAAATACAATACTTTACACCCAAAAATCTTGTCTATTCCAAGAAATGATTAGAATATTAAAGATTTTGGACTACATGGTAAAAATACCTGTTTCTTTCCTTGCTTTGGACAGATCTTGGAAGTTAAAGTCTGTAGAAGCTGGGGATGTCCTTTCTCCGTAATCGCTCTCACTAGAAGATACATGCTCTCCTGTTTTAGAATCTGCTACTGTATGAAGAGCAGATCTTTTCTTATGGTACTTAGCCCGGTAAGTGTCTGTCATACAGCCATCAACAGAAAAGTAGGTCGTGGGGATTGCATACTCTCCTGCGATAGTGGATTCGGCGTAACAATCAGGCATGATGGGACTCTTGTCCTCGCTCTCACTGGCAGACAGATCGTTCCTCTCCTGGTCGGACGAGCCCGATTTAGAGCTGCTGTCTGATGAGGAGAGCATGTGTGGCTCAGAGTTCTCGAGCCATACCTCTGAGATGATCTTCGACAACGCTGCTCCTTTATTGACTGGGAATTTGGGTAGCGTGTGACCTGGGGCTTGAGTTAAACCTCTCCTGTTTTCACCTCGCAGGACTTGGGGTTTGGGGGGTAATGGTGGCGCTGAGGTTCGAGAAAGACTTGGAGACAAATCAGTGTTTGATAAAGAATCCTCCCGCTCTGATACAGGTCCGGACAAATCATCAGAGCTGTTCCACTCCGAGCTGCTCGTCTTGCTTAAGTGTGCAGTCCCAGTACTACCATTCACTCTGTCGGGTCTGTCCAGCTGACCTCTTCTGTTTCTGTTACAAAAAACATGTAATATAACTCAACATTTTCTTATTTGATTTAAGATAGATAGATATTCAGACAATTAATTAAATAACATGATTTGATAAAAACAAAGCAAAGTTGAAGAGAGACCAAACATTTCTAAACTTTAACCAATAATTTACCTGGGAAAAGGCTCGAGGGCTTTTCCTCTCAATCCACCTACAAAAGAAAAATATGGAAGGTTAATACCTTGTTAAGGACATACTATTATACTGGATTATAAGAGAGACTATTAAGATTAAATCTCCTCATAATAATTATGTATTACCTGTACACAAAAGCATGCAGTAATCAGTATTCATGCAGAATTTGTATGAACTGCTCTAAATTTTACAGCTTAATATGTTTATGCACAATTATAAAGACGATAATATAAACCAGCCAGAAAATTAAAAATAAATAAATTGATATATAAACAGAAAACATGTCTCCTTCACTCTAAAGTCTCCATGGAGTAAACAAGAACGGTCAATGACTAAGCAAATAAATTGTCATCATGTCACCAGTACATAAGATTATCAAATCTAATTTGCCTCAAAGTATCAGTATTTCTCGAAATTTAAGATTAAAAATACAAATGGGTCCACCAGGGGGCGCTCAGGATCCAGCCAAGGAGCTGATGACTTAGGAAAGACAGGTACACTACACTTGTACACCGCTAGTACTGAAGAGATATGGAGAATAATAAAAAGGATAAATATAAAAGGATACATAAACTGGTTAATGTTTTAAGCAGGAAATTTCCTAAACATTTAAACTGCAATGCAAATGCTCAATAAATTAAGCCAGATACAAGCTCAAATAATTTATAATCTAAAACCGTAAACTGTTTTACCACATAAGGATCTGGAGATAAACATTACATTGCAATTATTTCAGTGCATTTATCAGTGCTATGGAGATTTTTGTGCTTTATATTGCATAAACAAGGTACAAAAATGAGCATTCTGACAAAAAGATATATACAGTACAAAAACAATAATGCCCTAAAACTCCTGCATGGTTGGGAGGTTTTGAGAAGGATGGTGCGAATTCTCCCCTGAGATGCAGCCTGCAAACCTACAGACCTGAAACTGCACTTGCCCACAATACAGAGATGTGATGTGTCAGCACGCTACTTCTTCCCTCCTTCTGTTGTTATTTTCTGAGAGCATTAGCAGCCAAGTCCATCTCAGCGAGCACACAATTATGACAGGACTTTAGAACTTGTTTTGTGGTTTTCTTTTTACCCCCTTAGTCCAAGCCGATCACGTTTAAGCTGCTAAGCCTCTTGTGAAGGATCTCTATTCGAAGGCCACAACTTAAATTAATATGGCAGCAGACAAAAAGACTCACAGTTAGTCAAACCAAACTGTTGCACTGCAGTGATAATCCAGGCAGAAGTACAAAAGTGAAATATGATCACAGTGTTATTAAATCACAGAACAGACCAAATGTCCAAACTAGAAAATCACATGCTTCTGATCGATTTCATAAGCAATAAAACCCCAACGGTCACTGCTACAGGAAAATGATCCACCTTGGGGTAGTATTACAGGATCATTTTCCTGTAACAGCATGGCCTAAAGTGTTATGTTCCCCTTTTACCACATAGCGATTACATGGCCAAAAATATGTGGACACCTGACTATTAGTCTCGCATGTGCTTGAGGAACATCCCATTAAGGATCTTTTCTGTTGTAATAATTTAGGCCGAGTATTCTGGGAATCTTTTCACTAGATTTTGGAGTGTGGCTGTGGGGATGTGTGTTAATTCAGCCACAAGAGCATTCGTGAGGTCAGACACTCAAAGTCTGGGGTGCAGCTGGAATTCATGTTGCATGGAGTTGAGGTCAGAGCTCTGTAAAAGTTAAAAGTTTGAGTTCTTATACCCCAAAATAATAACATCTTCATGGACTTCACTTTGTGCACAAAGTCATGCTGACACATGTTTGGGTGTTTTAGTTCGAGTGATGTAAAACGGTAATGCTTTAAAATACAAATATATACTGAGCCTGAGCCGTAACAGTCCTAAACATTTTATATCATTGTATGCTTCCAACTTCAGGGCAACAGTTTAAGGAGGACCAACATAAAGGGGTGATGATCAACCTTTCGCCATGTTGTGTAGTTAAAGTATATACAGTGAACATAAGCTGCGAACAGATGATCCCTCCTTTTTCTTTTTTTTCTTGAAATTTTTAAGACTAAAACAGGCATGTTTTCTGGAAATGACAAATCACAAAGTTCTCTGTCCTGAAGACATTCCTGTGATAAAACTTTTACTGATCTTTACAAAACATTGACATGATGACTGAAATGCAGACAACCTTACATCATCAATTGTTAGATTTTTTTTTTATTGTTTTCATTGTTATAAAATGTTAGTTTCTATTTAGATAAACTTTTTTAACCTGCCTATTAACAGACTTGAATCATTACTATCAAAACAACCATGTATGTAAAAGAAAATCACATTAAAGTATGTGGCGGCACGGTGGTGTAGTGGTTAGCACTGTCGCCTGGCACCTTCAGGGTCCAGGGTTCAATTCCCCGGCCAGGCTCGATTCCCGTCTCTGAGTACCCGGTTTCCTCCGGGTACTCCGGTTTCCTCCCACAGTCCAAAGACATGCAGATTAGGCTAATTGGCGTTCCCAAATTGCCCGTAGTGTGTGATTGCGTGTGTGAGTGTGTGTATGTGAGTGTGCCCTGCGATGGACTGGCACCCTGTATCCCGCCTAGTGCCCGAAGTCTCCTGGGATAGGCTCCAGGTCCCCCGCGACCCTGAACACAGGATTAAGCGGTATAGAAAATGAATGAATTAAAGTATGTCATTGGTAACCAATGGCGAAAATTAAATCATCAACAATCAGACATTAGAGATCAACGCTAGTGTGACATGAAACAATAACCATAGTTTTAGACATGATCTCATCTACATGCGTTTTTTTATCGTGCGTACACTCCTCCACTGAACACAGCTCAGGCCACAGAATACTGATATTCTAATGATAGTCTTCACTTGGGGAATCATTAATTAAAAGACATAAATGTATCATGTGGAGCGACAAGCCTGAGGCAGTGCTCCTGGCCGTGTGAGAGCTTAAGATAGACTGACTAGAAGGCTGGAAGGGAAGGGCTATGGGTGGTACAACTGCACCCATAAATCAACACTCAGTTGATCTGGTCTGAACTGGGAGAGTGAGATCACTGGCAAAGACACAACTCAGCTCACTGCCCCACACCTGTTTTGTATGTTAGGCTCAGCCAAATACTTAAATTCAGAACCAAGAACAAACAGGAAAAAGACAAACAACAAGTATATGCAAATGACATTAGATACAATCTAAACATATATTTTTTTTAAAAACAGCAAAAAAAAAAAAACTACTGTTAACATTTATTTATTAAGTGTGAAAATTTTAATGGCGAGTTACTGAGGTTCAAAAGTGGAGAAAACCTTAACTGACCTCCAACCTTCAAGATATATTTGGAGACCAAATGTAAAAATGAGTCACGTGTCACTAACACGTTTCCTCAGAAGAGATTCTGTTCCAAAAACAGCCAGCACTACAAAGCTACAACGACCAACTCTCGGCTAGATCAGATTGCTGTCAGATGTGTGTATCATGTAGCACTTCCATTTCTTTTTGCACACAGTATTATTGGAAACAGCTCACATTTAATATTAAGATGCTATGCTGAATCCGATCCAATAAAGGCCATGTCCGTTTAACAGGTTGAATGTTCGGTAGTTCCTGCTGACTTGACCTTTAGCTACAGCTGTTCGGAGACAAAGTGCAGCTCTCAGCCAGGAAAGTAGTGAGCGCAGCACTGAGCTTAAACAAATGCAAGCAAAATACAGGGCATGTGGCATTCGAGGGGAGAAAAAAAAAAAAAAAAAACACAAGAACAAGCAACTTTGCTAAAAACAGCCTCTCAAAAAGACAAACATTAATGCACTAACGCAGCAAAGCAAAGTCTATGTTCAGACAGTCAAACCGCATTTTTTTTTTAAACCATAACTGATTACTTTAAGATCAAGATAATAAACAGACTATATGTAATCTGAAATGTCATCATATTCTTATGACTGTAAATCAGACCTTGTGCCTTTGTTGTTCCCTGGTGGTTTATCAAGCTCAGACATTATTGACTACATGGATAAAAGCTAAAAATGAAGCCTGAGGAGAAACTCCGTTATATTGAATCTCTCACTCATATTTATTTTTAATGAAATAGAAAAAAATAGAAGGGGCGTTCAAGTTAAACTGGGGCTTGTGATAAAATAACACATTTACAAGAATAAAGACACCCTTTACTCCTCTATATAATCCCCTACTTATGCACTTATTCCAGCATTTCACTAGTGTTTGGACACCATCAAGGTGTCAAGGTTATTTAGTACACCAGAACCATGGCTTGGAGCGAGGTCAGGACTGTATAGGGGATGAGGCAATAGCACCCAGCTGAGATCCTGTAATGTGCAAGTGGTGTTCATGAATGCTTTCAAGTTATCCTTCGATTTTCAGGGATCAGACATTCTTACTTGCTGAATATTCACAGAAACGACTATTGTTGGCCCTGTGCCACCTCATCGGTCAGGGACGTACGGCCTTGTTTAAAATGTTTGCATCATTGCTTTACTGCAGCTAAGAGTCTCATCACCATACTGTGCTTGAAGTCTTCTGTAAATGTCAATCAGGTTTACACCTTCATTCATGAGACCTTTCATCACAAGTCCCGGTTTCACTTGAATGCACCTCGTATAGCTTTTCTTCACTGTAGATCTACCTGAATTTATGTTTATGTAAGGAAGATGAAACCATAAGTGACTAAGTAACTGATCTTGTCTATTTCTGCACATTACGAATATTAGTGAGTAAAAAAAAAAATGCTGTTTGAATAAATAAATTCTGACATTGAGTTAAATTATTCTGATAAGAAAAAAAAAAAAAAAGTTATTTAAGCAAAAAAAAGACCATTTTCACATTCTATGAAAATTAATATTAACTTTGTAGTTATAAAGTTATAGATTAGCATTTAACTGCCTTTTCATACTTAGCATTTTAAGAGTTAATATTCTAAACCAAATATAAGGCATTTTGTCAAAATCTTTACTACAATAACAAATAGTATTAAAAAAAAAAAAAAAAAAAAAAAGAAAGAGCACATTCAGCTACAGTGCAAACAAACTAAATCACTTTTATTTACCTATAATTTGTAACTCAGAGCCTGAAACTGGATTTAAAACTATAAATTTGGCTCGCTGTTATACCGTAACTATCGATGTTTGATCCCAAATGTGTTAAATGTTTTCCTTCTGCAGCTTTAAACCCAGGATCCTAACACTCAGCAAAAACAACACACTGAAAGGCCACAAAAGACCTGAACGGGTGCCAAAGTGACCTGTCAATACAATCTGCAAAATGGAACAGGATACAATAGAATGCAACACACACACACACACACACACGACTGAGGCACATACGAGACTTCAGAAAGACATTCTTGTAGCTTGGAATTACAGTACTTGCAAAATCTTGAGTGTTATTCATATGATCAGCTTTAAATATTTATTATGTAAGTGAACATCTCACAGAACAGAGAGAGAGCAAACATGTCTACGGGTACAGAGGCCAGCAGGAGGTCAGCTCTAAATGCTGTCCTTTCCACTTTGATTCATCAACTCATAACTGTTACATAAACCACCTTCAACAGGACAAATAAAGCTCGCTATCGGGACAAACACTTGGCTGACTGACGCTACCCCGTTTGCCCCTTTAACACATCAGGCCATTTAGAGTATGTTCATGGGGAAGATCAAAGAATAAAAGCACAGACAAAACAAAAAACACTTTTTTTTCTTCATGTGGGTTTAAATGTCACCTTCCTGACAACCCTGCTCTTGTCATTTACTGGCAGTGTGGGCACAGCTGGGCAGCACCAGTCTGCTAATCTTGTACATTCCTGCAGAGAAGCAAAGAACCACTGCCCTGGATTTCCAGTTTCAGAAACAATTCTTTGTCTTTGTTGTTTACTTTCTACTGACAATTTTGTGTTTCTGCATAATCTGTAGGTGGCTGAATGACATCTTTATTGCGTGCCATGTGCCAGGATGGCCAGACAGAGCACAAGCACACACACGCAGACTACTGCTGCATACTGCCCTCTCCTACACCCTCCCTCGCTTTTGCCATAGAATCTCTTTCAGAATATAAAATGTGAAAAATGTGGCATCCATCTTAGTTTGCTCTGTTTAGCACTTACCGAAGGAAATCGGTGTCTGTGACCTGTCTGCCTTCGAGTCCTCATACCTCCGCAGGAAATCTGGGTCCCTAAGATGGTGACAAATGACAGACATGAAACTTTAATGGATTTGATGTTGTACAATGCAAGTTACAGGAGATTTTTTTCCCCGCTCCCTGACGTTTTGAGTAGGTTACATTTCCAATCCACCCTCAAGGAAAAGCATTGCTTCACTGTGACGGAATGTGAACTTTAGCTATTGTCTCAGAGAAACATTTTACATTCATGACTGCAAAGGTATTTGATTACACCTTAAATTACAAGTTGGCTTTGAAAGTTTTATCAAATTCCAAACCATAACAGTACACAAATAATTCAATACTACCGCCAATGGCATTCCACTACTGTTACATCCTCACTTGACAATGCAATAATTTTCTTGTGAGGGAAATGATGCGTTATAAACCAGGAAGTGACAAATGGTGTATTTATTTAAAAACTAAGCTTAAACATTTTTTCATTTTTAATAAACTATCACCCCTGATATTAAATCAGGAACATTTCAATAAATTTAAATAGTAATAAAATTATGTTTATTGTAATATAAAATATACTCTGCCTAAAATGGCATTGTTTTGACATTGTTGTGCATTTATTTTTGCCCAGAGCTACAATAATCTTTTTCGCCCAGACTTTGTATGATGAATTGGTCAGGTTAAGGTCAGGACTGGATGTGGGGGCCAATTAATGTGTGAAAATGATTCATTACGCTCCCAGAACCACTCTTTCAAAATTTGAGCCCAATGAATCTTCATCCTGGAATATGCCTGTGTCAACAGGGAGGAAAAAAAACTCAACTGATGTGATATCCTGGTCATTCAGTACATTCATTCATCAGCTGACTTCATTGTATTGCCGAATAACATTGCTGAACCTAGACCTGACAAACTTGAAGCAACCCCACATCATAAAACTGCCTCCAGAGCGGTCCAGCGGCCACCATGCATGATGGGTGAATTACTTCATAGAAGGAGAACAGAGGAAGCCTTTATTTGTCATGTAAACATTACAGTGAATTAATTTTTCTTCGCATATCCCAGATAGGAACTCATCATACCACATGACCCTTTTTCCATTGCTCTAAAGTTCATCGTTTTACTCCCTAGCAAACTGACGCCCTTTACACTTTCTATCAACTTGTTTTTCTATGGACACACAGCTGTTCAGTCCCAATCCTGCAAGTCATCTTTTCTTATGATGCAATTCCACCAAGTGTTCATGCGATCGCGGTCCTTCATGATTTCTTCCTGACCACATTTCTTCCAGTTGATGATTCAGCACAATCCTTCCAGGTTTTAATAATGAATTGGACATTTCTTAACCAAATTCTAGTAGTTTCAGCAATCTCCTTATATATGTTTTCTTTTCTTTATGCAGGCCAATAATTTGACCCTTCTTTTCCATGACCACAGTATAACCATCCAGACGTGTTTGTATAAGAAACGAGAGGCTACAAACTGCATCGGTTGGTTAAAATAATGGTTGCGAACTGAAACATTAATCATGCAGTAAATATCCAATCAAAGGCCCTGAAGGCTTAGTTAAATATGCTTATGACTAGGGTATAATTTTTATGTCAATTATTTCACTTCAGCAATTTTCAATAGAGACCTTAAATGAAACAATATAACTGAGGCCCAATCAGTTATTATTAGGTTTTATTTGTGGAATATTGCCAAGCACCATAGACATTCAATTTCAATGAGTGATTCTGTAAATTACTGCAACAGCAATTCTCCTCATTGAACTATACTGCAGTGTGGCGAAGCTTGCACAAGTCTACAGCACCCTCAGTAACCTCTGGATGTCTGGAAGGTGTTGTATTAATTGTTATAGTTTAGTAATGAGAATAATTTTTCCCCCCTTTTTTCCATGCAAATGATTCGAATAAAATATTGTTTTAACCCCAGTTCAGGAATGTTTACAGACCATTTACAGACACACTGTAGATGTTTAGTGGTAGTGGATAGGTGGGGGATCAGAGATTAAGGCTTGATCAGATCTTTGCTTATATTACTATATTCATATATTGCTTTGTAATAAATGTGTCTGTAACAATACATGAAACACATCACTCAATAAAACTTTATAATCACATTACAGACCCCATCTCTTCAGCAACTTATAACAGTAATATAATGTAAAAACCGCCATAAACTGTACATTTATTAAATATGTGCATCAACATATGGAAAATGCCATGGGATGGCTCACATGTACACCACTGCTTACTTAATTTACATCTTAGTAATGAGATAAACTACTTAACATGGATCTTGTCATGATGTATACCTGGCTTAAAATGTTTTAAGCTGTGAAATGTTTTAGCCACGTTGTGCTTCAATTCTAGTGATGGCAAAAGAAATTCACCTTGTATAGCTGTTAATATAGCTTGTAAGAAATTCAGGAGAAAAACAAACAAACAAACAAACAAAAAAAAGCCACCCTCACCTCAGCTGGTATACCTCAGGGACACGCCGTTGCTCTTTCGTGCCTACAGACTCCACCGCCGAAGAGTCCAAACTAGCCGAGCCATTGCTGAGTCTGTCGCTGCTCTCGTATCCAGATTCCATTCGTTGGTAGTTCCTCTGGTTTTCTTTTCTCAGTGTAAATTGGTTAACTGTGCCTTTAGTCCTTTCCCTGTCATGACTTTCTGATTCCAAGGAGCTCCTGCTACCCAGTTCATGTCGCTGCTCATCCTCATAGATAGTCATCAAGTTTTTAGGTTTTCCCACTTCACGCGCAGGCCAACTGGACTCGCGCACGTAGGGCAGTCTCTTAGGTTGAGCAATCGTAGCGGGTCGGTGCTCTGTGTCGTTGCTCAGTATGCTGTCTACATTGAGGACCTCACGCATGGGCTTCCAACTTCGGTCAGCACGTGCACGTGTCGCTCTCAACTCATTGCTACTGTCCGTATCGTAACCATTAGAGAAATTTGTTCTCGGGGATGGACTGCTGGCTGGAGGCTGCACCGGCATCCGAGGCTGAGAACGTGAACGTGGTGCATGAGCCACACGCCTGTTGGCACGAGGCGAGCGCTCTGCCCGCGTCGGGCCCATACCCTGACTTCTATACAGCCGAGACTCTGAAATTTTAAATCCATCTTCAGGAGGAGAAAGTGATCTGGAGTAGGACCTTTCGGAGACTGTGTCTGGGGAGAGAAGAAATACAAAGATGTAAACAATACTGCACTGTTAACCATTTTCTGCGGAAACAATTACATCTGTATGATCATTTCAGTACCTTTATTCAATGTTTAAATCACAAAACTGACAGTTCACATGCTTTCAAGTCAGGCGATAAAAATCTTAAAGTGTGTATGTGCATATGTATACATCTCTATAGTAGTGTTGGTCTGCTAGTGTAAGTAAAGTGTGTGCATGCTTGTATAGTCGACCGAGAAATCAGAACGAATGGAAGCCCTTATAAGGGTGGGCATCAGAATAATCAGGCATGACTGCATACCCCATATACTTCTAACAATACATGTCAATACAGATATACACGCGTCCAAGATAAGCATCTCAATAAGGCAGACTGTAGAGAAGCACAGAATTAAATGTACTACAGTGACAGTTATGTGATATGAGAGTTCAGATGGCTTGGGATGCTGTATCCATCACTGGATAGGAAACTACAGGGCTTTTACTCTGGCTACAGTAGACACTTAGTTACATTTTGCTGACTATGCTGGATAAAGGCTTTAAATCATGATATAACCAGGTTTTTCATTTCATTTTATTTATTTATTTTTTGCGAGGGGGGTGCTGTGGGGCACAAATGGTGATTATTCTGCATGTTCTCTAGTGGAGTTTGGCGTTCCGCAGGGTTCAGTTTTAGGCCCACTGCTTTTTTCCCTTTACATGCTTCCTCTGGGCAACATAATCCGTAAGCATGGTATTAGTTTTCATTGTTATGCTGACGACACACAGCTATACGTCTCAACAAAACCTGATGAGAAAAACCATCTTACTAAAGTTGAGCAATGTGTTCAGGACATAAGAAATTGGATGCTAATTAACTTCCTTCTGCTTAATCCGGATAAGACAGAAGTTCTAGTCATAGGACCGCATACAGCTAGAAGTAAAATCTTAGATCACACCGTAACTTTAGATGGCCTTTCCGTTCCGCCAAGTGCAACAGTAAAAGACCTCGGCGTGATTATAGATTCCAGCCTTTCATTTGAAGCTCATGTAGATAATATCACCAGGATAGCATTCTTTCACCTTAGAAATATCGCCAAAATAAGAAATATATTGTCGCTAAATGATGCAGAAAAACTAGTTCATGCTTTTATCACTTCTAGGTTGGACTATTGTAATGCCTTACTGTCTGGTTGTTCAGTTAGGTGCATAAACAAGCTTCAGCTAGTCCAAAATGCAGCAGCGAGAGTCCTCACTAGAACCAGAAGATATGAGCACATCACCCCTATCCTATCTTCACTGCATTGGCTCCCTGTGAAATTTCGCATTGATTTTAAAATACTACTCTTGACATATAAGGCATTAAATGGTCTCGCGCCGCAGTATCTGAGCGAACTGCTAGTGTCTTACGATCCGCCACGCCTACTTCGGTCAAAGGATGCAGGCTGCTTATCAGTACCGCGTATTATGAAAACTACAGCTGGGGGCAGAGCTTTTTCTTACAAAGCCCCAAAATTATGGAATAGTCTTCCAAATAGTGTTCGGGACTCAGACACAGTCTCAGTGTTTAAGTCTAGGCTAAAAACCTATTTATTTAACCAAGCATTTTATAAATAGATTTGCCATAAGGTAAAGGAGCAGATCTGGGGGACTCATGGACGTAGAGTATTATGGTGAACTGGTATGTTTAGATGCTGTCTTCCTCAGTCTCATTTGATCACTCAGGTTTGTTGACGGTGAGGTGATTGTTTGCTTTACATCTCAGGGAGCCCTCATGTTTGTGTTTCCTTCTGGCTCTCCCTTTTAGTTATGCTGTCATAATTAGTCCTGCCGGAGTCCCTGCTTGCACTCTACAGTAAATATACATTCACGTTAGACATTGTGACTGTGACCATACCTAATTGCAATCTCTCCTCCTCTTCTCTTCCTCCCCCTCTTTCTCTTTCCTCTCTCCCCCTGTCTCCCCCTTTCACTCTTTCTCTCTCTCTCTCTGTCGAGCTACACATGTGGTTCCTGAGCTGCCAGTGATCCAGACTCCCTCTGCCCTTCGGACCTGTCTGATCCATCCTGGTGCCCGGTTTCTGGTTGGAGGTCTCATCGCATGGATGCCCCGTGTGTCTCTTTAGGATGCGTCTGGTGTCTGGGGATGATTCTCTATACTTAGAAGATGGTTCTGGCCTCGACTGGTGTGGTCAGCTGTTTCTCTGAGGACTTGACAATTCGATAGTTCAGGACTGGAACTTTCTACAAGTCTATCTGAGTCTCGAATAACTACTGGACTCCATTTTACATCAAGTATTATAACATCAATTAACATCAACTATTATAGCTGAACCTAACACTTAACACTATATAAATGCAGATCATTTCCTGCTATCTGTTTCACCCAGATGAGGATGGGTTCCCTGTCGAGTCTGGTTCCTCTCAAGGTTTCTTCCTATTACCGTCTCAGGGAGTTTTTCCTTGCCACTGTCGCCCTCGGGCTTGCTCGCCAGGGAATATCTGAACATTTTGATTCATACACATTCACATTCCATATAAACTTAAATAATTCTTTTGATTGTGTAAAGCTGTTTTGAGACAATGTCAATTGTTAAAAGCGCTATACAAATAAAATTGAATTGAATTGAATTGAAATGTGAATAGTACATGGATCAGATTTCATACAAAAAAACTAATTTAACAAAAATTTTATGTAAGGCTTGAAAAGTGTTGACTCTCAAAACACCAAAGAATCTCCTCGTTAAAATATTACTGCTGATGGCAGCGTGTGTGCCCAGAATAGTACGAATTCAAACTCTAGGTGTTTATTATCTAAAGTTCAATTTATTGGTGTATTCAGGGATGGGAATAAATTCCTGGTACTTAACCTGTATTTTTAAGCTGGATGAATTAAGTGCAAGTTCCTCTTCTTTGCTCAGCTCTACCTATACCGCTCTATTCCTAGATAATATTTCTTGTTAATGGTGCCTCAGTGATTCATTCTCAGGGCTACTGATCAGAATTGCTTGAATAAAATTGAAGAGTGCGCATAAAACTTCTGATTTAATGTTTTGCATTTTACAACTGCTTTATTTTACAATAAAAGCTAGCATTAAGTAATTCCTTCAACAACTAGCAACATAATAGTAAAGACAAAAACTCATTAGTGTACAATTATTTAATGTGTGTAATAAAATCCAGAAAAGTAGTGGCTCATGTGTAAAGTCTTGCTTGGTTCATTTGTAGCTTAGCAATTGGATAAACTCCTAAATATAGATATAATCATGACAAAATTGTGTCTGTAATAAAATGTGTTTAGTTGTTAATGATCATACCCATTAAATTACCCTGTTACAATGAATCATTTGGGACTGTTGGAAAAATAAATGCTCAGGCCCACATACTGAAAATGCACAGGACTATTCTTAACACCATTACGAAAGCATTATTTATACAAGACAGAACTGGAATACTTCTATTGCCCAGATGACATCACTGCAGGCAGTGCTATTCATCATTACATCATTATGGGTGGTGCTGGACTGCTACTGCTTCATCAAATACATTTTTCTTTCAATTTATGAATGCTGTTCAAGTTAAACTGGGACAAAATCTCCTGTAAATGACAATTTAAAACCAACATTTACAGAAGTCTTCAAGCACAGTACGATGACGAGACTCTTAGCCACAATAAAAAAAAATCTGAATGTATAGTACATCTGTAAATGGCAAGCCTGGCAGTGATGGCTCAGAGCACATTGCAGCCATTCCTGTAAACATTTTGTGAATGGAACTGCAACAAGTTATCTGTGGATTTTTAAGGAAGAGACGCATCTGTCTGACCACCAACACTTGCACATTATAGGAACTCGCTGTACATTCTCTCTAATGTGTGCTGTATGCTCTATGCGCATGTGTATGTGTGTGCTCAGTCTCACCTTTGTGTCTCGGTGTTTCTGGTCTCTGCTGTGATTTATCAGTGTCTTTCTTTATGATGTTAATGTTCCGAGCTTCTCTGGCTACTTCTCTGGAAAGCTCTCGCAAGAAGCCCCTTGGATCACTGCTTATTTTTACTGCAATCAAAAACATGTTTTGGTTTCAAGAAATAACTCAGCTTAGCTTCATGGTCCAAAACGGCAATTATGATCATGAGTGAGCAGTTGTTATACGTTTCATTCAACATTCAAACAAGTTTAATTTATGTTTAATTGAGCTCGATGGGTTTGCTGTTCCTATGGGACACCCACAGGACTCAAACGATCCGATTTTACTAGATTTATCGTTTATAATACATGTAAAGACAAAGAAAACATGCCAAACAGACATATCCTCACAACTTGGATAGCACAACCCATATGTGAGAGTGGCTTCTACATATAAACATACTTACATATTTATAATATGTTTGTCATCTTGTTTTATTGCTGCACTATTAATATCTTAAGCATATTCATTATCTTTCTCGATGTTTATGGAACGTCTAACACTAAACATTGCTTGACTCTGCTAGCAGATTCCTTCACCACACCCCGGAGGGTACTGGGAAAGCCTGGTGAGATTTAAAAAGGATCGATGTGTGTGAGTGCGTGTGCTACTTTTTGCTGCGTGTGAGAAAAACAAGTGAAGCATTGCAGGAATGAGGAGACTGTACAGGAAAAAAAGAAATCCCACTGCTTTTAACGCCTCTCATACCAAACCAGTATTTTGAGAGACGGAACAAGAGGAGAGGTTTTCAAATATTTAATATTTTAGGATGTTTTAGGGCATTTGGGGAAACATAAGCTGTGCTGTGTGCTAAAAGGATGGGAGTGTTCAGTGCTTGTGAATCATTCGTACACTCGCACAGCTGGTCAAGCAGCATTTTTCCTCGCACATACTGAAGCTGTACAAGATTTCAAAATGTGTGTCATGCAAACATCATGCACCTTGTGGAGGAAACATATCCATCCTCCACCCTTCCTGGGTTACAGCTGCATCAAAGGTAAAGGGACATTTTCATGTGCTGGGAATTCGGGAACACACTTGTGGGTAGTACAGTCATGAGCGTTCAGAAGAAATGTAAGAAGAATAACCAAGTACTAGTCAGAGTGAGGCACGTTATGTGATAGCCTAACATACTGTACAATTGTGTAATATTACACTGACTGGAAAGAAAAAGTCACACACACTAAGATTTCATTCAATCACCTTTGGCTTTGATAAAAGAGTTCAATTACAAATGAAAATAATAAACAAAATTTTCTTCTTATTAGTCTTGCTAAAAGGTGCTTTTCTTTTGGCAAACACATCTGTGTAGTCAGTTTTATCACATTGTTTGCATATGGAAACACTCTTATTTTTACTATTAAACATAGTTTTACTATGGTTTTTACTGCTGTTTAAGTGATTTCCATTCATGTTTTTTTTTGACATATTGAACGGTTCTTAATCCCAGTTAAAGTCATTTCAGATTTCCTTAGTTGTTTTCTTTTCAGGTCAATAATTTGAATCTGAAGTGGTGACTTTTTTTCGGCTAGGCAGTGTATAATAAACCTCAACATTTTAATAAAGTAAATACTGTTCTCCTAAAATCCTGAGATGCCATTATAACTCCAGCCTCATTCCCCAACCCAGTTGCTTAGCCTTGCTTTATTGCTTTTCTGTTTCTCAGCCAGAACAGATACCCTCTACAGCTCGAGGTCAGAAAGAAAAAAAAAGGTTAGTTGGAAGCTTGTGTTATTGGAATAATATTGACAATAATAGAGATGGCATAATCTGATTACATGGGTAATAAAAGAGGAATTTCCAATAATAAAAGATGCTATCATTCCTTCTCTTTTCGTTATTACTCATTTCTTTTAATAGCTCTTGGGATGCCCACATTTCCTTAAGCCACCATTTCTACTAAAAAACCTGAGTGCAAACAGATCCCTTCATCTGAGTTATTACAGACATAAAAGAACATCATGGCACATCAGATACAAGAAAAGAAGAATTTCGTATCTCATGTCAAGCCCACCCTCATAAAAACAGACCAAAAAAATCCAAGGTGAAATCGTGTATTCACCTTAAGCAAGATAACGGCCTACATTCGCCTCACCTCTCGGACAGAATGACTTTTTTTTTTGCATTATTTTATACAGTGTCATTTTATACCTGGTCCTCTCCCGCCGCTGGTCTGGTTGGTGCCACGTTTAAATGCTGACAGAGGCTGGGTCTTCTGCTTTAAAGTACCATGACCTGATAACATAGCGCTCAGGTTTTCACGGGTCAGTTCCAGCTTCTTACTGCCTGGTTGTGGGGTGCCTGTGTGTGTGTGTGTGTGTGTGTGTGTGTGTGTGTGTGTGTGTGTGTGTGTGTGTGTGTGTGTGTGTGTGTGTGAGAGAGAGAGAGAGAGAGAGAGAGAGAGAGAATTCAAACAGTGAGAAAATAAAGAAACAAATTAGAATACTAATAGTAATAACTGCATTCTATTTAATAGCTTAGCCTATTTGTAAATCAGGTGTATTAATGACAATATTTCATTTTAAAAGTCAGACTGAACAAGTTAAATTTAAAATGCGCTGTTGTGCAGCAGTACATGACTAAGCAAGTTGTCGTTCAGGGAATGCAAGGTCGACAGATAGTTCATCTGCCAGTGAAAGTACCAAGAACACTAACAGGCCTCTGTCTGCTGTGTGCATCTGTTTTTAAAGAAGACACATGCTTTAAAATAAAGCTGGAACCTTTATAGGCAGTGTGTGTATATAAAGTGAAAAAAAGAATTAAATCCGAATTTTTTGGGTTTTTAAATAAGCTTCACATGAAACCAGAGAAATATTAAAGTGGACAATATGAACTGACGGCACTGGCACAATAAAGTACAACACAGTGGTGTGTTTGTATAATCAGTACATGAGCTGAGATTAACTGTATCACTGTTTGCCCTTATTAAACCCTCCCACACACAGTCAACCCGAATTAAACACCTGCTCATGATTCTATTCATTTATTAATTCTGAAGCTCAGCAGTTCATCATAGAAAACTACAGAGCACGATCATCAGCCCCAACTGACGTGGCTGAATCAGCACTAATTAAAAGCTACCATCATCATCATCCCGCACCAGCTGAGTACAAACAGTGCAGGCTTTTCCAAAAGGCCAGCGAGCTGCTGGGTTACTTCGGGTCAGAGCAAAACATCGGTCTTGTTCCAGAACATTTCTACACATTTTTGGATTCAACCATAAAAAAAACATTTACATTTTCTCGATTGCTCTTATAATATACATAGAAAGATACAAAATTTGATGCAGATATGTTAACAATGGAGACTAGTACATGACATAGAATACTGTACCTGGTATTTCACCGTTAGCTGTGGGCTTGACGTGGCTAGCAGAGCTGTCACTGCGAGGGACCTCCATCCCCCTCACAGCGCTCCCGTCGGGGTCAGAGTAGAACAAGAGCAGCGGCTGGAAGTGTCCTCGGATGCATTTAGTAACCACGTCCTTCCATTTAGGGCCCACCTGGACACACCCAAACCCACCCAGATTGACATTTACAACAAACTTGCTGATGCACTAAATCTAATATTCTCATTCCTTTATTCGTTCATTAAAGGACTACACCCAAACACTACACTTTGTTCATGGTCGTCTTGGATTCAGATTCTGTCCTGGGAAAAAAAAAAAAAAATCACTCCGGTGATGCAAGACATCAATCTGTCACAGGGCCTGATGCACACACATTCACATAGCCGATCAATCTGAACTCACCAATTCACCTGCTGGCATTTATGAGAGGTTGAAGGAAACCAGAGAACTCTGACTTAACCCTAAACATGTGAGACAGTAACACTACCCTCTGTATGCCCATTTCACCCTAAATCTTTTATCCTGCTTGTAAAATATTTGAGCAGGCCAAAGAAACGAGGCAATCAGCTTTTGAAAGATGGAACCTTTATCATCTGGAAAGTGTCCCCACACAGTTTAATATTAGAAATAAAAGAGGTAGGGACGACACGCTTTGCAGTGGGTTACTGAGTGTGTCTATGTATTAAATGGAAATCTTGGCACTTAATTAACAGCATGAGAAGATATCAAGCGTCCCTAATGAGCTGGAGAAGCAGTGTGAGCAAACTGAAGAAGAAGAGTGATAGTATGCTAATCTAAGGGCGTTTTCACATGATTGATTTGCGCCGTGCCCAGAAACAATTGCTCCCCTCTCCACTGGCCAGCATTCACATTAATTTTGCTTTCTACTCTCGGGTACACTTGCGTATTTACACTTTCCAGTATAGCGGGTGGCAGTACGCACCTACTTAGTTTGTGAGTCGCCATTAAAACACAAGAGATGAGAACAAGGAACATTATTAACATTTTAGAAAAATATGTCAAGAGGAACGTTCTTGTGCGCCTTCTTACTTTAACAGCTATGGCTGTGTAGGTGAGAGGATAAGATTGCCATCTGTCTTCTCCAAAATCTCTGTGCGCATTGCACGTGCCAGAGATGACGTTATGTCTAAACAGCAGTCTACTTTCATGCTCAGGTACGATTGACTTTGATATCAGATTCAATCCGTGCATGAGTACACTGTACTGAGCCTGAGACCACCTCTTCACGTGGACTTGGACATGATTCCTGAGTCTGGTACGATTTCAAAGAGAGTCAGACTTTAGGATCAAGCGTTCTCGCAAACGATCCCGCGTCCGTAATGTGAAAACGTACTAAAGCACAGCAAATGTGCTCCCCGAATCCAATACTGGCATTGCCAAACAATAAAATAAATAAATATAAATATTTTTTTTATTATTGTTATATATATATATATATATATAAATTAAAACAAAATGTTGTAGCAGTTAGACCTCTAGAGTATTAGAAACATGACTAGAATACACACAGAGGCAGAAAAGCACTCAGACGCAATGAAACCGTGTACTTATTTAATTAGATATTGAACAACTCTCCTATTCTCTTGTCTAAAAAAAAATAACCAGTGTTTGAACAAGCAGCAATATTTGATGGTGTGCGAGTGTGTGAGAAAGAGAGAGAGCAAGAGAGAGCGAGAGATGGGGTAATTTATCTTTTCTGGGGAGACGAGCACTCCCAGCCAGGCGAGCGCTGAAGTGCACACACAGCACAAGCGCTGCACTGCTGATAGATTGATAAAGTACTACAGAGCCAGCCTACTCGTCTGTAAGTCTCAGCACACACACACACACACACACACACACACACACACACACACACACACACACACACACACACACACGTGTGCCACTCCCACAAAAGCATTATTAGTTAATGTTCATAGAAGTTGGTAACAGTTTAAAAGATTCCAGCATGGAAGCGAGAGAAAGAAGCGGTTTTGCATGTAACCTGTGTGAACGGGACGTTCCAGTGTACAGTTTAAGGAACTAAAACGACAGGCCTTTTCATTCCGTTGTATGTAAATGACCCACGCACCTCTTTGACTGTGGCATCATCAAAGAAGAACCATTTGGAGGATTTGGTGTGGAAAGCGAAGGCACAGTAGTGTCTGCTTGTGTAGCAGATCATCCCAACCAGCTGCAGGTCACTCTTTTTGGCTTGTTCATCCGTGACATGGTAAAAAAGCTGGCGAGAGAGAAAAACATAGAGGAAACAGGAGGAAATTAAGAAATTACTATGACTTCTTTATAGCTCGAACAGCTCATCTTTAAAAGCTGATCATGA
The DNA here is from genome assembly GCA_030522415.1 of Channallabes apus. Classification (NCBI taxonomy): domain Eukaryota; kingdom Metazoa; phylum Chordata; class Actinopteri; order Siluriformes; family Clariidae; genus Channallabes; species Channallabes apus. The sequence continues at coordinate 24,990,013 of CM060108.1, read as the reverse complement.
AAATTCTGTGCATTCTTATAGCACTTGTACTGTGGCTACCGATTCTTATTCAAACATGAATGAAGCATGATTTTTAAGTTTCTAAACACTACTTTTTGATATACATCAACTTTTATTTATAAATGATGGGTTGTCTGTATTTTTAATTACCAATTTAATGACGCGTTTGTTCTGTAATTGGCAAAATCCACAGCGAAACAGATTAATCATTAGTGCGTTATAGAGCATCCAAGAGTGCATTATGTAGTCCATAAATTGAAAGGGAATCATCGATGGCAGCACATGGTTAAATAAGTAGTTGGGGGAAACATTGTTCTAATGCTGATTGCAACAACTGCTTGTGGAAAGACACCTTGATGTTTGTAATGCATTTCTGTCAAGCTTAGAAACAGACGGAATACACAGCTCTGCCTCATTCGGTCCATCCATACCTTTAGTCATTACATAAAGTAAGTGAGAATGGAATTTTCAATACATAATAATAATAAACATTTGTTTTGGTTACTATTCATGAGTGTTTAGGATTTCTGATACAGGTTATCATTTCAACTCAATAAGTTGATCATTCTTGTTAAAAATAAATAAATCTATAGCCCCTGGTCAATGTAAATAAGTATAAATGATGCTCTGTTTTACAGTATGAGATGTGAGTAAGACTCAACTTTTGTGCAAGCCTTAATCATACAAAACATACTCTTTAATAACAATAAGATTAAGGTCCTGCCTCCTTTATGAAACTCCTAAGCCCTGTAATAAGGGCCAGCTTGCACATGACCAGGGTTACTTTTTCCTCCAGTCCAGGTTCCCCTTGTGCTGATTTGTGTTGAATCGTCCTAAACAATGGCTTATAGCTCAGGAGGGGAACAATTTTCCTGCATAACTGTCAGAGTCACATGAACAGCGGGAGTACGAACTGCGGTCTTTGTAGTCACCCATGAGCTTCCTGAAAGACTACCGCTGCGTGTTCAGATTCAGAGGGCGTTGGGAAGAATGTGTGCTTCCTTGCCCCTCTTGATAGGGGAACTCTTGCCTTGAAAGGCAGAAAATTTAAGAACATAGGGCTGTGTAAAGCATTATAAGGAGCCTAGCCTTATAGCATTGTGCTACAATGAGCTAAAGAGCTGTGGCCTAATAGAGGAAAGGAGACACATAGCAGATGACACCCACACACCAGATGACACAAACACACACCAGATGACCCTCCATCACAGAGGGCTGGTCATCAGTGTGGGCCAACTCCACCTACGAAGCTGTCGGACAACTTCAGTCTTATAAAGGGGAGAAAGACAGAGTTTCTCACATATGCCTGGCAGCACTGAAATAAACACTCAAACCAGTCAGGCCTTTTTCTGAAACTCTGTGATCGACCAAATCCCTTTACAGCTATCTAATCAACACTCTCCTGACTGTACAGAGGCAGTGCTACAGAGACATATACATTATAAAGAAAACAGACTTTTACATTCACAGACATACTTTTTATATTGTATGCTCAGTGGCAGACGGCCATGTCTTTTTGTTCAAGTATAATCAGGCTGGACTAATCTGCTGGCACAGCCAGGCACTGTGCAGAGTAAACATGAACTTTAGATTGCCTTCAAAAGCTCCTTTATTTGATCCCTAGATCAAACCAAAAGTAGTTTTTCTGAATCGGAGTGCGTTATTTCAGTATTACCCCTGAGAGGCTAAGGTGCGGCCTGAGAGATCTGATAACGTCCTCAGTCAGGTCCGACTGCTCCGAGTCCCACACGAAACCAATCGTGACGATTTCCGGGGAGTTCATCAACACCCGCCGGATCTTGATCACCTGACCGCACTTACTCTGGTGAAGGACACACATTTAATGAGACAAAATATACAGCTTAGCATTAAACCATTCATTATTCTCTCTAGGCATATATACAGTTTAAAAGTTTCGTTATACACCCCGTACAGCTAACACAGGACAAGAGAAATGAAAAGGAACGATAATGCATGATTGAGTATTTTATCAGGTGATGAATTTCATTTCCTAATACTATTTCTATCATGTATGACAGTTCTGTGTGTGAAGTAACCATCAAGCTTGGCCTAATGTCTATTTTAAAAATGCAGTGTATTTGAATATTTTATAAACGTCGTGTCATGTGTCAAGTCGCCTTTCTCAGCCGTGTTTTAAGTTGGAGGGCTTTAAGGCTTCGATAAATGCTGCACAGGTTCAATGCCTTCCTACGATTATTGATAACGGCAAATGAACGACTTACTCAGAGAAATTATTAACAAAACCGTCCCTCATTTATTCACTTAGCCGGCATGCCTGCCAAAAGATTTACATTAACCAAATTTTCAGCTTTGTTTGTTTGGAAGCTGTTGATTAACTTGCTTACAGCACAGATCTAATGATGTTACCGACCGCAATTTAAAAGAAGGTTAATATAGAGTTTCAAAGGACATAATCTCAGCCTAATAATGAGCAAGTCTTAAAATAAAATAAAAACAGAAATATGTATACAATAGTTGATATGGTTTGACAAACATCCTCTTAAATTTTTACTGTAACATTTATGAAACTAGTATTAGGGGTGAGCGTGCGATTGCAGTAAGGAAGCTTTCTGCTATTTTCAGAGGCTGAATGTGGTTAGCATGACGAGATGCTTTATTTTGAACAATGAGGTAAAAAGGCAAGAAATAGTAAGGGTATATAAGTAAAGCAAGTAAATAGTAAGGCCTTCTGTATAGCAGAGATTATGTAAGTGGTAACAGAAACTAAATGCCTCATGAATATTCCACAACATAATGCTTTATAATGCGTCATTCATTTATTTGTGTGTGTTTATATATACAGAGCATTCGTAAAAAATTTTTGTTCATGTAAAGCACACTCCACACAAGAGGACACCTACTGGACAGTCGCGAAGGTCTCCGATGGTGCTGGCTGCCTGGAGCAATTCACCAAACGTGTCAGATCGTGGCTTTTCTTCTCTCCTCTCAAGGAACTGTTGGCTAAGTAGTAAGAGTAAGGGGGGGGGGGGGGGGGAGGGAGAGACACAGAGACATGACTAAATGGTTCTTGCAACGAACATAACACCGCATGAAAGAACTGCATTTTTTCCTTATACATTTCCTGTACCAAATTTATATATTTAGTATTTTACTACACAATTCTATCCTTATTAAAATTTCTGTACATTATACTTCTATTGTTAGATTTTCCTGTTTTAATTTTACATGTAAATTTTTCTTTAATGTAAACTTTACTGTAGTTTTATTTTAGTCTGGATTTATTTTCAATGCAGTAGTGAAAAAGTATCTCACTGCATGCCATACAGTGTATGTGTGTTTTGTGTGTGTGTGAGGAATAAAAGAATGAAATTCAAAAATAGCTTTAACAAATAATAGGTGAATATCAATCATTATGACGGTCACCTTTATGTTACGTCAGATGCGAACATTTAAAGGCTGTTTTATTGTGTTTGACGCTTTTAAAAAAAAAAAAAAAAGAAAAAAAAAAGAAGAGTACAAAGTACAAATGCTGGATTCCATGATTCCAGAAGAGAATTTCAGCTTACCAAAGAGCTGTAGTTGAAACATAGTTCACTAACTGAGTGAAGGGCAGAGGATCAGACGAGGCTCCGCAGCTTTTGCATACAGCCTGCCAAACACACACGAACACACACACTTAGCTAAGTTGCCACCTGGCAACTGCTAAATACTAATTACTTCTGCAGCCATGTCATTATACTGTAGGAGGGGACTTAGTTGTTTGGGTGAGATTAAATTGTGTTTATAGTGTAGAAAGTGCTTGGCGAAGAACCCAAACACTGCATATTGGAAAAAGCATGAATATCAGCTTTTGCACATCACAAATATATTAGAAAATACAAATCTACAGTAAGACCATCAACAACAAAATAAATAAATAAAGCTAGAAGGAAATAAACCGTAAGCTTCTTTAAGGAATACCTGCTCGTATAGAGTCATGGCAAACTTCTGGTGTGTGATGCAGTGTTTGGATGTACAGGCATCTACATCAGCATCAGGAGCAATATGGAGGTGGATCCTCTCTAGAATGTTCTCCTTTAGACACAGTAAAAAAATAAAATAAAAACACCTCAGAAATGCAACGTAATACAATACAGCTAAATAACAAGAAAAAAAAAGTCAACTGTTATTTTAAGACATGAAGGTCGGCTGTTCTTGCAAGAACAGTATTGTCAAGTGTAGAGTAGAAAACTTATCAACCTTAGAAAGAAATAAAAATCAGGAAAGACCATGAAATACGAAGGTGTGTATTGTATGGTATATGCATATAGACAGGGGAAAAAAGAAAACAATTTAAAAAAAAAACAATAAGGAAAAAAAATTAAGTATTGTCCACAGTTTCTATTAATTATTTGAAACCATTTATGGCAAGATGAGAAAATCCATTGATTGTTGCTGTGGCAGAATTCTGGGAATCTGACAAGAATAATAAGTGGTGTTTTGGCAAAAACAGTTTTTCCTAAAACATAGGACGACAACTTAAATTAAGAAAGGACTTCAAGGATTGGATCTAAAAGGCTACATTTACTTGTTCATTTAACCTTAAAGAAGTCCTACTGGGTGAGGAGGCAGTGTAACACACATGGTGGTGAAACAGTTTCAGTTGAAAAATGTCCAACAGTATGAAAAATTAACTGTGTAAGAAATTCACACTTTACAAGCAAAGTTTTAAACAGCTACACATTAACAAAATGTTACTAAAGACTGAATTTGACTTGTAATTGAAATACATGCAAAAATAAACACGGTGAACATTGGTTCACACATTACAGAGAAATGTGTCATTTTCAGAACTATGAAGGGCGTTCAAGTCAAACCAGGACTTGTGATAAAATTTATCAGCCACTGACATTAACAGAAGATTTCAAGCGCGGTACAGAGATGAGACTCAGCTGCAGTAAAACATTTAAATGTTGTGAAGAATATGCCGTATGTCCGTGAATGATGATCACGACTGAGGCGTCTCGGAGCCCACTGCAGTCGTTCCCGTGAACAATCATGAGTAGAATGCCTGATCCATAAAAATCAACGGATAACTTTTTACCAACTTGTAGATGAAACACATCTGTCTATGGGAACCTACACGCAACCAGTCACAAACACCAATTGCACGTTACAGGAACTCAGCTGGGCATTATTGCCACATCCTGATCTCAGTACAGTCCTGATCTCACTCAAAGTCATTTTCAGATGTTTGTGCCGTTAAAGAAGTTTTTGGTGAGCCACAGTTTCAGACGTGAAACAGGCAGTCTGATCATCTGGTATACTGACAAAATGTTCTACCTCGGTGGTATTCAAGCACTACTGAAACATTGGAATAAGTGTATTAGTGAAGCAGGAGATTATATAGAGAAATAAAGATAGTTTTACTCTCATGACTGTGTTCTGTTAATCTGCACAATTAAAAGTGCCGGTCTGACATCCTGCATATAATATCTGTAAAAAATAGGAAGACATACTAAAAGGGCAAAATTTTATCAGGTGATGAGCCAGGGAAAAAGAACTAACAAAAATCATGATTAAACATTTCACCCAATGAAATAAGATCCGAAACTTTGTTAATGATTGAAGGAGTTGAACTAGTTTTACTAGAACATAGAAACACACAAAACCCCTGAGACTATGTAAACCGTGCATTTTTGTTGCCTGTGATTACCTACAGTAAGTCCACAGTAAACAAAAGCTTGTCCAAGTGTATTATTATCTACCCTTACACCCTCACTCTTTCAGGAAACACAGCCATGCCCTTTATAATGCTGGTGTTTGGAGTATGGACGTTTATGCATAAACAGAAATTTACATTTACACTAGACAACAAAGAAGCTATTCCTAACAGTGGCTAAAATACCAACGTTGTCAGAATCGGCTGACGTGGATACTGGTTAGTTTGCATCCAACCGAAGCCCTGATAGAAAGACTCTATTGAGTTCCTTCTTGTATGGCAGTCCTGGAAATGGGTGAGTACAAGGCTAATGACCTACTCCGTACAGCCCTGTTAAAGAAATGATTACAGGTCCCTTTGCTAAGCAGGTTTACTGTAATTATGCTGTTTGAGAAAAATCCTATACAGGTTTATGAAGGGACAATACGCACTTCAATCCCTTGGGTATGGAGACTGAATCTGAAAGCCTGTAGAGCCGGGAACAATTATGTAATACAGTGTACAGAGACTACTCTCTAATACCTTAACACATTAATTTGTAAAAATAAATAAATAAAATCACATCTTCTGTCCTTAGCCTTTCTAAAATACACAAAGATCTACCAAAAATATGGTCTACATATGGAAACCGATACAGGGTTAAGTCAAAAAATATCTGGTTATTAAAACTTCTGTTGGATCAGTGCTTTCTGTTCAAGGCTACGGTCTCCCCAGTCCGTAGTGTGCAGGTGTTAATGTGTTACATCAGTTCATTTGTAACTGTGCTGCAAGCGAAAATTGATGCCCCACTTGTGATTTGCACAGGAGAAAAGCAGCGTGCAGTGTTTTGTTTCAGCATACCCTCAGACAACAAAAACAACTCACAAAAAGAGCATAAACAGAATCATTTGGATATCTGCAGACCAAATTTGGACAGGTCAAAGTTTCTTAAAGAGCAACATTACTGGTGATGAGAGACATGGATTTATAACAACTATGAGCCTGGAACGGGAACCTTCTCAATCGCTGACCAAGAAAGAGTTCAAAGTCAACCATCAGCTTGAAAAGTGATGTTTACAGTCTTCTGGGATTCACAAGAACCAGTTTTGAAACGTTATCATGGAAAAGGTTTAACAATCGAAAGTTTTCGTTACAGTGAGACGCTTATTGAAGAGCTAATGCCTAAACTAGTCCTGATCTTACTCCATCAAACCTTCGCCTGTTTAGTCCTGAAAGCAGCCCTACGAGGACGAAGATTCACTTCTGATGAAGTGAGAAGACAGCAGTGCATTTAGGCCACGCTGCTCAACCCAAATCATTTTTAATGAGGAAATACAGAAGCGTATTGACAGATGGGCAAAGTGTATTGAAAGGCTACAGTAGGATATTACTGTATGTTTTGGTCTTGATTAATATAAATTCTACAGCAAGATTGTAGATCATTTTTGACTCAGCATCTCAAAAGATTGTTGCATAGCTCTGTATGCATGGGTGTGTGCATTATACGGTAGAGGTTTATCAAAACGTGTGTCTCTCGCTCTTTCACAAACTTACAAAGCATTCTGCAGCATCGTCCATAAAGCCTAACTGGAAACGTTGCTCGTCCTTAAAAGTCTCTGCCAGGGCGACTCGCAGGTTGTCTGAAGGTAGCGCTCGCTCTCTGCTGTCCTGAAACTGTGAGAATATCCCCTATAAAAATAAATAAATAAAACAGTTTAGTACAAGTGCCATCTAACGCTACAATCATTTACACCAAGAGGCTGTTGTGCTTTAAAGAAAGTACCTTCAATGCACAGAAGATGCAGGCTTCCCCTAAGCAGTAATGGTTGGGAAGTTGCCGTAGACTCCGCCTAAATATGTCGAGCTGCCACAGCACCTATGCGAAATGTTTATGTGAGTTGTTGTGAGTACTAGGAGTTAAGCCCACACAATGCTACAGTATTCAAGTAAAGTTTTTATATAGCTGGTGTGACCCTGCACAACACCTGGACATCTAATAATGTTACAAAGAGAGACACTAAAACCATAAAACATTATCTAAATCAATGTATACACAATATTCACACAATACACACGGGCACTCTTCGAGTTGGCCCACCCTTGAGTCACCTCCATCAACTAAAATGATATTTAAATATTCAAATTTATTAAAAACAAATACATGGTGACATTTTTCTTTGGTTCGCTGTCAGTCTGCTCAAAACATTCCTACAAAATATCCTATATTTATCTTAAAAGCACCAAAAAGATTAGTTTCCCCTTTCAGTTCACTCCTACTTGCATGTCTCATTCTGAAAGGAATGAATCATACCCCGAGTAAACGCAAATGACAATACGATGAATGAGCAAGTGGGGGTGGGGGGGGGGGTGGAAAGGAAGTGATGCGAGAGACGGTCAGTCACAGCATTGCCCATACACCCACACCTCGCCCTCTAGTAGACAGATTGGGAGCATGACTAAGGGAGCATGACTTTGGGGGATTTAGGGTGGGAGTCAACAAGGAGTAAATATTTTTGTCTGTCGAACCCAAGATGTACATTCCCGATTGAGATGTCGCAATGAAACAACAAACCGGAGGTCTGAGATGAAAACATGCCACATACCTGCACCGCGCTGTTCAGGAAGCAGCTGTTCTGTCCCGGTTCGTTGAGAAGTCCTTTGGTAGGAGCCAGGGACAGCATAGACCCTGGCTGGTAGCCCCTGCCGAGATTGCCCCCTGGTTTCCTGAAGAACTTTACCCATGCCATTTGAGTGCAGGAGGGAAATGTGCTTTCCAGCCAAGAGGGATTCTTATTGATGAAGGTCTGGTGTTACGTCCTTGAACTGGATGAGCCTCTTTAGTATGAGGCTATGTAATTCCACAAGCAGAAGTGCTGTCGAACATCAGAGTAGAGTATTTTGCAACTGCAAAGTTGCTGCGAGGTTAATGTCCGCTGAGAGTCTTTAAAGGTTGATCTCCGAGGTTACACCAATCAGTCGAATGACCGGTGGCCTTACCAGAAAATGGTAAATATCTGCTCAAGTCTTTTACTGGTTTGTTCATTACTTTTCTGAAGTGGATCCAGACTTCAACACCATTTAGAAGCTTGTACGGAAAGTCATCCATATCCTAGGTGTTGCTCCATGTATACTTTAGTAATGGGTCATCGTAAAAAACGACCTGGGAGAAAGAAAGAGATGCAGCATTTATTTCTGATTACCTAATTACTTCTTACCTTATTACTTTATTTATAAGAGAGTATAATTCACAACTAATGCAACTCCTCTGAAATAACTCCTTAAATATAACTTTTAATTAATTTGTTCATTCATCTCCTACACCGCTTATCCTAAATACAGGTTCGCAGGTTTCATGTGCAAACTCCGACGTCCACACAGACCTGAGGCGAGAATCGAACCCTTGACCCTGGAGGTCTGTGGCCACAGTGCTAACCTCTAAGCCACCTTTAACATTACTCTGAAAAGTTCTGACTTGCCTTTGATTAAATCATTTTAAACCCATTCTTTATTTATTGTCTTGTACTTTACTCTGCAGTTAGCCAGGTCTGTGTTTTCCCCATGGGTGGATTTCCTTCTGCTTTCTCCAATTCCCTCCCAGGAGGTGGATCACCCCTAAGGGTGAGTGAGGGTGTGAATGTATGTATACTGTCATGTGATGAACTGAACATTTCAAATTCATACAAAATGTTCAGTTTTATGAAGTGATGCGGCAGACGTGTGTAACAAGTGTTTCTCTTAAAACAGCTTCATCATTTCTTTCTCTTATATCATCATCATCATCATCGTTGTAGGATCTCTTGCATTCCAGTTAGACCTCCTGTTAACACAGTCAGGCGCCAGGCACTCTCATTGACTACTGTATTTAATTATCATCATTTTTAAAAAGCCTGTTACAATTTTTCAATCTACTCCAAGTAAACAGATGCTTCTCCATTATGCTTTCTAGAAAGATCCTCAGACTGATAGGAAAATATTTTAGTTTGGTTTTCCGTCTATGTGAAGAACTGATGTCTGGTAGTTTACATGAACTTGCCAAACCATTTGCCTCGCAGCACATTTTGGTAAGACATGTGTACCCTTATAAGCGATCCTTTAAACTATGAAGGATAAACAGTCCTCTGTAGCATAGCAGCACTTCTCTTTTTATCCACACAAACCATCTGCACTTCCTGGTTTGTGGTTATAAGCCTTGGTTAATACTGTGGAATGAATGTCTGCTCAGTTTCAATGTTGGAGCAGTTTTTTATTTGGTGTAAAACTTGCCAAAAATGAAAAACAATTTATAACTCTCTTTTTTTTTTCTTCCTTCAAACAATGGAAAAAGACAATGTGTTCTGGCTTTCACTTTCATCATATGTTAAGGGTCCTTATACTGAATGATAATCAAATTACTATAATGGTTAGGTCTAGTCTCTGTTGAGACTGAGAGTGTGACTGGCATCAGGTAGAGTGGCTCATCAGTTGCACATGCTAAACCGAAAAAGAAATGATGCTAGCATATAATCCCACAATATACTCCATGACATAAGCCTAGCGACACTGTTACACTAACAAGCACATGACAGAAGATGAGCGTAATCTGGATGTATGATGTCATTCAAAGCAAACTGTGCTCTGTAAAAATCTCAAGAGGATCAACAAAAGCAGTAACTTCATAAACCATCCCTAACATAAAACTCATAATGAGTTCACTGGCAGCAGGATGTGACAGCAAGCAACGATGCACAACACTCTAGCTAGGTACAAAAAATAAAAGGCAAAAAAAATCAAGGTGAATTAAATGAACAGAACTTGTCCTGAAAGTTCTTATAGAGCAGCAGGTATTGGTCTGTACAGAAGCATTTTCTGTCTAAATGAATCAAAACCCGCTCCCGCAACCATACTTGATTCATACTTGATTCAAGGTAACTAATGTAGTTGGATAACTCACTACATTTAAGAAACTTGTGCTGAAGTGCCTCAACAGGAGTGTGTGCTTGCAAGCTGAACCAGAAAAAGGTTTTAGGGCATCTTTGTTTTTTTTGTTTTTTAAATACCCAATATTAATAACTTAAATTCTTTTATTAATATAAACTAATAATTTAGTAATTAACACTAATCAGGTAACTCATTTCAGTTTGGATGTTATGGTTAATTAATAAGTGCCAAAGCACCAATCAAAGTTACTGTAGTTTAAAATAGATGCAATTCCATCACACTTCACACAAAACCCCTCATTTACCAACCAGTTCAGCAACATGTTTGTCATTGAATCTTCAAAGGCTTCCCGAAAGGCATGGGCAGTTTCACCAGCCATGTTCTTCACCAGACTGAGTTTCAATGTTCTCAAGTTAACAAACAAAAAGTGATATACATCACCAAAAAAAAGAGAGAAAAAAAACCTAACTATGAAGCTTGGAGGCCCTCTGCAAGTTTGTAAGATGGCCTCTGCCTGCCATAGCAACAGCATTCCAAGATGATCGCTTAAGCCTCGGGGTGCTAAAGCGCTCTTGCTTTTACAGTAAGTTTAAAACCGGTGCATCTCTGCATTGAACAGTAAGATCTTGCAATAAACAGGGGTTTCGTTTAAAACGTTCATGCCAACGATTAAATTCATACAGCTGTTAGGTACAATGCATAATCCTAATGGCCTGAAGAGGTTTCCAAAAGGGGAGGGGAAAACAAAAAAACAACAACAAAAAAAAAAACCCACCAAGGCCACCACTAAAACACATTGACTGTGTCCACATGTTTTCATGGTGAAAGAAAGACCAACCCAACAAATGTCTGATGAGGGTTGGACCAGGCAAGCTCAATGGATATTACTTAACATTTCCAATCTACTCTTTGTATTTTTTTCTTTTAAAATCAGCCATCAGTGGCAGCACAGTCTGCTTTATTTGCATAATTTAGCAGCAATTATGCATAGACTACAGGTAAAGTAAAAGCATTTCTTATTGACAGACATGCATGCTTGCCAAATAGGCTCTGGCTTGTGTAATAACCAGCCACACATTATCCACAAACTATTGTTGACTCTTGCTGTGTTCACAAATTATTCAGGATTTAAAAAAAATAAAAAAATGTTTGTCCTCTTTCCCTGAAACTCAATTGGTAAGTTATCACATTTAATAATTTGGATTATGCCCCTCTTAATCCAATATAAAAAAGTTTTAACAAGTATAATTTGTGAAGGAGCAGGTCAATAAACACTGTACTCAATCATTTCTATGGGAACAAGGCACAAGAGGGAAAATTATTATTATTCAATTATATTAAACACACTGTACTTTCAGCATATCATCATTCTGGGCACTAAAGAAAAATATGAAAGATGATTTTAAAATGATCTCATAAGACAGCTAAAGATTCCATAACATCTGTGGTGTAGGTCTGGTCTAAAGTCAGCGAGGATTCTATATTAGGATTGATGCATCTAGATGCAAGTTTCATCTCTCCTACACACAAGGGTGTGCCTTTTTCTGAGATTCAGTCTAATCGTCCTCCTACACCTTATGCAACATGTGCAATACTTTTAAATGAGACACAGTCGATGTGAGTATTACCTCATTTTATTCCAAGCTGCCCAGGTTTGTCCCACTAGATGGGTTGAGGTCACCGTATCAGGCCTGGTTTAAACCAAACAACTCTGCCCTCGCCCTTCCTAAATCTACAGAGGGCAAGTCTGCATGCGAGATGACTTCCTGAAGTTTACTAATTAAGCCTTTTGATCATTTAACGGAGGTCTTCCACTGCTAAGGAAAAGCATGCCAGTAAATTACAAATAAAACATTCTATGTGAAATGTTCTTTTTTTTGGTCTTTGAGAAAATTTATTCGCTACTGTGTTGAAATCTGTACGTCACATAAGATTAGACTTACCCTAGATGGCACAGCTGTATAACATACACAGATCAGCCACAATGTTTACATAACATTAACCAATTAACATCGATTATCAAATATATACATCGTGGTGAAAAGATCATCTGAATCCAAGGCTCATGTATGCCTCTGGGGATCAAAAGCCAGCTTGTCTGGCAACATGGAAAAGCCAATGCGTCATATCTCACCACACTACAGAGGCCCCAGAAAACCCTGTGCACCATACCCTGCCATACACGGGGCCAAGCAGACAAAGAACACAAAGCCACTGTCCTGGACTCCAAACTCTCCAGATCCCAATCTGATCGGACACCTATGGAATGTAGCGGACAAACAAGTCTGATCCATGGAGATGCCACCCCTGAACCAACAAGACCAAAAGAAACCGCTGCCAACATCCTAGTGCCAGACACAACAGCACATCCCCAGAGGTACTGTGGAGTCATGCCCTGAGGGGAGAACTTACACAAAATTGGGCTTAATGTTTCACAATGTAATGTTATGGATGATCTGTGTATAGTTTCTGGAAGGCAGAATAAGTTAGGTAGGAATTTTTCTACCTTAGCGGATGTTAAAAAAAAAAAAAAAAAGTCCAAGTCATAAACAGTGTTGGGGGATGTTACATTTTAAAGTAACTAATTACATTACAAAATTACTGTCTTTAAAAAGTAATCAGTTACATTACAGCTAGGGCTGCAACAACTAATCGATAAAATCGATAATTATCGATAATGAAATTAGTTATCAATGAATGTCGTTATCGATTAGTTTGGCTGCTCACGTTATTGAGGAGCGCGACCACAAGATGCACAAATACACAGCCGCCCACGCAATGGCGGTTACAGAAGCGTTTGCAGGAAAAAGCGCGCGCCCCAAGTCCTCCAAGGTATGGGATTTTAATTTACATTAAACACCTCTTATCGGGCGTTAAAATCGAGCGTTTTCTGCCGTTCGTAGTGTCCGGTGAGCGCGGATGAAGTGCTGAGGGTTTTCTACACATAGTCAGTGAGAGTGTTCACACGGGCTTTGGTGATGTGCGTTTATACCGGCTGCGCGGTTATACGGTGTAAAAAAAAAAAATAATAAAATAAATAAATAAAAAACACGTTGCATGCAGCTTTTTCTTGGTGTTCAAACCCCAACGAACGCAAGGAAAACACTTCTAGTTCGTTTTCTTCACGTTCATTTTACACTTCGGAGGACCGGATATATCCCATGATCCTACATGCTGTACAGAGGGAAATGCGGGAAAAGGGCAAAATAAACAGAGTGAGCCCAGTAGCAGTAGTAGTTTCTCTCCCCACGTCGCCGTATTACGAGCGATTACATTCTTAATAGCTGAATGTCAGTGTATTTTTTTAAAGTAATATATATATAAAAAATTATAAGCAAAACATCAAATTAAAGAAGCGTTTAGTTTTTATCAGATTAATCGAAACAATCGGCCAACTAATCGATTATCAAAATAATCGTTAGTTGCAGCCCTAATTACAGCGTTACTTTCTGGTAAAATAACCGGAGTACTTTTCCATTGCAGAAAATGAAAACTCATTTGTGATTCCTCATGGATGTTGTTTTAGTCAAGACCTTTATAATCATTTTACCATTATCGCGAAGTTTGGCCCATAATCTCTTAACTACTAATACCCCTATCTCACCTACACGGTTTCTCGCGGTGGCTGTAAGTACGGTTCACCATGATTCACTGCAAGTTTTGGCACTGTGATTAGGTTTACATCTTTCTGTGCGTCGGTCCGCACAGTCAAACCGCATAGGTGAGATAGTGGTATAACAGATGGAATAACCGAGGGGGTGTGTTATCGGGGGCGAGGCTTTTAGGACGACTTAGAAACACGCACACAATATAACGAATTGGAAATGACTGCTGTCTGGCTGCACTGATTGCATAAATTGTCTGAATTACGGAGTATATTTTTGAAAAAGTAACCAAATAACCGAGCCCTTAAATGACAGACCGAACATGTTAGATTACTCGTTACATCAAAAAAGTAATCCAAAATGTATTTGTTTTTTTTACATGCAAAGTGTACACACACACACACACTTCTGTATCTCTGCCAGTCACCTTTTCTGGCCTGGATCACACGTAAAACCAGAGTATATCCAGAGAACAATGAGTGTGAGGCAGGAGTATACTCTGCAAGAGATGCGAGTCCATCACAGGGCTCCATGCTCCATACAGTCATTCCTAGAGGCAATGTAGGAAAATAATCCATCTAGTGGTACAGTATACCAGGAGAACATGGAGGAAACTCACATAGTACATACAAAGAAATATCATACAGACAGTTAAGTTTTGTAATGAGAACGTGACCGGACTAACTGGTGCATGTAAATCAATTTACAGTCACACAAGGCCATTTCAGCAATACACCAACATGAGCCTCATTTATTAACATGATGATGAAAGTGAAATAAAAAATAAAGAAAAAGGCAAATGAATGTGCAAGTAAAAACAATTAACCAATAACTTAGATAATGTAAGAAATGTAAATAAATACCAATATGTACACAAGTTCTGCAAAGGCCAAACTTTTGCATCTATTCTAAAAAAACTGAACAGCATCACAAAAATAGTACGTCAGTCTCAATGTTTTGTTCTGTCAAGCAAGTGGTGAGCAAACCTGAGACAGGAATTTGAGTCGGACTGTACTTGTCAGAATGGCAGCAGTCTTACGGAATTCCTACAGATCATAAATAACACACATCTAAATCATGAAAGTAAAAAAGTCTAAGACAATAGATGGACTAAATTAGTTAAATAAAATAAACAAATAACAATGAAAACACAATGCACAATGGCAGCTTTCACATTTAAAAGACCAATAAAACAGGAATGTAAAAACTGTAGGAAGCAGTGTGCTACTGTGGAACGAGCCAAGACACATACTGCTGATCTCTGAAAAAATATCCCCTTCCTATTCACAAACACCAATTCCTGATGCAGTCTAGCAAAAAGAGATATCTAGCCTTTGTACGTGTGTGTAGGGGCGAAATGTGACACGCTCCTGAAACAACACTGAAGGAGCGGCTGGACTCCCTACGGACAAGAGCGGGACGTATTGGTTTCCAGCAACAATGCAGTGGCCGTTTCCTGTGTGGGCTTCCTGTAGGCTGTGTGCCGTGTTCCAGCATGCGGTAAGCACTTTGAGTCCTGAGAGATTGCACAGGTAGTGCCTTCATGTGTGCGCACACATACACACACACCACCAAGACCAACATTCTGGTCACACCAGTCTTGGGAACAGCACATGGAACAACAACCCAGAGGCTTTTTCCTAAAGCACTTCCGAGAGGTAGAATATTGTCCCCTAAACGTGGCAAGCCACTTCCGAAACACGCTCTCACTTCCATGTGGCTGGATAATAAACGTCAATGCCACAATGGCAGAATGCCGATCGCTTTCCTTTTCATTTATTTTCTATGTGATTAATAGGATTTCTTGAACAGAGACTAAACATTTATTCAGCTTAGCTTTTATGACTTCCCACACAAGAATTCAAAATTATTTTACAGGAAACTATTATGCATTGTTTATTCTTTTCTTAATTTCAGTTTAAAAACTGCCTTAATCGTCATAATCAAACACACTGTCTTTCGGCCCTTGTTTCTCAACGTCACTAGACCTTTAATCTTTCAGTGCAATGACTTCGATACCCAGCCTTCCTAGACTGCTTTGTGTAAACTGACTAGAAATTCCCTATTCCAAGGAGAAAAGTGAGTGCGGAGGTACTGCTTGATATGTCGTGTGTAATGAGGCAACAACAGGAAAACCATTGCTAATCTTAAGGCAGATCTCAGCGGCAGGGCAAACAGCCGGTTTTTCAGCATGCTTGTGTTCTTCTTCACTGTGGACAGGTAAACATGCTGAAGAGATGGCTGTGTGACTGGGTAACATGCTGTACAATAAACCTATACCTTCCATAACTCGAACTGAGTCATGATTAGTGCATTTAAACTTATTTTTAAATGATCTATCTTGTTTGTGACAAAGGTAATTTAAGCCCAAGATGTTATTATGCTTAATAGTTTGATCTAAATAACTAAAAATCTCCAAAAACCATAGGAAGAAAAGACAATTTGTGGAAACAACTCATTTGCAGTGTTTACAGCGTGCATGAAACATTATGTATGACACCATTATTTAGACACAAAATATAAATGAATGTTTCTTATATTTTGGCTGTGCATAATGAGTTAAATATGTGACTTGATTAAAACACAGCTGCGTCCTCAGAAAAGCCTCTTTCCTACAGTATTTTTAAGCTCTGCATAGTTTAATGCAGGATTCATTTTCTTATTGTTTTGCTGATTTTCTCAGGATTTAAGTAGTAATGTTTGTACTTTTATGGTACTTTGGAGTCGGTTAAGCCCAAACCTGACATAATCCTCTCACACCATCTCAGTACTGATTTTATAAATTGCATATATTCTAGACAAAATTTAAAAACTATAAAGAGACCAGGTCACTACTCAGGGCTAAAATAAAACCACAGAAGTAAACAAAAGCAGGTCGTTTCGAAACAACTCGAGCGCTGTAGTACAGCAGACGATGGTATCGATGGGAGTTTCACTGAATTAATATGCAAAAAGAACACCTTGTTCCCAAAATGACGTCCAGCTCTTACACCACGGAGAGAACACATGTTTGACAAAAGATTAAAAGTGCAATACTGTATTCGAATATGTAAAATTTTTTTGTCAGGGTTCAATTCGTTTGTTTGTTTTCTGTTTTTTTTTTACACGTTTGTTGACAGGAAGCTATAAAGCTGTAAAGCCTTCTCACTGACGGTGAATTTAACTTTCGTATAATACTAATAAATTATCATTTTAGTTATTAACAATAATGATACTGAACCAAAATTATGACTTAAAAAAATACACTCTGTAGAGTTTTACGCCAAATTGAGAACGAATTCGACAAAAGTACAAGCAACGAAACCTGCTCACCTGAATCAGGTAAGCACTTCCGGCTACGTCACTGGCGCAGCGAGAGACATGAAAATGGCGAGGAAGGAAAGTTTGTTCAAAAGACAAGCGAATCTAAATGACAGCGTATATTACTCACCATAAGGACGACTTTCCGGGATATTTTCGGTTCTCCTAGATAGACTTCAATTCAAGCGAATATTCCCAAATATCAACACTGTTTTCTCGGCGTCAGCAGGCGAAGTGTGAAAGCCGGAAGAGAGGAGAACTTAAAGAAGTTGTCACTTGAAGTAAAGTAACAGGATCACTGACAAGCAGAACAATCGCTTTTTGTTTTAAAGTAATGTCGTCTCAACCCTATCGCCTTATAACTCTGCATTTCAATGGCATAGCGCGTCCCGACAGGAGTGCAGCTCCCTCTGTGGTGAGTGTCTGTGTGCAGCGGTAGTGAGCGGAGTCGACTCTCTGCACAGCCACCTGAAATTCAGGAATAGTGATGTTTCCCCACCCCTTTCTGTATACAGCGGTGCCGCAAAGCCCCGCCCCTTTATAAAAACCCGCACGTAATCCCCGCCCTCAATATGTAGTTTTGTACTGAAGCCCCGCCCTGTCTACAGCCCTGTGCGGAAACCCCGCCCCCTGTATCCACAGCGCCCGGGCTGAAGTTTCGACACTCGCACAGCGCCGTGATCTCCGCAGTCTCGCAGGAAGCCGCTGCTGTACTACGGCACAAGGGAGAACTTGTGTCTTTATGCACATATTTATTTACATTCTAACTAAGGTGTACACATTTCTAGCGTCAGTGTCTTCTCTCAACTATCTATGGACGAGAAAGATATAAAGATTTAAGATGTAAAAATAAGAAATGTTGCCATGGGACAACACACTTGTATGTCTTTAAGTATGAGTATGTATATGATAAGAATGATTACTATAAAATATTTAGTATTTTTAGTGGATGCAGGAATGATTACTATAATATACGCAAAGCTTATGGTTTGTTAAAATAATAACTAGAACTAAACCACTGATTTTGGGGGGTCGTCCCAATCCTAGGAGACTTAGGGCACAGGGCATGGTAAACCCTGGACGGGGTGCCAACCTCTAAGCCACTGTGCCACCAGAGCTAATCCACAATAGGACACAAATAATTGCAGCCAGTGCATAGTGCAATAGATTTACACCAATCAGTCCTAACAATAAATCTGTTTTCCTCAGGTAAGCGGTGCACATGCACCCGGCTGTCCACATGATGAAGTCCACATAAAAGATAGCATGACACCAGGTCCAGGTGTGATGTTCACATGCCAAGTGAAGATGCATTCAGTGGTGGAATAATCAATCTGACTGCTCTGCAGCAAGGTAGCAAGCTGAGATATGTACACATGTGATATGTACTATATGCAGTACATAGAAAGCGATATAAAGTAATGTAAATTATATATATATATATATTTATAAATAAAATTTCTAAACTTTTTTTTTATATATAAAAAGCAATTTCGCTCTGGGATTCATAAAGTTCTTTAAATCTTGAATCATTAAAATTTGCTGAACAAAATCTCATTAAACCTGATCTAATATATGGGGGTTCTGCTCAGTCATTTATTTGTGTCCCTGCTGAGCACAAGCTGTATAATTGTTAAAAGCAGTGACAGCAAGTAATAAAAAGTGGTTAGTGAGAGGTCATGGTGGTTCTGAATGGAACAGGTTTTTCCTCAGGAAGCACTTGAGAAGCCTATTGAATAGGCATGCATTTCCCATCTGCAGACTTCCAACAAGATAACATAACCATTTACAGTATTGCTAATAATGGGCAATACTGACATGTCATTCACATTAAGGAATTAAAATGAGTATAATGTTTGTATTGTAATTGTTGAGTCTTTGTTATGTCAGCTGTCAAGATTTGATTTGAGGTATGAATATCTTTTATAATTGGTTTTAAAACTGTGAATAAATGTACAGTATATATTGTACCTGGAGTAATATAGGCCATTAGGCATTTAAAACCCAATGAATATTAATGAGTATTTACTTCTCTCCTTGATATTTCTAACCATACTGAGGAATGTACCTAAATGTTAACAATGTGGCTGGTGGGCTTATTTTTTTTTTTCTGGAACTGTGATAAAATATCAAACACTTGTTCACAAATGTTATTCATATATAGGAACTGGTGTAAATATGTAGAGTAGAGTAGGCACAAGCTGATGTTTACTGGTATTTATTCCAACAATAGGAAAAATAGGTCTACCACTTTGATTGCTTGCTTATAAATGTTATGGATGCGGTCATGTTATTTCACTAGTTTTGACGCGTAGCTTTGGTTTGATCATTTACTCACAAGAACGGAAGTCTTATGATTTCTTTGTCTTGGTATTTTATTTTCAGCATCAAAGATTCAACATTTCATACAGTCGTCTTGATTAAATCCACTGTGGTAACAACACCCGTTGCTGTATCAAATGGTTCAATGTTACCTTATAACAACATATTTGTTATATCTATCTGATTGCGTTTAGTTCACAGTCAAAAGCTCGTGTTTCCGTAGTCTTCCGCATCTAGACTGAATTTTCTATCATATGATAGTCATACAAATACATGTAATATTGGAATGACATCACAGACCAACTTACGATTGTTAAAATGGATGCTTAACTAACAAGTTCAAAGCTTATGGCTTATGTAATAAACTTAATGCTTAATGCTTAACTAATGAACAGAATAAGATAGAATAAAATGAGATAAAACAGATGAAATAAAATAAACACAACAACAAATTCTGCAGATCCATCTTACATAACAAATGTGATATGGCTCTTATAAATGTCATACTGCTGGTAAGCTCCTATTTATACACCGCATTCCAAACTATTACGCAAATGATATCTTTCTCTGATTTTCATAATTAGTAAATGCAAATGACAGTCAGTATAATTTTCTAGTCATCAACTATTAGGGCATAATTTGAATTTTATTGAACAAACCTCCTAATGGTAATATTTATTTTAAAAATAAAAAACTGAAAACGCACTATTCCAAATTATTATGCACAACAGAGTTAAAACATTTTATAGGTTGTAAAGAACTGAAATTAGGCTTTTGTTGAATTTGCAGCATTAAGAGGTCATATTTAAAGAAATCAAAAACTATTTCAATCAAAAACATCCTAACAGGGCATGTTACATCCTTAACATAGGATCCCTTCTTTGATATCACCTTCACAGTTCTTGCATCCATTGAACTTGTGAGTTTTTGGACAGTTTCTGCTTGAATTTCTTTGCTGCATGTCAGAATAGCCTCCCAGAGCTGCTGTTTTGAATCAAACTGCCTCCCACCCTCATAGGTTCTCAATGGGGTTGAGGTCAGAGGAGGATGGTGGCCACACCATGAGTTTCTCATCGTTTATGCCCATAGCAGCCAAAGACACAGAGGTTCTCTTTGCAGCATTACATGGTACATTGTCGTGCATGAAGATGATTTTGCTACGGAAGGCACGGTTCTTCTTTTTGTACCATGGAAGAAAGTGGTCAGTCAATATACTTTGCAGAGGTCATTTTCACACCTTCAGGGACCCTACAGGGGCCTACCAGCTCTCTCCCCATGATTCTGGCCCAAAACATGACTCCACCACCTCCTTGTTGACATTGCAGCCTTGTTGGGACATGGTGGCCACTCACCAACTATCCACTACTCCATTCATCTGGACCATCCAGGGTTGCACGACACTCGCCAGTAAACAAGACTGTTTAAAAACTTGTCTGCATGTATGCCTGGGACTGCAACCGCTTCTGCTTGTGAGCATTGATTAGGGGTTTATGCACAACTGCACGCCTTTAAAGGTTCATCCACCTTGAGGTTTGCGGGACTCCGGAGGCACCAGCAGCTTCAAATACCTGTTTGCTGCTTTGTAATGGCATTTCAGCAGCTGCTCTCTTAATCCGATGAATTTGACTTGCAGAAACCTTCTTCATTCTGCCTTTATCTGCACGAACCTGTCTGTGCGCTGAATCAGCCACAAATGTCTTCACAGTACGATGATCACGCTTAAATTTTCATGAAAAATCTAATGTTTTTTTACCTTGTCCAAGGCATTACAATATTTGACGCTTTTTCGGCAGCAGAGAGATCCTTTTTCTTTCCCATATTGCTTGAAACCTGTAGCCTGCTTAATAATGTGGAACAACATTCTTCAGTACTTTTCCTTTAATTGGGCTCATCTGGAAAACTAATTATCACATGTGTCTGAGATTCATTTCAATGATCCAAAGAGCTCTGAGACACAATACCATCCATGAGTTTAATTTAAAAACTAAACATTTAATGTTTATGACACTTACATCCAATTTGCCTAATAATTTGTAACACTGATCAGCCCAAACATTACAATGCAAAACGTTGAGTCCAGTATTGTGTAGGTTCCTGTTCTACCACCTGGACAGGTCTGGCACCTTGGGGAATAATTCTACAAGACCACTGGGGGTATATTGTAGTTTCTGGCACCAGGATGTTGGCAGTGGATCCGGCTTCAGTGGATTGGCCTTGTTTGCATGTTAAGCTGTGGTGCACTGGCTGTTCTGGTGTGGTGCACTGGCTGTTTCCCTCCACTGAGTTTTTTCAGAAAGTTGTGCTACATTAGCTTTTCTGTGGGATCAGTTTGTGCCTTTGGTCCCTACAGGCATGGATGCAATTTGGGTGTCAATGATCCTGTCACCAGTCTTTTGGTATATAATTGATAATCAGTGTTAATGTGTTAATTTTATGTGATGCTTTGGCTGATCAGTGTATATATCATATATAATTGTGCAAATTGAGGGAAAAAGACAGAAATCAGAACAAGAAAACATAAATTCCAAATACATTTACAGTCACACATTTTATAGTTTATACATTTACATTCATGCCCTTATTATACTAACAATGCTATCAATAAAAAAAAACATATAAAAATGCACAGGATAAATTGAAAAAGTAATGTTGCTTAGCAATAGCATTAGTGAGATGTATGTAATGAAAGAAAGATATGATGTTTATTCCTGGTCGGTGATAATACTAATCATAAATGGTTTTTTTGCATGAAATCTTTTTGGCAACATTACTTTAATATCCATCATATTTGACACTCCATTTTTCAACAACAAAAAAAGCTCTAAGCCTTAAGAGAAGCAAACCTTTTGTCTGAACACAGGAACAAATTTCTGGCATTTACCCACGTTACATCAACCCTGGAACATTGTTAAGTGGTGATGGTGATGTATTTTCCTTTTAATGTTTGCTGTAGCCGTGGTAGCAAGGGCTTTCACTGATACAGCTAGAGCAGACGAGCAGTCCCTGACATTTAGGATAAGATACAAATATTTTTTTTCCATTGACACATCATTAAAGAAATCTCTTACCTACTTTGTGTAGTTTCTCATTCACTCCATTAAGTACTTCCTTAGCGCTGATATATTTTTTTTCACAGCTGATTTCTTTAACATGACTAGCATGTTAAAATAAAGTTTTAAAGAGTCAGTACAGAATGTATACTTCAGAGGTTGTTCAACCAGCTGGAACAGCTGCATCATTCACACCAGCCTCAGGAGAACAGGCCGTGCTCTACTAGTTGGCTTCCTCTAGGCTTTAATTGGTCTCTGGAGGACCCCATTTCCATTTCAACAACAGAGGGAGATTCTGACCATGACTCAGTCAAGCTTTGAGCTGTTTAACTTTTTTTTTTCATTCCAGTATATATTGCCAAAATATATTTACAGTATAGCAATGATTCACTACAGATGGTTGAAATTTTTTAAATTCTTCATAAAAGCTCATGTCTTTGCTTAAAGCTTTAATAAAACACAAACTATGAATTTACACAAATGACTAAGGATTTTCTCTTAAATGAAACAGTTAATTTAGATTCAGGATATAAATGCAGAAGCTTTATCCTACTCATCTGAAATATTAAGCCTTGCTGTCAAGTTTCTTTCAACTTAACACACCCTTACCACCTTGGATATTTTCTTTTTGGCTCAATCCGGACTGAAATGTACAGTGCACTATAACCCTTTCATGAAACCCACTTGTTCGTTGGTCATTTTGTGACGCATGGTTTATACCTAAGAGAAAAAAGAAATTCTGTAGCAGCATGTTATGCTAACTATAAAAATGTAGAAAAACTTTACCATAGATTTGCAATGTGTTGAATTCAATCTGAAGCAAATCCTGGTGCTCAGTATGCATTTAAGACTGAACAAAAAATCCCTGTGCTTTTTTTTTTAATTTCAAGACTAACAAAATACAGCACTACAGCATTATAAACATACAGTAATAGAAATGAACATAAGCAGAACTAGAATTATTTAGACCGTCATAAACTCTGCTAACACTTTGTGCCAAATACAATCCGTTCAACAATAAAGCGAAATGACAGATAACAAGACAAAAGAGAATAACAAAAAGGAACTTTTTTTATAGTCAATGGTGCAGTCTTTGCCTGTGAGGATTTTTTGTTACTGAAAGCGGAGGATCATATTTAAGGGAGTACAGATGTGTCCAGTCAGCATGGTTCATGGCTGATCGAAAAACTACTGAACCCTGGTGTCAAAGACGTCATTTGGGTGACTCCCAACTCAACCCTTTATGTCTGGTTGGATCTTTAGTTTTCTTTTAATTTAAAAAACAGTCCATAGTGACATATTGACCAAAGTAGCCTGTAAAATATTTTCTCACATAATTTATTATGGTATTCATAAGGACTGGAAGCCCAACAGGGACAAATATGCTGTCAAAAATGTAATACATTTATTATATTCCATGTGAAAACCATATAGCATTTTGCCACCCCCAACATGCATAGAAAGTGGTGGAGTGGGGATGATGATGATTAAAAAAAAAAAAAAAACATAATAAAGAAATAAAGAAATAATCTGATAGTGTATACTGCTTTTACTAGAGAAACACCTTCCTTTCAAAAGTGGAAATTTCATCATCCAATGCAGGTGATGCCAGCCATTACACAATTTTCTTTCATCTACACCCACTATTAGCTTGAATACAATTTCATCACCTGCCAAACATAAATGAAGTCTCTAACAGCCAATTATATTCAAATTCAGTGCCATGCTCTTTGCATAAATATTCTGAATATCCTGAATCTTTATAAAACTGGAAGGATATTTTTTATATTTAAAAACTGAGCTAAAATATGTTTAGATTAGTCTATGAGTCATATTCTTACTTTCGCATTAAAACAGAATGAGCAAAAAAATGGATGATGATTAGAAGAAAGTAAAATAAAACATTAATTCAATATATTCCCGCAAAACATTAACTTATGAGATTAGATCGTGGGTGGAAAATACATTTGTTCATCATCTATCAATTCAATCTGAAGGGCTGCTTTAATAAAAGTATTGATGAGATTGTTTGGAGTGGTGAAATAATGTAGATCTTTGCACTGCTTTGCGACAATGTCAATTGTTAAAAGAGCTATACAAATCAAATTGATTTGAAATTGAATTGTATATAGGGTACATGACTGTCCACAAATGATGATGACAGTAACATAATATAGACAGCAACTTACTCACACATACATAGCTTAATTGATTGTAATTACCTTTATGGCTGTATCCTTTAACTGTGAGGCTCACTAGTGTTTAGATCCAAAAGCAAAAAAAAGTCTCTGATAATGTCCTTCGGATCAGTTTTCTCTAAGTGGAGAGGACGGCAAGTCCGTTGAACTTTTCCTGGCTCATTGTGGAGCACATACAGTTTTTAATGAGTTTATTTTGCTGAACATGCACTCACCTCAAGTCACCATCACAGAAAATGTGATTGGCCAAGTGTTTTGATTTTAGCATTTTCACATTAACACATGCAGAGAATATATATATATATATATATATATATATATATATATATATATATATATATATATATATATATATATATATATATATATATATGCATGTGTTATTGTGAAAATGCTAAAATAAACTCATTCATATATGTACTGTATGTATATAAGTCTGAATAATGAAAATATAGCAAAAGAACAAGAAATGCTGACATTGTCAGAGAAAGAATTTGATTTTGATTAAAATAATAAATGTGTTCTTCAAACTTTGCCTTCATGCCTTCAGCCTGACAGACATTTGAGCTGTAAATCTCACCCCATGCTTCCTAAAGCATCTCCCACAAGATGTGTTTATTGGATTGTCAGTAAAGCAAGTCAGTAAGTAAATTGTTCTTAAACCCCATTTAAAGCTCAACCATGGGCCTTTGCATGGGGCTCCTAGGATTTGGGCTGGGTCCTTCTATAACCTTTGACCCGGCGTGATGGCAAAGCTCCTTATACTATATTGTTTAAGTATAATATTAACTCTTCCCCATTGTACATTCAGAGTCCACAGGATTCCTCTATGCACTGCTTGTGTACATTTGTCTGTTTTATATCATTTAACATGAATCATCATGTAATTACCAAGCTCAGGACCGAGACTGAAAATTGGTGTCAAAAACCTAGAACAAATTGGTAGCAATTCTGTCAGTATCAGCATCTTTTCTCTCTCTCTCTCTCTCTCTCTCTGTTTTTACAGTACAGCACATTGTATGATGTAAGCTTGTGCATCAATCAAACAGCAAGTCATAGGAGATCATTTGTTGTCTGGTTGCATGTAACTGTAATCTACTACCTTTGATGCGGTGAATCTCAGGCTAATTAGATGGCTCCTAGCCAACTCTCTCATTCACCCCTGAGATAGATATATTGTTGGCCTGCGCTGAAATCTATGCAGTGATCAAGACTTTTCTTTTTTCTTAAAAAAAAAAAAAAAAATTATAGGAGATACGAATGTTTTAAAAATCCATCATGCTTTTGCAATTGCAATTGCAGTTACAGATCAACTAAAGTACGTGTATGCTGCAGATCATCCCTCAGTGCTTTAAAATCATTGGAAAGCTACTGCCATTAGCATAGACATGTACTCCTGGAAACGTCGGTATCTGTAATTTTAACATTGAAATGCAAATCAGCTTAGGAGGAAATATGCCAGTTTGGCCCTTTTTATGTAAAATGCAAAAAGTAGCTCTTGTGTATGTGCTATTCTAAAACCATCAAGTACAACAAAAATGCAACCACGCTGTAGTGAATCAGAAGAAGCAATACTTTAAGAATAACTGTTATTACATACTGTAGAGAAACTACCTTTATAGGAAAAGTCATGCACCTACAGTATCAACCATTTTCTAAATCTGCTTCAATCATCCCAGGAGAGAACTGGCCAGCTACAGTGAAGCATGAGGTACAGAGAGCTGTGACAGAAGGGCACTGACCCCTCACTGTCTGTCTGACTGAATGCAAGAGACAAAAATGTAGCCAAAAGGAAGGAGACATGTCACATACTCCATCTTCTCAGTAAAAACAGATACGTTTTGTCAGGTCTGGAGATGGTAACCTTGAACCCACACGCTGACTTAGACATACAGTACAATGCAACTAACTTGAGCAGCCTGAGTTGTTCATAATAAGCCATTTACTAGCAGGTGTTCAAGAGATTACAATACAGCAAATCATTATACATTATACACAAGTATTAGAATATTAGAAACAAACCATAATGCTAAATCTAATCTGTTAATGTTTGTTTAACTTCTCTCTTTTGTTTTATATTTACAGGAAAAACAGGTCAATTTATGATCTTCATGTGTTTTAGTATTTGATTATAAATAATAAAAAGAATAAGAATAGCCATTTGTTCTTACAGAAAAGATTTGAAACATATCCTCTCATTTATTATAATTTTTTTTTACATATAGGCATTTTTTATGTGCTAATTGTGCATAACATGTTTGTAGTGCACTTTTCACATATTTTAAATATTATGCACATAATCAAATGTGGATAGTAATAATAGAAGCAGTTCGATTGTATAGCTTCACCTTCAAATAACATTGTAATTAAACAAATATTTTTTAGTGTGTACCAAGAAAGGTAATCTGAACCCTTTCATTACATATAGCAGAAGATATGTGATATTAATTCTAGTTATTGTCTAAAAAAACTGACAGTTATACATCAATGTTCAGTCACTTAAACTATGTAAACATTTTTACATATAATTTAAAGTAACCGTGATGAATATGTGATGGTTAACAAAGCTTCATATTTGTCACATTGGCAATGCAGCTGAAATTCAAAGTTCGTCAGATTCAGGCATGAACATAGGCACCTTGGATGATTTGGGCTCCAGGGTGGCAGAAGCAATGAGCAGAGGGGCACCATAGGCTAAAGCTGTCCTGTTGAAGGATGGACGCAAGGGCACAGGACCAGCCTCAACTTCTGGGGATGGAAGACTTGGGAGAACGTTCACCTCAACTGACTTGACTGGGGTTTTAGGAGCGTTTCCAAAGCCACCAAATGGAGTCGCCATCCTAGGCATCAGACAGCAGGTTAGATTTGAATGCTTTTGAAGTCAGTACCACTAAGGGGAAATTACTGCCTGAAGACACATCTGGTATTTAAAAGAATTGCAAACATTCCTGTTCTGTCAAATGGAGACTTGAATAAATTTTGTGTTGGAACATGGTATTCTAACCATGTGCTAAAAATAGTTTAAGAGAAAGGTTCAAATATTTCTGGGCAGCATCTTTTGGCTCAGGAAGCACAATTGTTCCCCTACAAAATGCTGCTGTATAAAGCAGCATTCCTGGATTCTGACATATCCCCAAGGAAAAATAATAGATAAAAATATAGATAACTAATAAGCATTCTCTATAAAGTACTCACCGATTAAAGCTTTTGTATTGTGCGATTTTAGGTGCGGGCTCAGATTCAGGCATTTGGAAATGCACCATGTCTGCTAGAGAGGGATCACTGAAGAGAGCCTGATCCCAGGGAGAGTGGTAGGATTTGGGAACAGCTGTGCGGTTGAATTTCTCTGTTGGAACATCTTTTAAGGGACCTCCATAACCTAAAGATCACACATCAAAGGTGAGAAACTGCCAAGCAGGGAGACAGAGAAACACAGATCATAAAGACAAGTTATCTGCAATGTCTTCATGGGAAAAGAATGCACCAGGCCAGCAAGCTTCTTTATGGAATATTTTCAGTAAAAACATTCACTTCTTTTTGTTTATTATTTGAACTTCTTTTATGTCAAAATATCATCACTAAAAATAAAATTAGTGATGGAAACAATTCTCGACAAACAACACCAATTGTGGAAAAAATGCTGTCAGTAAACCAGATTTGAATTAAAATACAGATCGAAATGTATAACGTTTTTTAAAAGAAAGTGTTACATGAATTGTGTGTATATATATATATATATATATAATATGTTTATATATTATATTATATATAAGATGTGGCACGTGGCTTAGTGGTTAGCACTGTCGTCTCGTGCACCTACAGGGTCAAGGTTCAATTCCCACTGCAGGTCAGTGTGTACTGTCTAAAGTCATGCAGTTAAAGGTAATTGGCATTCCCATTGAATGTACAGTATGTGTGTGCCCTGCAATGGTGCCCTAAGTCCCCTGGGAGAGGCTGCAAGCCCCTTACAGGATAAAGCAGTATAGATGGTAATTGAGGAACTGTATCTTTTTTGAATAATCTTTCTTTTGTTAGCATAGACACAGTAGATACAGCCAAGATAATTCAATTTTAGCAATTTTTTTTCAGGCTCTGAACAAGGCCTGATTAACAACAAACCTTCTTCATAGACTCAGTATTATGTCTATACAAAATGTTGGTACAACCTAAATGGAAATTGAGATCAACATAGTTTAAATTGTTGTAGATGAACGTACATGTAAACAAATGTTAAATATACGTAAGGCTAGGTTTGGCACCATCATTTGGTCAGACAAGGAATTAGGGGGACAGGAGACGAGATGTTAACTGGTTTCCTCCATACTCCAGAGCTCAAAGCCCAACTCTGAATAACTACAGCATAAACAACCATCTTAACCCTCAATCAGCCACAATGACCATATGTACCTTCATATGTTTAGTTAGTGAGTCGCTCTACCTCAGTTTTTCTCTAGCATTCATCTGATCTTTAACATCCCTATTACAGTGCAATATTTTTATACTGTATACTTCACAGTAAACCCCTTACACACACACACATACACACACACACACACACACACACACACACACACACACACACACACACACACACACACACACACACACACACACACACACTCAATAAACTCATTATAAGCGTATTATTTTAATTATAAGCTTATTCAAATAATTATATTCATTCCACCCAATGAGCAGAAAAAAAGAACGAAGACAAAGAAGAAAACGAAAGTCAAACTGGATGACCATCTCTCAAATCTGGCCATCAAACTTATATAGATTATATAACAAGGGTGTTTTGTCACATAGTCCTGCCAGAGGGCCTGATCAGGGTCAAGGCCAGCAAGAAAGGTTATTGGAAGCTGAGTTTTTTTTTTCAGCTCTAGCATTGAAAGGGCTGGATATTACAGGTTTTCTCATTTGCTAAGACACACTCAGTGAAACTGATGTTTTGAAACTGAATGTGATGATCACTTGATCTTCATCATCACATTCTTAGCACAAGAGAAGTCTTCTCTTTCAAATGCCTTAACACTTTTTCATTTGTTTCACACATTTTTCACACCCTTTGTCAAAACAGTCACCTCAGATCGCATTGAAAGATCCCAAACTCCATTGGATTCACTGTGTTGAACAAAAGGAAAACATCTATTAACAGCTGATTGAAAGTACTTGCATAATTATGAATATCCAATGCACCTGTGTGAAACTTGTATGCACAACTCTTCAATCAGCAATCAATCCTCATCCCTCTACAAAAGATGCCACCTCGGAAGGAGAGTAAGAGGCCATGGCAGAGGGGCCCGAGGAAGAGGAGTTCGTATGCGAGGTGAAGGAGCTACAGCAGCAAGAGGACTCAAAAATCGAGCTCAAGTTCCAACTAAAATTTCGGGCAACAATTATTGACCATGTCATCAATCATGGTTTGTCCTTTAGAGAGGCTGGACAAAGGGTCCAGCCCATTCTGAGTCGGAGCACTGTGGCATCTATTTTCTGGCTTTTTAGGAATGAGAACAGGTAATTCACAGTGTTACTGTAATGTATACCACTGTGTATTTCAACTGTATTGCCCAGTTAGCAGAACAAACTGTGTCTACAGTAATGCAGATGTTTTATCAGTCCTATTTATGTGACTGTCTTACAGTAATGTCAATTTTGACATGATTTTTGCTTTTATTTTATAGAATCCACACATTGCCACACACATTTCTTGATGCATTGAAAGAAATACTGATTCCACCCGAAGAGAGTGGGCTGTTGAGGCCTGGCATGACTCTGTATGTCATAATTTGGGACAATGTGGCTTTCCACCACTCACGCCTTGTGAATGAATGGTTTGCAGCACAACCTGGTATTATGATGCAAGCAATTCCTGCCTGCATATATATATATATATATATATATATATATATATATATATATATATATATATATATATATATATATATATATTTCTTTTTTTTTTAAAGGTATTTCCACTCATAAGTTTTCTTTGGTAGTTTTTTTTTCAGTATCCATTTGAGTTTGTAAAGTATTATATTGCATATTGATGGCTGTATTTTGTTATCCATCGTGTAATGATTGATTGAAAAAATAAATTAATTTGACCACAAGTTGTGGAGTTTGATGGAAATATTTGCTTATGTTGCATGTTTTTAATGTTTTGTGAGTGTTAGAGAATTTTGCTAACAAAAGGAGTCATTTTAGCCATTGAGCTTCAGTTTATTCCTGTGTGTTAACTGTTTTGAAAATGTGATGTCAGAGTGGGCAAATGTGTTTAAGCAATCGAGAAAAACCTAATTGTCTATTCTGTTAAAATCACTGTAACTGCAAGAAGTTGAAAAGAATCGTATAAATGTATGTATTCACGAGTATTCAGACACAGCCTCAAGCTTTAGTTTCACAATATTTTTGACAATATACTGTCCTGAAAACCATGACATTTGACTTATAGTTACCAAATGATGTCCTGGTACTTTTGACAGTAATGCATATTGTAGTAAAGCAATCCAGTGAGTACAATGTAGGCTCAGTATGGCAGATCAGTATGTGGATATAAAATGATAAAATCTTTTACAGATAGTATTATGAACATCTGCTGCGATTGGACAGAACCTAAGACACAGGAAATGCCTGACAAACTTCCTGGAGAGGCTCAGGGCTATTAGAGAAGAATGCAAACAGTGAAGAGCGTAGCGAAATTGGCCAAGTTGCAGCTAGAATCGAGTAATATTAGATTTATTATAAGGACATTTGACAGGCTCTGGCGCTGTATTAGTCTGAAAAGTGTTTGAGCAGTGGGGTTTTTTGAAAGTCTGTACATTTTTATAAATACTAACCTGGGGCTATACAGTCAGGATTGGGCATGGACTGTGGGTCAGGTGTGTTTTGAGAAGTATTTGCTGCTTGGTCAATTCCTACACCATTAACTTCATTTTTTGTATCTATGCTTTCGATACCAGCTGCAGGAGGAATCATACCATTCTGCAAGAATGAGAAATGAAAGGAACATTGAACAGAAAAAGAGAATGATATAGTCAAAGTTCGAAGGAAATATGCTAAATAGATTCTTGCATGGAGGTGGATTAAAACCCAAATTCTTAAAATACAGAATGCACACCTATGATTTTGCCGATTTCCCCTAAAGGGTCATAAAGAATATTATGATAGAGAAAGTAGATAGAGAGAGTGTTCAAGATTTTTCTTCAAATACCCATGCTGTTATGTTTGATAACACATGGTCTTTATCAATCAGACAATAATCATACAGAATGATCTGTATATGTGCTTTACTGCAGTTGAACAGAATGAATAATTATTTTCTAAGCTTTTGCTTTAATCTAATAATTGGCATTATTTTAATATTTCATATAATACATTTAAAAGATAAGATATGCTTAATGCAGAAAAAATGCTAGGGTTTGAAATGTATTTTTTATGATATATTTATTTCTGATTTACTTGTACTTTGTATCTATGACCAGTAATTCCATTTCATGTTGTATTGCTTTAATAAATTGATTAAATTAAGCGATTGCAATACTGCTGAGATTGTCATACTCACGTTAGCATGAATAGTTGCATTCTGAATAGTCTCAAATGTGTATTTCTCAGAACGTTTCTGGCGCATCTTGAAGAGTCGTGATCCCCTGTTTGAAGATAAGGAGAGTTCTTCCAGCATGATTTCTTTAGGTATGTTCACCTTTCGGCCCAGGTCCATTTCTGACCCTGTGGTAGTTGACAAATCATGTGTAATGTTTCAAAAGCTGATAATAAGATGATATGGCAGAGTCATACTGTAGTAAGACACTCATATACTTCTAAACTGTTCTGATTTGTACAACAATCAGGTACTCTGTTTTGTCTGAAGTTAAACATTATTAATATATGCATGTCTTTTATATATATATATATATATATATATATATATATATATATATATGTATATATATATAGACATACAGTGGTGTGAAAAACTATTTGCCCCCTTCCTGATTGCTTATTCTTTTGCATGTTTGTCACACTTAAATGTTTCTGCTCATCAAAAACCGTTAACTATTGCTATATTAACAAAATGCAGTTTTTAAATGAAGGTTTACATTATTAAGGGAGAAAAAAAACTCCAAATCTACATGGCCCTGTGTGAAAAAGTGATTGCCCCCCTTGTTAAAAAATAACGTAACTGTGGTTTATCACACCTGAGTTCAATTTCTGTAGTCACCCCCAGGCCTGATTACTGCCACACCTGTTTCAATCAAGAAATCACTTAAATAGGAGCTACCTGACACAGAGAAGTAGACCAAAAGCACCTCAAAAGCTAGACATCATGCCAAGATCCAAAGAAATTCAGGAATAAATGAGAACAAAAGTAATTGAGATCTATCAGTCTGGTAAAGGTTATAAAGCCATTTCTAAAGCTTTGGGACTCCAGCGAACCACAGTGAGAGCCATTATCCACAAATGGCAAAAACATGGAACAGTGGTGAACCTTCCCAGGAGTGGCCGGCCGACCAAAATTACCCCAAGAGCGCAGAGACAACTCATCCGAGAGGCCACAAAAGACCCCAGGACAACATCTAAAGAACTGCAGGCCTCACTTGCCTCAATTAAGGTCAGTGTTCACGACTCCACCATAAGAAAGAGACTGGGCAAAAACGGCCTGCATGGCAGATTTCCAAGGCGCAAACCACTTTTATGCAAAAAGAACATTAAGGCTCTTCTCAATTTTGCTAAAAAACATCTCAATGATTGCCAAGACTTTTGGGAAAATACCTTGTGGACCGACGAGACAAAAGTTGAACTTTTTGGAAGGTGCGTGTCCTGTTACAGTACATCTGGCGTAAAAGTAACACAGCATTTCAGAAAAAGAACATCATACCAACAGTAAAATATGGTGGTGGTAGTGTGATGGTCTGGGGTTGTTTTGCTGCTTCAGGGGAACGCTTGCTGTGATAGACGGAACCATGAATTCTACTGTCTACCAAAAAAGGAGAAGGAGAATGTCCGGCCATCTGTTCGTCAACTCAAGCTGAAGCGATCTTGGGTGCTGCAGCAGGACAATGACCCAAAACACACCAGCAAATCCACCTCTGAATGGCTGAAGAAAAACAAAATGAAGACTTTGGAGTGGCCTAGTCAAATCCTGACCTGAATCCTATTGAGATGTTGTGGCATGACCTTAAAAAGGCGGTTCATGCTAGAAAACCCTCAAATGAAGCTGAATTACAACAATTCTGCAAAGATGAGTGGGCCAAAATTCCTCCAGAGCACTGTAAAAGACTTGTTGCAAGTTATCGCAAACGCTTGATTGCAGTTATTGCTGCTAAGGGTGGCCCAACCAGTTATTAGGTTCAGGGGGCAATTACTTTTTCACACAGGGCCATGTAGGTTTGGATTTTTTTTCTCCCTAAATAATAAAACCCCTCATTTAAAAACTGCATTTTGTGTTTACTTGTGTTATCTTTGACTAATAGTTAAATGTGTTTGATGATCAGAAACATTTTGTGTGACAAACATGCAAAAGAATAAGAAATCAGGAAGGGGGCAAATAGTTTTTCACACCACTATATAATTTTTTTTTATGTCTAAAAACAAACCACATGACCAAAAGTACGTGGACACTTGACCAGTACCATATGAGAGCCTTCCTTCAAACTATTGCTACAAAGGTGTCTACAAAGTTGTTGCATGATGTAAGATTTAGGTTTCCCTTCAGTAGAAGTGGCACAATCTTGTTCCAGCATAAACTGTCCTGTGCAAAACCTGGGGGCCATAAAACCATGGTTTGCCAAAGTTGGAGTGGAAGACCTTAAGTGGCCTGCTATGATCCCTGACCTCAACCCCACTGAACACCTTTGGAATGAATTGGAATTTCAAGAATGTTATTTTTGCCTGACCTCAGTAGTGTTCTTGAGCCTAAAGGATGCAAATGTCCATTGCTGCATTACAAAATCTAGTGGAAAGACTTGCCAAAAGACTGGAGGCTGTTGCAACAAGAAAAATAGAGACGATACAGTATGAGTGTGTTGGTCAGGTATACACAAACCTTTGGCCACTTAAAATAAATTCTTAATGTTTTTAAAACTACAAAAAATGACAGATTGTGCAAATGGACAGTATCTGGTTTTGACATATTAAAGCCAATTCTTTTTGTTGTCTTTAGCCAATTTTTATTAGTTATGAGGTTATCTACAGTAGGATCAATTAGAGTATACCACAAGATCAATTTAAGCTGATAAGGCAAGTTGTATGGGATTGCCAGTTACATTTCATGATATTTCTTCCCCCTGACAGTCAAAATGTAAATCACATTTGTATGTTAATCATTTACTCACTCATGCTTCCTTTGACCTGAAATCTACCATTAGGTTTCCACCAGAGGTCGTTTTTTAGGCCCTAGTCTCACTTGTCCAGTTCACACTCAGCACTGTAACACTGGCAAATTATGGAGGTCTTGCACATCTATCAAACATTGTGAACTATACACCTTAGGCATATTTCCACAGCTGGTAAGAAGTTTTATTTGCTTAGCTGCCAGCTTTCCATGCCCAGAAATAGGCTTCTTAAGGACAACTTGAAAAGTATTAGTTACTTTCAGTTGTAAAAACATCTCATTGGATTATTTACAGCCCAGGCCGGGTGTGGCAGAGGGCGAATTACAAAAATAAACCATGTGAAGTGTTGACTTGTCAAGAGGGAGAATGACGGCAGCTTCTATAAGAGTTCATTGGTATAAATGTACCAGTGCACTGAAGTATAAAATTACATTCATAATTATAAGAAATGTTCCTGGAATGTATACAGCTCATATATACAGGTTAATTATAAAATATAAATATAAAATATTTTAATAGTTACTTCAACATTTACACATTTCACTTGTGATTATAATTAATTGATTATAAAATGTGATTATGTACATTTTGTACATGGAAGGCACAGATGTGAATAATATTGAATAACGCATGACCAAATGGGAAATAATTGTGAGAAAAATAATGAAAAAAATGTGAAGGGAATCAATCTAATGCAAAAAAAAAAAAAAAATCGAAAAAATTGAGCAAACAAATAAAAAAAATTTTTTTATTGAAAAATAAAAAGTAATGCTTCATCTTTTCTGTAAAAAGAAAAACAATGCTTAGGATCTACTGAAATTAATGAATGCAAAATGTTAACAAAAGAACAAAGTGAAATATAAGAATGTTAAGTAAATTCTAGTGTATATTTTGTTCTATCCTTCAGGAACCTAAACATTGTCAACCACATCAGTGCACCCATTCCATTAACAAAGTTTAAATGGCACAATTTTTTTGGTTAAAATATATAATAGCAAAGTAAAGATTGTACCATCAGTGCCTTGAATTTCTCTGCAAATGGCCGCCGCCTGCATTTTCCTCTCTCTTATTGTCATTAAGGAATGCTGTGACATTGTGTCCTGTGCAGAAAAGAAAGCACTTAAATGCATTTACTTTATTACTTGTACCTCTGTTTCAATGACAGATACAATTCACAGATATTCATACACCTTGTTCAGCATACAGTATGAAATTGACTGTATGCGTTTAAATTAGCACACCCTTTAAATACCCTTGCCCCATTAAATGTGATGACCATGTGCAACACACACAGACACAATGTGTCATACAGTCAATCAAAGTGCCTATAAGGCTGACTAGTCCAGACAGTGTAGCCAAAGGGACTTGTACAAGACATTAGGGGCCTTTACATACTGTAAGGCAGGTGAAACAGATGAAAAAACAATGCTTAGCTTGATTTTTGGCCAGAGCAAATATAGCAAAACCAAGTTAACACAAAGGAGAAAATACAGAAAAAAAATAGATAAAAAAAACTGGGAATCATCATATTAGGCACAGAATA
Organism: Channallabes apus; assembly: GCA_030522415.1. Lineage (NCBI taxonomy): Eukaryota > Metazoa > Chordata > Actinopteri > Siluriformes > Clariidae > Channallabes > Channallabes apus. The sequence continues at coordinate 24,953,082 of CM060108.1, read as the reverse complement.
CAACTAATAAACCTAAGCAGAATTTCATTTTTTTTTCTTTCTTCTTTTTTTTTTTACATGCCCACCACACATGCACATAAGCACAAAAACAAAACAAAAAAAAGTGCAATAGATTTATCAAAGTTACAGAAAGTGCAGCAAAGGTAAAACAGGAAACAATGTATCACTTAATTTTAAATAATAAAACTCCCTATATGTTATATATATATATATATATATATATATATATATATATATATATATATATATATATAATATGATGAATTATGTTCAAGCCTTTCAGTGTATGACCCTATTTTTTTCTCTTCCTACTTTAGTAGAAGTACAGCTGATGGTGACTGTAGGGCAAGGGTCAGATTTATTCAAAAGCTCTCACAATATATACACCTAAAATTGTGCACACCAGAGCAATTAGGAGCTTACCTGTGCTTTGGAAGTGTCTGTAGATAACTATGGATCCTTAAGGGGATGTGGATCAGAAACAGACTGGGTAATGTGACCCGGCTCTTCCAGTGTCTGAGGGGGTCTGACCATGGGGGTATGGGGGAGGTGACTCAATGGGTGGTGGTGAATTACACTGTATGCAGTTAAATATAGCATGAGGACACACATACATACTATGTATACACTTTAATGAAGCTTGGTAATGTCAGTTCAAGTGGTAAATGAGCAAAGTCTATTTATTTATTTATTTATTTATTTATTTATTTATCAGTCTGTCAATTAATTGACTGATTGATTGATTGCATTTATGTGGTTTATATCAGTCATTTCTTTTTCACATAAGAATGTGCTCATATTCTTCACATCTGCACTCTCAGCATACAAACTGTACATAATCACTGAATTAATTGTAATCACAAGTGAAATGTGTAAATGTTGAAGTAGATATTAAAATATTTAAGCAATTTGAATTACTAAAAATAATCAATAATAACCTGTGTATGTGTATGTATTGTATATATACAGTATACAGTGGGGGAAATAAGTATTTGATCCCTTACAGATTTTTTAAGTTTGTCCACTTATAGAGAAATGAAGGGTCTATAATTTTTATCATAGGTTTATGGTAAAGGATTGAGACAGAATATCAACCAAAAATCCAAGAAAAGCACATGATACAAATATTATGAATTAAGTTTAGTTTATTTGAGTCAAACTGGTAAAGTTGAGTAATCTCTGGAAAAGTAAAAAAAAAAAGTGTTCATATGTTTATGAAAAATTTTCCTGTAAGTATCTCTCAAATAATATGTGATAATATGTGAAAAAAATGTGATTAACAAAATCATGGACAGGAGCTGTTGTAGTTAACTGGATTTATGCAACAATTCTACAAGGCATATTATACGTACAGGCAGAGTACTTTTTATTTGTATTTTAAACTTTTCTTCACAGTGAAATACTAAGATTGATTTGAAAGCAAATATTCCCTTGATGAAATAACATGAATCGACTGTATATGAAAAAGGTTTGAATTTTTTTTTTAAAGCAAAGACAATGTGCATACAATGTGTTAAATATTTATGTAATATTTTGAGATGGTGTGCACATCTTAACTGTCAGGGAAATGCTGACTTGGCTTGAGTCTTGACGTCCAAGAACACACCACAACCTTAAAACACGGTAACTGCAAACCTTAAAACAACTTCGAACACTTACTGTACAAACTCTTTCGCATTCAGTGTAACCTGACTCTTGATCACATACCTGCACACAATCACCTGCATATTTGTGAACTGCAAGGACTTTCCATAGACATATTGCAACGTCGCGTAAATACTCAGTGTTATATTACAGTACCTGACTTTACCAAGCCTTTGTATTTTGTTTCCCTAAATGATCTTGACCTAGTTGGCTCACTTTGTTTACGAACCTTGGTTATCCTACTTGTGATCGACTGGACTTTCTTGGCTGTTTCAAACCATGCTTTTAGAACTGTGCATTGGATTTGATTGTTTTTTTTTATTAAAATGTTTATTTGCAATTTCTTTAATTTCCAGCCTTCTGTTCATGACATGAACAAAATCTATTTCTCATCTCATATACTCTTTGTCTATTTATTTTGCTGACGATCAAGAAAGAACTACAGGTACTGTACTGTAAGTGTCAGGCGCATTAAAAAATCTTCTTTAGTGTATTCAAAGTATATTCTTTGTCTAAGGCTATGCAAACATTTGCAGGTGTTATATATTTAATTTTAAAACAGAAAAAAAATCTTTTTGTCAGGATACAGTTTAACAAACAGAAAGTTATATTTATTAATGACCTTGGTCTAACAGATAATGAGGACGCTTACCCCTGGCAAAGCAATTATTAACAAAATCATCATCAGAAACATCATCTGAACTTCAAATTTCAGTTTAATTGTGCATTCAGAAGTGTTTTCCTCACAAATGTTTTCTCTTGCAAAGGAAGTGCTTAAAGCTACACTACCGTTCAAATGTTTGGGGTCACTTGCAAATTTCTTTGTTTTTGTCTCGTGATTTATTTTCTACATTCTACAACAATACTGGGGATTTCAAAACTACTGTATAAAATAACACATATGGAATTAGGTAATTATGTAACAACAACAAAAACAACAGTTAGTTGTTATTTTAAGACACAAAGAAGGCTTATTTTAAGCCTTTCTGTAATAGTACTTGCAAGAACAATATTGTCAAGTGCATTTGCAAAATCCATCAAGCACCATAATGAAACTGTCTCTCATGAAGGCCATCCCAGGAGGGATGAAGGAGAAGTTCATTTAGAGTTATCAGCCTGAAAAATGACCAATTAACAGGACCTCAGATTAGAGGCGTTATGAGTCTTTACAGAGCAGAAGTAGCAGAAACATCTCAATATCAACTGTTCAAAGGAGATTCATGCATTTTTTGGACGCCTTCAGCATTCCTTTACAATGTAGAAAGAAATAAAATCAGGAACGATCATGGAGTTAGAAAGTGACCCCAAACTTTTGAACGGTAGTGTACCTAACAATTAATAAACTATACATTTTTTATTTTGGTGACTAATGCAAATCTTTTGCCACAAACATAGTGCGAGAGCATGCAGTGTTGGTAAATTGGTAAAAAAAACAAAAACTGTGAAAATAAAAAAGAAGGAAAGAAAAAAACATAAAAACAAGTTTCCACTCTTAACGAACGAAACTGTGTGCTAAAATAATGTCACACAAAAGCATGATTTGCTGAGTCTTGAAATGCACAGAAATGGAATAGAATGGCTACAGGGGCTTTGGTAGCTTCAACACCACATGGGGCTCTCAAGTAATTCTGACGACATCGACACACATCATGTAGAACATAAAAGTCTGACTTATGTAACAACCACAGACAGTAAACAGATTAAAGAGAAAACCTCAGGTTAACTAAAAATCATGGAAGTGTTAATCTGACTGATTACATTTAACTCCTCATTGGAGATGTTTCTTTTAGAATAACTCTTCCCACATCGTCAGGGCTTGACAGGTCTCTAAATGGTTTAATAGGGATGAAATTTTTTTTTATCCTACATCAGCATGATTAAAGGGAATGTTGGTTCCAAAGTGTTAGATGGCACTTTCTAACGCAAACAAAACACTAACTAAGGGAATGTCTTGTAAAATGATGCCAAAAGTGCATAGCTAGGTAAAGTGCATGGTTTACAATGACCCAGCATACAATATTAAGACTACTTTTTGCTGTTTTTTCTTTTTTTTTTTTTTTGTCACCTGTCTGTCATATAATTTGTCAACAATGTAAACTGTGATATTTTAAAAAATGGTTTCGCATAAATTCATAGACACACAAAAAGAAAACTTTCACAAGCTTGAAATAAACTACTGTACCAGTTCATATAAACACATTGTGAATGAATGCACGCATTTTCAACCCTATGAGAAGAAAAATGCTTTGTATATACCTATATGAAAAATACATATGGTAACACTCCATTTCCTATAATAGCATTCAGGAATGAGATTGCTTGGTTAAACAACACAAAGGATACCACTTCAGTGATTGTTAGTTTGTGTTAAGTGCACAAGTAATGTTGAACATAGCCCATATTAAATAACCATTTTGAAGTTAAGTTTATAATTAATTATGTATTAACAGTGATTCAAAACTGATCATATGTTAGTAATGTATTACTACTACCTATTAACCAATAGTAAACAGCAAGGAGGTTGTTTTAATTGTATATAATTTACCTGCAGTAATGTGCAAAAAAAATTATGATGTAGTAAAGCATGAGTACAACTGCTTATTAGGCTTTATTCTTTTAATAAATGCATTATGTAATGGTAATTGGTAAACCCTAAACATGTACCCACCATTACTGAAGTGGCATCGTATCTGTTGTAAATGTTAACCAAAGCATTACTTAATATTATCTATCATTAAATTAAGTTTCCAAAATTTGGGGTTATTTTCCCTTAGATTTGGGTTTATGGGCATGTCACTTATGTTATGTAGAAAATTTTGGAATGTGAACTTAATATGCCACTAATTTCTCTTATCTTGCCTCATCAGTCTTTCATCAATAGGCCTAATTATTTATATGATTAATTATCGTGCATACTGTATGAAAACATGTTAACAAAGCTGGCAGTAGTATACTGTATTTACTTATTGTATAGGCATCATACTGAATTACGTTATTGAAGAGTAGAAATATTTCAAGCATTTGAAAGTTTTTGCCTCCTCACCAGCTGCTAAACCAACTGTTATTCTGCACTTAACATTTCCATCTTTCAAACTTTTCTAAATCACCCACAACATTTCAACAAACTGCTTTTATACTTCTTAGAAATTACAGCGACTGGTAATTTCTTTGAAGGATACTTCAAACTGAAAATTATTAAATACCTGCTGTATTTGCACTGACTTTTAAAACCCAGCAACTAAAATTAACATAAATTTACCATCTCAAGGTGTTACTGTATGTGCTTCTATATATGGACTGTCCCAGAGACCTTCTGTTCTGTGGCCCAGACATAGAGGAACCAAGACTGGCCTCAGTCATAGATCTGGGTGGCTGAGACTGTCTCAAAGGTGAGCCATATGGTACAGGAGAAGCAGGGGCAGATGCTGTGCTTTTGGTTGGGGAAAGGAAAGAGAAAGACAACTGATTCATTCTCCAGCCCTGGCTCTTTGGTGGAGGTTCATATGCCACCTTGGCCTTCCACTCGGCTGGTGGTTCTGGTAGCATTTTGCGATTGGCTGCTGAGCGCAGATTCGAAGCAATGGAGTGGTGCATGTCCTGGTGGGCAAAGGCTTCATCAACTAGGCCCAGTGGGTGGCGTGAAGCTGCCTCCCATGGGGATGGAGGCTTGCGCCCCTTCTCCTGCCAGAATACCTGTCTCTCTGTTGAGCGCGAAGTGTAGGTTACGTGAGATGATGGCATGAGTGATGGGGAAACAGATGCAGACCTGGAACCAAGGCCCAATGGTGACAGTCTAACTGGTGGTGATAGTGATGAGCTTCGTCCAAGTGCCTGAAAAAAATATTACACCATTAATGAAAAAGGTAATAGCATTATTGGGACGTACTTATTAGTACATCATTGATAAACAGTGGGAACCGGATAGTAGGGCAACTTTTTTTCTAGGTCAAAAGTTTTTAGACATTTTTTTCTTTTTGCCGAATTTTGAAGGTTTTTCCCCCCTTAAGAATAGAATTCTTAAGAGAAGCACTCAGCCAAGATTTGTGGCCCAGTGGCAGGAGTTTCATCTAGTGGCTGTTGACATATCAGCACACCACTTCACATGCCAACCTTGATCTGGGTAAATCAGTTACTGAAGATGCCTTCAGGAAATGCCTGAAGGAATGTAATAAACAAACAAACAATTGAACCAAGGAACAAATGAATGGTTTGATGAATGAATAAATATATAAACAAATTATCTCATTATTACTAAGTAATGCACCTTTACTGTTTACTGGAAGCTGTGATATTGTAGATGTGGTCTTGATGGTCTCATTTTAAAATGTTCATTCAATAATGGTTCTTTAACAGTCTGCGATTAAGGCAGAACCTTAAACTCAAGGCAGAGAGGGACTCTGCTACCACCTGCTGTCTACAAAGTGGAAAATTGTGCTGCATTTGGTTACCAGCTGTACCATGAGTTCAACTGGTGCTATGTCATCATATTATTTGAGTTGCAGGATTTCCTTGAGCATAATTAAATGACACACACGTTTAGTATAATTCTAATAACTTTAAGTTGCTGTATTAATTATCAGCCTATTTTAATGGGAAAATGAAATTAAGGTTTTATTTGGTTAATATTTAATACCACTTACAATGCACCATTTATTTTGTTAATTTTGTTTTTAATTATATTCTTGGATTTTAATTTGTACATACTAATTATTAGCCAGACAATATTAATTTTATACTAGATATACCAGTCTTATAAAAATTGTGTAACATGGTCCCCACCAAAGTAATGTAAAATTATTGTAACTACTTCTTCTTCATGTATCATATTCTTCCTAAAATAGCCAGCAATTGGCCTAGCAATGAGTCTTGAGTCATATTACTTTCTTCTTTCAGCAATGATGAGCCTTTGCACTACTCAAATGCTTGATGCCATGCATGTTCACATTTAAGGCATCTTAAAAAATAACTTACCATCTAAGCTTATTATTAGTTGCTGGATTAAGGATTGAATGGTTATTATTACTTACCTCAGGTGAATACCATGATTTGGGCAGTCTTTTTAATTAATTTCAAAAACACTCTTGATTGACTATTTAGTGCCAGCAAAAAGTGTGACAGAATTATTTTCTAGTGACAGTTGTTCTCTTAATGGAAAAATATTGATCAAAGAATTGAAACTGAAAATGGCAAAGTCAGAAGCCAATACAAAGCATGGAGAAATTAAGAGGTGCATGCAATGTGAACCAAAGAAAGCTGAAACAGAATGACACAGGGTCATTTTAATAGCACTGTGGCAAGTCTTACAGAAAGTAAGGAAAACCCAAAAACAAAAAGAAAACATTGGGAAAATGCAGCAAAAAAGCAACCAAATTACAAAACAATTAAAGTTAATGATTTCCAATGGTTTTTACATTTAGAAAAACCTTGCTAGTTGTTCATGTTAACTGTTTAATTCTGTCTAAAAACTAATTTGTTACAAGGAAAAAGAAATACAGAAAGAAATAGTGAAGCAGAAAAAGCACCCAGTTGTTAAGCCTTATAAATTAACATCATAAATTTAAAAGCTGGAAAAATAAACCCTTACTTTTTAGTCAAACTGCATACACCACACAATATCTACAAACTCTTAAATATAGCGAAATAATGCACTGCTCCAACCTTAATTTTTAACCATTTGATAGGTTACACTGCATGTCATATATATTCCTGCATACCTAAATGCCTAAATATATCTTTAAAAAGAAGGAAAACTTATTTTCTATAAGTTAAATAAACGAGTGCCCCTGACTGATTAATATGGCCAAGACTGCACTGAAACATCTATAAAAAGTAATTTTATCATTTGTTGTAATCCATTCATACTTTCTTATAAAACTTTCTATTCACATAAACCACTGACATAATATAAATATCAATTCATACCTTACAAAAAGGTATAGTTGTCTTTCCTATAGATTTCAAGAGCTTTCTGTACTGGCCTATTTGCCTGACTGCACAATCTTCATCGTTATACATTTTCCTTCATTACATATACATATTCTTAATTCTTCGAAAATTCCAAATAATTTACTTGCTCAAGTTACAAACATTTAACTGAAAAATCTATCCAAAAATAATACTGGTGAAATATTACAAACTATGTAAAAGTACTTTCTGGTAGATGTATGTATTAAACTTTAAAGACTTTCATGGCTGTTATCAAGGTTTTAAAGACTCTATGATAACATATGAATTGTGTTTTTAATAAATTCTTTTTATATACATTTCCGATCCCTTAATTTAACTAGATCAATTTAGTGAAATAGACTATTTATCAACACTTTCAGCTGCACTAGGTTTCCACACCTGTGCATCACTTTTCTTGGCTGAGAACTTTGGTTTTGGAGCAGCAAGAACGCTACTTCCAGTAGCTGAATCTGCTCTTTCTGTTACTGGACAAGGTGGCACATATGAAGATGGAGTTGGCTGGTAGCATGGCGCTTGGGAAGCTGGATATGAAACAGCTTGATATGTAGGGGGCTGCTGGTAGGGAATATTTGGTGGATGCTGGTAAGTGTTGGAAGGAGGTTGTTGGTAAGCATGTGGTTGATTATATATTTGCTGATAGGGGTCTTGTTGATAAGCATTCTGTGTGGGCTGATAGCTGTTGGGATTTTGGTGATATGGGCCATCATGCATAGCAGGAGAGGAAACAGGTATAGCATATGACTGCTGTGGTAGCTGTGGTTGTTGTGATATAAAAGCATAGGGATCAGGAACTTGAGGCTGAACTTGGGATTCGGTTTGAGCCTGGATCTCAGCTGCTTTTTGAGCAGCAAGCTTTTGAGCTGTTTCTTTTTCTGCAGCAAGTTTTTCTGCTGCTGGCCCATAGGTGAAAAGGGAGGAATTTAGTTGGTAAGGTTGATGCTTCATGACATCCAAAACATTAAGTGGTTTGGATGCAGGTTTCCCTTTCTCTGTAGCTTTATTTTTGCTCTTTGTGTTAGAGCTGGAAGAGGGAGGCTGCTTGACAGCACTTAGTGGATACGAGGGTGACTGTAGTGGATTATATGCCAAAGGTGGAGGAGCACGACAATTAGGTGAATATTTCCATGAGGCTGGTAAAGAAGGAGAAGGTGACAAAGATCTTGCCTTGTTAGCTTGCACTGTAGAAGAATCCACCACATACTTTTCCATTCTGGATTGCCTCTTGGCAAAAAGTTCAGCACCTTTCCCTCGCAAGGCTGGCATCTCAAAAGCTGAACCCATTCCAGGCATTTTACCTGCTGGCATGTGTGAAAGTACCTTTGCTCTAGGTGTATTTATGTTCAGTTGATGTGGAGGAGGAGTTTGAGTGGTCTGAGGTGGACACCAAGCTTTGAAAGGCTGAGACAGCTTATGACTTTCATTAGAACCCATGGGTGGACTTTGCTGGGGTTGTGGTGTCCATGTACTTAAAACTGTTTGAGACTGAGACTGTGGTGGTGTCTGTTGTGGAGGTGGATGAGACCATGTAGGTTGTGTGTGAACTGGAGATTGTGGCTGATTCCAAGATGGCTGTATTTTGTTCTGCTCTGTTGCCCATGAATTCATTGTTTGCTGTGGATGTTCCCATGTTGGTTGTGGTTGGGGCTGTGGTGTCCAAAGGTTCTGTGGCTGCTGCATTTGTGCTGGAGTCTGAGAAGATGGTTGAGTCTGATGAGTCCATGAAGGTTGTGTTTGAACTACACTCTGAGATTGATTCCATGTATTTAAAGGTGGTTGTGGCAGAGTTTGCTGTTGGTTTTGCGAGACCCAAGCTGGTTGTGGTTGTGGCTGTGGTTGGCTCGGAGGTTGAATCCAAGGTGACTGAGGATGCTGTTGAGAGGCTGTCCAAGTTGGTATTGGTTGAGATTCCTGTTGTTGTTGGGCCCAGGATTGCTGGACTTGGGGCTGATCTTGATCTTGGGACCAACTCACAGACAGCTGTCCTGGAACTTGACTTTGGGCCCATGGGGGTTGTTGTGGTGATTGAGTTGGAGCGGTTACCCATGTATTCATTTGAGACTGAGACTGGGGTTGATGTTGGAGTTGACTTTCTGTCAACCAAGAAGGCTGGACCTGTGACTGTGTTTGAACAGCTGATGATGGTTGCACTTCTGATAGGACTTGTGATTGTGTCACCCAAGCTGGCTGCATCTGTGACTGATTCTGGGTAAGGACTTGTGACGGAACCTCAGCTGGGCCCCAATTAGTTGCTGGTGGCTGTTCAGAAGCCTGAGTTGAATGTGGAGCCCAAGAGCTAACAACTGGTTCTGGTTTTGCATGTAACTGTGGCTCAGATTGATTCTCATGCCAAGAATCTATTTGCTGACCTGATTGTATTTGTGTCTCAGGTTGACCCCATGTTTTGACTGCTTCAGCTCGAACCTGTGAGTTGAGCTTGATAGAAGCTTCTTGTGGATCAGAAGCAGGTGCTCTGGGGGACTCTTCCGCTAATATGACTGAGGACTCCATTGCAGGGACGGGATCCCTGGCAGTAACAGGAGCATTATTTTCAGCATCTTGATGAAATTGCTGATTTGCAGTTTCTGGTTGTGGTGACCATGGAGGAGTGCCTGGGTGCATGTGAGGTTTGGGAGCAACGGGTGGTGGGGTTTTGTTCTTTAATTTAGTAGATTGTAAAAAGTTACAGGCTTCTGCACCCAGGCTTAGATGATCCTCCTCTGTGCCAGAATCAAAGCCTGTCTTCCTTTCATTTCTGTTGAGAAGATTCAGCAACTCTGGATTTGGAGCAACTTTTTGAGGCTCTTTAAAAGTGAACATGGGTTTAGCTTTGTTCTTTCTTCTAGTATCTTGTAAGATCCCTGTTTTGATTGCAGGTACAGAAATTCGCTCATCTCTGGAAGCAATTTGTTCCACCTGTCCTTGAGAATAATAAGACTGCTCTTGGTTTTCAGAAGGGGAAAATGGGGCTGCTTCTCTATTCTGAACTGAAAATGGTTTGGCACTTCTATTAATTACTGATGATTGCACTACATTTGTTTGGTGACTAGACACACCATTTTGAAAGTATTGTTGTATCTGCTGTTGTTGTTGGTACTGTTGAGACTGATATTGTTGTCCCTGCATACATTCTTGCTGTTGCTGATAATGCTGTTGCTGCTGATGGTACTGCATCTGCTGTTGATATTCTTGATATTGATGCTGTTGTTGCTGTTGATGCTGCTGCTCTTGGTATTGCTGGTACAGTTGTTGTTGTTGTTGTTGTTGTTGTTGATGGTGCACATTTACATCCATGAAATTCTGGTTGTCATTAGTCTGAATGCAGGATGGCGGATTCACCTCTTGGTAATTTTTCTCAGCTTGCTGTATACCCTCAACAGGAATCCCTTTACTTCTCATCTCTTCATGTTCAGCTGATATTTCATCAATACGTTGCCTGCGCTGTGCAAACATCAGGGCCCCTTTGCCCTTAGTTTCAGGGAGTGCATTCATATCCTCTGGGTTTTGAAGCTTGCGCTCTATCTCAAGCAGACCAGTATCCAAATCAAAAGTTACAATGTTTTTGTGGCCTGAGGAATTCGTGAAAAAATCTTCATCAATTTCAGTTTCACTGGTGGCTAGAACTGTGAATTCAACAGCATGTGTTTCCTGGTCAAGGTTTTCATCATCTTCATCATCAAATTCTGGTTCACTCTCTCCAGTTCCGTAGCTTACAAGTGTGTACTGCTTGGCCCTTTGTCTATGCTTCTTGAACATTAACAACCCCTTATTATTAGGGTTGGTTGCAGCAGCAGTCAGGAGGAGAGCAATACGCTTACATTTAGACTTGGCCTCTTTCACTTGCTTCTCAGACAGGCTTTCACTTCGTCTGAGCCCTTGGAAGAAGAGAGGACAAAAGGTGATTAAGGAGGATAGCAAGGACAGTATTCAAGTGATGTGTCAAAGTATTAGGTTTTCTGAGCCACTGAACTAATGGCATAGACTGAATAAAAGAGATCGGTCAATAAATAATTCAATTTCAGAATACACAACTAAGTAATTAGAGTACTAACAAATTAAATGAAAAACTGGTGTCTCTGATATGCTGTGGTATGGTTCAAATACAGGGAAGAGGCAAATGAAAAGTTTTCCTGACTAACCATCTTTATCCTTTCATGAAACATTTATATCTTGATGGGTGTGGTCTCTTCCAAGAAAAGCATACGCTCTTATTCACAGGCCATGGGGATCTTAACTCATGATCTTAACTCAACTGAACATCTAGTGAGAAACCTTTGGGCATTAGACAGTGCTCTCCAACATTGTCATCAACAACTACTGAAGAAGAAGAATATTTATCTTTCCAGAAGAATGTAGAGATTTTTTATAATCTATGCGCCAATGGACATTGAAACTACTCTGGAACTACCTTAATAAGCTTTCTCATGGTATGCATTTGTATATTATTTATACATATATATTGTTCCTCTTTAAATTCTTATCTTTATAAATGTTACATGGAAATTAATGATTTAAAGGTGCTTGAAACATAAATAATAAAAAATTATATAAATTTGCATCATTAGTAGAAGTAATTGAAAAATGTGAGAGAAAACCTAATGAGCTACTCTTTTTGGTGTATTTATCCTTCCAATGGAGTCCAAAAAACTCATAGTGGTACAAATGTGGTGGTAATATAACACTCTCTTTAGTCCTCAAACATTTCCATATTTTAAAGTCAGTTTTGAAGATGTTTGGTTATAGTCTAACATTCTTATGTGTGAACTGTCAGCACCATGGTAGGGATGGCTGTAGATAGATGAGAACTGAACTGTTCCCTTTTCAGTGCTGCTAAGATGACCGGCTTTAAAGGATCAGGTAACTAGCTGGTGTCACACATGCTGGTGTCTGTCAAAGAGCTCTCCAACAGGCAGCATTAGCATACCCGTATTTTATTATTATCCTCACCACGTCACCTTCTTGGTCTCCTCCCTATCATAGCTGTGCATGAAGACAGTACAGTTTAGCACAGTTATTCATTCCAATTTACTAGTTGTGAATATGAAAAAATCTAAATTGATACAAAGAAACCCATTTGGACATAGAATATGTCATTAAAACTCATTATAGGTAATTAAATAGATATAATGTTATAATTACATTACATAATTACACAATTTCCATTAACCTATGTCCTATTAACCCGAAATAGGGCATGCATGGTTCCATGGTTCCAGGATGTCATCATTTGAGACAAATTTGGGTATAGTATAACGGTAAGTGCACAAAACTATATTACTCAAAGTTTTTACAGTTTTTCACTGTTCTTGGTAATAATTCCAAGCATTTAGTAATAGTACAAATATGCATCCATAACACAGTGTTCATACTGTATGTGCTACCTTAAATTTATATAGCAACTCTATTAAAAGTTTTTGTCAAACTGATATATCTGAACATTCAGGATAATAAATAACAAAAAAGGGAAGGTTTATAAAAGACTTACTGGCATGCCTTGCCCGGTGCTTGTTGGGCTTGTTGAGCTCCTTCTCTGACTCAGAGTCCTCCTGTTCTGATGGAATTCCAAAGGAGACCGTGAAGGAGGTGGGATCTTCGCTGGTTTGCCCTCCTTCTCCCTCATCATAATCCTGTTGTTCATTAGCTGTTGCTTCTGTCCCACCAGCCCCCACTCTTTCTGTTCCCGAGTCCCTCCCAGACGGCTGTATGGTGACTTCCACCTGTCCCAGTAAAGCAGAGGGAGAACTGACAAGCACACCCCGCTGACCCAGAGGCTCTCTTTCATGCAATGGTATATAGAAAGTAGAGACTGGTGCACTGGTTTTAACATTGTCATTTTCATTGTTTATTTGATGGCACAGGTCTCCTTTAACTCCAAGAGCACTTCCTAATGAGGTACAGCCAGTGTCTTCCAGGGTGGTCTGTGAGAGTAACAACTGCAGTTCCACTACACCTCCTGGTGTGATTTCTAACCTGGGTGTTCCATCACTAGAGTCATATTTGTCCAGTCCAGCTCTATCCTTGGGAGCTGGAATGCAAAATTGAGTTCGGACCATGGTTTTTCCTGCAGGGCACTCTGTATCATTGTTTGTCCCTCTGTAATGTGCCTCATCCGGGTTCTCAGATTTGTAGGGTTGCCGCAGTTCCCTCCAGGAAGCCTGGGGTGTGGTGTTAACCGACTGAGACTTCTGTTGAAGGTCTAAACGGCATCTGTAAGGAAAAAATTATGCAAAGGTGTAAAACAAAAGGGGTCTACTGCTTACAGTACATGAATGTGTAGTGTTGTTACTGGTCATGTACTTGTACATGCTCAGCCATTAATTATTACCCTACAAATTATGCAGTATTGTAAAAATTGTCAAATGAGAGGCAATGTCAGAAAGGTCATTGCGTTTAATGGCCCAAATTTTATCCAGTCAATGGATGCTCAAAGGTCACTCCTGAAACAAGGCGCATAAACCGTTCGGCAGTCAGTTGAAATTAGTGTAACTTGATAAAGGATGTCACAATCAAAAAGCACTCACCAACAAATCAAATGCTATCTTAAGCTGGGTAGATATCGTCAGGAGTCAAACACAAAGCAACTGTTTTGCCATTTGCTTGAGTCAAAGGTCATATCAGTCATTAGTTAGACAACAATTGCTCTTTCCATAACACAAGCAATCAAAATGCAAAGTGTTTGTCAGACTATATACTTCCTAGGGAGCTGAGGTACGGTGTAGTAATAATAATCAATGGTATCATTTTGTTTACCCTAGGCCTACTGTATGTCAACATTTAAAGTTATTCAAAAATCTTAGAATTAGAATTTGGTGATCTTAAGGAACAGTATTTGTGGATGCCTGGCTCAGTTTCACTAGACATGTTAAGTACCTTTTTACAAGCAGTTGTAGGCAGTCAGTGGCTTTCTCAATGAGAACAATAACCTCTGCGAGACTGAGGCTGGAGCAGGATACTCCATTAACAGACACAAGTTCATCATCCTCACACAGACCAGCTATGGATGCATGGCTGCCTTCTTCAACCTTTAAAAAGAGCACAAGAACACAGCCAATAGTAAGCCTATTTCAAAATTATTGTTGATAATTTAATAGATATGTCATGTCAGTTAACATATTAATAGCTGATGATGTAAAAAAAAATTGTAGATAAAATAATAGACCTTATCATTTGAACCTCTGTTGTATGTTATAATTGATACATTTTAAACAACAAAGAACAATAATTGGAATTCTTAGCTTTTGTTGAGCATTTGTGTGTCAGCAAATAGACCTGTTCTAATTTACAATGTACAACAGCTGCATGTTATTTGACCAAACGATTCTCATGGACACGGAAGCCCATCCATAATAGAGGAGCAGCAGTGGCACTAAAGTGTAAAATTAACATTAACCTTTAAGATGACGGTACATGCTGCAAATCAGTCCTGATGTGCTGATTGTACAACACAATAAAAATAAACAATTCTTCCAAGATGATCTTCACAGCTTTTATCCCTACAATTTAATAAGAGTTTTTCTAAACAATCATAAGAATTTTGTAAAATTCTGTTGAATTTGTATACCGACTTTGGTTAAAAACAGAAACATCCCTGAAGTAAAGGTCAAAACATGTACACATTACAATCTAGTCACTGTGCCATGCAGTCCTTAGTTATGCAGCAATTACAGTATGTAGGACATTTAAAACAATGACTCTGTAACTCCTTCAGAGAGACTGTTGGCCTTACCATGGCTTCTTAAAACAGTCTCTTGTTTTGTGTCAATTTTGAGAACCTTATGCTTGAGTGATGTGATGCAACTTCCACTACCTCTAATAACAACCAGCATTGCTTAATGGGATGCCCAAACCTTTAAATATAATTTTATACCCTATTCCTAAATTATTTAAGTTCCTTAGTATACTACTTTTCCTTGTCTGTATTTTAAGACTTTCCTTCAAACCAATGAAATTTGAACTGTGTATTTTATTGTATATGTAGGAAATGGAATCTAATTTAATATTTCTTACCTACTACCTAATTAATATTCTAATTTACAAACCCAACTAGCACAAGGAGAACATACAAACTTCATGCACACATAGGCGGGAATCGAACCGGGAAAGGCGACTTAGAAATATTTCCAGAGGAATAATAATTTTTATATTAAAAATTCCCTCTAAAGGAACATTTTACTCAGATAAATCTGATTTGTTTGTTTGTGTGATTGAATATTTTTGCAAGACACTGCAAATGTCTGACAGGCAAAATTCCATCTTGAAGCATTTTGGTGTTCCACCACTAGAGGGCAGTGCTCTGACAATTAAATCTATCCTATCTGACAGTACTAAGCTTATCAAGTAAGGAACCTGTTTTTAACCCTGCGCCTGGAGTATTCGCTTTCCTTCGCATTTTAATATTTTCCTTTCATCACATCATCCAACTAATAGCTGTCCCTGAATTGAAGTGGATGTGTAGAGCAGACACAACACTAACATGCAGGACAAGACAATGGAAATACAGGATTGGGAGAATATACATACAGCAGGGAGATATACAGTGCACAGTGTCGAGAACAGTCTTGCAAACTCACCAGACCACAGAGGTTAGTTAAAAACAAACAAACAAAGGCGACGAATATGCTTTAGTCCAGAAATTATGATGCTTGTGCATACATAATCTAAAACTTACTATTGGTGGAATTTTAAACCTTTTTTTCATAAACACTTATAATTTGTCATATAATTTGTTCATCATGACATTAATGCAAGAATTATATCTTCACCAAAAAACTTCAGGGTCACAATTATTCACTGTAAAATATGGCATATTTCCAATGACTTTATATGGGCACTTTATGAGCACCACCGAAAGAGTATACTGTTTTAGATAATGATAAAACAAGGACGATGTGGGCTTTGTTTTAACAACAGTAACAGCAGTGGTAAATGGAACAGTGTACATTACCCATATATGGATCGATCATAAATGCAGTGTGTGTGTGTGTGTGTGTGTGTGCGCACGTGCGCGCGCGTGTGTGTGTGTGTGTGTGTGTGTGTGTGTGTATGGAGTGATTGCTCAAACAGAAAAGGCGGATGGCTGAACTGCGAACTGCCAGAATCAGCAATCACTCCAAAAAAGGATGGGAAAATAGCCACACACTTAAATATTTCTTTAATGTGACAGAGGAAGGTGAACTGAAGAAAGCCAAAGCCCTGTGTTGATACAAACATAAACGTGTACACTGAGAAAGAAAGGCATAGCTGGTTTTCTGATCGCCTGTGACAGTATGAGACAACTATATATAGCATGGAAAACTAATACAATCACTTTTAACAGTCAAATAACATCAATGATCACTTGCTCTAACACATACATAGGTGAACTGAATAACACTGATTATTAATTATATATCCGTAGGATCATGGGCACCCAAGTCTCACCCATGCCTGCTGAGACCCAGTGCATCACAGCATGCCAGGCAAAGAGGCCAAGAATGTTAACCAAGCCTCCAAACTCCCCATATTCCAATCAAATACAGCATCATGGGACGCACAGGAGGAACAAGCCTGATCCCAAGAGCCCCAACACCCCTCAACATAACCCAGAGAACTGAAAGGCTCCTCAACACGCCAAGGGCCCAGAGCTGCCCAGACGGCACAAGGGGAACCTAAATCCTGGGTGGTTTTAATGTCAGTGGTTTTAATGTAGTGGCTGATTGGTGTATATGAAAATCACATTTGCAGCTGTTTCTTTTGGCCAGTTTTAGGCTGTGTATGTTAGCAATTCTCTGAGTAACAACTTCCAGGACCTGGGCAGATTAAATTATCCATTCTATTCTCAGGCAAATAGTGTTCCCAGTTATCCCTCCCACCCTTTTTAGTATGGTTATTCCATTGGGGGTAAATAAAACAGGATATCTGTAGTAGCTTAAGCCAGATTTTGGTTTGACAACTGTGTGTTTGTGCGAGTCTGTGTCATTGTGTATGTGTGTATTTGTACATGTGTTTGCCTTAAGGCACACAATTATGCAATCAGTTTTTGATGTTTTTCACTTTTGTCGAAAATCCAGCTATGAGTTAAGTCACTGAATATAAACAACTGTTGATCCTGTACATGGATAGTACCATTTATAATATTCATAATACTTTTACTTTTTTTTACTGTGTTTATGCAAAAATATTTTTATGAGCTCTGTTACTGTAAATCAAAAGCTTAATTAATGAATGGTTTAAACTCATAAAGGGCAGACCGCTACAACATACTGTCATTTCCCCAAAGACTTAAAATTTGTTTAAAATAACAATTACCTCTTTTATATATATTAAGTGACCCGAGTTTTGTACAGAAATTGTCATTTACAGATATCCCACTCACTTGCTTGTGTTTTTAGATATTGCACAATCATAGGGTGCTGCCTCACATGGATCTACTGTAACTGAATCCCCAATTTAGAGTTAGTTTCGGGGTGGTATCAGTTTTGAGACTAGTTTTGTAACGCACCAACAGATCACAGGGAGCACACAGTGTGACAAAAGACCTGTGCAACTGCGTTACATGTGTTACCATGTCTACTATTTTATCATAGACAGCAAGTTAGAACAAAGAGCAAAGGTGAAATTCTGCGTGAACATGGGCAAATCTGCCACAGAGACGTTTGACATGATTCGTCAAGCTTACGAAGATGTACGTGTTATTCAAGTGCGGAAGAAAGTCACTGGAAGGCGATGAGAGATCAGGAAGAACTTCAACGAGCTCAACCGTTGAAAATGTCAAAGCCATTCTGCAAGTTGTGCATGATGATCGGTGGAGAACAATCCACAACAATGTCAGTCATTGCTGCCATTGTCAGTATGTTATCGTCATTCTGTAAGTCCAAACCATTTGAAAATTTCGTCCTCAGGCTGTTGACCAGAATCAGAAAGAACATCGCATCAAAGTCTGCCAAGAACATGCTGTGGATGACCCACATAGATGCCAGTGTGGTCTTTGAGATATATTTCAGTTATAAATTTAGCTGAAACGTCCCAAAATCATTTAACCGGGTTAATAATTTTTTCCCCCATATGTACTGTATGCATTATCCACCATCACTAAAAACAATTGCTTTATCGATCACAGTTGAACAAAGGTATGGTCAAACCCAGAAGATGCTGCTAAATTGTATGCCATGTGACAGTTTGTTGTTTGTAAGCTGCCTATTATAAGGTTCCTAAAAATTCACTAGATAGCATCATGTGTACCATGCACAATAATCCTCCAGATCACTAGAGGACAACCTCCTTCATAATTTAAAGGTCTACCTTAGTCGTTAAACTAATTTGATGTAAAACATGTTATGTCGTGTTTGTAATACAAGTCAAGTGTGACAGCCAGTAACTTAATTTTGTTTGACGATTTGTTATTATAGATTTTGATGGGGCGGTGCTGATAATAGTTCAAGTTCAAGTTCAAGTTGGCTTTATTGTCACTTCAACCATATACAGTTAGTACACAGTGAAACGAAACAACGTTCCTCCAGGACCAAGGTGCTACATGCAACATAGCTCTTCAGCTCTTCAGTTAATTTATGTTGTAAATTTATGTTGTATGTAGCTTCTTGGTCCTGGAGGAACGTTGTTTCGCTGCAGCTGTTATTCATATCTACTGATTGGGATCAAGATCCAATACTGAACCCATACTTATAGCAGAAAAAACACAATTAAATATGTTTTTATAGCTTTATCCATCATAAGGAAATGTGGATGAAGCAGATAACTTTGCTCCTAGTGTCCAGTGAGGCATAAGACTCTGTTTAGCCAGCGGTTCAGCGGTTGGAGAAATCGATTTGAATAAAATTGTCAAATCTGTAACAGATGAACCAACTACAGTATGCACGCCATATATGTACAATAAGGAAAACTCTCTGGATCATGATATATGTCAAAGATATGACATCATCATCAGCGGAATGCACAGTTAATTTGATGTTAGGTTATATGAGAGCTCTGTCTGCTTCTCCAGGTGCAGGTTTTTCTTTCAAAGGTTACATTTCTGTTGTGCAACTCAAAGAAAGAATGTTAGAAGTTATGACTTCACCACTTTTGCGACGGAGCCAGAATTCCCCCAAAAGACTGATGACAAAGGAAGAAAACAGGAAGGTTTTATATGGAAGAAAATCTTCCTTATAAGGAAAACTGTCTTCTACATGCACCCAGACACACACACACACACACACACACACACACACACACACACACACACACACACACACACACTCTGTTGGACACAAGCACATATGCACAGAAGCATGTGAACCTGAAACTGCATGTAACTCATTCATGATCAGAGAACATCTGAACTGTTGAACATTTCTCATGTTCTTGCGATTTTCTGATATGTTTGTTTAGAAAATTCTCAATCAGGTAAAGCTGCTTTCCAGATGACGCACTGGATGATCAGAATAACTCCACAACACTGTGTGAGGCATCATTCTATTATCTTGAGCCAGTTTGCAAGACTACAGGCAAATATTTACCCACTCAGCTAAAACATCTGATCTCATCCGTGCCTTGAGGAAGAGTGAAGTCAGACTTCCCAGTTTTGACTTTTTTATATAGAAATCTCTAGCAACTCAAACAAATACACTTTCTGTCGAGCAGATGAATACTGCATATAACACAATTAATTTTACGCATGATTTAACTTTATGAATACCTTCCTTGGCTTATACAGTAGAATGATTCCCATTTGGCTGACCTGTAGTTGGTTAGCCATTACAGTTTGAGCTGAGTCCAACTGGCCACATCATACTGCAGTGTTCTCATCTCACATATGTTTACGTCACACTCCAATACTGCAGAATGTTTAAATGAATGGTTTGCTTGATAAAATGTATAAAGTCAATTGCAAACATGACTATTATAGTCCAAATGACTTTCGGAGTATTCATTATGAATATAGATCAAATACCCAAATGTGATAGTGTCTTGCACTGTTTCCTGACGACTGCTTTGATTTGGCATGCATCCAAGTCAGTGGAATGCACATCTCTGAAACGTTAATTTTTTTTGACAACTAAAGGCAGCTGGGCACAATCATTATGCACAATTACACTCTCAGAGCACTATCAGCGATGTGGAACCATGTACAGTAAGTTGTAAAAGTATCAACTTTAGTAAGAACTTAAACAAGCAAAAACCCTAGTTTCTTAGGCTGAACCTTCAGGAGACTGAAAAGGCGTCAGGAGTTCTTCTTCAAAGACCTCAGTGTTGCAAAAAATAAAGTGTGGAAAATGTTTCCACACTTAATTTTTCTGACTAACATTGCGCAGTGCCAAATGTATTGAAGTCAGTCAAGTCAATTGGATGGATATTGGGAGCATTCAAGTCAAACCAGGACTTGTATTGAAATTTCTTATTAATGAAGGTGTAAAACTTATTGACATTTAAAAAAGACCTCAAGCACTGTATGTAAGACTCTGAATTTGAATAGTGCAATCATTGTAAAAGCCATATGTATGTGAATGGCCATCCCGGTTGAGGTTGCTCGGAGCCCACTGCTGTCATTGAATATTCAGCGAGTGAAAATCTATGGATAACTTGTCACCAGTTTGCAGAAGAGACACGTCTGTTTTGCATTTACAACACCACTTGCACATTACAGAAAAATCCAGTTGCAAGTTACTCCCATAACCCTTGTACATTTATAATCTCTCTCCAAGTAATTTCCGCATCTTTAGTTTACTGTACTGTAGTAACTAAACTAAAGAATTTTGTTTAATTCCAGGGTAAGTGCATTAACATAGGAGGGGATTATATAGAGAAATAAAATAGGTTTTTATTCTCATAGCTGTGTTCTGTTATTCTGAGCAATTAAAAGTCCCAGTTTAACTTCCAGTTTAACTGACCAAACTGGTTGATCCAGAGTCTATTCTGGAAACAGTGGGTATGAGGTGAGAATGACAAATACATGGGACATCAGTACATTGCATTGCACCATCCAAAACTCCTGGGAGCCCAAGAGCTAGAGTTACTGTAAAGAGGAAGCAATGCTACCTACTGGACCACTGTGCTGGAGGACATACTGCTTATAATTAAAATGTTAAAGGGTAATTATGCATCCTGAATAGAATTACAAGCCCTATGAAGCATGCTGTCCTCTACAACAAAGAAAAGTCTTCACTTTCATTTTATCACTGATAAAAAAATACATAAAAATGATGCAGAGGATAGATATGCAAAATGTGTTCCATCTACACTCTCAAAATAGCTCTTCAGGCATTGGTATGATTTTACTTAATTTTCTCATGCTTGATAGGAAAACACTTCAGTAGATTCTACACAGAACCCTAACGATTCTAAATGTTTAAAGAGTATACCACCCCAACTCAAGCGTTTCACAAGAGCATGACTGTTATGTAAGAAATTTTTGTAACATGCAGTCATAAATACAAAATTCGCTCTAAATTTTAGGTTGTTCAATAATCATCCTGTTGTCCCTTTGTGAGAATTCTTAATAACACTTAAAGAAATGGTTCTTTTTGGTTTTGGTTGGATATTTCAGTGTGCTCTGCTCTGACAGGCTAACATTCTGTTGTACATATAATCATTAGACCTAATCAAACGGACAATCAACACAAAGTTATACAGTACGTGTAATATCGTCTTGTTCTGAATTTTGTTTCTATGACTTCATGTAAAAAAAAAGACCTTTTACATAACAACTGTGCTCTTGTGTAAATACGAGTAACCCTTAATGTCTATAACAGGGACCCTAATACTAACAGTTTTTATTTGTTTAGATTTTAATCATATCCATGTGAGTGCTAAGTAGTAACATGCTACACTGACCCACTAGCAGCTGTTTATTACCTTATAAGGACTCCTGTTTGAGTGTGATGGAGGAGAGGGCTACTATAGCAGTTTGCCATCACTACTTTAATTTTCTCCCACATGAGCTGATAACGAAGTATGAATCATTGTCAGTTTTAATAGCTTGGAGATGTAAAGCTCGTTTAATCCTAATTGTATAAAGGGATCATACTGTACATGGGACAGTCAATGTACAGTAGTTTCACATTTTGAGCTCACCATCAAATCGGAACAAACTGGTATTGTGTTGTGGTAGTGCATAGTTGAAAGCACGCCAAAGTCACTCTCACTGGAGAAAAAAAAATTATTTACCCCCCAAACACACTAAAATTTCAACTTAATATATAATATATATACTGACTACACAGCAGGAATTATGAGTATAACATTTAATAAACCAAACGCCAATATATGCAGATTTCAGTTCTTTTTATTGTGTTAACGCATATCTTAATTGCAAATCTATACACGCTGCTTATCTGTAAATAGGGGAATCTCACCTGGTGCACCTGAACGTCTCGGTGCGGCTCCGTGTCGCTCTGGCGCAGCTGGAAGCCCCAGGGCGCGCGCCCCCGCACCGTCACGCATGCGTAATCCCGCGCGCTCATCCCGCACTGGCCGTGTCTGTCTCCGCTCTGTGTTCGCGAGAGCATGTCTAAGGGTTTAGGTAGGTGAAGAAATCACGTCCAGCCCACTGCTCACAGCGTCATTCCTCTGAGTCCTGCCCAAATGCTCTTACATCTTTTCAAACTTGAACTTGAGAAGAGCGTTAAAGCTCGCTGCCTCGGACACCGAACAGTTCTCCCCTAACCGACTCTAAACATTTCCAGACTTTGGTTATTACTTCCTCACGCACATCTTGTTAGCGTTAAGGAAACTCTTACGCTGCAGGTAACTTTATTATCAAACATTAGGCCACAAACTCTACAAAACAAACAATGAAGTGATTATTGAAGCAAGCTGGTTTAACCAGGCAACAGGATTTTCTGGAATTTTTAAAAACGTTTTCAACAAAAAATCAACAACTTTTTCAAATAATTGTCAATAATATAATATAATATACTATATGTTGAGTGGTTAGCACTCTAGCCTCGCACCTCCAGGGTCTGGGTTCGATTCCCCCATGCTTGGTGCTTGGTGCTTGGTGGGTTTCCTCCTTCGGTGTTTCCAAATTGTTCATACTGTACAGTAGTGTGTGAATGAGTGTGTGAGTGTGTGTAGGTGTTTGTGCCCTCCGATGGATTTTTCACCCTGTCCAGGGAATACCTCGCCTCGTGCCCTATGTCTCCCGAGATAAGCTCCAGGCCCCTTGCGACCCTGTATACAAGGAGAGATATTATAATATAATGTAAGTGGTGTATATATACAGTATAATACAATATATGTTAGTGGCTGAGTGGTTAGCACTGTGTCCTCACAATGTCTGGGTGGAGGATTCGATTGCATGTGTGGAATTTGCATGTTCTTCCCTTGCTTGATGGGTTTCCTCCATGTCCTCCAGTTTCCTCACACAGATTTGCAGATTAGGCTAATTGGTATTCGCAAATTGCTCGTAGAAGTTAAATAAGAGTGTGATGTGTGCATGTGTGTGCCCTGGGATAGATTGGCACTGTGTCCACGGTGTACACCGCCTTGTGCCCAAAGTTTCCTGGGATAGGTTCCAGGCTCCCTGCCACCCTGTAGCACAAGCTGTATTGAAGATGAATGAATGAATGAATGACTGAATGATAATATAATATGACAATACAAAGTGTGCTCCAAACATAAGTAAAATGACCACTTTTTATCAAAATGTAATTTTATTTGATTTACGAAATATGCTTATGATTGCTGTTTCTTTGCAAACACAAAATAATTTGTCTCATCCACTCTGAACTTGATTAACACAGATATGTAGATAGGTAGATATACAGTATAGATAGATAAATGGATAGATAGAGGCTAAAAACATTAATACACACTGTATGCACGGTCATAACATTGTGACTACCTGTCTAATAGGGCCCCTTTTTGCACACCAAGACAGCTGTGCACTGTGGTATAACATGTTTTAAGCAATTTAAGGTACAGTATATATAATACAGTAGCTCTTCTATTTGATCAAACTACAATGCATTGCATCAATGGGCCTTGCCTTACTTGGACCACTTTTCATAGCTCCTGACCACTGCAGACTGGGAACATCTCACAAGAGCTCCAGTTTTGGAGTGGCTCTGATCCAGTTGTCTAGCCATCAAATTGTGGCCCTTGTCAAAGTCACTCAAATTTGCACATTTTTGCAAATTTATATAAACTATAGAAATATATATATACATTATTCTTCTATGTTTTTATTCTTATTACAGTATTTTTAACAATAATATTAAAAAAATTTTATTTTAAAGCTGCTTTGATGACAGCTTAAGGCGGCGCGGTGGTGTAGTGGTTAGCACTGTCGCCTTGCACCTCCACGGTCTGGGTTCGATTCCCCGGCCAGGCTCGATTCCCGTCTCTGTGTGCATGGAGTTTGCATGTTCTCCCCGTGCTTGGTGGGTTTCCTCCAGGTACTCCGGTTTCCTCCCACAGTCCAAAGATATGCAGGTTAGGCTAATTGGCGTTCCTAAATTGCCCGTAGTGTGTGATTGGGTGTGTGAGTGTGTGTATGTGTGTGTGCCCTGCGATGGACTGGCACCCTGTCCAGGGTGTACCCCGCCTAGTGCCCGAAGTCTCCTGGGATAGGCTCCAGGTCCCCCGCGACCCTGAACACAGGATTAAGCGGTATAGAAGATGAATGAATGAATGATGACAGCTTTGCATACTCTTGGCATTCTCTCAGTCAGCTCATAAGGTGGTGACCTGGTAAGTTTTCTAATGATCTTAAAGGAGTTCCAAGAGGTGTTGAGTACTTGTTGGCTGCTTTTCTTTCACCTCTCCTGTCCAACTCTTCCCAAATCATATCAGTTGGATTTAGATCCGGTGAATATGAAGGCCAGGCTATTTGATCCATCACCCTCCTTCTTATTTCCTCATCCAAATATTTCTTCCATAACCAAGAGGTGTGTTTGGGGTCATTAACCCATTGGAAAACAATGGTGTAAGGGTAAGGGTGTAATGGTGTAATGGTGTAATTGTTTTTGGAATAAGACACCAACAGTGTCACTACAGTAGCACACTACATCATCACTCCTCTTCCTCCATGCTTTACAATGGTAACCACACATTCAGGAACCTTTTGAACCCTTCTTTGACTAGAACCAATAATTTCAAATTTGGACTCATCAGAAGAAAGGACAGTTTTCCATATACTGTATCTAATGTCTATTCTTTGTGTTTCTTGGAAGAGTCATGCACATGCAAGTGTCTCTTGCTTGTTGTTCTTCCACAGATGCTGTAAATCGTCAGTTTCTGAGGCTGGTCATTCTAATAAGTCCTCTGCAGTAGAGGTAGTTATTCCCCTACCTTTCCTGGGATGGTACTCGTGAGAGCCAGTTTTTTTCAAGTATGTATAAATTTTTTTGCTGACTCTGTATGTCTATAAAATGTATACTCTATATATAAAGCCACTGCTGGTCAGCTTCAAGACCTAGTGACTTTTCATAATTAATGGAATCATGAATTCTGCGCTCTACCAGATAATCCTTAAGGAGAATGTCTGTCCATGAGTTTATGACCTCAAACTCAAGCATAATTGGGTTATGCAGCAGGACAATTATATCCATTACAGACCAGCAAGTCCACCCATATCTGAATGACTTAAAAAAAAAAAAGATTTTGGAGAGTTCTAGCCAAGTCCAGACGTAAATATAATTGAGATGACCTCAAAGCCGTTCATGCTCGAAAACCCTTCAATGTGGCTAAGTTAAAACAATTCGGCATAGAAGAGTGGGCCAAAATTCCTCCACAGCGATGTGCTTGACTCACTGCCAGTTATCACAAACACTTGACTGCTGTTGTTGCCGCCAAGTGTGGCACAACCAGTCATTAAATTTAGGGGGCAATTACTTGTTCATATAGGGCCAGGCACGTTTGGACAACTTTTACCCTTAATAAATGAAATAATCACTTAAAAACTGCATTTTGTATTTACTGTTGTTATTTTTGTGTAATATAAAAAATTATTTGTTGATTTGAACCTTGTAAGTGTGAGAAAAAAAAATCTGAAAATGGCTAATACTTTTTCACTAGACTGTATATATATGATCTTAGTAAACCCACATATTGGTTTGTCTTTTGAAGGTGGGAGAAAACTGTACCCAGCAAACATCTGGACGTTTGATGATTGTTGAAATGACGTCCCTCCGACACATCACGTCATGGTTGAAAAATAGCTCCAAAATGAAAGTTGAACGGACGTGTTTGACATTAGCTGATTTACAACAGCTGTCATAAATCGTCCAATTTTTTGTTTGGAGGGTATTGAACAACACTTAGCTACAATGCAACCCCAGACAACTGTAGATGTGTTCAAACGTCTTTGAATGCATTTTTAGGAAATGTTTTGTGTTACCTATTTTTACCAATTAATGACGTCCTACAGCGACTGTTTTTGACCGGGGAGACAATGTCGCCTTCGGACCAATGTTTACTGGCTAGGGTCCTTTATCTGTGAGAACTATTAATCCCGCTGCTGGAGGCCGCAAAATAAATACACAGAACAATTAGGTGGTTGCGCCTTTCACTCACTCGACAAATAAACTAACAAATAACTGTTGTTTCGTATGGGGGTGGCCACCTCTGGATGTGTGTACATGGAATTTGCATGTTCTCCCAGTGCTTGGTGGGTTTTCTCAGTGTATTCCAGTTTCCTCCCACAGTCCGAAGACATGCAGATTAATCCAAACGGAGTTCACCATTAGTGTGTGAATGAGAATGCGAGAGAGAGTGTGTGTGTGTGCGTCCTGATATAGTACAGATGACGATTAAGTGAGTGCTGTAGTTACATAGATTAGCATGTGTTATGTTTTTCTTGTTTCAGAGAAACTGATACTGACACCAGACATTATTAAATTTGAGAAAATATTCACATTTCCTGTTAAGCAAATTACTTTTTATTTGATAATAGCCTGTATTTTGTATGTTTGGATGAGCCGGTCGTCGTGTGACCTGCTGCTACAGTGTGCGCACACTCAGAGGGATTCTCTGCGCACGTCTGTATGCGTGCTCTAATCTTTGCTGACGTGTAGCGGGTCCCATCACTATGCGCATGCGCACAAGCAGCAAAACAGCCGAGGCCGGTGCCGGGAGTTTGACGTGGCACTCCCGTTAGGCTCGTCTGCGCTGGTTAGAGTCAGTCCGCTCGGCGTCATCTCTGCGCGTGCAGGTAAAGTCCTTATCTTATTTGGTTGTTTTTGTTTTAAATCAGAGACCAGACATCTCAAGTCGTCTTGTAGGGCAGAGAATAATGTCGCGTTACGTTTGGTTACACGGTTGGTTAAAGTAGACTTAAAAGCAAACTGTAAAGTTTGAGTTCCGCCTGTGTCTGTGTAGATGTCCCGCAACTTTGTAGCTATAAGACATCCATTTAACAGCGTGTAAAGAGCGCGAACTTCTCACATATAGGCGAGTAATCCTATACTAACTGATCTTTGATGGAGAAAAATTTATATTAATATTTTTTATATATGCCCAACACTCATCTTTGACGTGGCAGCTGTGGGCAGAGGTGAAGCCCTTAATCATTCTCACCCACACCATGAAGCCTGTATTCACAATCAAGAGGGTTTATTTACAAATTCTGCTCTACTCATGCTCTACCTTGACTTTAGTTAAGAGATGACAAACATTTTGAGTTGTTAAACATCTGCACAGGATGTCACAGGTCAGAGGATTCATCTCGACTTCAAAAGTTTTCTTAGCCAAGGAAAATGAGGAGCTTCCTCTAGCATCAATCTATGATCACACACACACACACACACACACACACACACACAGGATTACTTTGTGTTTTACCATATCTCAGAATTGTTAAATGATAAAGGTTCATCTTACACAAGATCATGAGTTGCAAGCAGAGCTGTGGTAGACTGTAATTGGTAGACTGTAAGACTGTCATATTATAGATTGAATAAACTGTTATTTACCTAAGCTGCTGCAATTTAGCTAATTTAGCAATTGGGGGCATTGGTGGCTCAGTGGTAGGTTTTTCAAATGCCATGCCCGGGTTTAATTCCCACCCAATGTGGGAAAGGTTGTTGTGTGAATTGGATACTTTGCCATGGCGACCCCTCAACAGGAGCAGCCTAAAGACTAACAATTTAATGAAGCAATCACCACTAAAGGTGGAGGCATACTGTAAATGTTGATAATAGGAACAGTTGACTGTATAAGGACAGTATTATGGTTTTGAATTCATACTCTTTTTATATTAACTCTACAGGTTGCTGTTCTTCTTTATTTGTGGAATGAAATACATCTAATAGGATGAGCCAGCAAGGTTATGTCGCTACGCCTCCGTACTCCCAGGCCCAGGCAGGAATGGGGGGATACCCTCCACAATCGCATTATGGGCATTATGGATCTCCACAACAGCCCTTTCCTCCACAGCCAGCAGGTACAGTGAAATTCACTTCACTTCCTATTTAAACATCTGATTCCCTTTTGACAAGAACAAGTCTTCTCTTGTTCAGCGCTCACAAGCTGGCAGTGGTGGCTAGATATTTTAAAACAAAACTACTGTACATTGAGACTTATAGTGTACTATATTCAATGATTTGTTTTTTTCTACTATATATTACAGAGCTTTAATTTTAGATGCTGTTCTGAATTTATCATTATTATCTGTGTAGTGATGCACGTGAAGTTATATGTACATTTGAGAAAAGTAGTAGTTTTACTTCTTGGCCTGTGGGGTATTTAGCAGATCTTTGGTTTCTGCAAATACAATTGGAGAAAGTAAAATATAAACCTTTGGTCTTTAAGGGTACAATGTGTGTTTAAATAGTGCAATTACTGATTACTGACTGCTTATTACAATCCATTAAATGTTATGTGTCAGGTATGCTTAAACCAGCTGCCTCCTCCCCCTCTGGGATGCCTCCACCACCTGTGTCTAACCAGTATGGATCTCCTGTTCACCAAAATGGAGCACATCCACAAAGGTAATTTTCTTTACCCAGAGTTAGATTAAATATTATTAATTAAATGTGTAAAAATGCAGATTAAAGTCCCTCACCACTTTTTTTCTTTTTATTAGGTTCCCTCCGATACCAGCAGTCTCCACACCTGCCATGTCTCCCTATGGTCAGCCCCCTCAAAGACCATACCAAAGCATAGCTCCGGCCACACCACCAACCCAACAAATAACCAATCAGATGAGTGCTATGAACATTGATGGATATGGTATATTTAGTTTTATCATTTCCCTTTCTTAATGTAAAGCTAAGCTGTAAAATTAGCTGTTTCCTAAAACCTGTTTTCTTTTCATTGTTTTATCTAGCCCAAAGCCCCATGCAAAATCCTCAGTCTTTAGCAGCACCACAGCCTTTCCAAATGTCTCCACCACCTACTGTGGGACATCCACCCATGTCTCCTTCAGGCACTCAACATCTTTCAATGGGTACATGTCCACCAATGACAGCTAGTCCACCCATGCAGGCAACAGGCCCTCCACCAATGGGGTTGTCTAATTTACAGCCTCACCCTCCTCCGATGAGTGGGGCTGGATTCCAAAAGCCTCCAACACCTCAGGGATTTCCTCCTCAGCAGCCAGGTAAAAAGGGGTTTGATGTTTTGTTTCAAATCAGTCATTTAATTTTGATTTGAACCATGCTATTGGGTCATATTCACATTAAGCTGAGGCATTTTATACCCTACATGTCATTTTGGCTAAAGGATTATATGGAGGACAGATGCCAGGATCACCCATGGCAGGGCCACAGCCAGGCGCTTATCCAGGAGGCTTCCCAGGAGGAGCCGCCAACATGGCTGGACCTCCACAGAGGAAACTTGATCCAGACTCCATACCTAGTACAGTAAGTACTAACTGGCATTGCACTTGTACTGTAAAAACTATTTTAAAAAATGCCAGATTTGTTGTTTCTAGGTGGGGCAGAAAGTGTAAATGAGTGGTGGAATGTTAAATCCTTCACATTGTCAAATAATTTATACTGTATACTAGCTGAATTACACTTTGTTGATGGGAAAAGAGTTTGTAGAAATAGTTAAAAGGTTAAAGCTAAAAATAAGCTGATAATTCATTTTAGTTTAGCTTTAATTCAATCAGTAATTATTTCAGGTTGAAGCCCCCATACATGTCCCCTGTAATTTCACAAAATTTTGTTTGGTGTGACAACATTTTATGGTATTGGTTTCCACTGGATTGGTGGCTAAATATGAGGAAATTTACCTAGTTCATGACAAAATTTTTAACCTGCTATCATTTCATTTTATTACAATCAATAGGATAGAGAGGAAATAGAAAAGTTTATGTTTATGCCATGTTTAAGCTAATTTGTACTTCTTTCGTTGTCAGCCAAATCCACTCTCTTTTTGGTGATCAGAAAGTGAATCACAGATGTGAACTCTAAAAAGTGGATAAAAATTTAATAAAGATGTTGTCTTAAAATGACTCTAGTGCATTCAGATTCACTTATACCAGTGCTGTCATTTCAGCTTTGAAAATAATAAATAATCCCAGTAAAATATTTAGTAAAGCTTTTCTAATTAATACCTATTGGTGCTTTTTTTTTAGTGTTTGTATACAATGAGCAAGTAGCTCATTGGTAACTTATTCATAACATTACGTTTACACAGCATTTTGATTCAGTTAAACCACACAACGTTTATGGTGCAGTTCAAACTTGTCAGATATCTAAGCCAGTTTTGCTTAGAGTTTATTGCGAGCCTGACTTTATCAGCATCATTCACATCAGTCTCATCACCAGAAGTAAACGTTATTTCACTGTTTAAATTTAAGTCTCTATTGCTAATTCATGCCATCAAGTTTTGTTCTGTTGTTCAAATATCTTCTCATTCAAATTTTATAATACTATTTTATCTCTTTAAAACTGGGTTGTCTGACAGAGGGCATAAGTGCTCTTCTTCATTAATGATGGTGATAAGATGATATACTGTTCATAGTTTTATTAAATCAGCTTTAAAAATAAAAAAAGAAGAAAAAACGTTATTTGAAATGAAGTGTGCACTGCCTCCCTAATTATTGTTATGTTTTACTGTATAGATACATGTGATTGAAAGTGACCAGTCTAAGAGAGGTAATCAGGTCTACACCACAAACCTCAGGGGTCAAGTGCCACCCCTGGTCACAACCAATTTCACTGTTCAGGATCAAGGTAGGTCCTGTGACAAAATACCTGGCTTATAATTTACAGCATTTAGCGGATGGCCTTTGTCGGAATGACTTACTGTAGTACTTTGTGGTTTCCAATGAAAACATTTCTTTACAGTTGATCAAATAATCCAGCGTCAATAGTTAAACCTCGAACCTCGAAAAGAAATACCACCATATCTTTCGTTGAATGATGCAACAAATAAATAAACTATTATGAATTTCTTAGTTGTAGAATAAAAAAAATAACTATATAATAAAAAATTATGTCTTACTCAAATTGTTTATTGTTGTTTCAGGAAATGCTAGCCCCCGGTTCATGCGATGCACAACCTACTCATTTCCCTGTACCGCTGATCTTGCCAAGCAGTGGCAAGTGCCTCTGGCGTCCATCATCAAACCTTTTGCTACAGTGCCCAAAAATGAAGTATGTATGCTAGAGCACTGCCAGTGGTTCTAATCCTTTACTTTAAAGTATTATGTTATTACACATCGCCAGAATGAATGTGTGTATCATTAGTATACATTAGAGTCACTAGTAACTTTTATTAAAGTTAGTAACTTACCTGCAGTAGTACTTCTACTCTTATAGATATAATTACTCCTTTAAAACAAAGGTAGTTAATACTGAATTTAAATAATTTACAAAGTTGTCACTATATATAACTATGTTTTAGAAAATAATATATATTTTTAAATACATTTTAAGCTGTCTTTATGAGTGGTGTGTGGGCCAGGAGTCTTCACTCAGTCTCACCTTTCTGTCTGTGACAGGACTATTGCTATAGTTCCTTTTTAGGCAATGTTAGTGTATTCTTTTAAAAGAGACTTATTGTTTTAAACTTCAATCTCATGTTAAGATAAAAAGGGGTCCAGGCCTCCTAATAGATAGTAGTAACAGGTGGCCATAGTACAGACATGATGAATGCATATGAATTATAATTTAGGAGCATATTTTATTATTAGGTGTCTGGTAAATGATAATTCAACATGTGCATAGTTATTTGCCCTATAGGAAATAATATCTCAAAATTATTGTACATATTGTATTATGCAACAAAAGTGCACAGGACACACTTGTTTAATTTGCAACTTGTTTTTCTCTTTATTATACTTAGTTCTGCATGTGTTTCCTAGTGATTTATCAGTTATAAGATCCATAGCTGTGTGGGGTCGTTCTATATTATAACCATAATTATTCCTGAATGTCTGTGTTACTGGTCAAAATGATAAATGTCATCTTTATTCTGTTTACCACAGACTCCTCTATACATAGTAAATCATGGTGAGGCAGGACCCATACGCTGTAACCGCTGTAAGGCATACATGTGCCCCTTTATGCTCTTCATCGAGGGTGGAAGACGCTTCCAATGTGGTTTCTGCAACTGTGTTAATGAGGGTCAGTACCATCAGTGTACTTCACTTTTTAATTTTTTTTACTTAGCATCAAAGTCTGCAACAAGTAAATATATTTCCCTTAGATTTATTACTTTTGTTAAAAAAAATAAAAGCTGAAAATGTGTTTCTCCTTAGTTCCTGTCCAGTATTTCCAGCACCTGGACCATATGGGCCGAAGATTGGATGCATATGAACGACCAGAGCTGTCCCTGGGTTCTTACGAGTTTGCCGCTACTCTGGATTACTGCAAAGTAATGCTTTATTTATAACTGCTTGTAAACAATACATTACACATTAATGTTTGAGGTTTTATTTGTGAACTTAGCATATGAAGATTAGATCAGTTTTGAGTATTTCATGTGAGCGTTTAAATAGTGTTATTTAACACATTTTATTAACAATATACATACAACTACATAGACAACAATCAGTCATGGAGGTTCTTGAGTAGCCATTGGATTCAGGACTTCATATTAATATTACATGGGTAAAAAGAATAATATCTTGGAGAGCATGTTCCATAAAACATCTAATGAAACGACATTTCTTGGCATTTATCTTTCATTTCTCATTTGCTGATATGCTGAGCAATATCAAGCAGAAGACAAGAAATTTAAAAAGAAGGCGCTATAAGTGTACTTGTGTACTTGACGAACCACCAAACCATGTTGCCCCTTCTACCATGCATCAAAGATGGGGTGGGGTTTTGGTATTTTTCCCTCCAAATATAGTGCTGTGCTTTTCTGTTAAAAGTAAGATGTGTTGAAATTTATGAAAGACCAGTCTTTTTCTTAGTTTTTTAAGTGGATATAGATTTTCAGGACTTGGTTTTGCACACATGCCTAAGGAGAATAGCAACAATATTGAATTTCCATTATTTGTACATAATGCGTTTTATTATTATGAACTGGTGAACACCGAAGAATGTGTTCAATCCTTCGTGCACATTCATGCAATGAAAATCTCCAATCCATACCTTACATCACATAAATTCTTTTTAAATGGAATCTATACTCTGAAAAATTATGTTGTGAGTTTGCAGTAGTATTGGAATGAACAAGAGGCGTACTTGTGTGCAGATCACTTGTCTGTGCTTGAAATATACACTGGATGATGTACATGTGATTGTTGTCCATATTAGAACATTTTAGCTGCTTTAATAGAACTTTACTAATAATTAAAAAAAAAAGAAGCTATATTAATGGTTAATTTTTTTGGTATGTATGTATGTATGTATGTATGTATGTATGTATGTATGTATGTATGTATGTATGTATGTGTGTGTATTCTAATTATCAGTGAGCTTATTTTAAACACAGATGTTTTGTGCTTACAAGTAATGTTCTTTCTTGCCAATAATTCGACCCAGTTAAGCTATGCTAAGTGATTGTTTCTTGTTCTCTTTCTCAGAACAATAAGCCTCCCAATCCTCCTGCTTATATCTTCATGATCGATGTTTCCTACAACAACATAAAAAGTGGACTAGTTAATCTGATATGTGAGGAACTGAAGACACTGCTTGATCGACTACCCAAGTAAGTTAAAATGCTACAGTCCTTTTAACTGAGATTTGACCCAAAGATTTTTATAAGCTGTAAAAATTTAAAAGATATACTACCGCATACAAAGTTAAGAATTTAAAAACATTTTTCAAAAACTATTAGTTGGCTGACACTGATTTGTTGTACATATTTGTGTCATTCCCTTAAGAACTCCTAAATCATCACTCCAGTTTAACTATCAAGGAGCTGTTCTTATAATGCCACTCTATCATGGTTTATGCAAAATGTGTATCAGGATGCATTTTTTTTTGTAGCAAATGTTTCTCAGGACAGTTTTGATAGAATATCTCAGGTGTGACACATGCAGGTCTTAGCTGCTGTCAGCTCAGAAAGCAACTTTCCACACCTGAAAAAGGCTCCCAGCTCGATGCCAAATACAGTATGGTCAGCAAAAAGAGACTGAATCAAAGCGAAACAACAAATCTCCACCAAGCCAAGTAATGCTGTATCCCATCATTGGAAAGCTCCTGCCTACACAATTCTTGTGGGGGATGATCGAAAAAGTCTTTAAAAACTTTTGTATTTTCAAATTTTTTGACTGCAAAAAGGCAGGCCTAGTAGTTCACATGTATACCTCATTTTTCCTTCTCCATCAGCCCCTGTGGGTATGTCTGTGTTTGTTTGGAAAACTGACCTCACCTCAAAAGCATGCTGGAAGTGCACTCCAAATAAGCCTGCGGTATTAAATCTGATTTCTCCCCTCTGTTCCTGGCTTTTCTCACTAGAGTGCATGTAGTTAATGAAAAACACATTGGACACCCCACATTTTAATATGGCTCAACTTACCACTCTGCACTCATAATAAAATACATTCAGCGGCCAAACAGTTGGTAACTGTCCATGCAGAAATGTGCTATATGGTCGTCTAAGTCACAACAATAGACAAACACAACATGATAGCATACAAACTATTAGAATTTCTAGTGTCTTTGTTGAACATGGTATTGAACATTGCAAGCCCTTGGAGTTAATAGTGGTTGAACCTGCATAACCTTCAGGAGGAATTTTTGACCATTGCGCTTCAGCTTAGACAAATTTGTGGAATGTATGGTGTGAGCGGCTCTTTGGAGGTCATTCCACAGCATCTCTTTGGGGTTATGATCTGGACTCGGACTGAGCTAAAAGGCCCGTTTTCTTCATCTGAAGCCATTCAGTGGTGATTTTACTTCGATGGTTAGAGTCATTGTCCTGCCGCATACTTATCTTCAGCTTGCAGACACCCACCCTGACATTATCCTGTAGAACATTTTGGCAAACTTGAGAATTAATTTTCTCTTTGATGATGGCAAGTGGTCCAGGCCCTGTGGCAGCAAAGCAAGTCTAAATCATGGCGCTCTCTCTACCATACAGTACTTCACTGATGGAATGATGTTTCGATGTTGGGAAGCGTTCTTTTTTTGCAACATACTGTACATAGTGCTGAATATTCCTTCTGAACAATTCATCTTTTGTTTCATCACTTCACAAACATTTTCACAGTAACATTTTCCCAATGAACAGTTTTGCGGATTGCCAAGGAGCTCTTTGGCAAACTTCAAGTGTGCAGCAATGTTTTTTACAGAGCAGTGGCTTCCTCCTTGGTGTTTTGCCACGGATACCCTGCCTATTAAACGACTTACAAATGACATACTCATTAAAAGGGATGTTTGCCAGTTCCAGTGATATCTTCAAGCCTTTAGCTTTTTCTTGTGGGCTCTTCTTTACCTCACTGAGGTATGCCCACTTTCCTATACTTCAGGGATAAAATGTTCACTTGCTGCCAAATAAATGCCACCCACTTCTAGGTGCCATTGTAATGAGATATTTTATCTGTAGCTACTGTGACAAGTTTTTTAGCCATCACAACGTGGCCCTGTTAAAGTCTCTCAGATCCTTATGTTTGCCCATTTTCCCTGCTTCTAGCACATCAACTTCCAGACGTGCTGCCTAATACTGTATATCCCACCCCAGGTGTCAATATAAGAGGATAATCAGTGTTATTCACTTCACCTGTCAGAGACTTTAATGTTATTTCTGATCAATGTACAGTACTGTATATTGCCTACATATTGGCAAATACTACCTGGTTCCAAGGACATTTATACTGTATGTATTTGATTTGTCCTTCATTTTTATATCAGGACTCAGTCTTAAAAATATGTCGTTGAACTTTGGTCAGCTATCAACTAGTTCTCCATATTTTGCAGTGATAGTGAAAAGATTTGCCTGTGAGCCCTGATTTATTCAAGCCAGCACAGAGTTTTATAAATGTTATGCTAAGGACGTTTACATAACCCAGAAACAGGCCAGTTTTACTATCTGCAAAGAGCAAATGTATTTCTCTGCAGAAACCAGTGCTTGTTTGCCTCAAATCTTAATTTCAGTTCTCATCATTTTCCTCATAAAATGTGCCATTTTTGAATTAGCCATGTGCACAGATTGTATTCTCACAGAAGCAGAGCTTTGTACTACAGTATTTCTGCAGCTTCATTTACTCCAGCATTCAGTAGTGCTAACAGTATGTATTCAAGTGACATATTCCTTTCAGCATCATTTTGTAAGCAGGAACCATTGTGTGCCCTTTCACTTTCTCCTGTCTAGTTGGAGCTTTCATGAACTTTTGACTTTTGCTCTCTGTAATCATTTCTCAGTCAGCTATATGATAAGGTATGAATGATAAGAGTGAGTTACTGCCTTTCCCTCACTCTTCTCACTTATTATTTTATTTTAAAATTCCCTTCTTTTCCTTGATAGCTGTGTTCTCACACAAACCCCCATCCCAAGATTATTCAGATTTTTCTGGCAGGGTCAAGGCATTTAAACTCAAAAACAAGCTTGATTTGGTCACATCCCGTATCTTTGTGGTGGTGCTGTGCTAATAGTCCAGTAGAGTCAAAAGTCAAGAGCTGCACACGCAGAAAAAAAAACTGTTGACTTTTTGGCCCTTTTCTTTTTTAGCACTGGGAATGTGTTTTTGGCTCAGTTGACAAGCTTTCGCAATTATTTATGTTAAGGAAGTGGCTCTTGGAATGATAAACACACAGTGCTTTAAACTAGTCTCTGTACAAGAGAACATGTTTCTCTCATCTTCCAAGTTTGATTTGTTTTATTTGTGAATAAGGTTGGATTTGTCTTATAAACTATGGTCTTATAGTGAACAGAATTCAAAATCCTCTTACTGAACACTTCATTAGGAACATCTGTACACCTACTCATTCATATAATTATCTAACCAACCACTGGCAGCAGTGCAGTGGATAAAATCATGCAGCTATGGGATCAGCGTCTTATGGGTAAAGTTCACAGCTTTAAAAAATGTGATTTCCGTGATTTTGACAGTAGCATGTTTTTCATGATTTTTATACACACTAGTGCCTAGAGTTTACATAGACATTGAGATTCATCAGATCAGGCAACATTGTGCAGTATTTAACTGCTCAGTCCGAATTCAGCACCAATAGCATTAATCCATGGACCCAACCTGCCTTGTAGGGACGGGAATCACCAGATACGATGTTATCACGATACCGATTTGATTACATATTGTAATTTTGTAAGAAAAATTATTTTAGAAATATCTGTTACAATTTTAATAACTTAATGGCTTAGCTTTATTCAGCAGCTTTACAACTGAATTGAACATGAATATTTATAGCCCATTCCTTATATAATTTTTTACACTTAAAAACAAAGAGCAGTATTTAAGTAATAAAAAATACTAATTACTTCACTAATAATAAATTACTTAATAATTAACTTAAAATTTAATTAAGCTAAATTTTTACTGAGCAGTATTTCTAAACAAACTTCGCAATAAATTTACTCCTACCACATGGGAGCCGATGTGTTTATTTATTAGAAAGAAATTCTAATAGGATTATAAAGAAAATCTGTTATGAGGATGCAGTTTCTAAAGCGATGCTTCAGAAACTAATTAGCACTTGTGATGATTTGATACTGTTGTTAATGTGTATAATGTGTATGTTTTTCGCTTGCAGAGTTTGGATAAAAAGGCAGATCGGAAGCTTTTAACGCAGCCAACATTTAATAATTTCACATCATTTGAAAGCTTGTGCATTTTCTACGGACTCAGTTATGTTCAAAGCTAATCGGTCATGGCTGATCAATTCTGTCAACTGGCTGATTGACCGATGCAATAATTTTTCCTCCTCATTTCTACTGCTTTGTGTCAACACTCTTGGCACACTTTAGTCCTGTTATTGCCAATCAATTATAGGTTAAGTGCCAAAGACTATTTGAGTATTGTTGCTGCCCATGTGCATCCCATGTCAGAAATTTACCGCATTCTGCTAATGGCTATTTTAAACATAGTAATGCACCATGTCACAAAGCAAAAGTCATTTTGAACTGGTTTCATGAACAGGCAATGAGTTTAATGTTCTTGATGGACCTTCCCAATCAGCAGATCTGAATCCAGTAGAAGACCATTGGGATGGTAGAATAGGAGATTCACAGTATGATGTGTATCTAATGAAAATCCCGCAGGAATTGTGTGATACAATTAAGTTAACAGTGACCAGAATCTCAAAGGATTGTTTAACATCTTGTGGAATTTGTGACAAAGGTTTAAGGTCTGTCCAGTATTATTATAGTGCTCTATGTAATATGTAATGAAGTGCTCCATAAGTGCATATTCTAGGCAGTCATTTAGTACATGACACAATTCGGTCACCAGGCCAACATTCAGCCAGATAAGTAACCAAAGATTTTTCCTGACTTTTGTGTTTTAGAGAGGAGGGAGCTGATAGTTCAGCCATCAAAGTAGGCTTCGTCACCTACAACAAGATCCTGCACTTCTTCAATGTGAAGAGTGCACTAGCTCAGCCCCAGATGATGGTCGTCTCTGATGTTGCAGATATGTTTTTGCCCCTCCTGGATGGATTCCTGGTGAGCTTTCAGGAGTCACGAGCTGTCATCAACAAGTAGGTTTACCCGTTTCATTTATTATTGACTTTATGATTTTTTGACTTGCATTTTGATTATTTGAAATTGTATTATTTTTTGGTAAAAAAATTATAAAAAAATCTTATATATTATTGCAATTAAATTACTTTTAGCAAAGTATAAATAACTAAATTGAACAGAAATTATCTTTTTTTTGTTCCTTGTATTGTTTATCAAGTCTCTTGAGCCAGATCCCCGACATGTTTGCTGACACAAATGAGAGTGAATCTGTTTTTGCTCCAGTTATTCAAGCAGGAGTGGAAGCACTGAAGGTAGAACAAATAAATGTGCAATTTGATCTAGCTTATTAGCTTAATCTACTGTAGTTTTTTCTAAACAAAAGTAAACTTTATTTTTGTCTTAAACCAAAATATATAAGACAACTAATCATTTACTGAGTCCTCCTCTGCCGTTTCTACGTGACTGTTTTGTATGTAATAACCCACTAACTCTCAGAGCCTTTCATAAGACTGATGCATTATTAATTATCAATTAATCATTCATTCATTAAAGTGTAAGTCATTGATCATTGCCAAATCCACTGTGCCCTCAGGCTGCTGAATGCAGTGGTAAGCTCTTCATCTTCCACTCATCCCTCCCAACTGCAGAGGCACCTGGGAAGCTGAAAAACCGAGACGACAGGAAGCTGGTGAACACGGACAAAGAAAAGGTGGTGTACCGATGACTTCTCTGTCTTTTTTAAAGAAATACATTTGCACACATTCAGAATGCAAGGCTAATTTGTGTATAATGGTTTTTGCATTTGCAGACTCTTTTTCAGCCACAGCGTGGTGTGTATGAGCAGCTCACAAAAGAGTGCGTGAGCCAGGGATGCTGTGTGGACCTCTTCCTGTTTCCGAACCAGTTCGTGGACTTGGCCACTATGGGTGACATTCCCACACACACTGGTGGCTCAGTTTACAAATATAGCAACTTCCAGGTGTGTATTAACACATGAACAATTCCATGCACATGTGCATTAAAATTTCCTGAATGTTAAGTATTTAATCTGCTTACCTCATTTTTATTTGTATGTCAGAATTATATGGTGTAAAATGTAATTCCCTTTTGATAAACTTTAAAACTTTATTTTATCCATCAGGTTCAGACAGACGCACAGCATTTCCTCAGTGATCTGAGACGAGATGTGGAGAAGTCTATTGGATTTGATGCCATTATGCGTGTTCGAACCAACACAGGTAAAGCTATCACTCTCAAACAACAAGAAGCAAACACTCTCTGTATCTGACTCTGAAAGGAAAAAAATTGTTAAAATAAGTTTATTTTATTGTGAGATCACAAACCTGATTCTGTATGTATTGTCTGCACTTAAGGTTTCAGGGCCACAGACTTCTTTGGTGCAATCTATATGAACACAACTACAGATGTGGAGATGGCTGCAGTGGACTGTGACAAAGCAGTTACAGTAGAGTTTAAACATGATGACACCCTTAGTGAGGAGGCTGGGGCACTTATACAGGTCAGTGGGACACATAATGTATACACCAGCAAACACTAGGCCCTTTGTACAGTATCATCAGACACTTGAAGATTAAACTGAAACAAACAAAAAAATTTTTTTTACCCCTGTCCAAACATAAAGCATGTTGAAAATTATAGCTAGTAGCATAAGCAGCCAATACTGTAATGCAGTGTTTTCAATTTCTTGTTAAAATAACAAGCTCAAGAGATCAGCCTGCCAACTTTAAATTGCAAGTTGGCAGAATTCTGGTGTTGTTATAAGTAAGAACAGAAATCCTATCACTCAGAATACAGCAGCACATCTCTAAAAGTCCTACAGCAAGTACTGTATGTCACACATTAAAAAGAGAAAACACAGACATGGTTTTCTCTTTTAGCAATGTTTGGTGCCAGACTCTATTTGATCATGTACTGTAATTAATAAACAGTACATTATTGAGGTCCGCAGTGTTGAATAGGTGCCTGATAAATATTCCAAGCGGATCCGATTTCCACACTGAAGCATGTACAAATCTGGGCCCGGTTTCTCGAAAGCTTCTTATCGCTAAGTAGTTCTTAAGTTGTACCTTAACCTCTCTCTTAACTTTATGGCGCATTTCCCGAAACGTTTTTACGCTAAGTATCTCTTAGCTAAATCACACGTTCGTAAGGTTGGTCTGGACCAACCTTAACTCATACTTAGCGTAGTTTCAGCTCAAGACGCTAGTGGCCGCCACTGAGCAGCAGTCTTTATAAACCAGCGGTGTATGCAAACACATTATGGCATGTTATCAAAGTCGTATTAATGATGGAATATACTGTAGACCTGTTTAAGAATATTATTTTATTTGATATCAGAACTAATAGAGTGACTTTTAATTAGCCTATTTCATAATGTGACTAATGCATTAAAATTGCATATTAAATTAATAATATAAATATAAAATTAATATTAAACAGGTGGCAAACAATTTGGCAGCGAGCGTGGTGTTGTGTTAAACTGAAGACGGCACGGTCCGTGGAGCCGTGTGGCTCATGTACATTTTTCCTTTAGACAAAACCTCAGCTCTTTTCATATTTTCCCTGTGGTCATTATTACAAAAATATTAAAATAAAAGTTTTGCCTTCCAAGGCAACAGATTATGGAGCTTCTTGAGCTGCTCAGACCTGCGCGTGCCAGACCAACGCGTCGTACTTACACTCCCCGTCCCGATATCCAGCTGCTCGCTGCTTTTTGTTTAAAATATTGTAGCGTTTTTCAACGCTAGCAGGGATCTTGGAGGACGAGTGAGCTTACTTGCTCCCCAATGCAAACGGCTGGGGAGTAGTTTATTACTCTCAGCACAAGCACACATACACAGGTCAAGCACAAACTCATACACACACCCAACTTGGCCGAAGCCACTAACCTAAACACCCTTCTCTCTCATGGTAGATAGAGAAAACCCCCGCAAAGCATGACGGTCGTCAGCCGCTGGCCCGCCCACGCCACAATATGTTTCATTGATCATTAGCCATTATCCATGACTTTATGGGTTTTTCTTTTGACACGTTTTATTTTTATGAAGTTTGATTTAGTTAAATGAGAAAATAACCATGGGAGTTTCAGACCCCGCATCCGTAAATTTTTCTGGGTGATTGTAATGTGTAATACCCCTACAGTATTCACTTATGCGGTTTGACTCGCTGTAAGGTGCGGTGTTATACCCCTATCTCACCTGAGCGGGCTCGCGCTGTGGCCGTAGGCTTGATCATGATTCACCCCGAGTTTTTGCGCTGTGA
The DNA here is from genome assembly GCA_030522415.1 of Channallabes apus. Taxonomy (NCBI): domain Eukaryota; kingdom Metazoa; phylum Chordata; class Actinopteri; order Siluriformes; family Clariidae; genus Channallabes; species Channallabes apus. Next base: position 24,910,233 of record CM060108.1, on the reverse strand, counting down.
TTACGTTTCCATCTTTCCGCGTGAAAAATTCAACGTTTAATTTTTTGCTGGTCCTCGCGGAAACTTGCAGAACTTCGCGGAACGTTAAAGGAACGTCGTGGGCAATCGCGGCAGCTCACGGAGATGAGTCAGGCCGCACAGGTGAGAGAGGGGTATTAGGCACCGTGATCCGCCTCGAGTGACCGGCGCCCGACGGTCCGCGAAGATCCGCAAGGTCCGCGAGCTTCCACATGTTAAACATGTTTATTTTTTTGCGTGGTAAAATGGAAACGTAATAACAGCACCAAAACTTCATAATGAACCGCACTTACGGCCCCGCGTGTGAGATAGGGGTATTAAACCTCCACCCTGTCATCTCATCGTATTCATTCCATAAATGCGCTATACAACCCCAACAACTGACACTTCACATTGTTTCTGAAGCTGGTGAAGAGTGTTATCAGCTGTTTGTCAATCAACTATGATTGTAAACCCGGTTCGTTTCACGGCCACATGTTACATGAAAATATTAGCGATATTAATTAATTAATATCAATTTATATTTTTGTCTATTATGGCATATTATTGTTAAGTTAACCCATGTCGAAATAAACGCTATTAAAAGAATTTAGTGCAATGTTTAATTTGCATAGAAAGTGCCGTCTTTCTTAACGCTGTCATGAAAAAGGAGTCAAAAATCGATTCCTGAGCAACCGATGTCCGCTAATTCAGCACCTTCACTGTAGACAGCGCCTTGTAACGTCGGACGTAAGAGGCAGCGACTTAAGAAGACTCCTAAGAGACAGTTCGAGAAATACTCTTAGAAAAGTTATCACTTAACGTAAGATATATCTTAAGAGTCTACTTAGCGCGCGAATAGTGTGCGTTATCGAGAAACCGGGCCCTGGCCATTAAGAACGCACGTTTCGAAAAAAAGGAAACTGTGAAAATGCCGTTCATTAACTGTAGGGGGCAGCCATCTTTTAATCTCAAGTGTTGTTTGTCTGCTGAAGCCGAAAATGTGTTCATCTCTCTTAGGCGCCCATTGACAACAAGCGACAGAGCTCATAAACGTGTCGAGCTCAAACTGTAAATACTGATACTGTATGTATTTATTCTTCATTTTCTTTTCTCCTTCAATGATGATACTTCTTTGACTACGCTTTCTTTGATCAAAAGGCCTATAAATAGAGCGCAGATAGAGCAAATTTATCAATATAACTGCAGACATACTCTCCCAGAAATGCAACTAAATCAAATTAATAAAAGGTTACTGCATTATGTTTCAAGACATCCTTAATTAACTTTTTTCTCCTAATTATATGTCCACAAACATTTTGACAACATACACTTATCAACAATTATTTCATTTCATTGCATTTCATATGATTGTCACATATGAGATGCGCACACAAACACACACAATGTCTCCATGCACACACACCTACAGTCTGAGACGCGTAGAATCACACACAATCTGCGTGCAGATACACCGTGCAGGGAACAACTGAACAACAGGTCTTCACTTCGTAATACACCTGGCCATAAATAAAAGTTAATATTTAGGGATATACGCTAAATATATTTCACTTAAATATTACAGATTAAAACAAGGAAAGAAGACGTGCTGAGCTTCAGTTCATTGTGATGCAGACAAAAGGTCTAGGAAGGAAACAGTTGTTATTTTACAAAATCTAAATATATTCAGTAAATTTATGAATTACACTCAAAGTATCAAATCCAACTATGAAGTCTGATTTAACTTGTACCATTAGACATTTTATTTCTATTTATTCTGTGTTTTGCTAGTGAAATACATTTTAGGCAGAGATGTCTGCTCGGGTTTGTTAATTAGTTTTAAAACCCTCAAGTTTGCCAATTTCCCCATCTGCGAAACCGGTTTGATAACTTCACACCTACATGAACGGAACGGTGAGATGTGGGATTACAGTAACTGAGCGTGCTGTTGAGTACTGTATACAACGCGAGTAGCCTATATATTTGTTTGTTGCAATTCTGGGGGAGTATTTCTGCAGTTTTATCGATAAATCTGCTCATATCTGCGCATTTGTTTATCAGCCTCTTGATCAACGGCACACATTTATTATTTACTACATGTTTACTGTAAATCGCATATACACCCATTCATCAAGAAAAATCTATTGTAAAGATACAATAGATCGGATATTCAGTGAAGCACAATACATGTATTTAAATTCCCGAATGTTGCTTGAGGGATTTCGCACACCGAATTGCGGCATTTCGTGGGAAAAATGTGCATTCGTAATGGCCACATCTGTATGACAATATTCATTCATCTTTAATAAGCATAGTAATGATCCTCACTGTAAAAAATCTTATGTGTTATCTACTTAAAAAAAATATGGTAACAAAATTGCACGTAATATTTTTAAGCAGTTTTTAAGGCTTGATTTTTTTTTGTGGAATTTACTTGAATAAATCACGTAAAAAATCCTAAACTATTTAGCCAGACGCATATTATTTTTAAGTATTTACTGCTTGATTTTTTCCCCTAGCTGAATCTACTTAAATAAATCATGTAAAATATCCTAAATTATTTAGCCAGATACATGATGATTTTAACATTATTAGTGGAATAATCTTTTTTAGTTTAAGCAGATAACAAAAGGTACTCATATGTATTAAGGAAAATTACTTAATAATATAAAAAACATTTTATAATGAAATGAATACATAATGCATTTTGGTGTTAAACATGCTTTTATTTCATGCTTCACTGGTATTAAAATATTAAACACTGTGTAAAATAGTGTATATAACATTTACAGCAGATTTAAGATCTGTAAAACAATTTGTAAAACAGTTTGTAACTGACAATTTCTATTGAAATCAACTGTTTAGCATTATATGCTAGCATCTTTTCTTGTGGGTATAGTCACATTCTGTACTAAAACCTGAGAGAACTTGTACAGTAAACCATTTCTAGGTTCATATCTTTGTAACATTACCCTATTTACATGTACATTTAGGCATTTGGCAGACGGTCTTATCCAGAGCGACTTAATAAAGCCCTATTTCCCGTATGCGGTTTGACTCAGATGCGGTGTCAGGCACCGTGAGTCAGCGCGATTGCCCGCCGACGTTCCGCTGGCGCTCCACGAAGTTCTGTAAGGTCCGGAAGCTTTCGCGAGGACCGGCGCGGAAAGATGGAAACGTACTCACAGCGCCAAAAACTCGCAGTGAATCATAATGAACCGTACTTACGGCCACCGCGCGAAACCGCATACTGTAGGTGCACTCCCCAAAACCTGTTCCAGTGAACTGTGGAGACACAACAACAAACTCAAGTCTGCTACTGGCGGACAGGATGTTTTCAGAAATTCAGAAAATGTTTAATTTATTTCATTTATATTGCTGACACTAATGCAACAAAGGAGCTTATTTAAGAAATCAAAATAAAGTATAAAAATTAGTAAGGGGCTTAACTTACTTCTTAACATTTTACACTGTTCGCCTGCTCCTTCAAAATGGCGTCTGATCTCTACTGCTGTTGTTGAGATTCAAATGAAGGTGACTTAATAAAACCCGGATAATTGAGCCAATTCTCTTAAAATAAATATGAAGCCTTTTTTCCTCAATTTTTTTGACTAAATGGTTTCTCAAAATAAGCCTAAAAATTGCACTCATTTCCTTAAAAAAATAGGTAAAATTTATTTCTTAATTTTATTAGTGAAATGTTCTCAATATATTATAAAAAACACTAGAAAACCATTTTTTAAAATGAAATATGCACATTATTTTTAATTATTACATCAATTTTTTAAATGAAAATTACAAGCCTCATGATTAATTTTTTACAGTGCTGTTAAGGGTTGTGGTGAATCTGGAGCTTATCCCAGTATATGAGGTGGAAGTACCCCAGGAATTAGAAAGCAGTTCATTGCATATACAGTGGAACCTGTGTGTTGCGAGTGTTCCGCAAGACGAGCAAAGGTTTTTACTGTAATTAAACACACACACAAGCGCCTGCGCACATAAATGGAAACACTTATCTGTCTGCATTTATTTTTACTTTTTTTTTTTGTAAAGTGCAGAATAATTTGAGTTTCCATTATTTCTTATGGGAAAATTTGCTTTGATATTAATGAGTGTTTTGGAATATGCTCCAATTATGCTCGTAATCCAAGGTTCCACTGTACATTCACAGACTCATTTACACCTAGAGGCAATTTAGGGTACCTGGTTGACAAGCGTACATGTTTGGAAGGTGGGAGGAAAGCAGGGAACCAGGCAGGAAGTAAAAGAGGAGTAAAAGTTAAAAGTACAGTATTAATTAATAAAACTACTCAAGTAAAATACAGAAACATGAAATATGTACTTAAGTAAATGTACTTAGTTACCTTCCACCTGACAGAAAAAAAGGTAACCTCATTTTAAGGTGCAATTCATGTAAATTGTGCAATTCATTTAAATAGTCAAATAGGGGTGAGCTGGCACAATGGTAACATTGTTTGGTTTGATTATGTAATTAAATAATTATTTAAATTATAGGCTATATGCTTCTCACATAATATCAAATACATGTATTTATTAAATTTTTTTGTATATAGTTCCTCTATATTACTGTGCATTGTAATTGAAGCAGAAAGAAGTCCTGTGTTATGTAGGCACATACTGTAGGCTGTAAAATGGCACAGTTATAACACTACTTGGGTTGTGGTATCAACACACAGAATCATTGTAACTCTACATGCACATCAGAAAACGTAATATAGAAGCATCAAACCTTCACTATTCTGTTTTATATGACTCTGAGGGCCATTATTAATATATTAATCATGACTTAATTAAAAAGATCACTACATGTCCATTATGCATACAGTATTAGTAGAGGTTTCAGTTTTTGAAAAAAATAAAATCTAAAAAATATTCTTGGTTTAGTTTATTATGCCAGAAAAAAAAGTATCTTTGGGGAAAAAATATCTTTGGGAAACTTGGCTGCTGTTTTTCAGGTGTACAAGGAGAAGTGATATATTTGTATGTGCTTGTAATGATTGGATATGTGCATTTAGGAAAAAAGAGTGTTAGAGTTTTGCTACTGAAGCTCTGCCCTACTTTGTATTTCTCTCTTGCTTCCCCAGTGTGCTGTGCTGTACACCTCAGTCGGTGGTCAGAGGCGACTGCGCGTTCACAACCTCAGTCTGAACTGCAGCTCTCAGCTATCTGAGCTCTACAAGAGCTGTGAGACGGATGCACTCATCAACTTCTTTACCAAGTCAGGTAAAACATAACATCTGATTTTTTTTTTTCCAGTCAGAATTGTTTCAGCTTCCTGAATGTCGAGCCATGTGTAACATTCATTAAGCCAAGCCCAGTCCTGGACTACAGTGCTGTCAAGTGGGATTGGCTAATGAAGTGTTTTTTTGTTTGATATGAGTGTTAGATATTACCAGAAAATCTTAACATCAGATTACATTAGATTAGAAATAACATTGGCATACAGGTTTGTATTTTTACTAAAATTAAGTGTTTGTCTGTTGTCCAGCATACCATGCTATACTAAGCCAGCCAGTGCGGACGGTGAGGGAGATCCTTGTGAGGCAGTCGGCCCACATGTTGGCCTGCTACAGGAAGAACTGTGCTACACCTTCTGCCGCCAGTCAGGTCTGACATGTCGCATTTGTTCTTTAAGAAAAGAGACTTTATTGTGGCCTTATCATCAGCAGTAATGCAGTTTAGCCTGCAGCATCCTGATCTCTGCAAACATAATGTTGTTTTTGTAATGTAATTGAGGTTACGAAATTGATAATTATTGGAAGTTGGCAAAGCAACAACCCTATCCATCATACTTATCAGTATGAACTTTTGTCATTGTTATATGCAATTCTGCTGACCATTATACAGTTTGAGTTTTTATGTCAGCTGACTTATTCTTTTCCCTATAATGTTATCATATGCAGCTGATCCTGCCCGATGCTATGAAAGTGCTCCCGGTGTACATGAACAGCCTGATGAAGACCCCTGTTCTGGTGGGCAGCGCTGAGCTCTCTACAGACGACAGATCTTTCCATAGACTCAGTGTCATGTCCATGGGAGTGGAAGAGAGCCAGGCGCTGCTTTACCCACAGCTCATTCCAGTGGTGAGAACACAGATAGAAATGTAGAAAGATAGAAAGCAGAAACAAGGAACCAAAGACCAAATATGAACCATTTATTTGATGCTGTTTAATTGTCTGCTGAAAAACTGCTCCAACTGAAAAAGATGGAATTATATACTCTGTATAGTCTGGTGCTGAACGTGTTGGACTGATTTTATACCCATTAGTCAATTTGTTGTCCAAACCAGAACATGGCTCATTTTTCTGACATTTGGGTCAGTTTGTATAGTACTGTACATCTGTAAACAATGTCACTCATAACCCTAACTATGCATTTTTGCTTCATTTCCTGCAGCCAGCCCAATTTAGAGTCAGATCATTTTCTTGCAGATTCAGAAATGTTATTTTAGTTTTAACTGAATGCGATTTCTGTGTTTTTAAATTAATTAATGAACCACATCAAGGAGGAAATCATAAATACATCTGTAAAAACACAAAAGCATAAAGTATCAGGCTGGCTTAAAATGTAACTGATAATACAAAATATCAACACAAAACATAATGAGTGAATGTGTATCTCCTTTAAGGTTACTATTAAATTAAATATTTTGTGTGTGTTTTGTCATGAGCCAATAGTTCTGTACTCTGTTTCTGCCAGCACTCCATGGACCTGGCAAATGATTCGATTCCAGCAGCAGTACGCTGCTCTGAGGAGCGTTTGGCCGAGACAGGTGTGTTTTTGCTGGAGAACGGCCAGTCTATGTTCCTGTGGCTGGGCCATGCCTGCTCTCCTGACATCATCCAGAACCTCTTCAATGTGCCCTCAATGGCCCACCTCAGTTCAGACACGGTCAGAGACACTATTATCACACACACGATTACACGCAATTAATGTTTACCATTATCAGCAAGCTTTGGGTTAATTGTTAAATTGCATTGGATTGATATATGAGAATGATATATTACTGTAATTGCACCAAATATATATTTATAACTTTAAATGTTTTCCTGAGCTTTGAACAACTACAGTTTGAAATCATTTCTGTGAAGCTGACCACTGATTGAAATTAATATAAATATATCTGCAGACTGTATTGCCAGAACTAGATAACGCTCACTCCAGGAAGCTTTACTCCATCATTCTTGCCATCTCGAAGCAGCGGTGCAAGTCCATGAAGGTACAAATCTTCCAGTGCCGTTAGCTATTCATACAAGTACATCATGTTCAAGATCAAATAAGCAATGCTATTGTCTTCTGAAAGCATGTTGTGCGAATTATTGCACTTAAATGTTTTAAAAATCAAAAGTTAAAATGATACAAATTTAACTGAATTATCAAATGTATTTCATTACAGTGTTACATATCTTATTTGTTGCAGTAGATTTTTAGCAGTGTTTCCTTTTTGTAGATGGTGATTGTGAAGCAGAAAGACAGATCAGAGATGCTGTTCCGTCAGCTCTTAGTGGAGGATAAAGGCCTGTATGGAGGAGCATCATACTTGGAATTCTTGTGCTCCGTTCACCGTGAGATTAGGCAGCTTCTGTCTTAACATACACTCAGACACCTATACAATCACTGGCCCCTTTGTTAGGAACATCGTTACACTTGGTCAACCAGTCATGTGTCAGAGGGCTCATGCAAAAAAAATAAAGATGGTTTGAGGTGACAATAATTCAAATAACTTCTGAATAATTATTTTTTTAAACCAAAGTGAACGGAAAAGTCTCAGAACACAACACACCGGCCCTTGAAGGATGGCCTTCAGTTGCAGAAGATTACATCAGGTTCCATGTCTGTCAACCAAGAAAAGGAATCTAATGCTAAAGTAGATGGACTCAGGCTCACGGAAATTGGACAGTTGAATTCATTTTATATTTGTCTCGACTCAAGTCCTCACAATTACTTCTGAATTTGGCATCAAGACCAGGACTTCATAGGCCCAGTTTGCATTGTGTCAACAGTTCAGGCTGCTGGTGCTGTAATAGTGGGAAATGTTTTATTGGCATACATTGCGACCCTTCAGGACCAATCTAGCATCATTCAAATGCCACAGCCTGTCTGATATTGTTGTTGACCATGTGCAACCCTTTATAGAGAGAATTTACTTATTTCAATAAGGCTACTCACAGCATGATAATTTGCCATATCTCAAAGCACAAGTCACGACAAACTGGTTTTATAAACACAAGTTCTGTGTACTTCAATGGCTTTCCCCATCACCGAATTACAGTCTAATAGAAAATCTTTGGGATGTGATGAAACAGGAGATGCACAGCATGAATACGCAGCTGACAGATCAGCAGAGAATTGTATTATGCAATCATGTCAACATGGACCTTGATCTCAAAGGAATGTTTCCAACAGCACATGTAATCCATGCCAAGAAAAATGGAGGTTTTTAGAAGAGCAAAGGGGCAGTGGCAATTGTGTTGAGGTGAGGTGGGAGGGGGTGGTTTACATTAGGATTATTATTTTGTTCTGTTAAAGTGGTTGGTGAGTGTATGGACAGAATATGTGCAAGGCAGCAAACATGAACTTATTATTTCCAGAGCTGCCTTTGAATGCCAGTAAAACTCCATCAGGACTTCACAAGTGTTCTTAATATTCTAATCAGTTTGACTCAAAATTTTTGTTTGGGATTAAGCTTGGCTTGCTTCTTTTTAGTGGTATGTACTGTATTAATGTCTCCTAATACAGTACCAGTCAAGCGTTTGGGCACAAGTTTGGATTTGCTTTACTGGAGATTTCAAAACTATATGAAAACACACATGGGACAAGTTAATTAAGTGACAACAGCAACAACAACAGTAGGTTGTTCCTTCAAGGGTCCGTTGTTATGGAATAGTTCTTGCAAGAACAGTAGTGTCAAGAAACGTTTTGAAACTGGCTCTCATGAAGACTATACCAGGAAAAATATACCAAAATGTACCTCTGCGTACAATACACATCTCACACATAGCAACTGTTTAAAGCAAATCACTGCATATTTCTGGTGACTTCAGTTTAGTTTTACGTGTACAGTACATAGAAAGAAAGAAAAATCAGAAAAGACCATGAAGTTAGAAGATGTGTCCAAACTTTTGACTGGTGCTGTGTACATCATCTTTTTTTTTTTAAAGATAAAAGAAAAAAGTTAACGATTTGCAAAATCCCCATTATTTGCCAAAATGAAATTAGATCTCTAAAAAGTATGATAAGGGTACTAAGGAATGAGATATATTTTTTAGTCTGCATAAAAAAAATGTCTGTTTTGTTTAACATATTTAGGGTGTTGGGAAATTCTGTGTATTAATAAATTCAATCATTGGACACCATTAGATATATTAGAAGCATTCAAATGAACTGTTTTGCCTGAAATTAATTAAGCTGCAGTTATATATTAAGTAATGTTTATTTAAGAAAACTGAGAAATGCATAACTTTTTTTCATGCATAATCCTTTATACTAATGATTCTGAAGCATTTGTGTCTTTCTAGTGCGATTCATGTTGTAAATTTGTATACAGTGAAACATTTATTTTACCTGTTTACCAGTTTATTATAAATCAATTAGCCATAACTTTAAAACACTAGGAATTAGGCTCTCCTTGTGCTACCTGGGCAGCTGTGGTGTCTCGCACTGGGATGTTAGTGGTGGACTGTTTTGAGTGCTGTAGGATGCAGGATGGGGCCTTAGGCCTGTTTGTCTGGTGCATCCCATGGGTCCTTGAACGGATTGCGAGCTGGGGAATCTGGAGACCGGATCAACAACCTTCAACTCTTTGCCTGATGAGCCCTGTACTGGCCACACTGTGATGTGCTCGGTGTTCTCATACCTTTCTGTCATAGCCAGCATTTACTTTTTCTGCAGTTTGTGCTACATTGGCCGATCTGTGGGATTGCAGGCTGGCCTTTTGGTCCTTACAGGGTCTTGGGTTCCCTGTTAGCAGTTTACTCGTATATAATTGATAATCAATATTATTCAGTTCATCTGGTGGTGGTGGTAGAAATGTTATGGCTGATCGGTATATAATCCAAGAAACACATGCTTTAGAGTGTAAGGCATCTTTTGTAGCTGAGCTTTAGTTTTTTTTCCCCCCTGCTCACTTTATATTTAACATCCATTGGTACATCTTTAGACACATGTTTACTTTACTTCTTCTGTGATATATTGGAACGATTATGGCTTATAAGAAACATATTGTTCTTATATGTAAACATGCCTCAGGTACCCCATGTAGAGAGATACATGTAACTGCTTACAGTAGCTTATATTGTGTAACTTTTTTTTCCTTTTTATTATATTTTTATTTCTGAACTTTGGGGCAATTTGCTGAGATAAGGATGCTGATGTGTATACAGTACATTCCAATTAATAAACGTCTAGTATAATTTTTTTTATTAAATTGTTTTCATTTGCACTAAGGAAACTTTATCTTTCAGTGAATGTTTTTCATTTGTATGAATGCTGAAAATGACCTAATTTTAATATCTTTATTAAACACATTATGCATGCCAAAGTAGCCCTCAGACTCCCATCAACTCTATACTATTTTTTTCTTTGAAACAAACTGCTCAACAGGCAAAATACAACCAAGCACATACATTCAGAGCTGTTTATTAAATACGTGTCACCGATTGCCTCCATGTCCTCTAATAGTGTAGATATGTGTAATATGCACAGAGAACACCTGCTTTATTCACTATCATTTCTTACTAACTGTTGCTAGTACAATGAAGCGTTCATGTAACATGCACTGCCAGTCTTTACCCCAGCATTCCTACTGCATTGTTAATGCTTAAAATCGCAGTGCAGAATGTCTTCATCATTTGGCCTGTTTGTGAAGACAGGATGAATAATGTTCTGGTGTAAACTAACTACAAAGAATGTTAACAAATTCAAAAACTAAACAAAGCTTCCCAGTTAATGTACAGTATGATTTTGGTCCTGCATATATACAAAATGTCCTCTAGGTGGCACCATGTTGATGTAAATACAACTAAATCTACTATATAATCTAGTAATCACTGTAGTCTGCAGTCATTTCTTTTAATGTAACATTACTTGAAAAAATAGAACTAATGAGAATTAAAAAGTAATGACTTTTTACTTTGACAAGACATGAATTAAACTATAATAAAGATTCATTTAATATTAAATTGTTATAGTCTACCGGCAAATGAGGAAAACATGCTCTTTAAATCAATATAAAAAGTACAAGTGTAATTTTACATTTTATGTTCAAAAAACAAAAAGACTGAGACAATATTAAACATAAAATAGCAGTTTCTTCACAAACCAGCTTGTTTGCCAAAGAACCCAGCGATGCCATGAAACACATTGCTGATGGTAATTGAGTTACATGGCAGTTGGAAATGTTCCCTTTGGACAAGTGCTCTTGGATGCTACTAGGAGGCAAAAAACATACATCTGCTACCCAGCATGCTCATTGTTCTGTCTGTGCTGTAGCCAGGCACAGCTCTACCTAGATCTTTGATTCAGTCAGCAGGAGCTAATCAGTTCTAATGCTGGAAAACAGAAAAGGAAACAACAGCAAAAGGGGAAAAAGGGGCGACTGCTTTGGATTGACATAAAAGAGAATAATATAAAAGGATGCTCTTTGTAGTTTGTAGCTTGCGACATAATGCAATGGAAAAGCAGCAGTGTTCATTGTGTCTATGCCAGAACCGGCTAGAAATAGAACAAAAAATTACTTCAAGTGTAAGTACAAATTAAAGACATTGAATTTGCACAAATTAGTGTCTCTCCTCAGATGTTAAGTTCCTAGAATTCGTGCACACACACACACACACACACACACACACACACACACACACACACACACACACACACACACACACACACACACACACGTACACACACACACACACACACACTGTCATGAGGATAATGAACCAAACAAAATGCTGTATGGCTCAAATAGTGCTCTATGCTTGGTACAGTGTTGGAATGATGTTTAATAAATCAAACAGCAATAATGTTGTTTTAATAAAAATTACTATGGTTACTCAAAGCATAAATGTAAAAATAATTAAATAATGTCTTATTGATGTTTTGCTATTACTCTGATATGCTTGGCAAATTTTTATGAATAAAGTTGGAAAAGTAATTATTTAATATACACTTGTACAAAAAATAATTTAGCAAATGTTAAATACACACACATTTTATAAAGTACTGTGCAAAGTTAAAGCCACCCCTCATTTCTTCATATAAAATGAAGGATGTAGACTAAATAAAAGAAAAAGGATCAAATGTTTTACTGCTACAGGTTGCAAAGTGCCTAAAAAGATACAATTTAGAAATTGGTCGTTTATGTAACAACCTCAGCAGCAGCCTCATTTCCCTTCTCGTATGCTCCAACCACTCAGCATCCAGCATCACCAGTATACTAATCACCGGCCTGATCATTTGTCATCATCTGCACCTGTTTCTGTTACATTAGATGGGTTTTTAGGCTTGAAAGTTTCATAGGTCACTGCCAAAAACATTCATCTGAAACTGGACAGGTACAGGAACTGAACAAAATATCCCTGAAGACTATATTAGAAAAATAGAATAAAGTCTGGATTTGTGGAAGCCAAATATGAAGAAATGAAGGATGGCTCAAGGCGTTTGCACAGTACTGTGCATATACACTACCACTTCAAAGTTTGGTCAAACCTTCTAATTCTATAGTCTTTCCTGATTTTTTTTTTTTTACGTTATAAAACAATGATGAAGGCATCCAAAATAAATAAAAAAATTGAACTGGAGATAGAGATATGTCTGCTACTTATACACTGTGTAAAGCCTTAATAAGGGCTCTCTGTAAAATCTGTGATTTTTGAGGCTGGTAACTCTTAAATAACTTCTCCTTTACAGCAGATGTAAGTTTTGATCTTGCATTTCTGGAATGGTCTTCATGATAATTAATGGTTTTTGCAAATGCACTTGACATAAGTCTGTCTAAAAATAACTAACTTTTGTTGTTGTTACTTAATTACTGAGTTAAATATGTGTTTCCATATAGTTATGAAATCTCCAGTATTGTTCTAGAATGTAGAAAATAAATCACAAAACAAAAAATATTGAAGTAGAAGGTGTCCAAACTTTTGACTGGTATGTAATGTATGCTCTTGTATGAAGAGCCTTCTAAATCCAAACATCTGTGCCTTTATGTTAACAACATACAAACTGAAATAGGGGTTGATGTATCTGTTGTGGCTCTTATTTACAAATTTACAGTAACTGAAACCCTAAATCTGATTTCATGCACTGTGTGTAAAAAACATGCTCTCGCAGTACAGTACATAGTTAAAACCGACCGAGACTTTCTCACAAGATTAAGGGCAAAAATAAATGCTACTGCTGTAAGAGGCAATGAAACAATATTATCATTTTTGTTTCAGTATTATTGGAAACACTTAATGAAACATGGCTGGGAGATTAAAAGTAAAGCATTTCAGCATGACCTCCTATAAAGGTGGTGTTATAAAGGTGTATACTCCATGCAGGAAAACCTTCCAAATGGCAGTTGTTGTAGATTGTTAATTAAAAGCATAACCTCTAGACAGGAGCCTGAAATGAAATTAAGTGAAATGTGGTTTGAACTTAAAAGAATGGAGTTTTCCTAGGGTTGGGTGTTTGCCTTCCATTCAAATCCTTGTATCTCAACGATATCGGCACATGTGGAGCAGAAGGTGCTTGCATGAGCCGAAAAGCCACCAGAGGTATGCTGTCCGCTCGATTATTAAATGACATTTTCAAAAAGCTGCATCGATTTCATGATGTTTTCATCCTGCAGAGAGCATACAAATACAAGCGAGTTGTTTCAAGTTGATCATTTAAAAGCATCGTCTCAGGAAATACATGACTTTTTTCAGTTAGTTTTGCTGGTTAAAAAAATAAATGTTTTTTTTTTTTTTTTTTTTTTAAATAATCACTCTTACAGTATGTCTCTCCATATTAAACCCCATCATTGATGGGGGGGAAATTACTCTGGAAACTATTTTAATTAAAATAAATGTTATTAAAAAAATAAATTAGACTTACATTTTGACAGCAATCTATAAACTCGTCTATGGTCACCACGCCATCCTTATTTTTGTCCATTTTCTGTTACAAAGGCAGACAAAAAATGTTCAAATCATTTTGTTTGTGCTAGAAATAAAGAGCTATAATAATGATAAAGACTAACAAGGTACAAATGCAATACCTTAGAGCATACAGTATGTTGAAAATTTATAGTGAAAGATCTTCCCACCTGAAAAAATATCTCCACGTGTTGTCTTGGCGTTTCCTCTTTAAGTATAGGATATGTCCACTTGCCCATCATGTCATAAATGGCTTTCATGATGTCAAACATTTCCTGTGATACAAATTACACAATATTTTTTTTCTATTGATAAAAAAAAAATTGTTCACATGTTTTCTGAATGTGCAATACCTCTTTTGTTATATATCCATCTTTATTAATATCATACAGGTTAAATACCCAGTTGAGTTTCTCCTGGACAGTGCCTCGTAGCAGTATAGACAGGCCCATTACAAAATCCTGCAATCAGATCAAACACAAACAATTCATCAATCAAGTGTCATAAGCACCTACTGTAAAGTGCTGTTGATTCTGACTGGAGAATGTTGGTATACGTTTCTGTATACCAACAGCACAGGTTTGACAATAATTCTGTCTGGCAGAACAGAAATCAACTTATCAAACATATATACAGTACTGAATTTAAAAACATTGATTATTTAATTGCATCAAGTCTGTTATACGATCAGTCAGAACACTGTTGGGTTTCTGATTGTGGAGTATTATGACTTTGTTTTTAACAGCTGGTGAAAGACAATTGGAAAAGTCAAAGGTGTAAATCCCTTACTCGGCAAACAATTCACAGCTCTGCACAATAAAATCAGTAAAAAGATTAAAAAATAATAAAATAAAAAACAGGCAGAACAACCAAGGCTTTAAGCAATGTAGCACCCTAAATGATAACATTTACACTTTTCACATGAGACAACAATCACTATTGTGAAGTGTGACATTCCCCCAATTCAGGAGGAAATACCTTTAGACCTCTGGTAAAAGCAGATAACTTTAAGGGAAAGAAAAAAGAGATATCAAATATGTTGCCCAACATTAAAAGTAAAGCTTTTTGTACCACAGAGTTCAGTTTTAGGCCCATTGCTATTTTCTCCTTTCTCTGGGTAACATAATTTTAAGCATGGTATTAGTTTCCACTATAATGCCGATGGCACACAGTCATGTGTTTTAGCAAAGCCAGATGAGAAACACCAGCTTAAAAAAATTGAGCAATGTGTGAAGGACATTAGACACTGGATCCTAATTAAAAACTTCCTACTGCTGAATCCTGATAAGACAGAAGTTCTGGTACTATGGCCCCATGCAGCTAGAAGTGAGCTTTCTGATCCCACAGTAACTCTGGGTGGCCTTTCTGTTTCATCATGTACAACAGTAGAATAGCTTGGTCTGATTATAGATTCCAATCTTTCATTTGAAGCTCATGTAGATAATATTACTAGGATAACTTTCTTCATCACAGAAATATTGCCAGGATAAGACATACAGTATATTGTCACTACACTACTAATGAGGAAATATTGTTTCATGTTTTTGTTAAATCTTGGTTGGATTATTGAACGCCTTACTATTTGGAAGTTCAACTACAGTGGGTGCACAAACAAGCTCCAGTTAGACCAGAATGCAGCAGCCCCCTTATCTTACCCACACTGCATTGGCTCCCAGTGAATTATGCATTAATATTAAAATACTCCTATTGACCTACAAAGCGCTAAATGGTCTCGCAGCACAGTACCTGAGTGAACTGCTAGTGTTTTATGATCTGCCACAACTACTTCGATCAAAGTATGCAAAGTTATGAAATAGCCTTCCAATTAATGTTCGAGACTCAGACACAGTCTCAGTGTTTACGTCTAGACTGAAAACATATACATTTAACCAAGCATTTTTGTAAATAGGTTTATCTTAGGTAAGGAGCAGATCTGGGAGACTAATGGACGTACAGTACTGTAGATAATTATGGTGAACTGGCATATTTGGATGCTGTCTTCCCCATTCTCATTAATCACTCAAGTAAGTTGACGATGGAGTGACTGGTTGCTTTACTTCCCAGGGAGCCCTCATGTCTGTGTTTCCTTCTGTCTCTTCCTTTTAGTTATGCTGTCATAGTTAGTCCTGCCAGAGTCCCTTCTTTTACTCTGCACAAAATAGTGAAAACTGTTCATTTCTAGCCCATGCTGCACTTGCACAGCTCTCATAGAGAGATATATTTGTAGCTTAACTTTCTCATTGACTTATATGGGAATGCTTTCCGTGCTGATAACTCAGAAACTGTTAATGCTGGAGCTTTGCTTTTTTATTTTTTGAGAGAGGAGGCGTTAATGTCAAGGATGGTGTGCGCACTCCAAAAAATTTGGTCAGGATCACAGTTACAGTCAGAGACCCATGTTATCCTTGGAGAAAAATTGGTTTGTTTCAGGTCTTAAACATTTATAACTCCCAAATGGTTTGACCAATCTTCTCAATCTTCTTTTAAATTTGGGGCCCTCATATGTTTTGATATAAGCTGTGAGGGTACAAAATTGAGCGAAAATCGGCAAGAGGTAACAGAGGTAGTTTTTTTTGCCGTTTCATTGTCTCTACTTGAAGGTCAGTTCATTTTTAAGAAATGCAATTTTTTTCCCACTTTCAGATTGGACCAAAAAATGAGCCGGGTAGTGCCGTGGAAAAAACTAATTTTGTACAGGTCCCAAACAAGGCCTAATAACTCAAAGCAGTGCATTTTTCCCAAAATATGGTTGCCCATTCAAACTTGGAAAAACAGGAATTTTGGGTAACCATTATTCATTCATTCATTCATTCATTTTCTGTACCGCTTTATCCTTATATACAGGGTCGCGGGGGCCTGGAGCCTATCCCAGGAAACTTAGGGCACAAGGCGGGGTACACCCTGGACAGGGTGCCAATCCATCGCAGGGCACACACACATACTCACATACACACACTCATTCACACACTACGGGCAATTTTGGAATGTCAATTAACCTAACCAACATGTCTTTGGATTGTGGGAGGAAACCGGAGTACCCGGAGGAAACTCACCAAGCACGGGGGTAACCATTAGTACATTTTTAATTCCTTAAAATGTAATAGAAAATCATCTCCCATTTCCCTTACCTTAAAAATTGTTGGCAGACAGCCTTGGTATGAAAGGAATAAAATACAGCAATACTACATCACTGTTTACTATCCCGTTATGTCATTCAGCATTGCATTTGTTTTTCTTACACAACTCACCCAGGTAAACACTACATCAACAAAAGTATTTGGTCAAACCTGCAATGACAATGTATCCAAATACATATAATTCAATATGGAGTTGGTCCCATTTTTGCAGCTATAAAAGCTTCCACTCTTTTTGCAAGGCTGTCCACAAGATTTTGGAGTGTTTCTGGGGATATTCGTGCCCGTTCATTCTGTAGAGCATTTATGAAGTCAGGCACTGATTTTGGACGAGAAGGCCTGGCTTGCAATCTCCATTCCAGTTTATCCCAAAGGTGCTCAATGGGGCTGAGGTCAGGGCTCTGTGCGGGCCTTCTTCTAGAATAAACTCATCAAATCAAACCATGTCTTTATAGTCCTTTCTTCGTGCACTGGGGAGCCATAATATTGCCAACAGTTGCCACAAAGCATTGTGTGGTACAGTACATGTCATGTCTTAGTCTGCTGAAGAATTAAGATTTCCCTTCACTGCAGATAAGGGGCCTGATTGAAAAAACACCTGAATTTAATAATTAACAGGTTTGGCCAAATACTTTTGAGATATATATATATATAGTATTTTGCATGTCATAATGAACTATAATAAAACATGAAAGTAAAGATTTTCTACTTTTTTTAAAAAGACGTTATAAATATTAGGCTGTAAGATTTATGAGAAACAACCAACAGACCTGAGGACATTTGAGAAGCAGAAGATTATAAAAGATGATATCAATTAATATACAAAGCCAACAGAATTTAATTGCCAAAATACTGTAGGCTATGAGGCTTGTGAACAGATGAATTTTAATCCACACATTTATTAGATGTAGAAGACAGACACAGCACATCCACAACCTAGGCCATATATGTAGGTGTACTCAGTACATTTTTATAATTACAAAGCATGAACATAAACTTAGCAGTCACAAGACCAATGTTAGAACACCAGGTGTTTAGTGTGAAGCATCGCTGAAACTTCATAAGTAAGCTTAAAATATATGTTGCAATGTTTCTTACTTCAAAACTCACTGTGCCGTTGTGGTCTGTGTCAAATGCGGTGAACAGAAAATGTCCATATGTGGATGCATCTGAAATAGAAACCAAAACATTTTCTATCCATTTATTGATTATTCCTCACACAGAATATTAATTCATTCATACACCATAGTAAAATATATTTTTTCTTGTGCTTTAAAGAATACATTATAATAATAATAGTAATAATAATAATAATAATAATAATAATAATAATAGTTTAAGTTTCATTCTTTTTTAACTTAAATTTCACACTATAATTTCACAATCATAATGATTTATTATTAATATTATTAGGTTATTTTGTTTACTAGCTATCAAACAAATACCTGCATGGAACATCACAATACATACACAATATCCACAGATGTACTGACCTCCTTGTGGGAAGAACTGAGAGTAAATGTCTTTAAACGTGTCTTCATTGACCACACCACTTGGACATTCCTATAAGAAAGTAAATAATTCTTCTTATTATTTACTATAACCATCAGCAATATATCCTTGGAATGTATAATGTAGTGTACCCTCAGAAATATAAATTACAAGAATGTCCATACACCATAAACCATATGATGAGCGCCCTTTCTTTGGAGCTAAAATGTATTTCACTTAGAGAAATGTGATGTAATAAGCAAAAAGCGATTTTATACGCTAGTAACTTCATGTGTGCAATAATAGTATCTCATTCCAAATAGCTGTTCTTTGAAGGACTGAAGAAGCCATTCACGTTGAGAGGCTTTATTCATCATCCTCTTTGTTGTGAGAGTTGATTATTCTTCTTTGTATCACTGTAGCTGATTCAGCAGCCAAAATGAATAGGAAAGTTCACCCCTGATTTATAGCAAGCGCTCTCAAATAGAATTGAACTAAGTGCTTGAAAGATAAGCCAGTGTCACTATAGTGTCATTAATAAAATGTCTGAGAAAACACAAGCATGCAGTGGGAGAGAGCTGGGATTTAGGAGAGGTCCATGTTCACTTGACGTCCACCAGCTTAGAAAACTTTACATACTTTATCCTTATTTTTTTATGTTAAACTACATATAAATGGTACTATGATGAATACTTAAATCCATGCATCCATCTAGGAACCTCTGTATTCAAACTAGAGACCATGGAGGCCAGTGGTGACCACTCTGTTTATTCTCATTTGTAAGACCGTGGTAGGACCTCGTCAACATTCACACACTACGGGAACGCCAATTAGCCTAATCTGCATGTTTTGGACTGTGAAAATGAACCGGAGTACAAGAAGCACAGGAAGAACATGCCTACTCCATGCACACAGACCGTGAGAGGTGGGAATCTAACCCAGACCCTGGAGGTTCAAGGCGACAGTGCTAACCATAGTTAACATGCATTATACAGTTCATTAATAAACATTTAACTCTCGTTGTTACACAGCAGAAATATGATTTTAAATTACTTTGACACTCAGAAAAATGCTAGTTACATAGCAGGCACTGTGTATTGTTTGTTGTTAATTGGTAAGCTATAACAATTTAAAACCACTGTGTGTCAATCAAAGATCTGGCAGGGCTTAGGAGATAGACACTAGAGGTGGTATGTTGGATATGTTATGGTGCATGTAAAACATTAATGCCAAGATCTTGTGACTGAATTTAATTTTGTGGCCAATAGTATGTGGACACCCGATCAGCATACAAATATATGGTTCTTTCTCAAAATGTTACCACAAAATTGGGAGCATGTAGACTTTGTATGTTTTAGCATTCAGATTTCGCTTCACGGTTACTAAGGGGCCCGAATATGTTCCAGGCTCCAGGCCCCCCGCGACCCTGATCATAGGATAAAGCGGTATAGAAGATGAATGAATGAATGAATAATCTGATATGCATGAAAATCCTGCATATTCAGAAAAATGCCCGTAGCATTCTCATGCTCCAAACAAACCCAGATGTGCAGTGCACAATTTCCTAATGCCTAATAGTTCAATCTTTGTGTTATCAGACTAGAGGATTTTGTTTCTCATGGTTTGAGAGTCTTTCAGGTGCTTTTTCGCCAGCTGTATGTGCCTTTTAGTGAGGAATGATTTCTGTCTACCTACTGACCATATACAGTAGGCCTGATTGGTGGAGTGCTGCATTAATGGTGGAGTGCTGTAAGGTGCCCCCATCTCCACAAGGGAACTCAGGGTCTCATTTATTGTGACCCTTAGGTTCTTGGTTACCGGTCTGCCCCTCTGACCCTTCATCCCTGATTACTCAGTTTGGTTGGCCAGCCAGATCTGGAAAGACTCTTGGTTGATCTCTTCTATTTGAGAATGATAAGTGTACCGGTATAGTGCTTTCAGTGCTCCACATCTGTCTTGATACAATCTGGTCTTGTGGGTCTACAAATAATTCTCTCGACTTCATGGATTTGTTTTTACTCATGGACAATGAGTATTTACTCATGACATGGACAACCTACTGTAGAACCTTATATAGACAGGTGTGTGCCTTTCTTAATTATGACCAATAAAGTAAATTTATCCGCTTTATCCAAAAAAAATCCACTTACTGTAAGTGGTAGAAGCATCTTAAGGACCATTGATACTGAAGGAGATGGAATCACCAAAGCTCAAATGCAAGTGTCATAACAAATGGTCTAAATACTTATGCAAATGGGATATTTCAGTCTTTATTTTGGAAATAAATTAACAGAAAACTCACATTGGTGAGTATTGTGTGTAGAATGATGAGAAAAAAAAAGATTTAAATACATTTTAAGATGAGTATGAAACATAACAAAATGTGAAAAACTTAAAAGGGTCTGAAAACTTTTTGTCCTTATACTAGTTCTCTAGATCATGGGCCAAGTGTACTATCAGCCTAAAGAAGATAATATTGTAATTTAAATATTTCAGGAATGGAAAGGCCGTTAGACATTCCTCTATTTAAAGGCTGGAAATGACTCAGATCTTCAGGAATCTAGAGGTTCATCTAATGGCGCTTTTCCACTGCATAGTACGGCACGACACGGTTCAGTTCTACTCACTTTTGGGGGGCTTTCCACTGGCAACAGTACATGGTACCTGGTCCTTTTTTTAGTACCACCTCAGCCGAGGCTCCAAGCGCGCCGAACCGTTACCAAAACGTGAGGTGTAAACTCTGCTGGTCACTGATTAGCCGGAGAGAATCGTCTTTACTGCGTCACTGAACTTGCGACACGAGACACAACAGAGCCGCTATATTTAGAACAGCCAGAGAAGGATCGCACGCACCTTTTTGTATTAACCGTCGGCCTCTTTTGAAACAAATTCCTTCGTCTCGCTGTTAAAAAGATCCACATGCCGAGAATGAAGAACACCATGCCGTCGATATGCTCCATTGTTGTGTGTTTGTTTGTGGCACGTTTACGATGTGGCACGTAGCGGCGCCGCGTCTAAGCGACACGTGAGTAATCCCGCCCACTCTAAAGCGTTACTAAACTGCAGTGGAAGCGCAAACCGAGCCAAACTGCGCTGAACCGAAGTGAGTTGAACTGAACCGTGTCGTGCCGTTCTATGCAGTGGAAAAGAGGCATAAGTCCTTGAACAGAGAACAGATAACAGTGCTAGAGTTTTGGAGGATGCATGATTCTGTGCCAGGTGTGATAATTACTTTGAGGGGTGCCGGGTCAGGTTTGGCTTTGAAGACAAGCATCAATGTTTTATGCCCCATGTGAGCAGCTACAGGACGTAGGAGGAGGAAGCATAGGGGATATAGGAGAACTTAAGAAGGTTGAAAAGTCATTCTTCTTGTATTCTATAAGAGAAACCTGCCAGACGTGGGTTGTAACTGACCTTGCTTTAAATTACAAGAGACTAAACCCAAGTTGGCTGTGTGGAAAGAAACGGATGAATCCTTCAGAGTCAATTGTCCGAAGTTACCTAAAGGCTGCATTCAATGACTGAATATGAGATCAGAGAGTTGTTCAAGGAGATCACACGATCCTAACATAAGGATGAATCACCTGTGGGGTTTTTTCTGGGATTAGGTTTCATCTGATGAGCTGCCATCCATGATGAAGGATCCAGCAAACCATGAGAGATCACTTTTGTTGCTAGATTAGAAAACTGTGTCAGTGATAGAGAAGTGGAATAAAAAATATGAAGTGTAGGAGTTGGGGAAGGAGTGAAGGCCTTGCAGATTTTTTTTTCAATCTTCCCATCATAAAAAGTAGCAAAGTCTTCAACAGTCAGGGAGGAGGCAGCAGGAGGTGCTGATAGTTTTACGTAATGAAAAGAAAATGCTGTGCTAGTGAGGATCTTGTGCAGATCCTTGAGTGAAGCTTTTAGGTTTTTCTTGTAAAAGGCAGGTTCAAACACTAAACAGAAAATCAAACACTAGCTGCACAAGTGCAAGTTTTGTAGAATGCCAATTTCGAGAATGACCATTTGGTGAATATGGGGAAGTATAGGAGTAATGAATACTAAACATGATGGAATTCCACCTAAAAAATAATATGTTTAACAGGATTTCAAAACATTTAAGACTTAGCAGTAAACAGTGCATGCTACGAGAAGAGTGAGCAATGTACAGCATTACTATAAGCTCTGCTAATAATCTAGTTGACTGGAAACATGAAGTATTTGAAGATGAATATGTGTCAGGAGGAACTGACTTGGTGGCAAAAAAGATGAGCATTAAGTGGTTTTCACCATACTGTGTGTGAATACTGCGTGAGTAACCACTGTATATTGAAAACTACTTAGTCCAGACAAGCCCAAGAGATAAATACCCATGATGAGTGGTAAGTGATCACTATATACTATAATGCAGGTCATAATTGCTTTTGATGGAAGTTGGTCTCTGTTAGAGAGCATACTGTATAATCCTACAAAAATCAGGTTATTCCCAACTTTCAAAGACAGCAAGCTTCTAAGTAAATATCTCTGTATAAAATTGTAATATACTTGGGCATGTGAACAGGTTTAAAAGAAAATAGGACTTGTTGCTGTTTTTTGTAGTCTGACAGGCAAATTAGAGGAGAGCAGAAATGACTGGTCGCATATATTGCAAATACTCCATAATATGTCACTACATGATTTCATTGGAAGTCTAGGACAAAACAGGAATGTTATTTGTTAGGAATGTTTATTCACACAAATAAAAATAAATAAAGAAATAAATTTCTGAGCACTAACAAAAAATTTTTTTTTGCCTGATTTTAAATTTTATTATGCAGCATGACTATAGCTTAAGATTGTAAAGTGTCAGGCTTTTATTCATATTATTCAGTGATTCTATGAATTATTCAGTAACTACAATAAAGGTAATAAGAAAAATGTGTAGTTACAAGGTAAATTCAGATGGATATACACAAGTATAATAATAAAAGTGGAACATTACAATATTACCCTCTTTAGATCGTTTGTCAAAACAGCACAAATTCACAACTGTCTTGTTTAATGAATTCCTTTCTTGTGCTGTTTTTCTTCTTTAGAATTATTTGTCAGTAGACCGTTTTATTACCTGTAATTGCTAGCAATAATTAGACACATTTCTTTTCAAGCTGTGATAATGTCTATACAGTACATGTAAACATGTTGAGCAGTCATGCATAAAATTTATATAGTATTGTTTTGATGTTATAATAACAGGATTTCAAAATTAAGAATGATAATTATTCATTATGACCTATATTCAACACTTAATATAATTCCTAGATGTCTTACTAATTATGCAAATATACTGTATACATTAAATTATATTATTAGAGCTACGTAAATTAACGAAAAAATGTTTGTAAAGTTTGGGTGAGAGTAAATTCCCCCAAATACCCTTGGACATAAATACTATTTGACACAAATCTATTAGCACATGTTCCTCAGCAACATCACTTCTTGGAAATTGAATGCTTTGTGGCTTTATTCACTTAAGTTACTTCACATTAGTTTCTGACTCTAAACACTAGAATGGAGCAAATCAATCAAAGCACATTATGTACTTACATTTTAGACACATCTTTTCAGCTGTCTATTTTATGAACAAATACATTATCTGATGGTCTTTAACTGCACATCTGGGACCGACTTTTCACATGCATTAGTTTTTCCATTATTAAGCTGAAGTGCTAACAACTTCAGCTTAATAATTTTATTATCCTCTATGGAGCAGCTGGGAAACCATAACAAATAAGACACAGTGACTTTGTAGATAATAACATAAAATAAACAATTTTATATAGTTTAGCACTGTTGCCTTGCATCTTCAGAGTTGGGGGTTAGAATCTTGTCCCTTAAAACTTGGTAGGTTTCGTCCATATATAGTACCACAGTGTTCTCTCATGGTCCAATAACATGTGGCATAGGCCAATTGCCATTTCAAAACTGACTGTAATGTATGGTTGAGTGTGTGCATCTCTTTCAGGGTGTATCCTGCCTTGTCCCAAACCATAGGCTACAGGATAAGTGGTATGAACAATAAAAGGATGGATACAACAGATGAGTGCTTATATATGACAGTACACTGGTGGTTTGGCATTTAGCTCAACTGTGGGTTGCTTGAAATTAAAATCACTCTTTTTCTGTTATATATCTTTATACATACAGTATACACATTATAAAGAGACTTAATTCTCTGAAAATTCTGAGACCAAAACCTCATGGAATTCAAAGCAAACACTTTCTCATCTGACATGGAAACCACACAGCCACACAATATAATACAAAAAAAAAAAAATTATTTTCAAGTTTTATATGCTCCCTCTCTGTAAATTAGCTTAAATTATAATACAGACATGAAAAAACAATCTCTAGTGGCGCACACTGCAAAGTTAACCAATGTAGATTTAATGAACACTTATTGAAATTTCAAAATGAATCTGCTGGTTCTGTTTACCAAATCTCCTACCCTGGAAGCTAGCATACTGTAATTACATACAGTACACGTGTGACTTGATATTTTGTAAATTATTACCCAGTTTCACAATCTACAGTACAGGAGATGTATACACATGCTAATATTGTACGTACCTAATTGTGTGTGCGTGTGTGTGTCCCTCAAAGAACTTGTCATTCTACAGTACTTCAAAAGTATAAGGAGAAATTTAACAGGCTGTGGTGGCTCGATAGCACTGTGCACTAAATTAAATACCTTTCACGAAAAAAGTATGGATCCAAACATAACTTTTGAACAACTTTGGTTTGTTTGGCTATATGATTACTGTAAGTCTTGTAGTGTTTCAAAAAATATTACCACACACATGTACAGTAAAGTAAAAGCATATTAAAAGAACACTGAGTCTGAATTTTGAGATGGGGATTTTGGGTTTTCATGATCTGTATGCCACAATCATCAATATTAAAACAATAAAAGGCTAATTTGTAACTGTGTTTTTTTATTTGGAGGAAAGCAAGATTTGATTGTTTCCCACCTCCTCCAAAAGAACTGCAAGCTCGTTTTTAGTAAATTGTGGTTTTCGTGTCATTTTTTCACGTCAACTCTCATTAAACCATGGCTGTATGTAAAGGGACTTATATACTGTAGGAAATGATCTTGAGCAAAATAGGTAACAGGTGTTCATAACACAATCCCAGCATTTTCAAAACCCATAATTTCTTTTTATTTTAATTGTACTGATGTATCAATACCAAATAAAAAATGAGTTATAAACTTTGCTATCCGAAATGAGCACATTTAAACTGTGTATGCCTATATATGTTTTATTGTACAAATAATGAATGTTGCGTTCGTGACATTATTACACCACTTCTACGTAACGTCGCAGCGAAAGCGCATTGAATGCGGGCCGAAGAGAACAACAACAAAAAAAAAACACTTTACAGTAGGGGGCGATATGTGCCTATGGCAGTACTCCGCCATTATATCGAAGAAGAAGAAGAACGACCGACTAACATGGTTTTAACGATGGAAGTGCGACACAGGTACTATGGTGTTGGGAAACAGTCGTGACTAGTTAGTTAGTTTCTTCAACGTTGCATCGTACAATGGTGGTTAAGCAAAGAGCTACATCGTTGTACGGGAAACGCACCCCTGTATAGCATGCATAAATGAATAAAGGAGGAGGTTTAAAGCAAACAAGCAAGAAGGTGTATTTAAAAAATGAATGTGAGTTCTTAATAAAAAAATTTTAAGTGACACCTTCCGACTGAAAGTCTTCGTGCCTGTACCCTCCTTTGGCATTTTAAGTTATTCTGATATTAAAAAAGATGAGAAAAAATTAGAAAAAAAGATATCAAGAATATTTCAAATCATCATTTAAGTCACTTTGGTCACTTATCTGTTACAAAATGTTCTCTGATAAGCATTCTGGGCGTCACAGTGCCTTAGTGGTTAGCCACTTTGCCTTGCACATCCATGACTTTCACACGCGTGCACAAACACAGTGTACTGTACACTGCTCTGTCTGGAAACTTCTTTAACAAGTTATCTCTTTAAAGACACTTGCTTTTGCCTCCTTTTCAGGATTCCTGGAAATTTGACATTGCATTGTCGTTAAACAGAACCATCTCCCACCACTGCTACAGCTTTTTTAACCTTTTTCTTCATGGCGTTCAATATTGCAGTACAGTCACTAAAGAACAGTCACTATAATTGGACCCAAAATTAAAAAAATGCTTACACACACACATGTGGTCACAATGTTATAGTAAACAGTACACATGCGCATGGATGTTGACAGTATACGAGTGACACGCGCACTGAGACCGAGCATAGGAGACGATTACCCACAATCTTGTAGCACGAGATAGACCATTGGCTCAGTCGTGATCATGTGACGCTCAGCACATAAAGAGTATATGTACGATAGTACTCGTATATACAGTAAAGACCTTGCTCGTGTATCAAGTTAAAATGTATTAAAAAATTTTGCTTGTCTGGCAAAACGCTCGAAGACCAAGTTACTCGCAATCCAAGGTTCCATTGTACTGTATGTCTAAAATCTTTTCACTATACAGTAAATCCCAGTTAACACACCTATCAGCCCTGTATAGCATGCATAAATGAATAAAGGAGGAGGTTTACAAGCAAGGTGTAATAAAAAAAATGAATGTGAGTTCTTAATAAAATTTTTTTCTTTTTTTCAGTGTCACCTTCCGACTGAAAGTCTTCGTGACTGTACAGTACCCTCCTTTGGCATTTTAAGTTATTCTTGATATTTAAAAAGATGAGAAAAAAATTGAAAAAAAGATATCAAGAATATTTCAAATCATATTTAAGTCACTTTATTCGCTATAATTAATAGTGAAAAAAAAAACTTGTTTTTTCCATTCTGTTGGGCATTCCTTGGGGTTAAATGTTTTAAATATTTGTTTCTCACACAACACAATATATATTTTGATATTCAATTCATACTTTTGCATATTTATATATACTGCCTTAATTCTATGTTGATATATATCTTTTTTCTATATATACCTATTCTGTTGTATACCCATATTTATTTTTATTCCATTTTTATGCTTTGTTTCTACTTTTTTAGCGGCATTCACTAGGGGGACAGCAAAGGAAGAATTTCATTGTACAGGGGGAATATGTTTCTTTACTGTGCATATAACAATAAAACAAAAAAGTATTTTGGCTGGTAATTTCCCCGAGTGTACTACAGAGTCCAGGTCCTTTCCAAATCCAGATATTTCAGCAACACCTTGCATGACTATGGTTTAAAATATGTCGATTTATGTGTTCAATTGATTTTCACAACTACATGGGAGGTTTTGCAACTGCAGTAAGGGCCAATTTGTATTGTTCTAAGAGTTTACTACAGAGTAGTGCTGATTTGGAGAGGGCAAGCCTGTTCGCATTTACTGTATTTTCAGCAGCATTTTATATGTAATAATTATATGAGAATTACAGGCAGTATATTTCATGTCCTAATAATTTACATAAAAAAAATAACATTTTTAAATTACTTTTTCTTGATGTAACTTGAGCAAAGTAACCTACAGGACAACATCATATTACTTATTTTTAAGACACCTACAGTACAGTAACTGGGTTTTATTATGCCAAGCTGACTTTACATTTGGCTTTACATAGCTAAAATGCATATATTATACTAAAACAAGGATCTGTTTTTTCTCCTCTTTTAAGACATGTGACAATATGCTGTGAATTTACTGTGAATGAGGATTGTCATCATTTTCCTATTCGTCCGGTTAATACCGAGATTATAAACTTTAAATATCAGGCGAATATCCACCCAACTTTATCACAGCGAGCTGAAGCCTGTAGTTGGTATTAGCTCCAAAATAGCAAGTTAGCTTAGAGAGCCAAAAAACATGTCTGGATGGGGAATTCCACACTGTAGGTTTATTCCAACACTATTAACCTTCGACTATACAAGACTGTCCTCCACAATGCTACAACAATTATTCTGTACCTGAATTGTAGAATATAGTAATCATACCCACACTGCTAATTCCTGGGGGGAATAAGTTAGGTACAGTAGCTAATCGGAGAGGCATCGTAGCAAAACGAATGGTTATGACTATAACCTCGGTTCCCTGAGGGAGAAGAACGAGGTACAACACATATTGTATGGGATATCACGCCCTCTCGTGTCCTGGCTGAAGCCACCTTTATTCACGCCGTAAGGCAGGCAAACCTGTGGTGACGTAGGTGTAGCCCTGCCTACACCTATAAACCCTCGTCGCCACGGTTGACCTTCAGTTCGACAGCCGCTCTTCGCCGAGCGTAACTGTGAGGCGGGGCAGCATTGTGTTGTACCTCGTTCCTCTCCCTCAGGGAACCGAGGTTATAGTCTTAACCATTCGTTCCCTTTCAGTCGATTCACTCGGTACAACACATATTGTATGTGACATATATTCACGTCCCGCCGAGCATCTACCAAAGTCAGGCATAAGAACCCTGGTAGCTACTCTACTGCATCGTGGACCCCGCAGAGAGGACCGAATGGGCCACCGAGGGGGCCGTTATATCAAGTCGGTAGAACCGGACAAAGGTGTGCGGTGAGGACCAACTGGCTGCCGCGCAAATGTCACCCACGGACATCCCTTTGAACAGCGCCCACGATGTTGCCATAGCTCTCGTTGAGTGCGCTCTCACACCCTGAGGCAGTGGCACACTCTTATTGCTATAAGCTAATGAAATAGCCTCCACAATCCAATGGGAAAGCCGCTGTTTAGACAGTGCTTTACCCTTTACTGGACTGGCAAAACAGACGAACAGTTGATCACATGAGCGCACATTCACCGTTCAGCACGTACTGGGCACAAATTATGCAATTTTCCCTGCTCCTCAGAAGCAAAAGGGGGGGGGGACAAAGGCTATGAAGGTCAAAGACCATAGAGCTATAATCAGTGGAGACCACCTTGGGTACATAGGCCGCGTTCGGTCTTAGAGTAACCTTTAAACCATTAGCAGCAAACTGCGTACAAGATGGATGCACGGACAAAGCGTGGAGATCACCCACTCGTTTAGCAGACGCTAGAGTAAGAAGAAGTGCTGTCTTATATGAAAGAATTTTCATATCTATAGACTCAATTGGCTCAAAAGGAGGCACACAGAGGGCCTCAAGTACTAGCAATAGATCCCAAGACGGAACACTGGACCTCACAGTGGGTCGCAAACGTCGTACTCCTTTTAAAAATCGTACCGCCAGCGGATGAGCACCTGGTGACACTCCATCGAAACCAACATGACAGGCTGATATAGCCGCCAAGTACACTTTAATAGTAGAGAAGGAAAGGCCTTTTTCTAATAGTTCCTGCAGAAAAGACAGAACTTCCACCATGGAGCACTGAAATGGAAGAACCTTACGTTCTCGACACCATTGCTCAAAAGCTCGCCACTTGTAAGCATATAAGCCTCTCGTAGACGAAGCCCGAGCACTTTGAATTGTCTCAATCACATTCGGGGGAAGCCCTTTAGCTATCAGATTGGACCTTTCAACAGGTAAGCATGCAAGTTCCACAGCTCGGGACGCGGGTGCACTAACTCTCCCCCTGCCTGAGACAGAAGGTCCCTGAGGAGAGGACGTTTCCATGGCTCTGCTGCTAGCAGGCTGACTATCTCTGCATACCACAACTTCGCCGGCCAACGAGGGGCCACCATGATTAGTGACAGGCCCTGCTGGTGCACCCTCTCTGTGACAGGCAGAATCAGTTCTACTGGAGGAAAAGCATACAATAGAGCTGGGGG
This sequence comes from Channallabes apus, assembly GCA_030522415.1. Lineage (NCBI taxonomy): Eukaryota > Metazoa > Chordata > Actinopteri > Siluriformes > Clariidae > Channallabes > Channallabes apus. Next base: position 24,879,733 of record CM060108.1, on the reverse strand, counting down.
CCATGAGTGTGCCAGCGCATCGATCCCCAGAGGGGCATTGCAGTCCGTTATGGAGAAGAATAGCGGGCAGTGAGCGTTCTCCTTTGATGCAAAAAGATCCACTGCTGCCCTGCCGAAGTGCTCCCAGATCTGAGCTACCACCCATGGGTGTAACCTCCATTCCCTCACAAGCGGGCCCCCTCTGGATAGAAGATCCGCCCCCAGATTCAGGCGCCCTGGAATGTGAGTGGCCCTGAGTGACAGAAGATGAACACTGGACCATAGCAATAGAGAATGAGATGCAGTGGGAGTGAGCGAGTCCCCCCTTGTATGTTTATATATGACACCACTGTTGTGTTGTCTGTCCTGATCAGGACATGATGGCCTGTCAGGGTCAGACGAAATTGCCTCAGGGCTCAAAACACTGCTAACAGCTCTAAACAGTTGATGTGAAGCCTGCGCTGTTCCTGTGACCACTCCCCCCTGACCGCGGAGCCGTCGCACAGAGCGCCCCAGCCGCTGAGCGAGGCATCTGTTGACACCACTTTGCGAAACAACACCCTGCCTATCGGAGAGCCCTGACGTAATATCCTGGGTTCCCTCCAGGGCAGAAGAGCTGTCATGCATGACGGTGTCACTGTCAACCTCCTGTTGAGGTGGTGCGCCGCACATAGGCGGTGAGAGCGCACCCAGCGCTGAAAAGCGCGCATGTTCAGCAGCCCGAGAGGCACCACAGCGATCATAGACGCCATCATTCACATTAACTGTAAAAACACTCGGAAACGAAGTTTGTGTTGCAACTGAAACAGAGCAAGGCAGCGCTGAAACACAGTTATTCTGTGCTCTGAGAGACGTGCTCGGCTGGTAACGGAGCATATCTCCAGACCCAGAAATGAAAACTGTTGACTCGGAGTCAATGAGCTTTTCTTCATGTTTATTGAGAACCCTAAAGTCTGAATGTGAGACACAACCAGCGCTGTTTGTTTCTCCGCCTGCTCGCCTGAGCTCGCTATCAGCGCCCAATCGTCTAAATAGGCCAGTATGCGAACGCACCTCTCGCGAAGAGGAGACCGAGCCACCTCGACGCACTTCGTGAATGTTCGGGGAGCGAGCGACAGGCCGAACGGGAGCACTAGGTACTCGTAGGCCACGCCCTCGAATGCAAACCTCAGAAACTTTCTGTGGCGCGGAAAGATCGCTATATGAAAGTAAGCGTCTGTGAGATCTATCGTAGTGAACCAATCCCCAGGGCCTATTGCATTTAGCAGTTGCCTCAGTGTAAGCATTTTGAACTTGTACGTTCTTAGAAATGTGTTCAATATTCTCAGATCCAAAATAGGACGCAGCCCTCCCCCTCTCTTCGGAACGACAAAATAACGGCTGTACCAGCCTGAGTTCATTTCCGAAGGAGGAACCACTCCAATCGCCCCTTTGCTCAGAAGAGAATTTATCTCCTCTCGAAGCACCGCTGCTGCGGCTTCCGACACCACTGTGTTTACTACGGAAGAGAAGCGCGGTGGCCTTGTGCGAAACTGTAGTCGGTATCCCATAGCGAACGTGTTTTGCACCCATGTCGAGACTGCGCATGCGCATCACTCGAGGATGTGGGAAGCCAGCCAGCTCACCCTGATCTCTGAAAGGTGCCTGCTGCCCACTGGCGTTCTGCCAGAGTGCAGCCTCATCAATGGAACTGGGCTTTTTTGCTTTGCAACATTGCAAACAGGAAAACTCTTTATTGGTTTTAATGAAACGTTCACATTGTTTACAAAAGGCACAATTTTTGAGGCAATCAAACTGTAAACATTGGGGGCACTTGCTGTAAGTCCCTAAAAATTTCTTAACACGCCCCAACCGGGGTTCATAACTTGAACATAAACACTTGTGTGTGAGGGGGGGGGATTGTGCTTGGGAGACTGTGTTAGGAAAGTGCAGCGCCGTTTGGGACTGATTCCCTGAACATAACTTAGTGGCCTCTTGGGCGGCATTGGGAGAGGAGAAACAGTGTCTCCCTGCTGCCAGAGCTCCCCTCGCTTTGAAATCTGAGCTAGGAGGAGTGAGGATTCTTCCTCCTAGTCGCTGAATCCTTCCGGAGGCCCGGTGGGGGGCCCCTACTCCAGGCCGACTGCCGTGGGTTTTGCCCGGGAGGTTGTTGCTTCACCGGCCGGGAGCTCGAGCTGGCTGCCGGCGGTGGTCTTTTCTGAGGTGGCCGCAGAGTGGTCATTCTTTGAGCTTGTTTGGGCTTCACCTTGCGTCGCGGGAAGATATCTCGCAACGCTTCAGCCTGCTTCCTTTTGAAGTCGAACCTTGCCTGAATGGCATCGAGTGACTGGCCGAACAAACCCTCAGCAGACACCGGTTCATCCAAATAGACGGCCCTGTCTCTATCCGGGAGGTCAGAGAGCGTGAGCCATAAATGCCTCTGTGCTACCACTGCGCTCGCCATCCCTCTCCCGAGGGAAAGAGCCGCACAACGAGACATGCGCAGAATGTAGTCTGTCGCGGTCCTGACCTCGTTAAGCAGCGCACATAGTGGGCTCTCCTGAGGCACCAGTGAACCGAGCTCCGCCAAACACATTGCCTGATACTGTATGTTTGAAGCAGCGTAACAGAATTGAGCGCACGAGCAGTGCCCGCTTGAGCGCGGTAAATCTTCTCCAGCTGGGCAGAGGAGGATCTGCAGTGTTTGGACGGAAGAACAGTAGGACCAGACACTCCGTGGTTTTGCGAGGGTGCCAAATAAGCAGCCAAAGATGGCTCCATCGGCGGTGGGCTCACTAGTCCTGCTTTTTCAGCTCCGTCCAATTCCAAAAACTGTCCGTAACCGGGTACTGATACGCGCGTCGACAGCGGCTTGCTCCATGACGACGTTAGCTCGCCGACAAAGTCGGGAAACATAGGCAAGCAGTTCTTAACTGTCATCGGTTCAGGAGGGAGAAAAAATCCTGTGAACCTTGACGGTTTTTGAGCTGGCTGTGGGGAGGGCCACTCCACTTCCAGCTTTTCGGCCGCTCGCCGGTAGAGGGAGAAAAACGAAGTGTCGTCCCGTGCGGCTAGCGGAGTAGCAGAGGAGCTCTGGGTGAGTGGCAAGAGTTCATGCTCGTCCTCCGACAAACCATGCATCTCTAGGCCGATATCGAGCACGTCATCGTCCTCGAAAGGCAGCTGATCGGTGCCTGGCTGCTGGCCAGCGCTGTAGGAGAGCTCACGGTCCTCCGACCCCACGAAATACTCCATTTGGTCTGCCCAGCTAAGCGCGGGGACTTCTGAAGAAAACTCCTCGTCAGCAGACACAGGCGAAGCTGGGACTGCTAGTCCGGAAAGGAGGGGGTCTTGCTGAGCGACTGTATTTTTTCCCAGGGTTCTCTCCACGAACGTGACCCGTCTTTCCAGCGTTGAACGCCGGAGCTGGCGACAAAGCGCACATGACTCAGGCTCAGCTAGCGCTCTCCTAGCGTGGAGAATTCCCAGACAGACGGGGCACGCCTCATGCTGGTCCTTCTCGTGCAGGGAGAACCCGCACTCCTGAGGACAGGGGCAAACAGCGGACTTTCTCTTTGCCACATTAGCTTCCATGCTCATGACAGCTTGCACTGTTAGCACAGCTAAACAGGAGCCACCCGAACCAAAACGTCGCTAATGTTACGACTGACAGGGAACTTAAAGTCAGCGCTCCGCGGGTAGACGACTCACCAAATGAAGCTGTTGCCGCTAACACCAACAGGAACAGTTAAGCTGATTTAAGCGCAGTCTAGTAAAGTAAATGTAGAGTTGACTAGCAGCACCTAGAAAACTCTACGGAAAGGTGTTCACAGCGAGGTGAAGAGCGAAAGAACTGAAGGTCAACCGTGGCGACGAGGGTTTATAGGTGTAGGCGGGGCTACACCTACGTCACCACAGGTTAGCCTGCCTTACGGCGTGAATAAATGTGGCTTCAGCCAGGACACGAGAGGGCGTGATATCCCATACAATATGTGTTGTACCGAGTGAATCGACTGAAAGGGAACTACTTAGTCTATCACAACAAAAAGGAAGTTATTTGGTATTACCGTGTAGCCACAACACCAAAGTTTTAGGTTTGGACAGTTTTAGATTCAAATAATAAATTTTATAAGAAAGTTAAACAACTAGTGCACATCTATGCTTTCTGAAAAAGGTTCTGTGCAGATTTGTCAAATTCAGTTGTGGATAGTTGACGCTGATGACTCTGACTCAAGACACCAGATAGAGATCCGTACAGTACTGTATATGTCACCTATGCTTCGCAGGCGGCACAAAAACTGATATTAGGCGAAGTAAGCAATGCATCCAAGAATTCTCATTCAGCCATGACATAAGGTTAAGTATAGGGCTGCAACTAACGATTATTTTGATAATCGATTAGTTGGTCGATTTATAATTTTTTTTTAATAGTTTTTTCTTTCTTTCTTCGATTAATCGGATAAAACTAAGCGCTTTACTTTGATGTTTTGCTTAACTATATAAAACCATAAATCAGGGTATTATTTATGTATAAAAGTAAACGTTAAAAAATGCAATAGCCACATAGAGTTTAATGACCTTTAATTTTGACATTTAAACCTTATTTTATGTAAATCAACATTTTATTTTTGTTTTTAACAATAATTGCAGATGGCAAGTTGACAGTGTGTATATATATATATATAGTTTAAAAAACTTAATAAGAAGAATAACAGACTTCTAGATTATTATAGATTATAGATATTATTTTTAATTGAAGTGTCTCTTGCTACATCCTTTTCACGGTTTATACATTATTCCTCTCGTGTATGTTATCCTTTTTTTTTTGTTGTCTCAATAAAAAAAATAATAATATAGACCATTTTGCTATACTAGGCATTCTCGTAATACGGCGCCGTAGGGAGAGAAAAAAAACTCGCCGCTACTGGGTTCACTCTGTTTATTTTGCCCTTTTCCCGCATTTCCCTCTGTATAGCATCATGGGATATATCCGGTCCTCCGAAGTGTAAAATGAACGTGAAGAAAACGAACTAGAAGTGTTTTCCTTGCGTTTGTTGGGATTTGAACACCAAGAAAAACTGCATGCAACGTTTTTTTTGGACACTGTATAACCGCGCAGCTGGACAAACGCACGTCACCAAAGCCCGTGTGAACACACTCAGGGTATTCTCATGACTCCTACTGTATGTGTAGAAAACCCTCTGCGCTTCATCCGCGCTCACCGGACACTACGAGCGCCCGATTAAAAAACGCTCGATTTCAGCGCCCGATAAGAGGTGTTTAATTGGGGTGCCCATATTTTGATTTCCAAAAAAGAGGACGATCGGCCTCCAGACGAATTCAGACAAGCTTCTTGGTGGTTGATGAACATTATTATACAGTACATCAATGGTGCAGAATTAACCTCTGTTATAAAAAAAATGAAATCTGTAAAAACTTAAAGTAATAGCTCTCTTTATTAAAAGTAATTAAAGTAATTAAATATTGTTCTAAATATGAACTATTCTGTTCCAGCTTCAACAATATATCTCTTAAATGTAATAAAATAAATAACAAGAGTCTCACAAAGACAAACTTTTTTTGCCATGTCAGAGTCAGGAAATGCCTTTTTAAGCAAAGTACTGGTGCAATCCATGGACCTTTAACTGTTGTGATGTTTCTCTGTATGAAAAGCTATTGCACCTTCTGCTGCATTTACATCATCCTCTGTTTTTCCTGGTCTGACAAAAAATTCTGTCAACTTTGCAGATGAACTCTCATCTCGCACAGCTTTTTTTTTTTTTTTTATGTTTCTCGGTGTCCATGTGGGCTTTCAGGTTCCCAGCACCTTTTTATTGGATCCCGAGACATATGTACCGGCTTTGCACACGGTGCACTCCGCCTCCCACTTGTCCCGACCGGGACGGTATGTGGGATATTTTCATTGCAGCTCATCGGTGAAGCTGCACTTACAGTACGCTTCGGCATTTCCCCTGCTATACTGCTCCGCTCTCTGCTGTCTGCACTGCTCCCAGTCTGTGTGTTTGTGCACACGGCGCAGACCTGTCCACAAGGCAGCCTCGCGGTAATTACGTCGCGCAAAAAAGTAGTACCCTAGTATTGTGTGCAAAACGCCAGTCAATTTACGTACACGCATAATGGTCCTATGAAAAACCGGACATTTTCGTGAATTCATGAAACCCGCCAGGACGCAAAAAGTGGACATGTCCGGGCAAAAGAGGATGCTTGGTCACTCTAGTTTAATGTAAATTGCTCCCATACCTTGGAGGACTTGGGGCGCGCGCTTTTTCCTGCAAACGCTTCTGTAACCGCCATTGTGTGAGCGACTGTGTATCTGTGTGTGTATTTGTGCACCTCAAATTGCTATGGTCCTCAGTAACGTGAGCAGCCCAACTAATCGATAATGGCATTCGTTGACAACGAATTCCATTATCGATAATTATCGATTTTATCGATTAGTTGTTGCAGCCATAGTTAAGTATAATGTAAAAGTGAAATGTAAAAAGTGGGACAGCCCTTAGACACGCTCTGAACGCTGATCTCAAATGCTGTTCGCTTTTTGTGCAGGTTGTGCATCCAAAAAGTGAGCATGTAGTGGGTTATGTACAAGGAATAACTGCATGAATTACATAATATGCAGAGCTCAAAGAGACTCTTGTACAGTATGTGCGAAAGGTAACACTCATATTAAATCCCAGTTAAAGGTGATACCATGTTGAAAAACTGCATGTAAAATTCATGAAAAAGTAAAGTAGACATGACTGAGTTGGAGTAAATACACTATATCAGAGGTTCTCAACTTTTTGGAACTAAAGCCCCCCCCAAACTTCCCCTATCATGTGCCTCCGCCCCCCTGTTTTTTCATGAAAACAATTTGCGCCCCTCTTCCGTTCTTTCAGCGCCCCACTGTTGAGAACCACTGCACTATATGGATAAAAGTATTTGGCCAAACCTCTTAATTATGAAATTGAGGTGTTTCAATCAGGCCCTTTATCCCCAGTGAAAGGAAATCTTAATGCTTCAGCATATCAGGACATCTTGGACAATGCTATACTTCAACAGTTTGGAGAAGACCCTTTTCTATTCCAACAAGACTGTGTCCCAGTGTGCAAAGGAAGGACTATAAAGACATGGTTTAATGAGATTGGTGTGGAAGAACTTGACTGTCTCTCATCTCAACTCTATTGAGTACCTTTGGGATAAACTGTGTCTGAGATTGCAATCCAGGCCTTCTCTTCCAACATTAGTGCCTGACCTCATAAATGCTCTACAGAACAAATTCCCAAAGAAACATTCTAAAATATTGTGGACAGCCTCCGATCGTATTTACCATACTGTACTTACAGTATCTAATATGTAGCCAACCTTACTGCAGTACAATAAAAAAAAAATTACAATAAATCTGGGCCTTTTAAAAAATAAGCCATAATCCTGATAAACGTTCTTATTATTAAGTCTTGGTAAATGGTATATATTTTTTAATTGGCTTCGGCAACCTCTTCTGGGGTCATATTACAGTAATTTGCAAACAAAATTGTGGTTCCCTGAGAGACTTCCAGGTTAGGCATGCTGTAAGTGCTAAACTACTCTATTTGTATAGACACTATCCAGTATTTTGCATCTTTATATCGAAGAGCTCTGAAAATTAATGACTATACTGTAATAATAAAAGGTAAAATATTGTAAAACAACATTAAATACCACTTTTAATGTTATTAAAATAACTGCGGCATGTTGCAGATTCAGTGCCAAATGTTCCTTGTCTTCATTTTTGTTATGTCCATGGGTTATTTTGGTGATTATTGTAGTATCAGATTCAAAATGTACTGCAAAGATTAATGAATCATCGTCACAGTCATAATCTAAGCAGCTCATTACATTACGTCATCAAATATTTCTATGCCCTTAACGTTTGTCCTCACCAATACTAAAAAGGCAGAATATTGTAATTAGTTTGTGTTCTGCCAGGTGAATAAACACACGGGAGCTTATGGCGTCTAACCAAATGCTGCTCAGAGTGTGTCTGAGTCAGAACAGGTTCTTTGTTGTTGAACTGAGCTCTGGTTAATTAAACAGGGTGTTTGGTGTAGCTGTCATCCTTCACCTACTTTGCACACAGGATGAGAGCGACTAAGAGTAATTACCGTCTAAAGAGCCACTGCTTCTCTCACTGCGCCATCACTTTCTTGGGCACTCGACAAGTCAAAAGTTCTATTAACATCATTTAGCCTGGAGGAGCAACACACGGTCCATTACACTTTATAAATAAGCAGAGTGTAATTAAAAGTGTTTTTCTGTCTTGTCACCCATGATCATTCAATAATTAGCTTACATAGTAATAGGGTTGAGTTGTGAAATGAAGTCATGTTTCCAGTGTTCATACCTCAGCAGCATGACACACAACAGACAGCACTGCATCTTAGCAACAATGGTCCAAATGCTGCAGTGGAAGCGTCTAAAAGTTGAGTCTATACAGCTGAGATGAACAAGCCATGGCAAATACACACACCTTTGAATGCCATGGTATTTCTTTTTTCCATTGTTATGTCGTTCTACGTACATTGTAAAACAATGCTGAATTTTCAATAATCTCCTTTGAAATTGATATCGATATATATCTGCTAATTACACTCTATAAAGCTTTCCTGGGCTGGTCTTCATGAGAGCCAGTTTTATTATGGTGCTTCATGGGTTTTGCAAATGCACTTGACAATACTGTTCTTGCAAGAACTATCTACATTATGAATTATTAAGTACTGTAATGATTTTTATATTTCATAATATATTTCAAAATTACTTTTGCAATTTTATGAAATTTTATTTCTTTATTTCTTTGTTTCATTGTTTCTATGAGAACATTTCCAAACAATGTTTCAGTAGCTCTTGGCTAGGCTTCAGTATGTTCCATCCTGAGTTAACACAATTAGGAGAAAGACAGAACACACTGGGGGCAATATTTGCTTAACAATTGCCATTTGCCATTGTTTCAATGTTTTTTATTTTACAACATCAGAATCAGAAAAACTAAACTAAGTAGGATAGTTAAAGTAATTTGAGAAGGATTTAGAAAAGTAATCTTAAATATTGATCACCATTACCAATAAAATAAGCATAGGAATATTTCAATATACAATATTACAATATTCTTTTCTTTTTTAATTACATATTTCACTTATAACCAGTTTACAACGCAATTACATCCCAAGAGTACCAAAGTTGTTCAGGTGTGGCACATTTATGTACTTTTATAAAATTCAAATCAACAGGTTAGCAAAATGGCATGGTGGCTTAGTCGTTAGCATTTTCGCCTTGCACCTCCAGGGTTCCGGTTCAATTCCCACCATTCAAAAATGTGAGCACATTCTACCTGCGCTTGGTGGGTTTCCTCCAGGTTCTCCATGCAGTTTCCTCCCACAGTCCAAAGACCTGATAACTACTGTATACTTATTGGTGTTCCAAAATTGATTGTAGTGTATTAAAGAAAGAATGTGTGCACCCCATCCAGGGTGTACCCCGCCTCGTGCCCTAAGTCTGGTGGGATAGGCTTCAGGCCCCATGCTACCCTGTATACAGAATTAAGTGGTATAGAATACGAGTGTGTGATTGAGGTTAGAGTTGCCATGTTAGACACACTATGAAGAATGGCTTCAGTAATTCCTAATCAAGATCTGATTTTTGCAAGTACAAGCCTACTTTTTGTGGAGAAAAAAATCTTGACAGGATTAAAATAGCATTTCATTAACACATAGTCACTTGATTATTATTTAGAGTTGTTCAGGACACAAGGTCAATTGCTCCAATGATAACTGTTTTAAAGATTTTAAAAGCATGACTGTACAGTATATAGCTTAGACTTTAGAGAGGATGTCAAATATCCATTACTTGATTTCTGCCTTTGTGCTCTGGTTGAAAGCCAGATAAAGACTCGAACTGAAACACATTCTATCTAAAAACCCATCTGCAGACCTGTAAAGACCACCAGATCACTTAAAAACAGTGAAACAGGCGCCCGATGAACTGACCGATAAAAAAAAAGAATAGAGGCTTCTAGCACTTTTAGTAAGATCATTTTATACAATACTAGAAATGGGCCATCAGTCTTCTGTCATTGACAGTGATTACAGGGAATCTGATGGATGTTTTACGCAACAGAGTGATGATTAAAAGTGACTAAAATTGGTATTTAGTCCCTGCAGACAATTGGTGAAAAAACACCATGTATGCTGCCTGTCTGAAGTATGACCTCAACATTGGGTTCAATATTTTATTCTTTAAAATGATGCCCACCAGAGAGGCATATATTATTCACAGCCACAAGATATACACTATAAAAATGATATATAGTATCAACATATTTAAACTAAGGGCAGAATTTCCACTTAAATTATGGCAGGTTTATGTTTAAACCATTCAATAGAATGAAATACTGTAGTAGCAATCCAATCTTTTCCAGTCACCTAAATTCAAATAGTTGTTTTGTGCAAGATTGCATCACCTACGATCAACAATCTCTCCTTCAACACAACTTGGGTGTTATCCTTGATAGCACCCTATCCTTTGAAGCACACATTAATAAACTCACTAGGACAGCGTACTACCACATCCGAAACATTAACCGTCTCCGTCCGGCCCTCTCAATGAGGAGCGCTTCTATCCCGGTACACGCTCTCGTCACCACACGCATAGACTATTGCAATGCTCTATTTTTTGGTCTTCCCCTAAAACTCCTACATAAGTTACAATTAGTACAGAACTCAGCCGCTAGAATACTAACTAGAACTCCTACAATGGACCACATAACTCCTGTTCTTCAACAGCTACCCTGGCTTCCTGTTCAACAGCGCATACATTATAAATTTAGTTTTTTTGTTTATAAGGCATTACATAACCTGGCTCCGTCATATTTAACAGATCTTCTCCTAACTTATACTCCTTCTAGAAACCTGAGATCATCATCGTCATTAAATCTGGTTCTTCCTCGTATGCGTTTGGCAACCATGGGATCTCGAGCCTTTAGCTTTGCTGCCCCTTACCTGTGGAATCTACTACCTCTAGATATCCAGAATAGTAACTCTACTTCTGTTTTCAAATTCCGTTTAAAAACACATCTCTTCAGGCAGACATACTTTTAACACTGCATTACTCGTATATTGTCCTTTACTACTGTTGTTGTTTTTTACTGTATATATTTATTTTTTATGTTGTGTAAGGTGTCCTTGAGTTTCATGAAAGGCGCCTACAAATAAAATCTATTATTATTATTAATATTATTATTATTATTATTAACTTCGTATGAAAGTCTCCTGAAGCAAACCTTCTAGGCGTTTTGAGGTATAAATGAGTAGTTTTGCAATTTGTCAATTTGAATTTATATTATGAAAATCTCAAAACTGTTTGGTTTTCCAACACAATCGTAGTAGCATTATGATTCTATAAAGCTAGTTACTTGTTCTGCCTACAGGTTCTCATCCATGTATCATACTCAATTTATTGATTAACTAATTGATTAAACTTTTCCCTGTGTTAAATATTTTGTAATTTAAATATTAGTTTTAAAACATTTAACTTTCCATATCAAAAGACAGTAGAATCGACATATTTCTATGCAATTATACCCACTGTACTGTACATGTCTCCTTCAGGAAAGATCAGATTATTAGGCACCTTGCATGTGGCTAATTAATGCTGTTATTTTTGCTGGAAAGCCGGACCAATCCTGGATTTTACACTTGTTTCCCCCAGTTTGGTCATGTTACCGATTCCCACACTTCCGTATCACATGCCAGACACCAACTGGCAGGTAGAGCAAACATGCTTTCTTAAAGATGCATACATAAATCTATGTAGATCTGGCTGCTGTGTATTTTAGAACTACATGGGCAATGAAGGACATGGGAGAAAGTGGCAACTGTCCTCTTCCACATTCATGTACTCACAAACACCCATGACTGTGTAATGTCACTCTGATTTTAAAAAGCATCATCATTTTCATTCCAACAGCATGGCTAATTTTGCTTTTACCCTCTGGGCAAAGCATAGGGATCAGGAGAATCCTTTTCTGCTATTCCCTTTGGGAGTTCCAATCACTACTGTTTATTTCACCTTTTTAGTAGAGCATAAATAAAGGATCATAATGATCTGCAGCTTAAAAATCTTCTCCAGCTTGACATACTGATTCTTTGTATCTGCTCTTCTACCAGAGTGTAACCAAAATATCAACGTTAATAACCGGCTAGCAGATAGACGTACAGTGCTGACAGAAAGTCTTCAACCCCTTTCAACTTTTCCACATTTTAATCATCTTAAATTGGATTCAAATCCTTTTTTCCCTCATCATACTACAAACAAAGCATCTCACAATGATGCAATGTTTTTGCAAAGGGTTGTTACTTTATTAAAAAAAGACTGAAAGGTCCCATTTACATAAGTATTCATACCCTTTGTTATGACACAAATGAGTTCTGGTGCGTCATTTTCCAATCAATCGTCCTTTAGACGTTTCTGCAACTTGATTGGAGTCCACCTGTGCCAAACTGAATTCATGTAGTTTTCAAAGGGTTCGTCAAATAAAAGTGACAACACTAATAACAATGACAACAACAGCATTAGACCTGAGAGACAGGATTGTGTCAACACACCGTTCTCGGAAAGGATACAAGAAAATTTCTAATTACTCTAGTCAAACTGAGTATTCGTGGATGAAGGGCCTTGGTCAGATAGTAGGTAACTAAGGACACAAGGGTCACTACACTATAAATGAGATCCTGAGTTCCTTTATGGTGATGGAAGCGCCTTACAGAAGTACAGCTATCACGGCAGCACTCTACCAGTCAGGATTATATGGTAGAGCGGCCAGACGGAAGTCATTCCTCACTAAAAGGCACATGAATTTCTGCTGGGAGTTGTCCAAAAAGCCCCTGAAGGACTCTCAGTCCACAAGAAGCAAAATCCTCTGGTCTGTTGAAACAAAGATTGATCTATTTGAACACTTTCGCCACATCATGTGTGAAGGAAATCAAACACTGTGCATCACCTTATGAAAACCATCCCTATAGTTAATCACTGTGGTGGCAGCGTCATTCTGAGGGGATGTTTTTCCTGCAACTGCGAGACTAGACAGAACAGAGGGGAAAATAGATACAGAAGTATTTAGAGCTATCCTGAGTAAAAACCTTCTCCACAGTTCACAGGACCTCAGGATGGAGCGAAAGTTTATATTTCAACAAGTTAGATATAGCACAGTTAGAGTCTGGACTTTTGACATTGGCGCTGCCCATTTAACCTACAGGTATTTGAGTTTGAATGATCCTGCCAAGAAGAATGGAATGTTTCTATAAAAGAATGTTGTGCCAGTCTTGTAGCATCATTCACAAGCAGACTTGAGAATGATGAGAAGAAAAAAAGATTTCAATCCATTTTAAGATGAGTGTGAAACATGAAGTGGAAAACTTGAAAGGATCTGTAAACTTAATAATAATTAATTTAATAAAAATAAATGTGCAGAATCTATGGGGGTGGAGAGCTTTTTACCTTTTTAACTATACATTACAATGTACTGTAACTGAAGTACAGTATCTCCTGGTGAGGAAGTTCATGTGAAGTTAACATGGGTAACTTACGTTTGATGGACTAGAACTTACAATACTGAAGTCATAAGAATTTTCATTGGTTACAATGAAATCAGAAGCATGTTCAAGCTCACATTTTTGAAGCCACGGTAGAGAATCTGTAGCTCTTTGCGAGAGAAGCGGGTTTGGGCCTCCAGCTGCTCCAGGCCTTCAGGCCGATGGCGCACGGCTGACAGCTCCAGCTCATCTTCTGCACTGTCTGTGTAAGACAACAATAAGCACAGGTATCAAACTCACTCTGGTCAACAGAACAACTGCTAAAACCCAAAGACTTGAAAGAAGAGGATCCCAAAGGGTCTGTGGTTTATTAGCTGAGACTAATAATTGATCATAACCACAAATTTACAGTACAAGCGATAAAAAGTAGAAAAAAAACATCAGTAATTCTTTTGCCTTCTTAGCATTTTCTCATACGTTTTGGAAACCTGTCACTTATCCTTGTCTTTAAATCTGAAGCATACAGGGAAACATATTGAATACTTGTTTACACTATGTTTCTGTGAGAGAAACAGTTTGTTTTTAAATTCCATATTCAGTCGCTCCTACTGTATATTCTGACCCGTGACAGATCCTGCAGGAATATTGATTATGGATGTAACCAGATAGGAATGCATTGTTTATACTGAACAGTGTGTCCTAAACAACTACACATACAGATACATCATGTCAATGTGGCAAATTATTAGTTTATCTTTTTTCATTCGTCTTTAGTAACTGCCTGGTGCATGCCACAGTGTTTGTTCATAACCATCTAAAGACATTCCTATCTCTCTTTTCAGTGTTTTTTTTCTTTTTTTCAATGTTTTATAAGGCATATTGGTAAGGTTTAAATAAAAAAAAAATACAGTTTTAGGTGTGACGCCCACTTCACGGTTTATATCAGATACAGATATGGATATTTGGAGCACTAAACAGATTGTGGTGTTACACACCTGCGCCTGGTTAATTCCTGCCTTCTCTCTGAGTTATTTTAGTATGCACCTGTGATGCATACTAATACTGTGATATTCTCTAATAAGCCTATAGGTTTTGCGAAGTATACTGTAGACAAATAAGTGATCCTGATCAAGATAAAGTAGAGGAATAAATGAATCCACAAACCTAAGCATAAACTGTTTCCACTGCAGTTTTAAAAACACATCAGTTCAAATAAGGTTCCTTGCCATATGTAATAACTAGTGAAAATTTCTAAATGTGCAATATACTGTACGTATCTTTTTTTTGTTATCATCTTTTTTTGGTAGTTGTAGCTTTTTTGTACATCTGCCGGCTTCATGCTGACAATGCATTTCTGTCACTAGGGGGATGACATTATGAAATAACATAATTATGATTTTTTTGCTCATGAAAAGTTGCACTTTTATTGGGATTTACTGAACACTGTAGGAAACTTATTTTTATGACTCACAAACCATCCCACCCAATCTATCTTACTTGAAGGCAAAAACATTTCAATCTTTTTGTTTGGTCTCACATGAGCCAAGACCTAATGTGCATATTTAATTTCCATTACTAATTCAATTTGTGTACAGTGGAACCTGGCATTGCGAGGAACGCGGTTTGCGAGTGTTCCGCAAGGCAAGCAAAGATTTTTAATAAATTTTGACTCGGTCTTGGTTTACAAGCACTGACTATTATGTATCACACATTTGCTTCTTGTTTTGACGCCGAGCGCCATGTGATCACAACTGAGCCAACGGATTTTCTCTCTCTTGCACTGCGGAATTGTGGGTAATCCTCTCTCCTGCTGGGTCTTAGTGCTGTGTGTGTGCGTGTAAAACATATTTTATTTTGTGCTTGTTAGAGAGGTTAAAGATCCATTTTCTCTCTCCCTCTCTGTATCAGCCTGCAGTCTGTCTGCGCACATCATTGGACACCGTGCCCCTTTACACACACACACACCTCCTTTCGTCTTCACACACACCCCTCCTCCCCTCCTCCCTTTGCTTTCACACACACACACACACACACACACACACACACACACACACACACACACACACACACACACACACACACACACACACACACACACACACACACACACAGAGCCTGCGCGCATAAACGGAAACACTTATCTGTCTGGATTTATTTTTCCTTTTTTTAAAGTTAAAGTGCAGGTTCATTGGTTTTATTTTTACTTTATATTTTGTATTAATTATTTTTATGTATTTATTTTTTGGGGCTATGGAACGAATAATTATTAGTTCTTAGTATTAATTAATAGTTTCCATTATTTCTTAGGGGAAAATTCCCCATATTGGTTTACGAGTGTTTTGAAATACGAGCCCGCTCTCAGAATGAATTATGCTCGTAATCCAAGGTTCCACTGTATGTATTTGAAGACTTGTGTGCTAAAATACACACAGTACAGACATGCTGTTACCTCAGACATTCAGCGTTACTTGTACATTTGTCAGTCAGCAATCAGATACTTCTTGTATACTCATTATACAAAGAATTGACCTGATAATGAGCAACTCAGTCAGTCTGTCTATTAAGGGAGTTGTTAATTAGTCAATTATTAAAGTTCCTTGATGCTTTGAGTGATGCTTAACACTAATTATTCCTTTCAGAGGGTTAATCTGCCCCTGATTTGGTATTGAATATGTAACCAATAGCTTAAAATGAAATGAAATTCAGAGAAAAATAAGTGTACTGATTTGAGTAACACTTACTTTCATTGACTGGAAGCAAACATGAGTTGCTTTTGGCCATTTAACACAAAATATATTGGTGGGTGGAAATGTGACAATGTCCTTTCTAGTCAGTGTTCAAAATATATCTTCTCACTTACTGCTCCACTGTGTCTTGCTATCTTCACATCCCATTAGACACCTGATAAAAGCTCAAATGTGTTCAGTGCAAACAGCCAGCTCTCTTCAGCTGTTATCAGACCTGATAGTCCAGGGCTTTTGGGTCGGTAAGAGGCACTGAACCATAAAGCACATCACCATGGTAGTGAGGTCTCTCCCATGTACATCAGCATGACTCAGACAACCAGTTAAAGGGCCGTATACTGTAAGTCGTTTTACTGAGAGCTGGTGTGTTATGCTACCATACTGCAAATGCAGCACGTGATTCAACAATGAAAAAAAAAAAAAAAGGATATAAAATTTTTAGAAAAACAGGAAAGAATTCATTTGTTTACTGAGGAATAGTATAGTATGCAATATGATGAACTGAATTTTAATCATTTTAATTCATCTAGCACAATATAATTTGACATAAATGTTATTAATTAATAGCATTTATGTCAAATTATATTGTGCTAGATGAATTTAATGTTGCAGAACAGTAACCAAAAATGTGCTGGGACCAAAAGTGATTCAAAATCTAAAGTAAAATTACAATTGGTACTAATAACACTTAGCATGCAGTCAAATCGTATAGGAGATACCATACAAAACTCTTAACTAAACAGACTAGAGACCAACATGCTGATGTTCAGAAATGCACATTTAATACTTGTCCCTTGCTACTTAGCTAATAAAAGTCCCTTGCTACTTAGTTATTTTTTAGTTTATAGAAGGTGATGGGGTGGTTAGGGGTTTGTTCCTCTCATAAGATATCTTTTTATAGAACATACAGTGAAAACAGAAAATGTGTGTAGTAACATTAGTGACTAATGAGGAAATTCTGGACCTGCTGAGCTGAGGATTTGAGAGTTTAAACCCAAGCGGCACATATCCATGCCGGCAACACAGCATAGGTCAATGATGATGATTAAAAATACAATAAATATGCTTATATGGAAACTTTGATGGTGTGTGTTAATGGGAAGGCTTCGGGCCATAAAACTGTGCACTTGAGTTTGTCAGGGAGAACAAAAGTTATCATTACTTTTATAACATGTAAAATTTGGGATATGGGAATGATGTTGCAAAAATGTAGAACTCTCAAAATAAGAAATTGAAACAACCAGAGAAACTGTGATCTGTGTGATATGTGCTTTTTCTTTGCCTACTTGACCATTTTTTTTATTTATTGCTCAGTTGTGTTTGTGTAGTTGCTTAAAAAGATTAAAATTCAGTTCATCATATTGCATACTGTACTGCACCATTCTGAGTTTATTTAAAAAAAAAAAACTGCAAAACAGAAAAAGCTTTGAGCTTTAAAGGCTACAGGGTTACAAATGCATTTTTTTTTCATAAAAAGTAATTAAAATTTTTATAAATTTGGTTAGCAAATTGTTTGTCTTTCAGCTGATCCCGTCAAGGGGTCGCCACAATGGACCATCTGATCTGCACAACTTGGCATCTTGGCACAGATTTTTTCACGCCAGGTGCCCTTCCTGACGCAACACTCTCATTTTGTCTGAGCTTGGGACCGGCACTGCCTCAAGTGGCTGGGGTATGGACATTATGAGGTAATCGAACGCGAGCCTTCCGCTAATTATCATAAATTATTCACTAACTACAGTAAAAATAATAAAAAGGTTTGTAGTAATGAGAATATAGAATAAGGAAAGTTTTGATGTGCTGATGGGATTTAAGGGCTTGGTGATGAAAATGTGTTTTTTGATTAAAAAAAAAGAAAAACAAACAACTAATATCCCTTCGTTGTCAAATCTACAGTACTGATCTGCAGCTTGTTGGAAAAAAATACAGGGTAGGGAGAGAACAGAGTAGCTGTGTGTATGATAAGATCTGAATCCGAACTATATAATATAACACAACCGTGGTACACCAGTGAGAGATAGTGATGGAGTGAATGCTTAAAAGTAAGAGAGAGGCAGATAAAAAAAAAAACAGTCTATGAAAAAAAAACTTGAGACTGATAAAGCCAAGAGAAGTGAGGGGAAACACGATCTCAGAGAACTTGCTTTGCATGGTGGGAGACGGGTTTTTAGCAGAGGAGCAGAGGAAGAGCTTGCAGAGGCGTGCTCTGACTCCACTCCTGCCACGTCCCCGAAGACAAAAAGAACCTACAGTAGAAGATACACCAGAAGCACCAGCATGGTTAGCAACAGGACAGGAAACATGCATGACAGGTTTCCTCCAGAGTTTGGAATGAGACACAGATAATGTAATAATGCATTGATGAATGAGTGTTGTGTGGAAGGAAATGCTTAGCCAATGTTCACAGGACAACACGAGTCTATTCTAAAAGTACTGGAACGGGACTGAAAATTCTGTGGATTCTGCTATATACTAAAGACATTTTGGGTTTGAGATCCAAAAATGAACAACAAATGAGGATTTTAGTTTTCATTTTCTGACAGTTATAACCAGACGTGTTAAACAACCTACAACCTTACAACATGGCACCTTTTGAAGGTTTTAAACTACACAATTTTTAAGTGAAGACTCCGTTCAGTCTTCCTGTAAGGAGGTGAACTATAGTTTAAATCCTTCCACATTTTCCCAGTTAAAGCCCTTGTGCATGATGATGTTCCTTATAGTTAGACTGTAAATTGGCAGAATGTTTCTGTTGACTTCATTCTGTTCATGACTTCAATGTAAGACCAAGGAGGCACGGTGGCTTAGGAGGCACGGTGGCTTAGTGAGTAGCACTGTCACCTTGCACCTCCAGATCCTGGGTTTGATTCCCGTGTCGGGTCTGTGTGCCTGGAGTTTGCATTTTCTTCCTGTGCTTAGTAGGTTTCCTCCAGGTTCTCCCGGTTCCTAAGGCAGGTCAATTAGGTTAATTGCCGTATCCAACTTGGTACTACCATGGTCGTACTAATTGGGAATTAATAATTAATACAATGGTCTCCTTTGGCCTCCACGGTCCCTCGTTGGACTACAGAGGTCCCTAGTTGGATGAATGAAATGTACACCCAAGCTGGGAGCTGATCCGTTCCTTTTGCACAGCATTGTATTGCCAAATCCCAATCTTTGTGCAATACTGTAGCTCTGATTAAAGTTTCCTTTTTTCTTTGTTTTGATTTCCTTCTGTAACCAGCTCTCTGGTCTTTACAAATGTGTCGGTTTATTCTTTTTAACAAAAAAAAAATGTAGGCTTCACAGACAAAACTCAGGGCTTAACAATAGACAACTACTGTATATTAACCATTTATAACTGTTAATTATTTAAACAATCAAACAGGGCACACCTGGGCTTCAAGAACAAGTGGTCAGTCGTATGTTCCAATATTTCTGAACACTAAAAACGTGTGTGGGTTCAAACAAAAGGTTCCATGTACATTTTTTTTTTAAAACAATAGATAATTTAGAGGGGTACATCATGAATAGAAGCTGACATTTGGATTTATTATCTCATATTCCTATTCTCAAATATAAACGTCTTCAGTGAAAGGGGAAAAAAAGGTTTGGCCCTCCAGTACTTTTAGAGTATTGGACTGTAATCGGCCATAATATTAAAACCACTCACAGGTTAAGTGAATATCATGAGTTATGTCATTACAGTGGCTGCTGCCAAGGTGTGGAGTATACAAGACCATAAATAAACAAGCCTATGTGTTGGAAGCGGGAAAAAAAAGCTAAGAGTAAAGGTCTGACTGGCTTTGACAGAGAGACAAAATTTGTTAGCTAATTAACTGGAGAAGAGGATCTCCAAATTAGCAGTTTTGGTTCTGTTCCTACAGTATATGCACTGGTTAGTACCTATTGAAAGTGGTTCAGTGACACACTGTGATGCAGTGACAGTGTAAAAGGGCACCCAAGGCTCACTGATATGTATGGGAAGAGTTGGCTAGTCTGACTGGTATGATCCCAAAAAGACATAATGTAAAAAAAAATGCTGAAAAAGGTAATGCTAGTTGTAAAAGAAAGGTGTCGGAACACGGTGCATCAGTTTGCTGTGTATTGGCCAGAATGCCAATGTTTTGAGTGTCTTGGCTATTGCTGAAAAATGCCTACAGTGGGTACGTGAGCATCAAAACTGGACCAGGGAGCAATGTGACCTGTTCTAGTGAATTTTGTTTTCTTTTACAGTCCTTCTGATACACTACGCAGCTATAAATTTAGAAAATGCCTATGCACATGGAAGAATGCTCTACTGTATATAGCCTGTTTTATATAAGGTTTATGTTTTGTCTCTTTTCTTTTTCCATTATCCATTTTTTGTGGCCTACACTTTAAAGTTCATAACTCTTTTCAAGTTTGCCTGTGCGAATAAATACTGAGGAATCCTACCTCTAGGGTGCTAGCATCAGTTTTATTTTAGCAAAGCAGAAAGGTAAAGCTCCACATGACCCTAAAGAACTGTTGAAAGTCCTACTGTAAGATTTTAAAGATAGAGTGGGCATGAGACGATGAGCTTTCCTCCACAGCTAGCCATCCATCACCTCACACCTGTTCAGTTATCAGAGGAACACAGATAGTGAGGAAAAAGACACTGTGATGGAGTTGATGTCGGAGCTGAGAGGATGGTAACCTATTTTGGAAGCAACGTGGAATCGGTTAAAGAGTGAATAATTGGAAATTGCTCTAATCATTATTTGGCATGAGTGCAGGTTGAACTTGGAATCCATCCCGCAGTGTTTGGCTGGAAGAATTGTGCCAGACAATAGGAAATTGAAGTATGTGCTCTATCTGTGTATACTGACATTGAAAGTTTAATATCTTCTGGTTAACTTTATCGTTCTGTCACATAACACATAATGCACAATAAAGGTTTGTTGAAATGCTATAATAAGTACCTACAACAAAAGTCTCAAAACAAATCTTGCTCTTCAGGGAGAAAATATATATTTAAGAACATGCAGCTGCTTTTAAATCATGCGTACTCATGCACATCATCATGATAGTCCATGCCTTTATTATTCAATAGATTGACTGGTGATGATTTCAAGCAACACGAATGGAATCAGATAGACATATTTATAAAGTCATAATCAGATAAATATTGATAAAGAAATAAGAACAAACTTGTCTGCAGAAATATTTCATGAAGATGCATCCAACAAGAAATGCACATCTGACACCATTCAATTAAACAAATAAACAAGCGGAACCTGTCATGATGTACTTTTTCCATCCTGTGAAGAAGCCTTACTAACATTAGTACAAATTCATAATGTCTAGTTGGACAGTTTCTGAAAGGTCAGTACATGACTCAACCTGATCTTTGACCCTCACTATATATACAGTACAGTACGTCACCTCTGGGTAGAACACTGATGTTAAAGTAGAAATGAAGTCAGAGGCACAAAGAACACTTTACAGCCAGTGGAATAAATATTTGGAGTGAACATAATGGTCACATTGCTACTGTATCTATGCAAATCAATCAAATATATTTGTGCCTCAGAGCTCTGTTGTAAGTTTATGAATAAACACACATATGCTGTACAAGTGAGAAAGCTGCATGCATAAAATACAACACCCTAGTGTAGCAAGTAATATTGATTAAACACCCTTTAACAAGGTTTTACATCTTCTGTGCATTGATTTACTCTATCTAATAGGCTTGGCACCCTTCAAAAGAAAAATTGCATCTTTTTTCCTCTTTCACAAACATCCTGTGTGGTACGACTTGTAGCCCATACAAATTCTAAGAAAAGTTTTGAGGACAAAAAAAAAAAATCATTTTATACTCCAGCATTCCTGGCATGGAAATTCTTGGACATCCATCACCATGATGGGAAGCGCAAACAGATATCAACCCCCCCAAAAAATAGATTATGAGATGATATGTGATAATGAATTTTAAAACTACATAGAAAGTCAAACAATAACAGGTTGCCAAGATGCATGAGCCCCTCATTGATGTGAGGTGTTGTCGAGTTTCATCTATCAGCTGTAACCTTTTATAACAATGTACTTTTAGGAAGGGATTAATGAAAGAAGGAACTCACACAATGAAGAACCTGGGCTTGAATCGTGTGTCACTGGAAATACAAATAGAATATTTTGCTGTACTGAGATGAGAAGATGATGGGGTTGTTTTTCAGCTGGTCATCAATGGAGTCTTGCAAAGATTAAGGACCCAGATCCTGGTTCATTCTTTTAAGAAGGTTACAACATGACAATAGAGGGCTTGTTTAATAGGTAGTTCAAATGTGATCGTCTTGCGCTTCACAAACTCAATGTTTCCCAATGGACACCTTAGTTTCTGGATTTGAACCATCTGTGAATTGAAGTGGGGAATCCACATGCACTAACCTAAGACTATAAAGGAGCTTAAAAAAAATTAACAAGCTGTCTCTCTAAAAGTTTTCTCTAAACTTATTAGACATTATAGGAAGAGGCTTGGGGCTGGTATTTTCTCCAGGGGAGGTTTTTCCAATTAATTGGTGAAACTATTTTGCAGAAAAAAGGCACTACTTAAAAACTTTGGGAGACTGTTGTATTTAAATAAAACTGTACTGTCAAAATATATAACTATATTACGATATACTATAACTATGTCTGTTGTTTTTATTAATTTATTTTTATTTTGTATTGTTAAGCCAGTGTGGCCTGCTGTAGCTGACCACACCAATTCAGTTCCCTACTCAATGGAGGTTTGTGCTGATTTCAGGTAATGGGTATGCACTGTACTGTAGACGTACCATCCAGAGAAGCAGTTTTCTTTGGGACACTGATTTATTATTATTGTTTGGATTAGACAGCCATGAGCACACAGCCATGAGTGTGCAATCTCTGCACAATGATGTGGTTCAAATCAATTAAACAATGGACAAAGTTTAATTTACAGGAAATAATTTGCAGCTTTACAGGAATGAAAATTCTGGATATAAATCAAAAATGAAATATGTATAAATATATAGTAATGAAATGGAAAGCTTGGGGCTGTCAGAGAACAACTCACATTTAAAGAAATCCCGTTTTAAACCAAACCCAGGAGCTTGATGTTCAGTATGCACTCCAGACCCCCAATGAGTTTGAAAAAACGCAGTCTGTGTAAAATCAAAACCCGAAAGCTCTTTAATTATATAATACAATGTTAAGTCAGCTTCAATATATGCTGCGTTTGGGAGTCTGGATAGTTTCATTGTTCTTGCACTTTAACATCTCTGTGTTCAGAGTGGATTTATAACTTTCCATTTCCTGCTGGCATCCATCAGATTTTTTCACTGCTCTTTCACATATATTATGTACAGTACAGTACATAGTCTGGGTCAATGATGCATTCACAATCTTAGGCCCTTCAGTACTGTGTATTGTGTGATTTACAAAGTTTAATGCTCCATAAAGGTCCCTGCTTGTAAGAAAAGTCTAATTTATGATCTGTTCTCAGATATAACCAGCTGCCTATGGCGTCAACAGCAGATACGATTAGAGCACATGCCCTGGTGAACTACAATTCAAAAACCCAGCGAGCATTTAAAAAGCTACAACTGAGAGGGATGTAAAAGTACTTCATGAGCACTGCGGGAGGGCTGAAACAATATAATGCCAACGCACAACCCCATTACTTAGGGCATGCACATCATATTTAACTGTAGGAAGCGATGCTTACTGTCATTCAAGGACTATGCCTTAGTTCTCGTTTCTTAAAGCCAGCTTGCTGTATATTCAATAATTACAATTTTCAGACACAACCATGCTTAGCTGCACAAGCAAAGTCAATAGAATAATTTAAGGTTATTTCTCTGAGCAATCCCACACATATGGATATACATACACACATATACAGTAGTGTGAAAAACTATTTGCCCCCCTCCTGATTTCTTATTCTTTTGCATGTTTGTCACACAAAATGTTTCTGATCATCAAACACATTTAACTATTAGTCAAAGATAACACAAGTAAACACAAAATTCAGTTTTTAAATGAGGGGTTTTATTATTTAGGGAGAAAAAAAAATCCAAAACTACATGGCCCTGTGTGAAAAAGTAATTGCCCCCTGAACCTAATAACTGGTTGGGCCACCCTTAGCAGCAATAACTGCAATCAAGCGTTTGCGATAACTTGCAACGAGTCTTTTACAGCGCTCTGGAGGAATTTTGGCCCACTCATCTTTGCAGAATTGTTGTAATTCAGCTTTATTTGAGGGTTTTCTAGCATGAACCGCCTTTTTAAGGTCATGCCACAACATCTCAATAGGATTCAGGTCAGGACTTTGACTAGGCCACTCCAAAGTCTTCATTTTGTTTTTCTTCAGCCATTCAGAGGTGGATTTGCTGGTGTGTTTTGGGTCATTGTCCTGCTGCAGCACCCAAGATCGCTTCAGCTTGAGTTGACGAACAGATGGCCGGACATTCTCCTTCAGGATTTTTTGGTAGACAGTAGAATTCATGGTTCCATCTATCACAGCAAGCCTTCCAGGTCCTGAAGCAGCAAAACAACCCCAGACCATCACACTACCACCACCATATTTTACTGTTGGTATGATGTTCTTTTTCTGAAATGCTGTGTTACTTTTACGCCAGATGTAACGGGACACGCACCTTCCAAAAAGTTAAACTTGTCTCGTCGGTCCACAAGGTATTTTCCCAAAAGTCTTGGCAATCATTGAGATGTTTTTTAGCAAAATTGAGACGAGCCTTAATGTTCTTTTTGCTTAAAAGTGGTTTGCGCCTTGGAAATCTGCCATGCAGGCCGTTTTTGCCCAGTCTCTTTCTTATGGTGGAGTCGTGAACACTGACCTTAATTGAGGCAAGTGAGGCCTGCAGTTCTTTAGATGTTGTCCTGGGGTCTTTTGTGGCCTCTCGGGTGAGTTGTCTCTTCGCTCTTGGGGTAATTTTGGTCGGCCGGCCACTCCTGGGAAGGTTCACCACTGTTCCATGTTTTTGCCATTTGTGGATAATGGCTCTCACTGTGGTTCGCTGGAGTCCCAAAGCTTTAGAAATGGCTTTATAACCTTTACCAGACTGATAGATCTCAATTACTTTTGTTCTCATTTGTTCCTGAATTTCTTTGGATCTTGGCATGATGTCTAGCTTTTGAGGTGCTTTTGGTCTACTTCTCTGTGTCAGGTAGCTCCTATTTAAGTGATTTCTTGATTGAAACAGGTGTGGCAGTAATCAGGCCTGAGGGTGACTACAGAAATTGAACTCAGGTGTGATAAACCACAGTTAAGTTATTTTTTAACAAGGGGAGCAATCACTTTTTCACACAGGGCCATGTAGATTTGGAGTTTTTTTTTCTCCCTTAATAACGTAAACCTTCATTTAAAAACTGCATTTTGTGTCCAATTATGTTATCTTTGACTAATAGTTAACGGTTTTTGATGAGCAGAAACATTTAAGTGTGACAAACATGCAAAAGAATAAGAAATCAGGAAGGGGCAAATAGTTTTTCACACCACTGTACACACACCGCATGTTTATTCTCACTTTTACTACAGGGTTTTGCTCAGGGTTTGGCTCTGTGTATAGAGCACTTTATCTCAATGAATTGGCAGAGTCATAAATGAGAGAATAAATGAGCATAAAATTATGTGTCTGATTAGCAGCACACTTAATCCTTACACCTCCAGCTGGACTTTGGAAAATGACAAGGTATTTGACTGCAAATTGACAAATTGTGCAGGTGTTCAAAAAAAAAAAAACTCAATCACATCTGTTCTGCTCAGAGATGAACCAGGAGAGACTCACTCACATACTAACTCTCCAGAGACATATGCACGCAAAAACTCATTTAGTGCTAGGTTGAGAGTTCAGAAAAATAATTCACCCAGCTTCCTGTGGCAAATGAAACATAAAATGAACATTCAATGTAAACCTGTGAGACGGTTTATTCTTTTAGCCTTCCTAGGAGAAGACCTAGAGCTTACATTAAACACACACACACACACACACACACTGTACAGTACATATACTGTACAGTATATATGTATCACAGCTTTTTCCTTCACTATAAAATATAGCTACTGTATATACAGTAGCTACTGTATAATTTCTTTCTTAGCCTTACTTGACGATTTTCTTTATGATGCAACTTCATCATGTGTTTAAATGATCTCTGATCACAATCATTTATAACTATTACCGATCAAATTTCTTCTGCTACTGTACTGTAAGTTGACAGTTCAGCACTATCCTTTCACATTTAAACAATGCATTGGACAGTTGTTAACCCAATTTCAGTGAAACTAATTCCAAACTCCCAGGACGGAACAGCGGTTGCTGCAGACTCTTGTTCTTGGCAGATCTTTACCCTGGACAAGGTGCCAATCCATCACAGGGCACATGTACACACATACTCATTCACACAGTACAGGCAATTTGTGAACACCAATCAATCGACTCTGCATGTCTTTGGACTGTTGGAGGAAATCGGAGAGCCTGGAGGAAACCCACTAGGCATGGGGAGAACATTCAAACTCACACAGACTTGCACACAGACTTGAGGCGGGAACGAACTGGAACCTGGAGGTGCAAGGTGACAGTGCTAACCACTAAGTCACCGTGCCTCCCCTGAAATAACAGAATCAATAAAATTCAAAATAAAAAAAATTTAAAAAGCAATGTTACAGTTGCGTTCTGTCTCTGTTTAGATATTGTTATACGAGTAATAAAATATATGAAGTTACTTTAAATTTAGGTTTAGTCCCAGTGAATCAAATGTTCATGAAATCAAGCACTACTCTTAAACATAACTCTTGGTTTTTAATCATATTGGCTACATCACACATCACACCCACACTGGCCATCGGACAATGCCAAAAAGCTTATTTTGTTAATACTCCTACTCCTGGCTCTGCTACTATTACCCTTATTACTAGTAAATAACTTTTACTACAAATAGCTGTAATAATAGTTACACTTGCTTTGTTCATTTTTTTTTCTGGCAGAATAGCTGCGCCAACAGCAAGACTGAGGCAGGAATCTTATCTTTCCAGTGAAAAATCTGTTTTCTAAGTAAATAGATGCAATAAAAAAGAAGCTATGTGGTGTGAATAATATTATACACTATGTATACACACTTTCTATATATCACAATGTTAGCTGTATATTCATCAAGTGTATTACCATGGTGTTTAGAGGCCTGCCTTTTGAATTAGCGATGACTGACAGGAGGGAGCTGCCAAAAGCCAAACATTAATAAAACACAGATGGTCACTAGACCCAAGAGACATCTCGCTTTTTGATACTGTGAACTAGGAGTGACACAAACACACAAACAGACACACTGGTCATATTCATCATGGACAACTCACCTCCAGATCGCCAGAGGGCAACAGTTTTAATGTTTTTCTTGAAGGGTCAACTGATTTCCTGTACACATTCCTGTACACATTAAACCTCTGGGTCTAAAAAATGAGGCCAACCAACAGCCAGACTCCATTCGCCATGCCTATTTGCCCATTTATGAATTAACCTGTGTTTAGATGGAGTCGACTTCTGGCAAAATGTTGACAAGCAGAGCTCCCTATTTAAGCTTCAAAACTGCTTTTCTGAAAATCTGTGGGTGACGTCATGGTGGGTTTGTCTAGTTCGTTTTATACAGTCTATAGTTCACAATGGTGGTGTTTTTTTTCTCTTATGCTGATTAGTTTCCCCTTATAAGTTCTGTGTGTCATTGCTTGGCATTTGCTGTTGGGTTCTCCTACTTAAATTCCTGATTGTAACCTTTCTTGATTTAGCCTTTTGATTCTTTTTTTTTTGTTTTATAAAAGAAAGAAAGAAAGAAAGAAAGAAAGAAAGACTACAGCTGCATTCACCTACACATGCAAAATCCTTATGTGGATACAAAACCCACGTAGATAGAAGTACCATGTATTTATTTTGGCTTTTGTACCATAAAATTTTAATATAGCATTATGAAAAAAAAAAAATTCTTCATAGCTTTGACCAACAATACTTAACAGAAATGAACCGACCTCAGGTCACAGTTGAGAAAATGAAGAGCCATGATTCGCAGTATGCTATGTAATGACAGAACAATTCATTATAAGGCATGGTCCAAAACACATTAACTGAGCAATATGCAAAATTGACAGAAACATGAATGATGGCTTATGAAAAAAATGACGATACAGTTAGAAAATTCATATTCATTTATTCATTCTCTATATCGCTTACCCTATGCAGGGTCATCTCAGAGGACTTAGGGAGTGGGGGGGGGGAGCACCCTCGACAGGGTACCAGTACATTGCAAGGCATACACATGCACGCACACTCACATGCTCATTTACACAATATGTGCAATTTGGAAAGGCCAGTTAGCCTCCTCTGCATGTCTTTGGACTGCCCCGAGGAAACCCACCAAGAACAGGGAGAACATGAAAACTCTGCACACACAGGTCCGAAGCAGGAATTAAGCCCTCGACAATGGAGGGGCAGGGCCACAATGCTAACCACTACAAAACAGGGCCAGGGGTAGCTCAGTGGTTAAGGCATTGGACTACGGTTCGGAAGATCCCAGGTTCAAACCCCACAACCACCAAGTTGCCACTGTTGGGCCCTTGAGCAAGGCCCTTAACCCTCAACTGCTCAGCTGTGTAATGAGATAAAAATGTAAGTCGCTCTGGATAACAGCGTCTGCCAAATGCCTAAATGTAAATGTAAAACAGCAACACCTGAAAAAGCATATGTTAATTTAAAATATGGGTAATAATAAGAAGCTTGTTACTGCTGATGATATGCATATCAAGAGGTAAATTACTTATAAAATAAACATTGGATTTTATAGTTACAAAGACATTGTTTAAACATGTTTAACCCTGTGCTCTTAGTGAAGAGTTATTGTTTCAGTCTATGATTTTATGTATTTTAAAAAGTACTTCAAAGGTTATTAAAGTTCTGTTAAAAATAATTTGATGAATCACTTGCCCCAGACACACTCTCAGTCAGCCTTTAATCCTGTATCTCTTAATCACTTAATAAGAGAAATTACGAAGTCCTTTTTAATAGTGAAGCCACAAACAAGCATCAGCATTTTAAAATACCGTACTGGTCTTTTAAGATAAGGAAGCTAAGCTTTGAAAAACCCAGTTTGGTACAAAACTAGGCTAAAATTAGGTATGTGATCATAAAGGAAATTTAAATGGACATCAAACATATTCACTCAGGGGTAGAACCTTCCAAATATTTAAATCAATGAGATAAATATTGTACAACTATAAATTGTAGATGGAAAATTCAGTTATCCAGGATAATAGACTACTGTATTAGCTAACATATAATGTACAGTATACTGTAGGTATACTTTCAACAAACACTTAAACTTGCAAATCACAGAGGATTTGTGGGGAACTATAATTCCACTATTAGCTTTGCAATTAAACTAGAGTTCTAATCAGACTGTTTTAGTGAAAATGTAAAATTTGTTTCTAAAGTTTAAATCGTGAAATGCCTCCTTTGCATCCTATTTTTAAATATACAGTATGAATCAGGAGATACTATTGGTTTATAAGATCTTGTATCAAAGCTATAGTCATACTGAAATGGTACAAGAGCACATTTATACTGTCTAACTGCTGAAGCGCATCTAAATGTTTAACCCTCATAGACCAAAATCCTTTCAAATTTTGAGTAGTGTGTCTACACAAAAGAACTACATTTTGCTCAGACATCAAGGCTAAGCTACTGTATGGACACGTCTGGCATTTTAAGCAGTTTTGCCGCTGTGCAATCTGTGGTCAGAATCTTTGAATTTAGATTTGCTGCAAGCCTATGCCATTGCATATGTCTGGACTACCACAGTATATCAAGAATGCATTAGGAATAAAGTCAATGAATAATTGTATTGCGCTACAGATTAGCTTTATATTTCTCAATAATCCTAAAGCCAGCTAGTGTCACAGCAAACCTTCATTGTATCTTCCCCTTAATGTGGATTGATACTCAGAAACAAGATGTAGGACCTCATAACCGGGGCGCATTCATGCTGCACACCTTAGTAAAACTGATGAGAATGTTTTTCAGTCCACTTGAAGCTAGCCGCTGAGAACCTGTCCTTAATGTTCATTTCTCAGACTGGACAACCATTAGCATCCATTACGTCCCAGTAATTCTAATGGATTAAGACAGTTCTCATTTAAGCTTCCACAAATGTGTGGGTCAACCTTCTACCGTCTGTCTGGTTATAGCTAAAGCCACCTGAGGGAAAGAACAGAAACTAAACCGGAAAGGTCATGTCAGTCTTTTACCCAATGCCTAAAACCACTAAGCTGGAATAAAAAAAAAAATCGAACAAAAAGTTGCTGAAAACACATTGCCCTTTATGTTGTGACAATGGCAACAATAACTTACATTTATACACAAGTGGGATTGCTTGCCTCCCATACTAATACATTACCAGAGGTGGAAAGAGTAATAAAATTTTGTACTCAAGTACAAGTACTGTTACTTCAGTGAAATTTTACTTAAGTACAAGTAAAGTTACCATTATAAAAATCTACTCAAATAAAAGTAAAAAGTAGCTCATTAAAAAATTTACTCAGAGTAAAAGTTACCGAGTTACTTTTTTATTTAAATTTTTTTAACAGCGGGGGTGGGTTGAGGCATTCTAGCGTAGTTCAAAAAAAGATGAGCAGATATAAATCTCAAACTAGTTGTTTTTAACTGAAGAAACACCTTTGCATAATAAAGCTGTTGTCTTTCTTGTGCTTAAAAATCAAAGTGGTCACTTAAATATGGTGTTACGTCCCAGTCTAGGGCCATACAGCAAAAGAATGGTTCAGGGTTCTATTTTAAACTGTATGGAAATGGTGGTATATGGCAGAAAGAACTAGATCCAATCATATATATATATAATATAATATATATATATATATATATATATATATATATATATATATATATATATATATATATTATATACACACACACAAGGAGGAGGAGGATCAGATTCAGGATGGACCCAGGCCAAAATAATAAACAAAATGGTATTTATATTTAGTAGCTAGATTACCTGCCAAAAAAAACACAAACAAAAATACAGGTACCTTCCGGACTCCCTAAACCAAAAACAGTGAAATTATCTACAAATATATACAAAGACCAACCAAACCAAAGGGACAAAGCAATAATCAAAGTCAATTGGAGGTAAAAATTCAAAGCAGAATACACAACCAAATATCAAAACGCCAAAATAACACCCTCTTTCATCTTTCCCGCGTCTCTCTCCGGTATATATATATGGTTGTGCTAGTCAATGACGTCACTCAGGGCGGAAGCGACCATGTGGAAGGTCAGGTGATGCCGATGTCAGAAAACCTGGAGTGGAATCTGGAGCGGCGCGCGACCAGGACATGATACACACACGCGGCGCAACGGAGCATTTATACAAAGCATAATATTTTCATTATTTTATCATTTTCATTCATTATTTTTTACTCAGTAGCGAATATGATTTAAAATGTAGCGAATTACAATACTTCAAACAAAACGTACTTAAGTAAAAGTAAAATGACAGATTTTTAAAACTACTTAAAAAAGTAGAAATACACAAAAAAGCTACTCAATTACAGTAACGCGAGTAAATGTAATTCGTTACTTTCCACCTTTGTACATTACTACTATTACTGTATATGCTTATGAAGGTTTCAGTCATTCGGAGTCTCACTGATCAAAGCATACAAAGAGCACAGTCTTTACTGGTGCATAAGAACTGCCAGTTTGCAGTACACACAGCTACTGTATACGCAAGGTCAATGTATGATCCCACACATTTTAAACTGCCATGCCTTTTTTTTTTTTTTTTAAATAAACATCCGAAATCACCCTACTGTAAAGTTAATATGTTTCTGTTATATGTAAGCTCAGTAGCCTGTTCATGGTATGGCTTGTTGCAAAAGATTGAAAGGATTTCAAAATGGTTCGCGAAGATACTGGTGCATGAAATAGTTTTAAAAATTGACACTTTCTTTAATGATTTGTTTGATAAAGTATATCCAAATTAAAATAAGTCTGCCATCACGCTCTCGAAGCTTAACCACAATTGTGCACATCAACTGACCTGTACATTACCATACATTTCTGTTTTAACATAATGGCAATCTATTAACTAAATTAAATTTTTTTAAAAAAACCTCACTACCACCTGTCATGGTAACAAAAATGCCACATTATTGTTGTCATTCCCTTTATGCTTTGTTGGCCTCTTCAAACATAGGGCACATTGTTGGCAGAGATCAAAATTGTTGGCAGTGAAATAAAATCAACTAATGGGCCACTCATCAATCTCAGCAATGAGAGTTCCCTGGGCAAAGCTGCACATGCCAACTCTTCAAACAATCAGTCCTTGTGTGCATCATCCCCATCAATCTTTAGATGTGCCTTTTATTATTCTATTTTATATCTCAAATGCCCCCTGTCTACACCTTGCTGTCAACATCAGAGACAACAAATACTTACGCTATTATGTTGATGTTGTTAAGCGGAATGAAATAGACCAAAAGCTCATGATAAGTTTACTTGTCATTACACTTTTCTACCACTGGGGGTTTCTGCATATGCATTCAAATACACGCACATCACAGATTTGCTACTGTACATCACATCCTAAATGTGCATATGCATCAGGCATGCAAAAACTACTCATAAACATGGTTGATAAATGAGTTTAATTTTGAAGAACATTTGCCGATCATTCAAATGGCTCCAGCGCTTCTTAAGTAATGACCTGATCAGATCTGATCAAATATCTTCAAGATTATAACAAATAACAAAGTGCTATGACTTCACCACATATTGCTGCTGTAATATAAAGGTACTCCTAGGTTCTGTGGCGCTATAAGAGGCCCTATAAGAAAAAAAGAAAATAATTATTATTATCTTTACATAAACCCTTTGTATGTATTCCGCAGTGGAAACACTGAAAACAGAAATGTCACTATGAAACGAATGACAAATCAAGTTTTAATTTGAATCTGAACTGCAAGCTCATTTCATACAGATTGCACACAAAAAAATACCCTTTTCATCCAGGTCTTCAAAAAAGGTTACAAGACCGTGCAGCAAAAACGATTTTTAAAAAGGACACCCACTGTACAGACTGTCTTTGCTAATAATCAACCTATTCGTTCATGGCATAATTTTTTAAAAAATGGGAAAAAAACACAATATGAGTAAAGGTGAAGAAAGGTCCACTCAGGCATATAAGCTTCTGACAGCCCATTAACATAACTCATCCTCTCTGGCTCTTTAGTGTACAGTTCAGTCTCAAAGGTTCTGTCAGAGACTTGTGAATCTTGTGCAAGGACACATTGAAGACAAAGGCCAGGAGAAAGGGTGCTGTGACCATCGTGCATGCAATGCTCCCTCTGCTAATGCCCGGCGCCACAATTAATGTGACATAAGCATCCTTTGTATTCCTCCTGTGTGTGCGTGTGTGTATGTGTGTGTGTGTGTGTGTGTACACCAGTGCTAGGCTGAGCTAGGCAATATTTATCTTCACTGACACACCAATTAGTCCTTAGTTTCATGAGGGTTATAAGATGATGGCTCTGTTTAGATCCATGCTGCTGGACCTGCAGATGAAAATCAAATAGGTGTATTAATAATCTTATTCTACTTACAGGAATACATAGGATTGGTTGGTAGTTATGACCCAACTATATTAAATTAAATGTAAAAAATAATAATTAAAGTTATTATTATTATTATTTATTTATTTTTATTTTGTGTGGCAACATGATAGCATAGTGGTTAGCACAGCGGTGTCGCACTTCCAACATTGAGGGGTCGAGTCCAGCCTCAAACCTGTGTGTGCCTAGTTTGCACTCTTCCCGTGCTTGATGGGTTTCCTCCGGGTACTCCGGTTTCCTCCCACAGTCCAAAGACATGGAGATTAGGTTAACTGGATTAAGACAGTTCTCATTTAAGAGAATACACTCTGCCCTGAGTGTATTAATGAATGTGCAATGGATCACACCCTCTCCAGGGTGTACCCTGCCTTGTGCCCAAAGTCTCCTGGGATAGGCTCCAGGCCACCCGCAGCCCTGTACATGATAAGTGGAATAGACAATGAATTAATGAATGCTAGATCATATAATTTTTTGCAGACAAATCTCAAATCTGCTCACAAATGTTACTGGGTTTGTTTATGGCATTGTCATGGTAATATTTTTTGTTGGTTTGGTTTTGGATTACAGTTGCTGTTATTTTTTTTTTTTACAATTATTTATTCATTTATTTTTCTTATGATTTCAAGTAAATTAACTCTGGCATTGCTAGGAAAGTGCAACTTTTGCTCTCAGGTCTATAACAAATTAAAAGTACAAATTCTGATTGTAAAGTGAATTGTTGTCCAATTACAACCCAGAGCACCTTTTTTCCAGGCCAGTGATCTGAGATAATAGCTAAATTAACGATTCACAAATCTGTCAATAACGCTACCAGCTACTATTAAAGATCCCATTATACAGTATAAATATAATGAATAATGGCATGTTCCAAAATAACTCTAAGACGTTTTATAATATATATATATATATATGACACATGACAGCAAAGATTTCATTAAGATACACTAGGTATGATGTTTATGTTTTAGCAGCACAAGCAAGTCATGGATGAAATCATTTACTGTAATCAGTCTGTCATTTAACAGTCTGGCCGGCAGTAAGATAATCCTTCACCTCCACACCATCATTAGCAGCTAGGCGCACCGTCAAAGTGCAATCAGAGCTCTTTGTGATAAAAGCAGACCCTTCTCTTTGGGTTAAATACAAACCTGCCGTTTAGCACTACAGTCCCTGTCGCAACACATTTAATATTTATCATGAAAAGACAAAAATTAAGAACTAGCATAATTTAGGATGAGCCGCAGAATCCTTTTAGCAAACATATTGGCCACTGAGTTGTCTATGATTAACCCTGAGAACTGTTCTATACTATGGTGTATACTGTAATTCATCCTGTACTACGCATAAATTATAAAAAAGGAACTCTAATGTAAGTGTAGATGCGGACATATTACTTCACTAGTTTTGACTCGTAGCTTTGGTTCAACGTTTCACTCACACAACAGAAGTACGATCTCTTTGTCTCTTGTAGTTTATTTTGTCAGCATCAAAGAATCAACACTTCATACAGGCGTCTTGAGTAAATCCCCTGTGGTTACAGACACCAGTTGCTGTATCTTGCAAATTTCTGACTTTTACAACAACCTATTTGCTGTATCTTACGCATATAACAACACTTTTGTTGTATATATCTGCTTACGGGTAGCTTACGGTTACAACAACCTAGTTGCTGTATCTTATAAATTACATTCTTAGCTTACGGTCAAAAGCTTGTGTTTCCGTAGCCTTCCGCATCTAAACTGACTTTTCTATCATGCGATAGTCATACAAATACATGTCAAAGTGGAATGACATCACAGACCAACCTACGATTGTCAAAATGGATGCATAACTAACAAATTTAAAGCTTATGGCTTATGTAATAAACTTAATGCTTACTTCTTAACTAATGAATAGAATAAGGTAGAATAAATGAAATAACAACAAATAAAATAAAATAAACACAACAACAAATTCATAACAAGTACGATATGGCTCTTACAGTAAATATTAAGAGCTTTAAAAAAGGTCTATGTGATAAAAGACTGGTGGGAACTGTGGACAATGAAACCAAGAGCATATAATTTTTTAAAGCTGAAGTCTACAGTAACGAGTTTTTCTCATGAATCCAACCCCAGTGATGTGTAAGATTCTAATTTGCTGTTTATTGCATTCATAATGGTCCATTTCAGTTTTAGAACTCCAATACCCACCTCCCCATGGGTAGCTCGCCAGTTTACTAACACCCACCTGCACACAATTACACATTACGCTTCCAGCTCAGCTATTTAAACCCCTTGGTTTTCACAGTCGTTCAGACACTGCAGAGAACTGTGTTGTGCTCCTTATTCCTTCACCTTTGAACCTCTGTGTCTGTTTTCTCATCCACTATTCAGGTCAGCCCTACAGCAGCTCACTCAACTCTCCACCTGTCTCAGACTCTGACCCTGTCATTGTACAGTACCTATGTCAATGTGGCCTATCTGCACTTCACATTTATGAAACACTTTAACTAAAATTATGTTGCCATTGCTTGTAAAAAAAAAAAATACAATAAGAAGTCTGAAAAAAAAATCAGTTTATTTATTCCCTGTGCAGTAAATCAAGTGATGTCATACTATTTGAACACATGAGTGAATGTTACAGTACCTAACCTGTGTAACCTCTAATAACAGCGGGAAATGAGCATTACTGTACATCAACACAACTGTGAATATTTGTATCACTCTGGTGGTCTTGCTTCCAACTGGGATGATGATGATGGTGAATTTCTTTATTTATTTAATGCACAAATACTGGAGAACATTGTAAGGAATGCAACTGTTTTAAAGTTTAGCTTGGTGTGTTCTTGTTTCTGTTTCTTTTATTCGATTCTCTGTTTAAAATAGTAAATTCCTCTGATGACACCACTATCATTAACATAACATACTGTACATTCTTTTATTGTGAGGAATACAAGTGTGATTCACGCTGGGTGTTATAATCATCTTTAAATTGCTAAATGACTTACTGCTCAGTTAACTCTAGGATCCATGTTGGCAATAGAGCTGACACATCTTCGAGAAGATGTTATCTGGCATTGAGGGTCTAGTTTAATGGAATCTGATCTGACCTCGGATCGGTCTATAACAAACTTGTTCCTTCCAAGTTATTTGCTCTCTCAAGCACCAAGTACAATGGAAACATACAGTACTGTAATTTAGGTCACTTGGAACTGTTTGTATATAATGTACTGTATTGACTAGACTGGTAACGAATACATTCAAGGTTCTACCCAGATGTTCTATAATGTTGGACAGTTGGTCTTTACCAGAGGTGGGGTAGCAACGAGTGACATTTACTTAAGTGACTTTAAAACATTTTTTTAAAATTCTATCAGTAGTTTTACTGCACCATACATTTTACTTTTACTTACTGTAAGTAGATTTGCGAAGAAGAAACGCTATTCTTACTCCGCTACATTCGGCTACAATCGAGTTGTTACTTTTCTAACCATTTACTCTACACATTAAATATTCTTTATTTTTGCCAGAGCAGCTTTCACCAATCAGACATAGTAACAATAATCCCATGACTCCATCTGATCAATCAGCCGCAATAACAATAACCACATACTGTACAGTATAGTCAAAACTTCAGCCATGCTAGACAGCAAAGGGAACATGTTGCAGTTAGTTTAGCTGTTTTATTTAATGTTGCAATGACATATATAATTAGCAAATAAGCTACAGGCTAAAAAAATATAGGTTTCTTCTATTTGATCTACTGGACACAGTTTATGGTAAAGTGAGACCTCTTGGACATGTTCTAATGTTATTTTCTACAGTATCTGCTGAGCCATTTGGAGGGCAACTGAATATACAGTATATCTTACTCCGCAAATAGTTTACACTGTTCAAACATACATATATTACCTACGGTAGGTATTTATTTCAAAAGCTTTCTGTTGTGGAAGAGTAAGATTAGTAAGTTTGTGTGTCTTGTTCCTTAAGTTGTTGTTTTGTAAAGATACAGTGGAACCTTGGCTTAATTCTTCCGGTAGCGGGCTTGTATTCCAAAACACTCGTAAACCAAAGCAAATTTTCCCATACGAAATAATGGAAATTTAAATAAAAATTATTTGTTCCACAGCCCCAAAAAAAAAAAAAAAAATTAACACAAAATATAAAATAAAAATAAAGC
The DNA here is from genome assembly GCA_030522415.1 of Channallabes apus. Taxonomy (NCBI): domain Eukaryota; kingdom Metazoa; phylum Chordata; class Actinopteri; order Siluriformes; family Clariidae; genus Channallabes; species Channallabes apus. The sequence goes on along the minus strand of CM060108.1, from coordinate 24,841,655 downwards.
AAATTAACCTGCATTTTACCTTTTAAAAAAAGTAAAAAAAAAATCCCGACAGAGCAGTGTTTCCGTTTATGCGCACAGGCGCTTTGTGTGCGCGTGTTTCTCTCTCTTGCACGGCGGAGTGTGTGTGCTATGTGTTTGCACGTGCGTAATTTGACACCGTGCCGGTTCACACACTCTCTCTCTCTCACCTTTAGTGTCTTTGTGTGTGTGTGAAGCACCCCCTCTCTGCTTCACACACACACACACACACACACACACACACACACACACACACACCAGGGTTTGACATTAACTTTTTTGCTCACTGTCTAGTGGATTTCTGGAGATCAGCCTTTTTACTAGCCACAATTTTGCTACCAGAAAATCGCAGTTTTTTCTTCACCATGATATGTTAATGTTTGTTAGATCTAGATTTACTTATAAATGACAGCATACACTGTATCACTATAGTACTGTAGTAGTTAAGTATTCAGTAGTGTTAAGATAGCTCCCAATATAAAAACTTGCAAACATGAACAGTATATTCTGCTTATTGAACTTAAATTCAAGCCTCTTACCACATGACATTGAAAAATAACAGATTCAGTACAACTGAACTCATTCTGATATTAAAAATACAGCAACTCAAAACATTTATCATTTTAGTGTGTTGTGTACTATTACCAGGTATTATTATTCATTATGTATTATTATATCAGAATTCTGAGTCAGGACAATGGACTCTGGTCTATATTGTAGTGTTGACTCTTTATAGTGTGAGGTAATTCAATCAATTGATGAATTTTCTATCATTCAACATGAAATCTAAATAGATTTTAATAGTGATTACTTTTTTATATATAATCAGTAAATAACCTATGCGAAAGGGGCAAACATTCTCATCCTGTTGAGAAGCAATAACCCTTTAAGGAAATGATATGTGTGTGAGACTTAGTGATGGGAAGTTCGAATCATTTTAGTGATTCGGTTCTTTGAATCGTTCATCAAAATGAACAAATCTTTTTTTGAGTCATTTCGTTCATTTGATCAGAAATAAATTAAAATGTTGCGTTTTCAATAAAAAATACCCCCAATACGTCTACATACACAAATTTTGGCTATAGTTCCAGTTATGAAAATATTACAATGCAACTAAGGACATATTATAATAAACAGAATGCGTAACTCACCATCATATCTTCCAGTCGTTTGTTCTTTTGAATCTATTGCACCGCATAGCGTCTATTGTAGTCACATGACAAAAGAACGAACGACTCGAGGTTTTGCGATGTTTTGCGCATGCGTGCCCAATAGAAAATGAACGAATCAAATTCAAATTCAAATTTTATTGGTCACATACACAATCATACACAGTATAATATGCAGTGAAATGCTTTATACGACCGCCAGTGACCTTAAAAAAATAAAATAAAAGCTTGTACGTAAAATAAATAATCAATAAAAAGGAAATACTAAAGAAATAAATTTAACTAGTAAAATTAACTGTGCATAAGGGCATAATAAAATATTGCAAAAATATAGGATTAAAGTGACAGTGGTTGTGCAAGTATGCATGGAGGTGACATGTGCAATTGTCCAGATGTATGAGTATTTAGTGCAAGTGTGTATGAATGTGTCCATGATTGTCCAGGCAGTGTTGTGAGCTTAAAAGATGTTATTAGTCCTGTGTTTGTGGTGTGATTGTGTGATTGAGAGACCTTATCGCCTGCGGGAAGAAGCTCCTCCTCAGTCTCTCTGTGTTGGCCTTTAGGGAGCGGAATCTCTTCCCAGACCGCAACAAAGAGAACAGTCCATTACTGGGGTGACTGAGGTCCTTCATGATCTTCCTGGCCTTAGTCCAGCACCGCTTGCTGTAGATGGAGTGCAGGTCAGGGAGCTCAGTGCGGATGATGCGCTCGGCTGATCGCACCACCCTCTGTAGAGCTCGTCTGTCCTGCATGGTGCTGTTCCCGAACCAGGTCGTGATGTTTCCCGTCAGGATGCTCTCTATGGTGCAGGAGTAGAAGTTCCTGAGCACCTTGGAGGGCAGTCTAAAGTCTCTCAAGTGTCTGAGGTGGTAGAGACGCTGCCGGGCTTTTTTCACCACGGTGCTGATGTGACAGGACCATGATAGGTCCTGCGTGATGTGAACACCGAGGTATCTGAAGCTGTCCACTCTCTCCACTGGGCTCCTGTTGATGACGGGGGTCTGGTAGTTCCTCTCCTGCTTTGTGCTAAAGTCCACTATCAGCTCCTTTGTCTTACTGACGTTCAGGAGGAGATTGTTCCTCTGGCACCAGTTCTCCAGATTTCCAATCTCCTCTAGGTAGTCCGACTCATCATTGTTGGTGATCAGTCCGACCACGACGGTGTCGTCAGCAAACTTGATGATGGAGGTGGAGTTGGTAGTGGCAACGCAGTCGTGGGTGTACAAAGAGTACAGCAGGGGGCTCAGAACACAACCCTGGGGGGCTCCAGTGCTGAGGGTGAGTGTGGCTGAGACATGTCCGCCCATCCTTACTGCCTGTGGTCTGCCAGTCAGAAAATTGGAGATCCACTGACATATAGATGAGCTCAGTCCCAGGTGCTCCAGCTTGGTGGTGAGTGTGGAGGGAATTATTGTGTTAAAAGCAGAGCTGTAGTCGATGAAGAGCATTTTAACATAATTCCCTTTCCTAGTGTCCAGGTGAGTGAGTGATGTGTGGAGGAGATGAGAGATTGCAATATCAATATCACTCTCCGAGATACTCATTCATCTGAGTCATGTTAAAGAGTCGTTCAAAAATAACGAATCATTCACAACGACCCGTGTGTGCAATGCGTGTGTAGAGAGAGGCATTAAATGTCCTCATTACATTCATGCGTGTTTTAATATTACGTTGCAATGCGTTTATTATATCAGATGCCTTTAGAGAAAACTACAACAAAAATATATTGTCATACCAAAGAATAAACTACCCGCCAAAGTGGCTAGTGAGATTAAAGTTAAATTAAAGTTATTACCCGCCACAGCTGAATTTTACCCGCATTTGGCACCCGACCACCCGCCAAATGCGGGGAAAATTCAGCTGTGGCGGGTAATAACTTTAATATTTTTTTTTACTTTTTAATTAAACTTTTTGTTTTACATGCACGCACACACGTGTGTTATAAGAATCAGTACACGCGCGCTGTACACAGCCACTTACAAACACAAAATAAAATGTTTTACACACACACAAACACACACACAAACACACACACACACACACGTGGTCACAGTGTTATAGTAAACAGTACACGCATGCACGGATGTTGATTATGCCAGTAAGAGACGAGCACTAAGACCCAGCAGGGGAGACGATTACCCACAATTCCGCAGCTCAAGATAGAGAAACACCTTTGGCTCAGTTGCGATCACGTGACTCGCGGCATCAAAACAAGAAGTGCATGCGTGATACATGATACTCAGTACTCGTAAACCAAGACTTGCTTGTTTTTCAAAATTTCAAAAGTCAAAATTTATTAAAAATCTTTGCTCGTCTTGCGGAACACTCACAAACCACCTTACTCGCAATACGAGGTTTCACTGTATTTAGTTTTATTAATTTATTTTATTTATTGGAAATGTCAGAATTTGTACATTATTTTATCATTTTATTCTAAAAAAAAATCTGACATTATGATGAAACACAGTACATGAGTAGGCTTTTCACCAAATACTTTTTACTTCTACTTGATTAATATTATTTTAAAGTACAGCTACTGTTACTTGAGTATAATTTTTGGCCAATCTACCAACCTCTGGTCTTAACATATACAGTAAACCACTGTAAAAAAATATATATATAAAACTAGTAAAATATGAACCTGCACTGTTCTAGTTTCCAAGCTGATGCACTGAATCTGCAGTTAATTTTTATGTTGGTTTTGTTTCTTTTTTTTTTTTTTTTTTGTAATTCGTCATCCTGTCTTGTTTCTTTGTCTTTTATACTGCAACAATATAACCTGCATTTTGCAGAAAGAAAAATGGTGGTGGGAAGACGTGCCTTGGAATGTATAAAATCAGATTTTCTTTGATCCATCTGGAAATATCCACTGTTGGTTCTTTGAAATAAATCTAAGCTACAACTTCTGTTAGTTTTTTTCCACTTTACAGGATGCAGAAATATTTAATAAACCGAGGCCGGAATGAAAGCGAAGCCACACAATACTGATAAAATAAAACTGAAATTGCTAATTGTTTGAAGAAGTAGACTTTTCAAGTTCTGTGTTGCCGTTACTGAATTGAAGCTAGAAACCTTCATACTGCAGATGCAACTGACGTCAATAGCCAAGTGAAGACAAAAGTAAAAATGGAAATGTTCAGTATGCAAAAAGATTAAGCCTAGCTGAGGACACAAACAGCTCTGCTTGACAGCTGGTTGCTGAGCTTGAGCTCTTCTTGGCAAGCACTGGCCTCGCTGTCTACTGATATGCAAGGAACGTTCATCATTGGGAACTAACTTTGAGGGGGGAAAAAGAGAAAAAAATAATAAAGGAATGGTTCATTGAGATTCATAACCACCTCTTTCCACATGCCATCACCTTTTCACAGTCAGATCTGATTATAAAATACCTTGGTGGTCCCAGAGGTGCTTTACGTCAACATAAAGGGGTTCAACAGGGTTAAAGGTGGAGGTGTACAGTATTCTCCTTATCTTTGATAATTACAGCACACATGGTAAATGCAATGCACTGAAATTTTTTTAATTAAATAATTAATAAGTTCTCTGGGATTACCAGTGTTTGTTAGAATAATGTAAAGACACATGAATTTCTAGTTTCTAGTTTTCTACAGGACGGAAATGTTTTTTTTTTTTTTCTAACAAGACAGTGCATGAAAAATGAAGCCCAACCGAGGAAGCAAATAGCACTGCCTCAGTTTCAGGCAGGAGGTTAAAAGCATCCCCTGAATCACTGGCCTTGCTGTGTAATTGTGTTAAATGACCCATTTAAACAAAACACTACAGCTATGAAACAGAATAAAAGTGCACCGTAAACCTGTCAGTGTACAGGTTTTCAGGCAGAATTTTAGTCACATGCAGTTACACACATGGGACAGAAAAAGAATGAAGATCATTTTAGAATATGGAGAGGATTCTGTGCCAGAACCAAAAGCTAAAGATTTTAGCTATCGCACATTAGACAGCGTAGGCACTTATACAGATTTGTCACTTAATGGATTAAACAAAGTGAAATAGAGTTTAACATGGTGCTTTACGCTCAAGCCACTGCATTTAATAAATCAGATACAAAAGAGATACAGGTTTAAAAAGCTATGCTTGATTGCTAAAGAAACCCGAAAAAATTATGCAATTGTATTATATGTTCCAAGGACATAAATGGCAATCACTATATACTTGGTAGACTTTCAAAAGTGGTTCAAGTCTCGAGTTTAACCAAACTAAAGAGGACAGAACCCCACAATCTTCAGTCATTTTACAGGCTGTCAGATATTTCACAGACCGATTAAGGGAAGAAACCTGCTGTCCTATTCACACTGTGATATTCACATATTAATCTTCCCTGATGGGTAAGCTGATGCTGTCAAGCAAAAAGCACTTGGTTTATGCAAAGGTTGAAGATCCACAGAGATGATAGAATGGAAAATTGGAACAGAGTGTGAAGAGGGCTATAAAAAATATTTGATGTAGTTATGATTATTTACAACTGTCCTTGAGGTCCAATAAGTCAGAGAGGGCTCGCAGTATGCCAAATAAACTAACCTACTCTTTAAACAAAACAACATAAAATGAAACTCTTGGAATGTTTATCTAATACTACATTTCTTCCTTTTCAGCTGTGTGCCAAAAGTTTAAAAAATCTGGATTTCTTTCTATTTTATCGCTCATCTTTGCCTCATCCACTCACATGTATTTTCCTGTTCACATTCACTAAGTAAACACAGCTCTACTGCCAAAACCTCTATCTTCGCTTACCCTCGGAGAAGCTGATGAGACCGAGCAGGTGCAGCAGCTTGAGTGAGGCACACACGATCACCACGATGCCCAGCGTCTGCAGCCCTTCCGTCTCCCACACCGTGGCCAGCATGGCACCCTGCCCCAGCTCATGCCAGCCCCCTGGCTCCTGCACCTCTGTGCTCCAGTTCCCCAATGCCCACGCGCCTTCCTCCACAGTCTGACATGGGCCCTGTACACCAGGGCACCCACGTGTGCCACCCAGGTCCTGTTCCAAATCCAGGCTGCGTGGCTAGGGGTGAGTGCTCAAGATGTCAGCGGACAGACAAGGTACGAGAAGCAGATGAGAAGAGGAGAGAAGAGTTTGACCCACTCTGCTGTGTTAGTGGTACTGTGCTCTTGTTTGAGAGACTGTATTCAGGCATTTAGTTTCAGCGAAGGGGAGGGCTGGGAACGAAGTAGAGGAGAGAAAGCGAGAGGGAGGGACAGAGGGAGGAAGGGACTAAAGAAGTAGAATGAAAGAGGGAACAGTGCAGCAGAACAGGCAAACCTGACGGGTTTTACATGTCCAGAAGGCATGATGCACTTTGTGCTGTTATTCCCATACACTGTAAGCTAATTCTTTTTAGCTACACTGCACTAGATTTTCAGCAAAGATGCTTTTCAGACTGAGCTCTTTCTTACAGTAGTTAAAACCCAAACCTGGATTGTTTATATTCTGTAAATAAAACTTAAGCTAAATGGAAATAAATTTTTCTCCATGACATTTCGATCTACATACTGTCTACTCATGCCAGATAATGCACATGGGAAAGAAAAAAAAACATTCTGCCAAACTGTCTGAATTATCTTCATTAGATGAAAGATGAAACAGATAAAACTGTCAGTTCATATGGATTTATCTGATTTCAATCCAAACATCACTAATACCAAACATAATGAGTCATTACTTCTGCTTCCTAAGCTAATACACACCAATAGCCATTGACGATGCCCTAGAATACTTAACTACTGCCCCCTGCTGGTCGTTTGGATTTGCAGTTTTGCATTGGTCCTGTATTCCAATGATAAAGGCAGACACTGAAGTCAGCTTCAAATTTTGTAATATTAGGGTACATAAATATACATAAGTGAGCTGTTGACTATATGGTCAAAAGTATAAGGACACTCCATTTATGGTGTTTTTCGCATAATATAAAAAAGAGTGTCTCCTGTTTTGCCACCTACTGTACTGTTAGTTCCCTGAGATAGACTCCCGGCCCCGGTGATCCAACACACGATAAACATTATAGATAATGGATGAATGTATACTTAAAAAGTTGTACACATATAAATTCCCTCTACATTACTATAGATGTGGAAAAAATATTATAAAAGAGATGGCATAAAATATAAAATCCAGTTAACGATAAGCACTAATTGGACCAAACAAGCTGTTTTTAGATCTGTTGGATGTTTGCTGGGAATCGGACCCATTCAAACAGAATGAGGAGGAAGGAAAAGGCAAGAAAATGAGTGCAGTGATCATGCTGTAGTTATTGAAGAGTTTGGTTACATTTAGGCATTTGGCAGAGGCCCTTATCCAGAGCGACTTACATTTTTATCTCATTATACATCTTGAGGGTTAGGGGCCTTGCTCAAGGGCCAAACAGGGACAAATTGGTGGTTGTGGGATTTGAACTTGGCACCTTCCGAAATGTACTGTAGTCCAATGCCTTAACCACTGAGCTACCCCAGATTAATTCTTGTGGACTTAAAATCTACTATAAAACTTTCATGACAACAAGCTGTCTGTGATGATTGAGAAACCTGGAGGAACCGAGGACCAGATAGATAGAATTACTTCCAAGTACAAGAGTCAATGATAGTTTAGTTGAGTCTTTTTCCATTCCATACTTTCAAATGATGCCATTGAAATTTCATTAAAAGCACCCAGCTGTTTAGTGTCATGCTCTAAAGTGGTACCGTTCTGAAATGAGGAACTGCTGCACCACAAAAACATCATTCATCATATTGATGACAGCTACATGACATGAAAGAGAATCTATAACAGGGTCATTAAGCTGTGTGCAGACCAGTTGAGCAGTCTTATGGGACTAATTACATGCCACTCAGTAATACCTGTTATGGTATGCAAATGGGACATGGTCTCCAATATTTAGGAAACATTAAAATTAGCCTGTCATATTTATAAAGGCACCCACTGTGAAAGACAAGCAATTAAAGTCTATGATCTGTGGCTGCCCTGACCAGAGATGCATACACAATGCAGTGCAAAAGTGCATACTGTTTTCTCTTCTGCACCACTCTCTCTCTCTCTCTCTCTCTCACACATACACAGAAAAGTGAATATTTGTGGAAACGTTATTGCTCTGACATTACCCTGAACAGATCACACTCCTTAAACTTGACCGGCATGTGCAAAAGAACAAGATGTGACATGATGCATTTAATCTCCCTTTAAAAGTTGCTCAGTCAATTCTCTTGTTTGCCTACTTTTACCTAAGTTTTAACTTATATTTAACTTTTATTTTTTTACTTTTAACTTTTATCATTGAGTCAGGTATGGCTGTCTTTAGTCATTTCTTTTAAGATCTCTTCAATCATAGAGCATTTATTATGTGCACCCTTCTGATTTTGCTTGTACAGCAACATTACCCCTAATCTTAGAGGTCCATTACCTCACTATCCCACCATTGGCAAGTTATCATAAAGTAAAAGTGGGGGGGGGGTTTGCATTGAGCTTTCGTTGCAAAAAATATTTTTAGGACCAAAAAAAAAACTGCAAAGATCAGAATCCAGATTCTAAAGACAGATCCGAGTTTCAACAACAGCAAAAGATCTCAGTTACATTTGAGACAAAAAAAGAAAATCGGATTTGGTCCACTTCTGTCTGCAGTGCAAAGGAAGCCTTAATTTAAAACAAAACACTTATGATGCTCATGCTAAAATTCCTTTTAAAACACTTACCACTGCTTGACTACACAGAATATTAACATACTTATAGAAGAGTAATGATTTATAATTGCACTATCTGGTGAATGGGTTCCCTTTTGAGTTCAGGTCCAGTCAAAGTTTCTCCTTTATATTGCCTCAGGGTGTTTTTCCCATCATGCATTGCTCATTGTTTCTTCCCTCTGGCTTGCTCGTTATGGATAAATTGATTAATATAAATAAAAATATTATATGCAGATTTCTGAAAATGTGCTTTCTGACAATCTCAGGGTAAATGTAGATATACATTATGTAGATATAAACATCAGTATTATTTTTCTTTCACGTTCAACACTTTTAGCTCTGTACTTGACATTTGGCCATTGTCTGGATGATGAGAAGATTCACCATTGTTCTGGTTCTGGAGAGTAGGATCAGGAGACAGAGCTTGATTACACTGACTTGTATCTCTATCCGTCTCACTGGGACAGAAGATCCGCAGAGAGACAATCTCACTTTGTAGTTTTCACAAAAAGCAGGGAATGTGGAACAAATGAGATGTGCAAGCAAGATGGCTGAAAAAGCACAAAATAGCAAACTTTTAGATTATGATTCACAGAGATAGACGATCTAGATGTGTGCCTGCTGTGTATGAGGAACTAATCACACAGACATCGCTAATACCTCCATCACACCTGCTGAATATGTGATTAACAATCAGCACACTGAATCAGCAACCGTGCGTCTTAGTTCGACTGATTTGCAGCAAGCAGACTCTGGGGAGATCTCTGATTGAAAGCTGAGCCTTCTGACAAAATTCTTCTGAATATAGAAACATTTTGAGTCTACAAGTAAGTGAGATGAAAGCCATATTAATTTGTGGTCACGTGCATGGAAAATGAAGATTTTTGACAGAAGCCCCCTGCCACCAAAATGATTTAAAGGCTGGCACAGAGAAAAAGAGAGACAGCACATTAAATATTCTAGAATTGTGTTTGTACGTAATCATGACAAATAACCAATATACAGTGGTGTGAAAAACTATTTGCCCCCTTCCTGATTTGTTATTCTTTTGCATGTTTGTCACACTTAAATTTTTCTGCTCATCAAAAACCGTTAACTATTAGTCAAAGATAACATAATTGAACACAAAATGCAGTTTTTAAATGAAGGTTTACGTTATTAAGGGAGAAAAAAAACCTCCAAATCTACATGGCCCTGTGTGAAAAAGTGATTGCCCCCCTTGTTAAAAAATAATAAAATTATCACACCTGAGTTCAATTTCTGTAGTCACCCCCAGGCCTGATTACAGCCACACCTGTTTCAATCAGGAAATCACTTAAATAGGAGCTACCTGACACAGAGAAGTAGACCAAAAGCACCTCACAAGCTAGACATCATGCCAAGATCCAAAGAAATTCAGGAACAAATGAGAACAAAAGTAATTGAGATCTATCAGTCTGGTAAAGGTTATAAAGCCATTTCTAAAGCTTTGGGACTCCAGCGAACCACAGTGAGAGCCATTATCCACAAATGGCAAAAACATGGAACAGTGGTGAACCTTCCCAGGAGTGGCCGGCCGACCAAAATTACCCCAAGAGCGCAGAGACAACTCATCCGAGAGGCCACAAAAGACCCCAGGACAACATCTAAAGAACTGCAGGCCTCACTTGCCTCAATTAAGGTCAGTGTTCACGACTCCACCATAAGAAAGAGACTGGGCAAAAACGGCCTGCATGGCAGATTTCCAAGGCGCAAACCACTTTTAAGCAAAAAGAACATTAAGGCTCGTCTCAATTTTGCTAAAAAACATCTCAATGATTGCCAAGACTTTAGGGAAAATACCTTGTGGACCGACGAGACAAAAGTTGAACTTTTTGGAAGGTGCGTGTCCCGTTACATCTGGCGTAAAAGTAACACAGCATTTCAGAAAAAGAACATCATACCAACAGTAAAATATGGTGGTGGTAGTGTGATGGTCTGGGGTTGTTTTACTGCTTCAGGACCTGGAAGGCTTGCTGTGATAGATGGAACCATGAATTCTACTGTCTACCAAAAAATCCTGAAGGAGAATGTCCGGCCATCTGTTCGTCAACTCAAGCTGAAGCGATCTTGGGTGCTGCAGCAGGACAATGACCCAAAACACACCTGCAAATCCACCTCTGAATGGCTGAAGAAAAACAAAATGAAGACTTTGGAATGGCCTAGTCAAAGTCCTGGCCTGAATCCTATTGAGATGTTGTGGCATGACCTTAAAAAGGCGGTTCATGCTAGAAAACCCTCAAATAAAGCTGAATTACAACAATTCTGCAAAGATGAGTGGGCCAAAATTCCTCCAGAGCGCTGTAAAAGACTCGTTGCAAGTTATCGCATACGCTTGATTGCAGTTATTGCTGCTAAGGGTGGCCCAACCAGTTATTAGGTTCAGGGGGCAATTACTTTTTCACACAGGGCCATGTAGGTTTGGATTTTTTTTCTCCCTAAATAATAAAACCCCTCATTTAAAAACTGCATTTTGTGTTTACTTGTGTTATCTTTGACTAATAGTTAAATGTGTTTGATGATCAGAAACATTTTGTGTGACAAACATGCAAAAGAATAAGAAATCAGGAGCGGGGCAAATAGTTTTTCACACCACTGTAGCATCATACATGTATCTCTAGTTAATAATAACACTAGTTTGCCAAACGTATGATAAACTGTTAAGCACTATCTAAGAATCTAAGGTTACAATTTACACTTCAAAATTTAGTGCCTGCATCAACACAATAAAGTTTAGTTTCATTAAGGTGATTTTAAAGTTACTGGAATTGAGATTGTCCAACACATTAAGTTTGAATAAATCTTAAGCGCTTAGTAAAGATGCATGGTAAAATCAAAAGAAAATCACAGCTACAGTATGTTTAATAGTAAACATGGGAGCATTTCCACATGCTCACAGAATTGGGATTAAACAGCTGCCGGGCCATAAGAAAACCACTTGTTAGTGAAGATAATTCAGGGGGAAAACCATGAACATTTGCTAGGAATCATAAAGTTTGGACTTTGAAGTAATAAAAGAAAAGTCATGTGGTCTGATGTGTCCTGATTGACCTTATTCAAAAGCGATGGGCGTGTTAGGGTAAGAAGGAGAAGCACATACAGTGATGCACCCATAATGTCTAGGCGGTGTTAGGATCTGAACCTGGGGCCAGGGGTACAGTAGTTCAGTGGTTAGGGCATTGGACTACAGTTCGGAAGATCCCAGGTTCAAACCCCACAACCACCAAGTTGCCACTGTTGGGCCCTTGAGCAAGGCCCTTAACGCTCAGATGTATAATGAGATAAAAAAAAAAGTAAGTCACTCTGGATAAGAGCGTCTGCCAAATGCCTAAATGTAAGTTGCTTCAGTTGGTCAAGTCTAGGCTCAATGTTATGTGATGACTTTGGAGCATTTTAAATCGTTATTAAAAACACACTTTTATGGACTGCCTTTTAGCATAGGTTGACTTGGATGTTATTATTTATTTTACTTTAACTGTTTTATTTTCTCTTCATTAGTTAAATTTTTCTCTTAAACGGTTTTATTTTCTCTTAACTCGTTTGATGTATTGTATTTTCCTGTATTTTTATTGTGTGGATCATTCATTCATTCATTCATCTTCTATACCGTTTTATCCTGTATTTAGGGTTGCGGGGACCTGGAGCCTATCCCAGGAGACTCAGGGCACGAGGCAGGGTACACCCTGGACAGTGTGCCAATCCATCGCAGAGCACACACACACACACACACACACACACACACACACACTCATTCACACACTATGGTCAATTTTGGGAACGCCAATTAGCCTAATCTGCATGTCTTTGGACTGTGGGAGGAAACCGGAGTACCCGGAGGAAACCCACCAAGCACGGGGAGAACATGCAAACTCCATGCACACAGAGACGGGAATTGTGTGGATCATGTGATTCTTATTATTTATTGTTTGCTTGTACTGTACAGCACTTTGAGCAGCACAAACTGTTGTAAATATGCTATATAAATAAATTTGACCTTTGACTTTGATGAGCAATAAAATGTTTTGACTTTTATTGTTAGTTGATAATCTGTACAGTGTGTATGGAATGACCACCTATAGACTTTTATTATGGATTTCTGTGATGGCACTGGCATATACTGGCAGTCAATGAAAGCTTAGTGTGTGACTTTTTTTTTTTCTTTTTGGCTGGGCAGTGTACAGTATTTAGTAGTTTAATGCCCAGGATTGCATTTAGACATGTTTCTGGATTTGTTCCACCCCCTTTATGAGAATGTTTTTACAAGCACTTAAGCCTCAACACTTCAATCCTGCATATTTGTGGATTATATGATTCATTGTGGAAAAACAGAAACCACCAATAAACTCGTACAATCCACTTTCAAACAGTGCTACATTTCAAAACTTTCACCACAGATTTTTTTTTTACTCTTTTTTTTTTTTAATTAGAATTAGTATCTGGGTAAAGAGTTTTTGTAATAATTAAAAGGTTAAAGCTAAAAATAAACTGATGAGCATTAATGTAATCAGTGACATTATTATTACAGGTTAAAGCCCACGTATATGACTCTGCCTGTATTTCTATACACTGTACTACGTTGTACTTCTTTCGTCATCAGCCAAATACACATAAATCTCTGTTTAAAGCTAATTATTACATCTGGAACATGTCTGCTCATAATATCACTTTTACTCAGCATTTTGATTTGAGCACAAAACACTCTCAGTTGGGCTAATTTACATTCCTCTCCTTGGACTGCTGTGGGTTTGTTACCGCTAATGATCCATGTTTTATCCTATAGTGCCGTTCCACATCACTGCATTAATTTGCACCATGGTTTAAATATATACTGTATGAGACAAACTGGTTTTAAACTTCCCACAGGAGGAATAAACACACTGTACACTGATTAGGCCATGCATCTTAGAAGATTGTTTTGGAGTAACCCATGATGTGACATGTGTTTGTTTGTTTCGTGAGGATTTGGGCAGTTTGTATGGGTAGTATGGTCATTTCTGTGTTTTCCACATACTCTGTGTATTTACAGTACACTAAACTATGTCCACGTCAAGGACAAAAGTGCTGTAGTCTCTCCCGAAAAAGCGATGACTGCTGTGAGGTAATCTCGCACAGATCTGCTCATAACGCCCCTTCTACTCAACACTTTGATTTCAATTACTGTATGCCACAAATTAAACTTTAGGGAATTACTGAAGAACAGGAAAAGTTTCATTAATTTCTGTCAAGCCAGTTTTGCGTGATGCTGTAACAAAATCGTATGGACAGACATATAGACATACAGACACAGTTAAAAAAAAAAAAAAACTTTTTTAAATTGTATAATTTAGATTTTTTCTAGAGATGTTCCGATACCATTTTTCCCCTCCCGATACCGATTCCGATACTTGGGCTCAGGGTATCGGCCGATACCTAGTACTGATCCGATACCTGGATGTGTATCTGTACAGTGTGTGTATGTATATATATATATATATATATATATATATATATATATATATATATATATATATATATATATATATATATATATATAGCATTTCTTTTTCTAGCCCTGTGTAATGGGTTCTTTATTTAGAGACAGGTAATTTATTTAGAGAAATGGGGAAGGAAAGGGTTAAAGGCTCTGTGCGGCCTTTTTCACTTCTGCGGCAGGGATGCGAAGGCGGGCTCTACGCGGAAGTGAAGCTCGTTCACGCGCTCCTCTCGCGGAGACCCCCCTTTTTAAAGTCTCTTGGGCACATCACATCGTCTCGCTCTTGTGCCACTGTCTCTCATAAAATCCACTGCGTCGTAAAGTCCAGCTTCCCAACAGTCAGACCCCGAGCTACACTCCCCGCTGTGTTTTATAGGTCCGGCATCATTAGCGGCGATAGCTCATGGGCCGTTGCCTGATTCTGCGGCCCTGTTCCTTCACATACCTAAAGGGGGGGAAGCCGCCTAACTAGTGAGCTTCGGAGTGAGTGAGGTGCGATATCAATTTGCGCGCGCGCCCATCACAGGTGCACGCCGTGACACTCTTTAAGTAAGCTAAGCTAGCAAAGCTAGTGGGCATAACTAGGTTATGTTCAGAGGTATCAAGTAACGAAGTACAAATACCTCGTTACCTTACTTATTTAGAAATTTTGGGTATCTATACTTTACTGGAGTAATTATTTTTCAGCCGACTTTTTACTTCTACTCCTTACATAGGAGCACAACGCCCGACCAACACCTCAGCCCCCCCCCCCCACCGGTCGCATGATAAAAACGCGCACAACGCACCCCTCCCCCATCGCATGATCAGAAAGCGAGACCTTAATGCTTTTGTCGCCCCTCACGGTACTTTTACTTTTATACTTTAAGTAGCTTTGAAACCAGTACTTTTAAACTTTTACTTAAGTATAACGCTTGGGTTGATACTTCAACTTCTAAAGAAGTATTTTTGAACCCTAGTATCTATACTTCTACTCAAGTAATGAATGTGAATACGTTTGACACCACTGGTTACTGTATGTTTAGGAAAATCGGATCGGATCGGTACGTGGACTCAAATACTCGGAACAACCCTAATTTTTTCTCTATTAATATCATGTTCAGTATTTGACTATTATTAGGTATTTGTGTAAACGAGTAAATGAACTGTGAAATTGCTGGTATAAATACGTATGAATTTCTTTGTCCTCTACATTTGGTTCTAGGGTAGGCTAAAATTTGACTTTGGCTCCCTCATCTGTGGTTAAAATGTTGATTGAGCAAATGGACAGAAAGTCAAACATCTCACATTCTGGCAAGCATCAGTCAGTAGTGCAGAGCGATTGAGCACTGCAGCTCTTTAATGCGCTTATTATATTTTATATTATATTTATTATATTAGACTAAACAAATATAAGAGCATAGATACACTTGGACACTCATACAGAAATAACAGTTGTGTTTAGCCAATCATCACTAAACGTACATGTCATGCTGGATCAATAGCCTGGCCGTACTCGATACACCAACCAACATCAGACAACTGCTCCAGTGACCCTTTGTATTTATGTCACTAAGCAAGGTTACTGGCATCAGCAATACAACAAGCCTCTATGATTAGCAATGTTCAGGCTACATTACACACATCAATCAAAAATCTGAGGACAACCCTTATAGAGCTGGGGCTTAACTTTATTGAGTAGAACCTCGAACAACTACTGTATTTCATAATGGAGTAATCTGTTATGAATTTGTCTGCAGTGGGAAATGAATGCAGAGCAATCGCACCTCAGCACAGTTGTGTGTGAAACTAAATCATCTCTGTGGGGCAAAAGCTTAATGAAAGTACTGAGAGTTAAAAGGCGAAATGAGACAGTGGGGCACCTTTACAGCAAAATAGGATGACACATTTAACAGCCTGCATCTGATAAAGGCGTTTTCAAGAGTTTGGAACATTATTCAGTATAACTGCTGCAAGAACTAACACAATCACAAAAGCCATTCATAAACTAGAACGGCTACACTGAGCATTAACTACGCTTATGTAGAAGCATGTTTCCCCTCT
This sequence comes from Channallabes apus, assembly GCA_030522415.1. Classification (NCBI taxonomy): domain Eukaryota; kingdom Metazoa; phylum Chordata; class Actinopteri; order Siluriformes; family Clariidae; genus Channallabes; species Channallabes apus. Next base: position 24,825,245 of record CM060108.1, on the reverse strand, counting down.
CACATAGTCTACACCTTCTTGTTGAAGGAGGGAAGTGTTTGAGGAAAACCTTTTTCAGACGCTTTACCTTGCTGTGACATTATCCTGTTTGGATCAGTCCCAAAATCTATGATGCTCATCTGCAGGTTAGAATAATATTTGATAAACAATATTTGAAAGGTTTTGTTTTAAAGATTTTAACACATTAATGGTGTATGGATTTTGATACATATCATGAAACATGATTTGGACACCAGCTTTTTGGCTTATAGTAAGCACTCTTCATTCATTTTCTATACCGCTTAATCCTGTGTTCAGGGTTGCGGGGGACCTGGAGCCTTCGGGCACTAGGCGGGGTACACCCTGGACAGGGTGCCAATCCATCGCAGGGCACACACACACACTCACTCACACACCCAATCACACACTACGAGCAATTTTTTTTTGGGAACACCAATTATCCTAACCTGCATATCTTTGGAGGAAACCAGAGTACCCGGAGGAAACCCACCAAGCACGGGGAGAACATGCAAACTCCATGCACACAGAGACGGGAATCGAGCCTGGCCGGGGAATCGAACCCAGACCCTGGAGGTGCAAGGCGACAGTGCTAACCACTACACCACCGCGCCGCCTAGTAAGCACTCTGTTTTACTATAATTTATTTAAGTATTTTGTTTATACTGTAATACTTTCCACTTGCCATTTTACAAATGAGGATTCTCATATTATGTTGATATTGATAAATCCTTATTTCCACAGTGTGCAGGACCACATAAGCAGTCCATATACAGTATGTGTAGTCAACACAATCCCTTACAGTAGAGTTTGGTTAGATGTTTAAATTTATTATCTTTGTAATAAAGAGATTTATGGATGCAGTGAGAGAGGACATGAAGTTAGTTGGTGTGAGAGAAGAGGATGCAGAGGATAGGGTTAGATGGAGGCAGATGATTCGCTGTGGCGACCCCTGAAAGGGAACAGCCGAAAGACAAAGAAGTAGAATCTGAACTAATTGTTTAAAACAGCCCTGCTTAATAAATGAATGCTCTGACCATGTTGCATGATGCATTAAAACACACAGAATGTGAATTCTTTGACAGATTGTTTTGTGCTGCCCCCACTGGTCACACTGATATCCAAGACATCCCATCCCTTTATGAGCAAAAATACCAAGTAATAAAAGGCATCTCAAACATGAATATGTATAAGGATCTCTAGATTTGATAGTTTAATAAAGAATACTGGGTCACAGTCATGTATTCCATTAGGAAAAGAAGCTTAAATGCACATATCCTAAGAACAAAAGAGACAGAAGAATGCATATGTCAAAAGTTACTTCTCAAATTATTCTATGGGTTAGCAATTTAAAATCACAAAAAAGCATAATGTTCTGGCTGACATTTTATTTTACTTGGATTTAAAAAACTGCTTTCCCATATGTTGAGAACAGCTTTGACCTTTTCACAGATTGAGGCTTTTCAACTCTACACTTTACCATAATGTAGTTTGTTGGTACAGTTGGTACTTTGCCAAGTTGGTACAGTACAGTTATTTCATCAGTAGATGATATTCCCCCAGCTTACTTATTTATTCCATTTCATCACATATGGGACATAAGGTCTTGATAAAAGCTATCAATCTGACCCTGTACAGAATTACCTGTTGTGTTTCACTCAGGGTTCAGGTTCATCTCTTTCAACTTCCCTTCTACGGTTCTCCCCGAGGTAAGTTTTGAGTAACCTTTCACAGTGCTGTTCATCACAAAGCAGTTATTGGTATTTTTTTGTGTAAATTCTGACTACTATTCTAGCCAGTGATTTCTTCTGTGTTCAATACATCACCACACTCAGTCAATTTGTCCTCTTATTTAGGTCCACTTTTTAGATTATCTATGACCAGAAGATGCCACATGTTGTCCTCAATCCTCTACTGTCTAGCTTTCCCATTTCCTCTAAGTAACTCTCCAGCACTCAGACCTATTTAGCAGAACAGTCAATTTGAGGCACTGCTGCATGCAAGCTGTACTTTTTTTCCTTTCCAGACATGCAAGGGAAATCTGAAATTTGAGGCATATTGTTATCACTTTCTAGGTGGCAAAAGTACATACACACTCGAATGAGTTGCCATTTACTATAAATGGAGTCGGTGGATTTTCATTGTTCGACATTGCTTGGGTGGCACTGATTTTGAATCCAAGGTGTTTGCTGAGGTGGTTTACTCTTTCTGTCTTTACTTGAAGATGGTTAAAGTTCAAGAAGTACTGTAGTCAAAAATCCACAATGAAATTGCATTTGAGGTTTTTATAAAGCAGTCTTATCAAACTGGCAATTTTGGGGTGGAATTCAGTTTGAATGATGGATTTTCCATAGAGGTCTTTGAAGCAGGCTGTTGAATGACATCTGGAAGCTGAAAAAGTTCATGTAGAGTGGACCGTTCCATGTGGGACATTGCATTATAATGTTTCTTAAAGCACAGATTTGGTCAATACAGCCCCTGTCTAACCTAGACCCTGCTTGTTCTTCTCTCGATTTAGTGCTGAATGCTTCGTCAATTCTCGCAAGAAGGACCCTGCAGAAAACTTTCAATGGTATTGATAGCAGCATGATTCTGTCAGAACTGTGACATAATTACAGTACAGTATATGTGGAAAGACTGATGCTTAAATGTTTTGTTCTGGTATCATGTATGGTGTCTTCTTACCAGATGTCCTTGAAGACCTGTGAGTACCTTTTGATGTTATCTAGGGCAGCTTTTTATTTTTTTTCCTGCATGTCTCATGTTGATTCCAGTTACTTTGCCATTAATCATGTTCGTTATATCACCTGCCTCAGATTTCATAAGTGGGCAGATGTTGATATCAAGAACATCATCTGCAGGTACGGGACCTGCTGGCACATCTGACTCTTGGGGGTGCAGTACTTCTTTAAAATGCTGGACCCAGCTTGCTTTTCTCTACTTTATCTTTGATGGGGTAGAGTACTTGTCTTTGTGATCTTGAACACGGTGCTCAGTTCTCTTTTAGTTGCTGCACATTCTGCTTTGACTGCCAGTTAATCCACATATATTGTTTAACATTTTCACTTCTTCGTTTTTTGCCTTGTGTTATTACATCGTTCTTCATCACTCAGAGCATTGATGACTTAGGGTTCAGTCTGTTGTCAAGCTGTGACTTTCTTTTCTCAATTTTAGCCACCCTCATGTCTTTACTTTCTGTAGCCTGAAGGCACTGTATCAGCATATGTTTTCTATATGGTTTCCAATATAGTGTTTGTTCATTAATCAGGGTTTCCAAATCTCTCAATACAAGCAGTTCTGGACCTCCATAACAAACTCCTTAGTTTGGATTCTGCACTTTGTTCAGATTCTCTTAACTTTAATTGATGTTAGTGATTATTGTTGACATGTGCCCTGCAGCAACTTTGACATCTAGCCGAGACATGTGCCACTTGCTATCGACAAGAATAAGATTTATATACTCTACTGTGTCTTCATCAGGGACTTCCAACTTAGTTTGTGGTTGTCTTTGTGGGAGAAGAGTGGTCTAACTATAGGTGTTTTCCAATCATCCTGAAGTACCCTGAGATGTATACTTCACAGGATGCTCAGCCATGTTAATTGTGATTCCAAACAGCAAAAATGTTTAGTTTGGATAGGGAACAAGTGAACAAAAGGTCTTCCCTTCACCACAAAAGGGAATAAAAACTTTCCCATAAGTCACTGTGTCTTGCTGGAGCAAGATAGAGAAATCCATAGTATTATATAGGGTAGAAATCTGTAAAAAAATTCTGTACATACTTAATCTATTATTATTATCATCATAATAATTCAATATTTGATATTTGACGTCCTAAGTATGAAATTTCCACAGCAGCAGCGACATGTATCCAAGGTGTTTATGTTATGTTACAAAAGATCTTTGGGTTTAAATAGACATTCTTGTGCAATACTGACTTCATACTACCCCTTGATTGGTTCAAGTCAACACTGGGGTCAATCATACAAATTTGTGTTTATCTCCACTATTTGAGTTAGTGGACATTTCTATAGTTTCTTAGAGTAAGGCAGCAGTTAGCCTCATTTTCAACCCCCAGCCTGAGCATCATTCTTTGTCTGGCCCTGATAGTGACCCTGGACTTGCCTGGTAAAGTTGGACCAACCAGAGTTGTGCCTGCATGGTAAGATCCCTGAAACACACAAGCCGCTTTACCATGACACGCTGATGGCACATCAGAGAAGATGTTTCCCCAAATCACAAAAAAATTTAAGTTGGAAACAGTTCTGTCATTTAAACTATTAAAATGACTTGACTACATTCTGTCTGAATTGATAGTGTTAACAATGCTGTGTTTTTGTTTACTGAAAAATAATACATGGTCAAACATGGTCCTGGGTTGCGCTTCAGATCCACTGCAACCCTGACCAGAACACCAAGGTTACTGCACTTACTATCAATAAATAGATACCTGTCGCTGCTGCTGTGGAAATTTCATCAGCACGTTTATGAAAAAAATGTTGTAGAAGCAAGATTGTATTCATGGCGGTAGTTGCAGATCTTTTAATATACAGTATATAATTTTTGTGATCCTGCAAATCTGGTTCATTTCTCATGTCTTGAATTTTGTACATATGCAAAATATTGACTTATTGCCAAATGTAAATAGTCCCTACAGATAACTCAAGTTTACACTGAGCTGCATCACACCACCGAGTCTTTAAATATAACAGTATGTTCTAGTATGATAATTTCTAAGTTATTTCATAATGCTATAGAGAGCTTGTTTCTTTTTTTTTCACATAGGGAAATAAAGTTTGCCATTAATGCTATGCACAAAAACAGCATGATTTTTCCATTAAGAATGTCTTTACAAAGAGCATTAAATAAATTATAGAGGCACTACATCCTATACGGATGAGCAAATGATATCTGCAGAATGCAGAAGCTCACTGGAACAATAAGATGGATGAAATATTACAAATGAATGTTTGAAGAAAGACTGCCTACTCCAGTAGAATTTAGGAACACAGGCAAAAGCATGTCATTCTACCTAATATTATATCTGTTAAAATGGTAATAAATTGTAAAAGATTATTTGGTGCCTGTGCAGTAAATTCAAATTTGTGTTTATCTCAAGGTGCATGCTTATCGATGATGAATGCAAATCAGTCATGGAACAGATAAGCAAGAGAAAAAGAGCAGCTTGTGCTGAAACATAAACACCCTAAAATTAGCATGATGTATGAAAATGATTTGCCATTATAATGATAAGGGAATGCTTAAATGAATCAGCCGTGTGATCAAGCAAACTTTTTGTGCGTCATTTCTATGATGTTTTTGGTATTTGGCTCATTTGGGCAAATTATTGCACAAGGCTGTCTACAACACAATATTTACTCACTCTCACTCACTGTATTCAGGGTCGCAGGGGCCTGGAGCCTATCCCAGGAGACTTAGGGCAGGAGGCGGGGTACACCCTGGACAGGGTGCCAATCCATGTCAGAACACACACTTCCATTCACACACTACGGGCAATTTAGGAACGCCAATTAACGTAATCTACATGTCTTTGGACTGTGGGAGGAAACAGGAGTACCCGGAGGAAACCCACCAAGCACAGGCAGAACATGCAAACTCCATGAGGGAATCGAGTCTGGCCGGGAATCGAACCCGGACCCTGGAGGTGCAAGGCGACAGTGCTAACCACTACACCACCGTGCCGCCTACACAATATTTAATAATGATAAAAAAAATTACCTTCTTTTATAACCTTTGGACTTTTAGACGTGTTTTAGAAAACCATGACGGGACTTGAATCACTACATAAAAATCTAATCATGACAAAATATGGAAAATGGAATATAAATGGAGTTTGTGCTTTTTCATTTCAAATGTGTTATTTTATAGTTTAAAAAAACAACAACATTGTTCTAGAATGTAGAAAATTAATCCAAACTTCTGCCCAAACCATAGATAGATACAGTAGATGCTATAAAACATTCATAAAGAGTGGGGAATCATGGTGGTTTAGTGGTTAGCACTGTCCCAGGTCCAGGCCCCCCACGACTCTGTATACAGAGTATGATATGGTATAGACGATGAGTGAGTCATACAGTAAGTGAGACTGGAAGTGCTTGAAAATACTCTCTACTGTAGCTCCATCTAATGGACTTGCAAGACAATTCAGCTAAATGAGCTTTTTTCATCTATTAATGGCTTTATACTTGTCATGGGTATAATCAATATTTGTATAACACTTGCATGTACAGTTTGTACAGTATATTGTAGATAAATGTTTTCTTACTAAAGCATGTTTAAGGTTCCTATTATTAATACAGATGAGCATTTTGTTTATTAGTTTAGTTTAATTCTGTAGCAATTGCTGTTATAGTACCTCAGAATTATAAACATTTTAGTGCTTTTATATAACCAATCTAAAATGAAGACACAATTAAATGGCATGCACTGCACAGGAAGTAATATATTGTATACTGTTATATTATAACAATATATTTATGTTATATTTTGTATACTGTATTCACCAGATGATTAATTGCACTAATAACATTCATGGATTTACCACCACCAAGCGGCCATAGAAGAGCACTACAGCATAAATTAAAAACAACTACTGTACAGTATATATATATATATATATATATATATATATATATATATATATATATATTTTTTTTTTTTTTTTTTTTTTTTTTTTTTTGGGGGGGGGGAGGGGAGTGGTTCCATTTTTAGATATTTATTTATATACTTCCAACAAATATGTAATTTCTATGTATCTGCCATCTACCATGTACTTACACCTACCTGTTGAATCCCGCACATATTTCAGTCATAGTTAGTAACTGGACTGGTTAATGTGTAATCCCCACCTAGTGTGTGAATGGATTGAGTCCTAGTGTCTCCAAAGGATTGCCACGACACAAGACATGAATGGACAGCAGATGGTCAAGCAGTACCCTGACAGAAGACTGAGTGGTGACTGTGGGATCTTATTTTTGATTTCAAACTGATTCACACACAAAGCAACACCTCTTCTGAGTTTCGAGTTTTTGAAGAATCATATCATGTCAATGGTAACATAATATGCCTCCTGGACAAAGTGCTAGAATTGACTGGAATTCTTAGAATGTTCTGGGAATTAAAAGACTTTTAAAAATAATACAGTATATGATGGTTGTAACCAATTTACTGGTGTTTTTTCTTTCTTTCAGATTTTGATTTACCACTCACAGTTACAAACTTACTTTATTTTCCAACAAAAAGACAGCTATATAAATTATATAGATAATATATTGTATTAACATAAAATACAAAATTATGCAGTTTATATTACTATTAACAGAATCATAATGGACTTTCCATACATGCAGCTCAAAACGTCATTCATGTAGTTAAAGCCACAAAAAAAAAAACCATTCTGTATCATCATATGGTATCATATCATGTTGCCACATACTGGGTGCCATTTCTCCACCTACATTCTTTTTTTTTTTTTTTACAAATCCCAGTGTACATGGGGGAACCGGTCATCTACTTAACTAACAAGAATATACTAATCCTGCAAAGCCATTTAAGCTGAAAGTAAGTGCTCTGTTTAAGGCTTGTCTCTATCATCATCATCATCTCATCACTTGTCATATCAGCAGTGTTTTTTTTCCACCGCTGTCACTCGCTGTCACTCCTCCAGAGAGGCAGAGATCAGAGTCAACAGAGCCATTTCTACACAGTGGCTATTTTTATCAAAAATAAACAAGAGCTACCAAGAGACAAATCTTTTTCCTTAGGAGATTTCCAAAGTTTTTCTAAGGAATTCATATTGATCCATATACAAGTGATAATAAATCTATTCCAGAATATAAAAAGGTACACCCCCACCAAGTGCTAATTAGACAACTGCATGGTTATTTGCAGTCAATCAGGATATTTTCACAAGTAATATCCCAGACGATAAACCCTATTATCATAGAATCTTAATTTTAACTCCATGATACTCCTGAGAATTATATGTCTCACACATCAGAGACAGTTAAAGACTACAGATCAAAAGAAATAGTTGCGAAACCTTAAGATCAAGAGATTTAGAAAACATTCATAATCAAATAAAAATAAAACAAAAAAACATAATTTACAATAGAAAAAGGGGAATCTGACGTACATTATACTGTAATATGGTTGCTGCATAATTAATTAACTAATCAAAGCAAAATGTGTAGATATTTTTTAAATATTTAATTAAAAAAAAGATCAACTATGACTTACTTTGATTCATGATAGGATTACACTAATTGAACCTGGCAAACTAATAATCTAAAGTATGATGTCTTACAGCAACAATAGGTACCGAGATTAATGGGTGCCAAGAAATATCTATATTCATTTAAAAAATTTAATAGTCAGTGCATGTGAGTGGCTAATCGATTCTTCATTTTCTGTATAGCCTTGCATAATTAAACTGGCACAGGGCCACATCAACTCCACACCCGTCTGGCACATGGCCCATCAACCTGCGCACGATATGGCTTTTTAAGTGAGTTAAAAACATTAATGTCAGAAAATTGAAAACTGTGATGACAGATGTCCAAATACTAGAACACAGCTCAAGGTGAAGTCTAAGTACGTAGGCTTTGCAGAGATTGAACTTTTAATTATGCCAAACACACAGGTCCTAAACGAGTCCTTTATGAAATGGATTAGTTTGGCTTAGAGAAATGTCCTGTAATGAACTGCTACTGCAATTTGGATATTAATATACTGAAATATCAGGGTAAAACATCATAATATGGTCAAACAAAACTATCTGCTAAATGCATTTATTAGACCTAGAATGTGAAATAATATGATTTCCCCCCCCCCCATGTTTAATTTCTATAATAATTAAAAATGATATAAAATTACTGGTATGTTCTGTATACAGGGTCACGGAGCCAATCCCAGGAGACAAGGGGTATACCGTAGACAAGGTACCAATCCATTGCAGAGCACACACATACACACACTTGCATGATCATTCACACACTACAGGCAATTTGAATCTGTCAGTTAGCCTAAACTCCATCTCTGGACTGTGGGAGGAAACCGTAGCCACCCGTGGAAAACCCACCAAGCACGGGGATATTACGCAAACTCCATACACACATACCCAGGGCGGGTATCATATCTGGACCCTGGAGGTACACAATAGTACTGTAATAGTGCTAAGCACTAAGCCACCCTATAATGTAAAATAATGTAATGTAATATAATATAATTCTATATGACTCTACAAAACAGTATAATATACCTGTGGATTCTCTTAATGATTTTCACTTAGATTTTTTCCTCAGGAAATTGTTTCATCTCTGGCTCTATCCTAATTCTTTATAAGCGATAACTACTTCACTAATTCCTAATGGAAACTTCAATATTAAAATATAAAAAACATATTAAAACACTCAGCAACTTAAAAATATGAACAAACTCATTTGTTACATAATTCAACTAACAGACTAATCCCGTGTACACCATTTATATACTGTTAATTTGTATGATACCCCAAAATATTAGAAAGATTGTAGAGAAACCCTATTATACTATATGACTTTCCTGATCAATATGCTGTACGACCACTTACGTATAATACAGTGCGACCATCATTATTTTTTCAGCAATTAGAGCTTCACTAGCACTTATATTGGATCAGAGTACACAGGCCAGCCTTCACTCTCCATGTGTACCACTGAGCCTTGGCTACCAATTACGCAGTTGCTGGTTCACCGGTTTTTAATTCCTTGCACCACTTTTGGTATGTCCTGAATATTGCAGACCAGGAACATCCCACAAGAGCTGCAGTTTTGGAGTTGCTCTGACCCAGTCCTCTAGGCATCAAAATGTCAAAGTCACTAAAATCCTTCAACTTCTGAGACTTCTTGTTCAATGGTTAATATACCATTAAACATTGGCATGAGAAATTGTATCTGTAGCTAGTATGACAAGTGCCAAATTGTGATGGTGCATCTGCAAATGCAGGTCTGACCAAAAGTGGTCCAAGGTAAGAAAACGGACAACAGTGTCAATGGTGGCCAAGGCTTACTGATGCTCTTGGGGCGAAGGCTGGCCCATGCAGTCCGATCCAATAGAAGAGCCACTGTAGCTCAAATTGATGAAAAAGTTCATTCTGGTTCCCATAGAAAGGTGGCAGAACATGGTGGTCCTTACTGTTTAAGTTGCGAAATGGGCGGACCAACCCAATATTAAGTGTATGGTCATAATGTTATGGCTATTTGTATAGCGGAAAAGTTTTTTCCTGTTTTGTTTTGATAATTTAATTTAAAAAGTAAAGCTCATATATATTCTAGATGCAACCACAATCATGCGGAAGACTGCTGACTTGACAGTTGTATCGAAGACAATCAGTGACACCCTTCACAAGCAGCTGCAGAAATTTCATTTTAGAAAAAGAGCAAAGGATGCCACCAAGTATTGTGGAGAAAACCCTTATTAGCATGATATGAACTGGTTTTTTCCCCCTTTCATTTATTAGCATGATCACACTTTAAAATCATGTATCTCCGGAGTAATCTCTGAGTCTGCTTCATTTTGCTTTAATTTGCTAAAATTAACATCTAGTAAGACTATTTGAAGATGTTATAGTCCCTTTTACAATATTAATTTCGGGCATTCTTTAAGCACTTATATTAGGGCAAGTCACGAGCTAAAGTAATTAGCTAGCCAGCTAACTAAAGTTCTGTTTTTTTGCTTCACTGTCTTGTATCAGTACTGTACCTACATAAGAGAGAAGTCTCAATGGTTAAAACGGGAAAAAATTACATTATGAAGTTTCTATACATGACAGTCATACCTTATAATACCGCTAAGAATCGGAATCAGAATACCTAGCTCTGTGTTCTTCGCAAAAAGACATCATTACATGCCAGTAACATTTCCATAGGCCTACATAATGTAGGCTACTTCATTTCTTTCATTTCTTTGTTAAAATGCCTTTGATATTACTGGGACTGACTTGGCATTTTGGTGCACTGAAAAATGATTGTACCATTTTGTCTGCCATTTTGGCTGGCTGACAAAACACACACACACACACACACACACACACACACACACACACACACACACACACACACACACACACACACACAGTACTGTAGGATGTGTGCTATGCTTCTGACTGGTAGTAAAATCAATACAGATGTTTGATACATCTGTTGAATGTGGACATTTCTAAGACCCAATATTTACTGGATAATAGCTGAGCCACAATAACTCAAATACACAATGGTTTTATATATGGACGGACAGGGTGAGATTAGGGAAAGCAGGTAGTGGACCCAACCACTATGTGGCAGAGAGGGGATGCAATGTATTGTTTTGTATTGTATAATAATAATAATAATAATAATAATAATAATAATAATAATATATTATTATTATTATTATTATTATTATTATTATTATTATTAAGACACATTTGTTTACAGTGACATACTGTAACCTTCAGAAGGGTCACTTAATATCACTTAGATGCACTGTACACTGTTCACTTATATACACTAATATACACCACACTATTACCGCCAGGTCAACTGAACAAAATTACCAACTATACACCAGCAAACTGGTGACAGGATCATGGGGACTAAAGTCCAGCCTGTTTGGTCCAATCCCACAGAAAAGCTAATGTAGCACAAATCTAAAAAAAAAATATATATATATATATATACACCTGGCCCACCATGCACAGGGACCAACAGGAGACTACAAACTCCCTATCCCCTGATCGAGGACCCATGTGATTGGCTGGATAAACATGTCCGATCCACAGAGGCCCCACCCCGGACCCCACAGCAACCAAAGGATCCCTTGCTAATACACTGATGCCAGACACCACTGCATACCACTGTGAAACAACTGCATTTTTGTTAAATATTATGCCTTGTATAAAGTTTTATTACTTTTAGATTACTGAGTGATCAACATAAGTGCCATTTCAATCCTTCTAATTTGACAGACTTGTACAAGACGCAAAGATAGGTATTTTGTTAGGTCTTCGTGTTATGCAATTAGGAACCAAACATGCACACTTACTTACTCACTCTCGCTGTATGTAGGGTCGCACAGTAAAGTTATGGCACAAGACAGGGTACCCTGGACAGGGTGCCAATCCATCCATGACACATACACACATTCACACACTACAGGTAATTTTGGAGAACGCCAATTAGTCCTAATCTGCATGTCTTTGGACTGTGGGGGGAAACCAGAGTATAGTCTTAATGAGGTGTCTATGAAAAGCTTTGACCTAAACACCACTGCCTCTTTCTCACCCAGATAATATTATCTTATTTATGTTATTTAAAATCTCATTGTCAGATCAAAGAGGCAAGAGGATGCAAGTGCAGATCCTTTTTTAAATAACTATATAAACAAAGCAGCAATGAAGAGGTTCAACATTAACTGTGAACATACCATAAATGATGAATACTGTATGAACTCAAAACAAAGATATACTGCAAAACAGAACTTAAAAACACAGACTATCAGGGCGGTCTCAACACTGGTGAATGTGGTCATGATACAACAGGAGAAGAACCAATGGCAGAACAGCGAAAGAGACTCGTCATGAATCAAAACACAAGCATGTGACATTAAAAACAAACATTACAGTAGATGTCCACAGATGAGCAGGGAAATAGAGAGACATCCTTAAACAGTGTCCTCAATGCGATGGCATGGGGGAGCAAAAATGTCCAGAAATAGGGGTCAAAGCAAGTTGCACACAGGAGACTCTGCCCTAGGGTGTCCTCCTAGTCTGCCGACCTAGACATCATCGTGAGACCTCCCTGTCGGGCCGGGGTCCAACACGTTGGCCTCTGTCTGGTTTCCTACTCTCTCCTGTCACTGGTTGTCTCCCTATTGTGTCATGATCAAGTTCACCTGATTTGAGTTTGCCCAAGATCAGTCAGATTAGTTAATCTCACATGCTCATGCAAAGCTCATGTTTCTACTGTAGTTCATATTTCCAGGTAATGTTCCTGGTTTGAATCAATATATTGTTGTTTATTTCGTTACATGATTGATAAAGAAGATCTGGACTTGATCTGACACATTTGGACATTGTTACTGGCCCTTTTCACCTGTCTTGTTTGACAACTTGGGCAAAGGAAACTTTCTATTACAGTATATCATACTGAAAACTCTTTAATGGTTTATAATGTACAGTAGAAATTTTGAAATCCAAATTAAAAACATGCAAACTTAGGTTATTGATATACAATATATAACAAATCAGAACTATACTGTATAGGTTGTAGATTTAATAGTTTTTAATTCTTTAAAGATCTAGCATAAGAACTCTGAGAACCACCTGTGAGCAACATACAGTATACTGTATAACAGAGAAGCATCTTTGCCCTATATACAATAGGATCCAAATATAGAAATCCCATCACAACATTAACAAACCCAGCAAGTCCTGTTTTTAACCAGCATGTTGTCTCATACTGTTCAACATAACAGGTTATACATAACAGGTAGCCATGTGGTTGCAGAATGAGCGATTCACACGTTCAAAATAAGAACTTCCTCGCTGTGATTCCAGCATCCTTTCCCACAAAACAGCTTGTGCTCAACATAAAGTAGAACTTATACACAATAGCATATGGTCATTAAAAGTCATTTTTGTATTAGAGAAAAGCTGATAAACAGTGTTAATCTACAGCACAGAAGGACTTTTCAGAGAACTTACATGTGTGTATTTCCAGAATGTGTATTAGTCTGTGAAGTTCTCAGTTTTTTTTAGTTCTTTATCAATAATATTTTAAATATTCTTTGCTTTTCCAGTTTGGGAAATTCAACTACGTAATCAGGTGGATACAAACAAATAATATGCAATACATTTAATCATTGCTCAACAAGTGGCCATGAGACATGCATGCTATAACATAACGCACAGCCTGTCATCAATTTAAAAAGTGATGCCAAAGACGTTTTTTTTTTTTTTTTTTTTTTTAGAAATTCCACTTGCTCAAAAATCAATAAAAATACTAACAACATTAGCAAAATTAGAAAATCTTTTCCACTTTTTTTCCCCCCCTTACCATCATAGCTTGCCTCTAAAAGTCCAAACTGCTCCAGAACCTTTACAAAGAGAACAACTACCACCAGCACAGCGATCATCTCCAACCCCTCCAAGTTCATGTTGCTGACTGAGTCACGTCATGGTGTGAGCGTAGCCCAGGACACAGAACACTCTGCTGTGAACTACAAGTAGAGACTCCGTCTCTTCACATCCTCCGTGAGCACCGAGGAAAGGAGAAGAGGAGAGGAGGAGAGCAGGGGAGGGGCAGAACTGGATAAGGAGCAGGGGAGGGCAAGGTGGAGTGATAGGGAAGACAAAGACTAAACAGATAAAGCTAAGGAGGACAAGAGGAACTGATAAGGAATCTCTGGACAGGTATTAGGTAGGAAGAATGGAATGAAAAGATTGAAAGACTGTTTTTTCCCCTCCCTGTGTAATTCTCCACAATAAAGAGGATGTTTCTGTGGCGTTTATCTTTCCCCAATGGACACGTTCCGAGTAAGATAATACTTCAGTCTATCTCTCGAGACCCGGTGTCAGACCCGGTGTCAGACAACACAAGTTCCGAATAATTCAGAGTGAATTCAGAGTGTATAGCTCTGAAGCTCTCCAGACCTCAGGACGCTGTCACATTCAGCATCTGTTACCAAGGAAACTGGTCCTGAAACAAATACAGTAAGGATCCATGCTAGACACGATGACTGTTCCCAAAATATTGCACATGCCAAACTCACTATTATTCAGCATCCCTGTGGGAAGTGCAACTAATACCAAGTGCAACAATTGTGTGTTTAAAAATGAAGCTAAAAACATGACATTGCGACACACTTTTGAAGGCAGCGGAGCAAACTGGATGCCTTATTATTGCTGTAACCATACTTGTGTGTGTGTGTGTGTGTGTGTGTGTGTGTGTTTGTGTGTGTGTACTGTATGTGTGTGTGTTCAAGCCTCTCTCAGAAGGTTAAGGCAGCTGTTTAAAGGACAGCTCATTCTTCTTAAGTGCTGGAATAATCACGCTATTCTGTTAGATTTGATTATAGCAACAGTCTGTTGATTCCCCTGCTAATGAAGCTGGATTAATGCAATTAAATGAGCAGCCACCTCACCTGATTGCCTACAAGGTCAAGCTGTCACACATGATTAATTAATCTTGCTGTAATGTAAGCACTGAAAAAGTTGTGAATCCTAAGCAATATGAGCACCTATAAGTGCCAGATAAACGAGTTCTTAATAATGCATGAACTACCTTTGGCGGAAACTTAAATTAAACTTTCATTCATTCATTTATTTTAGATACATTTTAACTTCAGAAACGTCAAAGACAAGAAACTATATTAAGTCTCTGGTATCACAGTGGCAACAGCCCCCCCCCTCCAGTTAAAAAAAATAGGTTTTGTATGAGACTGAGAGATTAAATTACCCCCCATTATAAGTCCTTCAGTCTGATGAAGGATGATCGGTTGAAAAGCAGAACACGTTCCTCTGGATCATCTTTAAAGCCTCTGAATGTTTCGATGATTACTTCCAGATTGGGTTTGTCATGGAGTACAATAATAAGAGCAAGCTTAGTGAGTGCGTGGCATGCAAATCAAACGAGGAAAATCTTTGCACCATGCAGAGATTCCTACTAAAAGATATTCACAGTGATGCTTTTTCCACACATTTTTCCTACAGCAATTTCTCTCATCAATCATGTGCACTTGGGAAGGCAAGCAGGTATTAAAGATTAGCTCAACCAGGGCTTTGATTGCCATCATCAAGAGCTCCGATTGAATTCAATTATCCTCCCTATGGTCATAGAGTCATCCACGAATACACGTTCAGCAATTTATTTATTTTATTTTCTTTACTCAAACAAGCAATTTTGTGTTACTGGTCATAATTCTACAAAACAACATGTAATTTACTGTATCGGGAAATAAACTTCTTAACGTGTTGGTGTAATAGGTCACACTTTCTCATCACTTTACACAGGTGAGAAAAGAACCCAAAATGTCTCAGGTAAAACACGCGTGCGCACACACACACACACACACACACACACACACACACACACACACACACTGACAGGTCCTGAGTGATTGCACCATGCAGCAACACAAAGCCTGCCACCAGGGTCCTTATCTATATTTAGAATGAGCCCAGCTGCCACAAATAAAACTGTAACAGATAGCTCCCTAATCACTGTAGCCATAAATGTACCATTTTGTGCCATGACCATCGTTTGTTCCTCTATTAAAGGAGTTTCGATAAAAAATAAATAAAATAAAAAAAAACAGATTGTTTAAACTGCTTTTAATAAAATGTCTCACTCAAATCGGTTAGCCGAAGATAAATGAGACTCATTAGGTAACGAAATGTGGTTTCTTGTCAGAGCTAGTACTAGGTCTTATTAAAATATGATACATGGGTGTGTTTATATTAGCAAATTTTAGACAATGAAATAAGTCTGTCCCCACAGCAACAACATTTAAAGCATGTATTGGTGTATTTATGGTCAGTATTAATAGGGTACCTACAGTTTTGCATATACAGGCATCATAACCTTATAAAGCAATACAGTATCTGTATTAACATACTGTAGAACTCTAGTAACTGAAGATTGGACAATATTCATTGATTCATTCATTAGTGTAACTGATTCAGCGGCTGTCACATTTTAGGAAAGAAGTGTAACTGGAAGTCCATGCAAACAACGATGAGATTATGCAAAACTCAGCATAAGAACGGCAGACTCTCTTTTCCCTGTCAATCACAATGACAATAGCCAATCATGGGTGCGTATGAAAGAGGACAGATAGCATTTCCCTCCAAGTGCGTAAGGCTGCCTGTGACTCAGCATGAGCTGCATGCAGTGATTTTGTCACATAATTCAATAAACAAGGAGAGAATATATATATATATATATATATATATATATATAAATCCCAAAAATCATTTTCAGTATTGAAGGTGTGAATGAGGTGAATGTTACTGCCTCTTAAAATACAATAGCGTATCAGGTTCAATATGCAAATGCCAGGCCAATGCAAGAACAGTTTACCATGGAGTTTAGTCATCATTTTAGGTTTCGGGGATCATTCTAACTTGCATAAAAATATATATAATCTAGATTTCTTGATGAAATTAAAAGTGTAGATTTCTTGCCTTTTTTCTATAGTGTGTAGTATTTATCATTAACAAAGATTGATAATATATAGAAAATGGGTAAGCGCATTGTAATTCTGAAGGGAAGAGCTTTTAATGCTCAAATAACATCCATCAATGTTCTGGAATGAATTGAGTTGTCAGTAATAAAGCAAAACAACATCAATATCTTTTATGGTGTTTGTTTAGTTTCAAACCACAGCTCAGCCATTCGGATAAATGGAGCAAAGGAAATTATTCAGCCTCCACTGTGTAGCTTAATTACCACTGAATGCTTAATACTTGATATGATAAATGTATCAGTAAGCATGTGACGTTAGTGGTGTTAAATATTATAATTAATAGCCTCAATTTGCTACTGTGTTTATGTTAATGCCCTATAAACAATTTAATAAATGCATGTGTTTTCTGTTATCTCTGAAATGAGATCATGATTTACATTTACACACTGTTTAAAGGGAACGTCCTCTATAACATCCAATGACCTGGTATGAAACCATTGCATTTTCTAAAAACTATAAAATGTCAAAAAAGAAGCAATATGTAACTTTACATGGGTGCAATATAACCTTATTGAATATACTGTATCATGAGATCCAACAAAAGCTGCTCATAGGGTGTCGCATCTCATCAAACCTGAAGGAACTCGCATGGCTAGACATGCTTCTGCTGCCCTCAACTGGACAATCTGGGTTAATCAATACTTTCATTAGAAGAGCAGCAGTTACAAAGAGTTTTTAACATTTCTTGATCTACCAATTTATATTAAATATGCACACTACATGTGCAAAACACACTTCTCCAAAAAATGCACTTCCATTGTGCATGGACCGATTATGCAAAATAAAATTTCTTGATAATTAAAAACTTTTTTTTTAAATCATCAGTTTTAATATGCACACATTAAATCAGTTTTTATTTAAAATATTTTTTCTAACGTATATTGTTTGTCAGACTACAGGTTGAAAAAGCCAAAAAAAAAAAATACAGGTGGGAAATGCCTTAAACAGGTTAAAATGGGTATTTTTTTCCCCAGCCGTTTCTGGTTCCTGCATTATAATTGGCTAGAAAACTGGTGTGTTTTAGAACTACTGTAAGTTAAACTGAAAGAAAGTTAAGTAAGTTAGACTGCTGGATCTGAGCTGTATTGCTGCTGGAAAATTAACAGAAACCTATTAGACTTATATTAACTTTAAAAAGCAGTGTAATTGGGGAGCTATATAAATAAATAAATACATTATTATTTACTCCAGTGTAATTCTTTGCTCTAAAACAGGCAACAAACTCTTATTTGCATGAGATAGAAAGAACTAATTAAAACTAATCGAATAAAAGTTTGGGCTGGAACGATTACATTTCCTGTAAATGCTTGTTTGAAAGAGTTTCAGAAAACAGGAAACACACTCTGAAGAAATCATACTCTGTGTATGCACCAGTAAATCAGACCATAGACATTAGTGAGGCAGGAAGACATTAATAATGACAAACAAAATAAAGTTGATAGATTATCACAGACAAATGGCATTATTATAAAGGGATGCCAGGTTACTCACTCAATCACTGACTCACTTATCGTCTATACCGCTTTATCCTGTATTCATGGTCGCGGAGGGCCTGGAGCATATCCCAGGAGACTTACAGTATGGCACGGGGCTGGGTACACCCTGCACAGGGTTTCAATCCATCCACAAGGCACACACATATACACACTCATTCACACACTATGGGCAATTTGGGAACACCAATTAGCCTGCATGTTTTTGGAGGAAACCAGAGTACTGTACATGGAGGAAACCCACCAAGTATGAGGAGAACATGCAAACTCCATGCACACAGAGATGGGAATCGAACCTGGGAAAAGTAAATATTTCCATCAAAGTTCTGATTGTTCTGACTGCTTTTGACTCGATTATGGTATTGTGACATTGTTCCTGTCAACATTAAACAACAACACATGTCCATCAAGAGCTGGATAAAATTAGATAAAAATTTAGCATAAAATTGTGTTATCATAAATCTTGGTTGTTATAAACTAGCTAGTTGCTACTACTTCTACCCAGTATAACGCAAGTCCTTTATGCAGTTAAACACAGGATACTGCAAGCATATGATGTGTTAATAGCAAGAAAAATGGTCAAGCGTAAGGCTCTGTGGGACTTTGACAAGAGTTAAATCGTGATGGCTACTGTAGATGACTGGGTCAAGGCATCTCCTACTGTACAGTATATGACAGGGCTTGTGGGGTGTTAGTGGTATGCAATAAGTTGTACCTACCAAAAGAGATCAAAAGCTAGACAACTGGTAAACTGGTAAATCATGGGTGACCAAGACTCACTGGCTACATGAGGGAAGCAAAGGCTAGACTACTGCATCCGGTCCCAAAAATAAGATTGTGGAGGCAGTGAGATGCATAGAGCACTGTTTTGCTGGAAACCTTGGGTCTTGTCATTTATATGGATGTTTCTTTTACACGTACCACCTATTTATCCATTGTTGCTGATCAGGTCAACCTTTGAAAAGTATTCCTTAATAGTGGGCTGGGGCTATACAGACACATACTGTACAATTGGTGTTCAAATCAAAACGGGACTAATGCAATATATACAGGTATGTGTGTGTGTTTATGTGTGTGTACAGTATATGCGGGGGTATATGAGAGAGAGAGAGAGAGAGAGAGCGAGAGCGAGGACTATTTTGCATCCACTAATGTGCATTACTGTACATTACACTGCCTTTAGATCATGAGTCCCTATACAAGATAAAGCGGGTTTCATAAGCTCACTTCAGGTGCACTTCATGGCCTTGTTGTGGAGTGCATACAGTACATAACGTAGCATGCAGCCACTACCCTGCACTGAGTGACAGCTGCTCTCTCTGTAGTGGGTACGAGTCATCGTGTGTGTTCTGTTTGCCCTGTTTATCAGCAGAAACACCAGACGGAGCAGGATGGAACTGGAGCCAGCAACACAGACCAATCGGTGGGTGACCAGGGAAACAAATTCAATTAGAGGGCACAGCAAGAGGAATTCAAGTGGCCCTGACAAAGAAGAGCCATGTACCTTCTGCTACTACTGTACAAATACACAGTGTGTACTCCTCCCACCTGCTTAATCACTTTTGGTTAAAACTGAAGCTGAAGTATTGAAGCAGAAATACCAAATGAGACACGACGCAGCTAAAAGCTCAAGAGCCCTTAAAAATGAGAGTAGGTCTGCCATCCCTGTCCTTCTCCAAATGCAGCATGTGTTTGCCTTTATTTATTATGCTAGAATAATTCTGCTACATAAGTGGTACCACTGAAACACAAGAGCTCTTCAAAAAGCACTGTGTAGGAGAGCAAGAGGACATCAGCACGGCCATCAGAGTGGCACCAAAACACATGCTCAGTGTTTTTGTAAGCAAGTACACATTATTCATCAAAGGCCACTGGATACACTCATTTGAGGCTCAGCTTCATTTCATGAAGTCCTGTCTTGTTTTAAAATAAAATGCAACAAAATGTCACCACAAGGTCGAAACATTCAGATATAACCCCCCCACCACCACCAATTTTTTTGTTGTTGTAAATTAATGAATAATAATACATTTGTACTAATTTAACTTGTGTAAACATATGATTTAAAACCCATAGTGTGTATTTTACTGGGCAAAATGCAAGTGCTCAAAAAATGTAAATTGTAACATAAGACAATTGAAATTATAAAAAAAATTCTCAAATGTAAAAAAATGTCAAATAAAAATATATATATTGTATATTTTACTGGGTAAAAATGCTCACAAAACTAAAAGAAGAAAAAAAACAAACTTGTGTTTACTCAAATTGTTTGCATACTAAAATGTTTTTCATAGTTCAATGTTTCTTGTATTGTGTTGTTTTTATATGCTGTATTATGACTGTATTATGGAAAGATCTTTCTTTTTCTCAGTCAGGTGCATAGTTTGAGTTTCTGGTTGGACCCATTTTTTATGCTTGTGATCATTAAGTTGTAACGATAACATTTAGATAATGCAAACTTTTTCACTTGTCTAACACCTACAGTCAGAGGTGGAAAGAGTAATAAAATTTTGTACTCAAGTACAAGTACTGTTACTTCAGTGAAATTTTACTTAAGTACAAGTAAAGTTACAATTATAAAAATCTACTCAAGTAAAAGTAAAAAGTAGTTCATTAAAAAATTTACTCAGAGTAAAAGTTACCGAGTTATTTTTTATTTTATTTTTTTTACAGTGGGGTGGGATGAGGCATTCGTAGTTCAAAAAAGATGAGCAGATGTAAATCTCAAACTAGTTGTTTTTAACTGAAGGAACACCTTTGCATAATAAAGCTGTTGTCTTTCTTGTGCTTGAAAATCAAAGTGGTCACTTAAATATGGTGTTACATCCCAGTCTAGGGCCATACAGCAAAAGAATGGTTCAGGGTTCTATTTATAATATATATAACTGTATGGAAATGGTGGTATATGGCAGAAAGAACTAGATCCAATCATTAACTGATGAAATAATGAGGTTTGTACACACACACACACACACACACACACACACACACACACACACACACACACACACACACCAGGAGGAGGATCAGATTCAGGTTGGACCCAGGCCAAAATAATAAACAAAATGGTATTTATATTTAGTAGCTAGATTACCTGCAAAAAACAAAACAAAAAAAAAAACACACACACAAACAAAAATACAGGTACCTTCCCGGACTCCCTAAACCAAAAACAGTGAAATTATCTACAAATATATACAAAGACCAACCAAACCAAAGGGACAGAGCAATAATCAAAGTCAATTGGAGGCAAAAAGTCAAAACCGGAATACACAACCAAATATCAAAACGCCAAAATCACAACCTCTTTCATCTTTCCCGCGTCTCTCTCCGGTTTATATATGTTCGCGCTAGTCGATGACGTCACTCAGGGTGGAAGCGACCGTGTGGAAGGTCAGGAAGATGCAGATGTCAGAAAACCTGGAGTGGAGTCTGGAGCGGCGCGCGACCAGGACATGATACACACACGCGAGCGCAACGGGGCATTTATAAAGCATAATATCTTTTATTAATTTATAATTTTCATTCATTTATTTTTTACTCAGTAGCGAATATGATTTAAAATGTAGCGAATTACAATACTTCAAACAAAACGTACTTAAGTAAAAGTAAAATTACAGATTTTTAAAACTACTTTAAAAAGTAGAAATACACAAAAAAGCTACTCAATTACAGTAACGCGAGTAAATGTAATTCGTTACTTTCCACCTCTGCCTACAGTACTTAACTAAGCCTAGAAAAAAAAGGATTAGTAAACTTAAAGGATTTATTTGTGGGAATTGCTTCCATGCTTTGCTTGAGAAAGGCTGACTCTCACTACAATCTTTTATTCTGAACCACAACAGTGAATGGAATTTGTTATATTCTAAACTGGGTCAAATTTCTGAACAATGAATAGAAGCTATGCTAATGCGAAAAGGAAAAAAAAAAGTCATTGTACCCAAGGGTATTTCTGAACATTGTAGATCCTTGTATACTTGAGTGCATTGAATAACCAGGATATGCAGTACTGTATATATACACACAGTTCTAGTTCTAAATATAACAATTACAGCTCATAAGGCTTAAAGATGTTTGTTACCCTATTAAAGGGATTTTGGTAAAAAAACAAAAAAAAAACAGGCGTTTGATTGTGTGTCTTATCTGAAAGCTATGGAATAATATACACATCTTATTACCAGCTACGACTTATGACATAATGGTCACAAATGTACTTGTACAGTGTACTTGAGAAATGTGTTCAAAAAAGGTTATTCTTACGGTACATACTACTTGACTACTGCAACATATCAATTACTACATATCTTGTTTCTACTAACTGTAATACATCTGTAATCTTTTCTTCATTTCTCTGTTTAACTAATAATGTTTAACTAATTATCGAAATTTAAGAAATATTATATTAAAACAACTGCATTAGTAAATAACTGGCATTAGCAATGTAGCAGCATACTGTATGTTATGTTATAAAGCTCCTATGACCAGCAAGAATTTATAATTTTTTCTACTCGCATCATTTAAACACAGATAAGATTATGTTGACAATTTACTCTAGAGTTTCAAGAAACCAGTGAGTATGTTCGTATGTATGTTTTTTCTTTTCGCATTAGCATACAGTAGCTTCTATTCGTTCTTCAGAAATTTGACCCAGTTTAGAATATAACAAATTCCATTCACTGTTATGGTGAATGACAAGCCTACATTTTGTAATGTACCACAGATACTGTACCACACATACTGTATCTTGTAAACACACAAAAAAGTAAACTTTCTTTCAAAATTCCTCTTGACATTGACATATTTGTTTCTGTGAGAAAAAGTCACACACAATTAAAGTAAACACAGTACCAACAGCAGCCTACATGACCACTACATCGGCTGCAATGGAAACTGGGTTCCCCTTATTTCTGCTTACAGTGCAAAGAACTGTCTGCTCTGTGATCTATTGCCTGCGAGAGGGGCCGAGCTCACCCATTCATTTTACTCTCAACCTGTTCCACAAAACATCCATAAAATATAGGTTAGAAATGGGACGCTAAATATAACCTTCCGTATGGACTCGGCTCTTAATGACAATCAACACAGAGAACAGGACAGTGTTATCTGTATCATAAAAGTCGTAATTGGTGCAGCGTTATCAGTTTATCTGAACATTTTGTTGTCTTAATAAAACTAGTAATAATAAGAATAATATTAATTGTTATTATTATTAATAATAATAATACTACTACTAATAATAATAAAAGACGTTTAGCAGTTATTTGCTCTCTTAGTTCTGACTCAGAGAGTAACAGCAGGAGAGACAGAGCTTGTAAATGTCAGTCTGTTCGAGGTGACTGAAAATTGGCACTTAACAATAAAGCATTTTCTTATTACATTTTTTAATACAGGCTTAAGAATCACTTAATGATAATAAAGCATTAACAATAATGCAGTGACCAGCAATTTATATTATTATTGAAATATATATATATATATATATATATATATATATATATATATATATATATATATATATATATATATATATATATATATATATATTATTTAAAAAAAAACTTTTGCAATGTTTGACATACATGTACATAATGATAAAATATAAAGTTAAGTTTGTGAAGGTGAGTTTCTGGCACCATGTTACAGTACTTACATGACCATTGCCAGGGTAAAGCAGTTACTGAAGAAAAATGATGAATGAACGAATGTGTACACAAAAAATCTGTATTAAGAATCTATTTACTATACAATTACTAAAACCAATAAAAAAAATACACACACATATTTCAATGTCAACAATATAATCTAAAATGACACTTTCATATTACAATGATAAATGTTATAGCTATAATTGTATACAATGCAAT
Organism: Channallabes apus; assembly: GCA_030522415.1. NCBI lineage: Eukaryota > Metazoa > Chordata > Actinopteri > Siluriformes > Clariidae > Channallabes > Channallabes apus. Next base: position 24,800,610 of record CM060108.1, on the reverse strand, counting down.
ATCTTATTATTCAGTAATTATACTACTATTACACTACACATATTTTTAATAAGTATATATCAACTTCACAGTCTATCATGCTAAGGAACGACTCCAAATAACCTACCTTCCCGTTTTCTCCTCTGTTTCTGGTGGACAGAGAAAATGACCATAAGAGCACCCATGCTGTACCTTCGCCTTTCTTTTTTGTGTCTTCCTTTCTCAGTATCTGTTTCTCTGGGTGTTTCAGGCACCCTGCAACAGTCTGCTTCCTCTTAGAGAGCCCTGCACATCTCACACTTTTCAACAGACTGATCTGACCAAGTCTTTGCTCACTTCACTCCCGCTCCTCCTCCTCACTCAGTATGACACTCTGGCATGGACTTTAGCTGGATCTGGTCCTCTCTAAACTTTGGCAAGATGATGATCAGTTTCCCAGTCAAGGAATGGCTGATGAGTAAATAGATAAATGAGCTGTGTGCGTTTTCTGCTTCCTCCTGGCGTGCGTTCCACTCTTTAACAGACGCTTCACAGGAGGAGTAGGAATGAAGGGAGAGAGGGCAGGAGAAGCGGGAGGGAGAAATGATAGAGTGTTGATAGCAACTAGCATATGGGGTGCTTTTAAACTGTCTATGACTAATCATACTGTACATATTATTCCTGTAAGGCCATTAAACTAATCCAGATTATTTTAAACTCATCAGCAATCCCTCGAGCTGAGAGTTGTTTCATTTAAATCAGCCATATTTTACATCGTCATATAAACACCCTCCATTTGAAAATACGCTCAACTACTTTTTGTTCCTGGCAAAAATGAAAGAATGCTGTAGCATGCATTAGAGATAGCATAAGAACTAATGAGACAATGTCTGAGATATACAGTATAACCTACTGTCAATCACTACCATCAAGCTCACCATTGAAACAATTCAGGAATGGCATTTAATCCTGATCACAAATGCCTTAGTGATCAGTAATGACAGTCTTGTAATCACAAAGCAGTAGGTACAGTATACTGTAACATCAGGGGAGATTGAGATGCAGGATGAGGTCATTAATAAATGAGCGTTCTCAGAAGTGTGAAAAAAGTGAAAAGTTAAATGCTTCACTGCACATTGTTGCTCTCTCTAGGAATACTAGTAACTAACACTAGCATGTTAAATATATCACACAAACACACACACAAAATAATGTCTTAGATTATACACAAAAGAACCCATCTCAGAGGGTAAGATGAGCTTAATTCAATCTTAGATAAGCTTATGAACTTCACACAAGCTCCCTCCTTTGCTCTCTCCAACGCACATCCAAAATAATTATACGATTCTCTTCCACCCACACAGCAGACTAGAAAACCAATGCCTCTCGGCAAATTAAGCAAAGAGTGCCATCAAGTCCAAGTTTTCTGGAATGTAAATAGGCTCTTCACAAGGCTTAGTCACTGGGCAATTATTTACAAGGACCCCAGAAACACGAAAGAAAAAAAAAAGAAAGAAAAACAAACAAAAAAAGATTTCCTTAACCAACTTCCTGCTACAGCTGTAATCAGACATCAATTCTGTGGAATAGTGGGAACAACAAGACTAGATATACAGTGGTAGTATTTATTATGGACATTAGATACGTTTGATCTTGCAGTGTTTCAAGTTCAAGCCTTTTACACAAAGCTGCACGCTTACCCTTTTCATTGTATATATATACATATTTAAATTACAAAGATAAATGCATATTATTGTTGTATGTTATATATAGTATATATATTATTGTTATATATACACACATTATATGATACAGTATGTGTATATATCTTACATACAGATGGTCCACAAGGTGACACTTGAGAGAGATGCTGTGTTGAAAATATATAATTAAAAGTGGAACCTGTACAATTACAGCTATGGGTTAAACATATGTAATTGTTTTACTAAAATATGTAGAATGAAATATGTAGAAAATGTAGCACACACTATTTTGCTGCATTTGTTGCTTTTAACAGAAGGTGATACTGTAGTTGTGGTCTCATCCTGTCTAGTGTGTGTAGGAGACAAAATACTACAATATGCTCCTTTCTCCTTTACACGTCTGTCTACTGTTGCATGAAATATACTGTTGCATATTTCTAGAAAATAAGTATTTATATAGATTTTTTAAGATACACTACCTGTTAAAAGTTTGTTCACACTTTGTAATTCCATGGTTTTTCATAATTTTTATTTCTTTTTACATTTGTCAACATCAACTATTCAATTCACATTATTGCATATTTGGGATGTCTTCAATATTTTTTAGCAGTGTAGAAAGAAACAAAAATCAGGAAAGACCAGAAAATGAGACATTTTTGACTGGTAGTGTACAGTTTATACAGTACAATACAACTATCAATTTCCTTTATTTGTCTTAAACTGTACTGTACATATGAATGTTTTGACAACAAACACTATTTTCAGAATTTTAATCATTCTGGCTGTCACATCCGAGTCACCTCAGTCCTGGGGAGTAACGTCGGGCTCGCCGGATTACTGAGCCGCCGCTTTGTCTCCCCCTAGCGTGTCTACGTGTGTACTGTTCCCCCCATGCAACACCACTTGATTAGAGATCAAGTTCACCTGTGTCTACCCCATGTGTCTCACGATTTATTCCAGCCAAACCCGTAGCATCTCGTCTGTTGTGCACCCTCATGTGTGTGTGGTTCTAACGACGTGCTTATGTTTATTTCCCTCCCAGGACTGAGCTGTATCTGCGGCTCTTTTTGTGCACTGTAAAAAATAAATCCTGAAAATAGTTGTTGGAAAAAAGAAATATATGTTGGGCTAATATAATGCTGGTGTCAAAAAAGAAAAATATGTTTTCTCAATGATTGTATAAATTTCATTACTCAACTAAGAAAGTTTCATCAAGGCAACGAATAAAACTGTGTTCATGAAACATTTAACTGCACACAAACAATTTTATGTTGGACGAACAAGAGGGACCTCTGCGCATGCGCAAAAGCGTTCTTCCAGAATTTTCGAACTTCCCGCTATTTCCTGCCGAAATGGTGAGTACTTCATGGAAACTAACTGTCCTGCAAAGTAATCAGCAATTTTAGCTTTATAACATATATATTATCCAGCAGCAAGCTTTAGAACATTATATTTTCGAGTGTTCATTTATATAATTTGGAGTGTTACAGTAGTTATCTGACAATGCACTCGTTTCAGCTCCTAACGCATTATTTTTTCAGGTGGTATGTACATTGACATTAATGTTAATCTATGAAACCGCTAAAGTTTACTTACGTTACATGCATTTTAATAATTTTAATGACTGATAATTTCAAAGGCTATTTGAAAAAGACGGCGCGTTAGTGCGCCACTGAGGGAGCTTAATGTTCTCACTCCTTCATCATTCATTAACCTTATAGTGTCTGAAAACGGTTATAATGGCTAAACGGACATTTTTTGTCTAGGATTTTTTAATGGTTTTGAACTACAAACGGTTACTTAATTAGTTATTCATATATTTTTCTTTTTGTATTTCAGGTATTAGGGAGAATATCTGGGAAACACTGCTTACTGCATCTGCAAACAATCTTGGAGCTTGGCAAAATTATTTCACAACATTTATTTTTTTTTTATCTTAAACCATTTCTGAGTTAAAGCAAATATTTTATTATTTTCATATAAGCCACTGCACGTTTTTACTGAGAAATATCAGTATGTTTTGTTTTACAAGGCAGAATATCCAGTATACTGTTTTGACTGAGTGTGATATTAGTAAGCTTTGTAACATGAATGTTAAGGGCACTGTTTCATTCTTGCATTTTGGAATGTTATTTGCATATTTTGTTATAACAATGCAGCATTTGTTTATTTGTTGAAAGAGTAGCTGGATTGCACTTAATCAATGTTGATAGTCTTTAACAGGTGTTTAAAGTTTACATTAAAAAAATATTCAAATTTAGAGGAATGTGTCATGTTATTTGAAATGTGGCTACAGTGAATAACCTACTCAAGTAAACTTTAAGATGTTAATTTTATAATTATGCAAGCATAATTTCCAATTCAAAATGTACCTTTCAGTCAACTTGGAACATTTAATTGACACAACATTATATTTCAATTTGAGACTGCTTGTTGGCCTAACTAGGCATGTTTATTCAGCATAGAACATTTAGTTGACAGAATGTTTTATTTCAATTTGTGTGTACATTTAGAGGTAATCAGCACAGCAAAAACAAAATAGTTTATACAACTTAAATTGAGCCAACTAAAAGTTTTAGATGCAACAGGTCACTAGAAATTTTTTAGTTGGAGTAGCAAGAATTTTTTTACAGTGAAGGCCTTTCCCAAGGTCAAGGTTGGGCTGAAGGAATAGCAGCTCCCATTTTCGTCTCCAATTACAGACAAGCTCTGTTTATTTATTTTCTTTGGTTTAAGAACGCCCGCCTGCAGACCCAGCCTGGCGAAGTAACCCGCCTGTGGTGTTTTTTTGTATTGTGTATTCACTGTTGCTTTTTGGACCTTTTTTGATCAGTATTAAAATACAGTTCAATCACCCTGCATCTGCGTTCCCTCTCTTAGTATGGAAGACATGACACTGGCAAATATTTTACTCTGGCACACAAGATCTAAGGTACAGTATAACAAAACTTTTAATTTGAAAACTTATACACATGCTTTTTTGGCTCCTTCCGCAGACCATGACACGGAGTGTCCTCATTATATGTGTATAAAGCAATTACAAATGCATTCAATGGATTTTTCATTCATTCATCTTCTATACCGCTTTATCCTGTATTTAGGGTCGCGGGGACCTGGAGCCTATCCCAGGAGACTCTGGGCACTAGGCGGGGTACACCCTGGACAGCGTGCCAATCCATCGCAGAGCACACACACACACACACACACACACTCATTCACACACTATGGTCAATTTGGGAACGCCAATTAGCCTAATCTGCATGTCTTTGGACTGTGGGAGGAAACCGGAGTACCCGGAGGAAACCCACTAAGCACGGGGAGAACATGCAAACTCCATGCACACAGAGACGGGAATCGAGCCTGGCCGGGAATCGAACCCGGACCCTGGAGGTGCAATGCGACAGTGCTAACCAACTCAATGGATTTTTTGAGAATATAAAAACCATGAAAAAGGACATTTACTCTCTGTTACTACTACTTTAGTTACCACAGCATTAAAGACCTAATGGACATTAATGACATTGACATTAGCAGGTCACCATATAATCATATAAAATAGGATGTTATATGATTTAGATGTGGTCCCAATGCCAAATTCCAAACTGTAATATATAGTATTATAATATATGTGAATGTTATACAGTGTTTACTTTTCTGTTTTCAACAGTGAAACAAAGACTGTTACAGAATGAGGCTGATGATGCTGTAAACTGAACTTTTTTTTAAATTGTCTTTAATGTTTCTAATCTACCATTTTTTGTATTTAAACAGGTTTTGTGTAAAACAAAACAACACTTTTTACAAAAAAAATTAATCCAACCATGGCACAATTTATTTCTTAATTTGCTCAGTTTACCTTAAGTTTCTATCAAAGTTTGTTTACTTTGGTGCTAGTCTATCCTCGTTATAGATACCACATGGACATTGATGGTGTAGCGCTAATGATGAGAAGTGCCATATCCCCAAATCCCACCATCACCAAACTTCCACTGTCCTTCAATTTCAAGTCATTCTGCCAAATAAGTAAATGTATTATATTAGAGCCAAATATACAACATACTAAAAATTTATTTAAGCCTTTGATTGTACAGTGGAGCCTTGGATTGCGAGCATAATTCATCCCGGAAGTTTGCTTGTAATCCAAAGCACTCGTATATCAAAGCGAATTTCCCCCTTAAGAAATAATGGATTTGTCCCACAACCCTAAAAATATGAATGTAAAAATAATTAATTATATATATATATCAGACTTCACCTTTGAAAATAGAATCGTAGTTGGTGTGAATGAGACAAGAGAAGAGGAGGGGGGCTACTGTGTAGAATGACTTTTACACACACACACATGGGTGTGCACAAATACACACACACACAAACACACTAGTGGACTCACTGCTCTCTGCTTCTTTTAGCGTGAATGTAACAAGGAAACTCTATAATGACACCTCCATGCTTTATGGGCATACACACACACACACACACACACATATGATTACAATGTCATAGTAAACAGTACACGCATGCACGGATGTTGACTATACGAGTCATGCACGCACAGTGAGACTGAGCATGGGAGATGATCACCCACAATCCCACAGCAAAGAGAGAAGAACCATTGGCTCAGTTGTGGTCATGTGAATCTTGGCAGCATATATGTATGTATATCAAAACCTCGCTCGTTTATCAAGTAAAAATGTATTTTGCTCTTTTTGCAAAACACTCCTTGCTGTTGTACTCTAACAGCCTTTGCTCTTCTGGGAAGACTTTTTGGAGCATGGCTGTGGGGATTTGTGCTCATTCAACCACAAGAGCATAAGTAAGGTCAGTCACTGATGTTAGTTGAGAAGGTCTGGGGTGCAGTCAGTGTTCCAGTTCATCATCAGGAAGTTCAGTGAGGTTAAGGTCATGGCTCTGTGCAGATCACTCGAATTTTTCCACACCAAATTTGGCAAATCTAAATCTTATCTATTTTTTTGGTTGGTCATATAAGTGCATGACAATGCTTTCTAGAGTTTGCAATCTGTTCTTCAGTTTTATAACTAATCTAATCCCTTACACTCCAGTCATCACATCAACATCACTGAACAACGTTATCCAACAGTGAACAGGTGACAGGTTCAAGATGACCCAAGGTCCACCTACAGTATGCCAGCCAGGACCAAACCGCAGCCCATCCTGTTCGATCCTACAAAAAAGCCAATGTAGCACAAATTGCTGAAAAAAGTCAATGCTGGCCACGATAGAGAGGCACGAGAACACCCAGTGGACCAAAGCCCACCACGCAGGAAAAAAAGAGCCTAAGGCCACTGACCTGACCTATAGAACTCCCCAGATGCCAAGCTACTCGAACACCCATGGAATGCACTGGACAAACAAGTCCGAGGGGAACCCAGAACCTACAGGAGGTCGTTTTAATGTTGATGTTTTAAATATTAGGTGATTAAGGACCGTGTTAATACAAGATTAAGAAAAGGCAAAGAAAAATGTAACATACAGTAAATCCACTGCATTTTTCTACTATATTTAATGGTTTTAAAACATTGGCTAGTTTCCTGAAACTAAAATTGTTGAAGTTTAACAGTAGATAGATAACACTACAGTGTTCATTATTAATAATGCAATCTGTTCCCCTGGTTTAAAAAAAAAAGAAAAAACGGAAAAAGAAAAAAGACAGAACATTCTGATGGATGCTAGAGAATGAGATACATGGCCATATTTATACAGGAGGGGTTTTATGGATACAGTGGTGTGAAAAACTATTTGCCCCCCTCCTGATTTCTTATTCTTTTGCATGTTTGTCATAAAAAATGTTTCTGATCATCAAACACATTTAACTATTAGTCAAAGATAACACAAGTAAACACAAAATACAGTTTTTAAATGAGGGGTTTTATTATTTAGGGAGAAAAAAATCCAAACCTATATGGCCCTGTGTGAAAAAGTAATTGCCCCCTGAACCTAATAACTGGTTGTGCCACCCTTAGCAGCAATAACTGCAATCAAGCATTTGCGATAACTTGCAACGAGTCTTTTACAGCGCTCTGGAGGAATTTTGGCCCACTCATCTTTGCAGAATTGTTGTAATTCAGCTTTATTTGAGGGTTTTCTAGCATGAACCGCCTTTTTAAGGTCATGCCACAACATCTCAATAGGATTCAGGTCAGGACTTTGACTAGGCCACTCCAAAGTCTTCATTTTGTTTTTCTTCAGCCATTCAGAGGTGGATTTGCTGCTGTGTTTTGGGTCATTGTCCTGCTGCAGCACCCAAGATCGCTTCAGCTTGAGTTGACGAACAGATGGCCGGACAATCTCCTTCAGGATTTTTTGGTAGACAGTAAAATTCATGGTTCCATCTATCACAGCAAGCCTTCCAGGTCCTGAAGCAGCAAAACAACCCCAGACCATCACACTACCACCACCATATTTTACTGTTGGTATGATGTTCTTTTTCTGAAATGCTGTGTTACTTTTACACCAGATGTAACGGGACACGCACCTTCCAAAAAGTTCTTGTCGGTCCACAAGGTATTTCCCCAAAAGTCTTGGCAATCATTGAGATGTTTTTTAGCAAAATTGAGACGAGCCTTAATGTTCTTTTTGCTTAAAAGTGGTTTGCGCCTTGGCAATCTGCCATGCAGGCCGTTTTTGCCCAGTCTCTTTCTTATGGTGGAGTCGTGAACACTGACCTTAATTGAGGCAAGTGAGGCCTGCAGTTCTTTAGATGTTGTCCTGGGGTCTTTTGTGGCCTCTCGGATGAGTTGTCTCTGCGCTCTTGGGGTAATTTTGGTCGGCCGGACACTTCTGGGAAGGTTCACCACTGTTCCATGTTTTTGCCATTTGTGGATAATGGCTCTCACTGTGGTTCGCTGGAGTCCCAAATCTTTAGAAATGGCTTTATAACCTTTACCAGACTGATAGATCTCAATTACTTTTGTTCTCATTTGTTCCTGAATTTCTTTGGATCTTGGCACGATGTCTAGCTTTTGAGGTGCTTTTGGTCTACTTCTCTGTGTCAGGTAGCTCCTATTTAAGTGATTTCTTGATTGAAACAGGTGTGGCAGTAATCAGGCCTGGGGGTGACTACAGAAATTGAACTCAGGTGTGATAAACCACAGTTAAGTTATTTTTTAACAAGGGGGGCAATCACTTTTTCACACAGGGCCATGTAGATTTGGAGTTTTTTTTCTCCCTTAATGACGTAAACCTTCATTTAAAAACTGCATTTTGTGTTCAATTATGTTATCTTTGACTAATAGTTAACGGTTTTTGATGAGCAGAAACATTTAAGTGTGACAAACATGCAAAAGAATAAGAAATCAGGAAGGGGGCAAATAGTTTTTCACACCACTGTATGTACTGTAACTCATTCTGTGGCATCCATCAGAATGTTCTGTTTCAGGATCAGCTGAGCTCACAGGAGGGCTACGCAAACATGCAAAAACATCATATCAGGGAACTGAAAACTGCATACTGTAGATCATTCACTTCATCCTTGCTAATGAAATGTGATCAAAACAAAACTGATACAAATGGACCAACTCGATTCCTGGTGGCTTCAGCTTTAACATTTTAATCAACACTTTATACCAACTGAGGAATCACAATAAAATCATGATAAAAATTCTGTTCAATTTCAGAAGATGACATTTACGTAAAAGATTAACAGAAGGTCAGAGCTTGCTGGCATCTGGCATTTTGAAAAACTGAAAATAGACTGACAGAACCACTTGCTTGATTAATGCTGTTACAGTTCTGACAATTTTGCGAGTTACCACATAGGGGCAGTATAAGACAGTTTTATCAGTGTTTGAAAAGTTCTAGCACAAACGAAACCTTTATCCAAGTCATACATACTGCATCCTCTATCAATACTGTGACAGGTGGTTTAGCCAGCAATCTGTCTCTTAGGAACATATTTTATTACAAAGCCCTTGGTCCTTGTTCCAATCGAAGTAATGCAAAGAAATTCAATATCCAGGGGCAAGCTGGAAACTTTTCATTATTTCAATTTATTCATAGAAAGAGTGTCAGAGACTAAGATTTCTGTGTGAACTCAAGATCTCTGCCTGAGCTGAAAGTGTAATGGATTTTAACTGAATCAGCAAAGAACTTGCAGGTACTTTGATTATTCTCCAGCTCTGGTCGAGACATTGCACCTGAAGCATTAGGTTTTATAAAGAATGCTTCATTTTTGTTAACATACATATAAAACAACACTAGACAGGGTCCATTTCAGATCGACCTATGGGTAAGTTATTTTATACTAGTAAAAAATTCTGCACAGTGAGGTGCTGCGTTGTTTTTGTGCCAGAGGCCGCACAAGAAAATCAATAACCGTACACTGGAAATATGTGTAGATCTAGTCTGAGGTCAGTTGTTGTTGTGGATGGCCTTTTGGCTGCTCTCAGGAAGGGGCCTGTACATACAACCTTGGCACAGGTCTTTCTTGTCCTTCCTGATGCAACCCTCCCATTTTATTCGGGCTGGGGACCGGCACTGCATCCAGTTGCTGGGTTTTGTGTACTGGCTGGGAATTGAACCCGTGCTTTCAGATCTAGTCCCAGGTCAGAAAGTCAGAAAATAAAAAGGGAAAAACAGCTATAACCCTTGTGTAGTGTTTGGGTCAGGATTCTATTGTTGGTGCTATTACAGTTTCTTTTGGCCTTTGTCCATTTTATCCTGGGTGTCACCACATGGGATCATTTGATCTGCAAGATCTGGCACAGGTTGTATGCAAAAATGCCCTTTCTGTCACAACCCTACCATTTTCTAACCAGGCTTAGTGCCGACACTGTTAAGGGTCTTGCCCAATGACCCAGCTCAAACCCCCAGCCACCTTATCAGCAACCCAGTGCCTCAACTGCCTGAGCCTCCACTGCTCCTTACAACTAACTGTACAAAGCATTACTTTTCCCATTGTATAACAGATTTAGCCAACCTCATTGCTATTACATTATTTACAATATTTACATTCATTTTACGGTGAATATTCCTCACTAACTTAATTTATTCCACTTGTTTTTAAGTAAAATTAGCACAATTAATATTTTATGTAATCACATCGGCGGCACGGTGGTGTAGTGCTTAGCACTGTCGCCTTGCACCTCCAGGGTCTGGGTTCGATTCCCGTCTCTGTGTGCATGGAGTTTGCATGTTCTCCCCGTGCTTGGTGGGTTTCCTCCGGGTACTCCGGTTTCCTCCCACAGTCCAAAGATATGCAGGTTAGGCTAATTGGCGTTCCCAAATTGAGTGTGTGAATGTGCGTACATGTGTGTGCCCTGCGATGGATTGGCACCCTGTCCAGGGTGTACCCTGCCTTGTGCCCTAAGCCTCCTGGGATAGGCTCCAGGCCCCCCGCGACCCTGTGTATAAGGATAAAGCGGTATAGAAGATGAATGAATGTAATCATATTTAACAAAATATTTAATATTTAATTAATATTTAACTAATATTTATAATATTTAACTACGCTTGATCATAGACCAAAGACCTTATTGCATCATTATCAATGATCATTATCATCATTATCATCTGACATGTCAAAGTTTAACAAATGTATTTGCAAATTGAATTATATAAATTAAAACGATCTAAACAACACAATTTACTTGCTTGTCATACTGCACCAATAAAAAAAGAAAACCCTATCAACATAAACTAGAGGAGTGGATCTTTTATGCTTTGTGGTTTTGTGCCAGCCAGTGCCACAGGAAAGACTGCACAGGGAGACAGAAGTATGTATTTCCGTAAAATCAATGTGACACCATCTGTCAAAAGACTGAAAATAAAAAAAGCCACAACCACTTAAAAAAATGCAAGCTGAAGCTTTTGAAAACCCTCGCATTACAATAATTCCCAATAAAAGTTCCCAACCCTGGTATTGGAACATCCATAGAGCTGATTGTTTTAGTGCTCCTGTTCATTAGCTGATTGTTGAAAGAGGTAACTTAATATTCCAAATATACAGATGGAAAAATACATATCAATATGTCAGAATTATAAATATTCTACAAGGAGGAAATGATAAAAGAAATCATTAAACCAGAATAAAAAGTCTCCTAGCTGGCTACAGAAAAAAGAGCTTATTGCGCTGTCATATCTGCCAGAGGTGTTCTTAAGTTCTGGTGAGTTACAGTAGGTGTCCACTTTTTCTGCACAATGCAACAATTTCTATTGTATTATTTCTACATTTTAAAAGTAATCTAATATAAAGTAGGTGTGCAAAAGCATGATGCATATCTGGAGTGGGGCTTATTAGGGCAGTATATTACAAGATAGTTATTTTGCTTTTCCTAGAATGCACAAGTAAAGTAGATTCTGAACAGTTAAACTATAATGGAAGAACGTGCTGGTTGTTTACCTACAGGTGCAGCACGAAGAATCTGTTTATTTTTCACAGCATTCATGATTCAAGTGATTTTCACCGGAACTGTCACTGTGTTTCACAAAAATAAATAAATAAATAAATGAATCCACACATAGTGTTATACTTCTTTCCATTTCTTCTATTGACATAGATGTGCATGTGGAAACAAAAATGTTTGCCGAATAAAAATTCAATACCATGCATTAAGGTCTTTGCATAAAGTAGTTTCTTCAATCTTCCCTTTCTAGTTTTTTTTTTTAACTCTGCAACTTGCCAAATATTCTTTTCACTACATTTCCTTTTAGCAATTAACTATGATGCTTTGAAGAAAAGCTGCCTTTTGATGTTATTCAGTGAAGGTTTTATCTTCAAATGAGCCAGAAGGTCTAGCAAAGCCGCTGATACATCAATGCAATTATTTACTGTATGTAGTTCTTTAACACTGAGTTGTTATTTCCCATTGTGAGTAATTATTGCATTTAAATCAAGGAAGCTTGAACGACTAGATGCAACCAAATAAACATGCAAGTTAAATAGTGTCTTAAGTGTTTTACAATGTGTCTTTGAGCTGGAACTGCTTGACCAAGCCCACACAAGTGGTTTTTGTTTAATTGTTTTTTTATTTCTCGTCAGGCAACTAAGATTGACATGAAAAACAAGGCATGGTGAGAACATCAGTAAAGATTGGTTTCCAGCCCGCCCTAAGGAACAACCATCACTCAGATGGCTAATCAGGTATATCGGGTACATTAGCACAAATTTCACAGTCGGCCCACGGTGAGGTCTGACAGCCTGGACTGCTTACCTATTTATAGCCCAGCTCAGGTAGCCAAGGGAAACCCTTTCCCCTAGAGATAACTTACAAACTGTAACCAATACAACTGTATGTCTTTCAACCTTGTAACTAAGCACTTAGTGTGCGAGAATTCCTCCCTATTGTCCCACTTTCCATATGTAGACTGTGGCGAAGATGCGTTAATGTTGTTTCTATCACAATTTCATCCAATTAGATTCTTCTGCTTGTCCATTTCTCCTGCTTCCAACATATCAAACTTTATAATTAACTGTTCTATTATTGTGCAGTGTTATGATCTGGGGTTACGTCTGTTGGTCAGGTCTGGTCTAGGCTCAGCAATGTTATGTGGCAATAAACTGAAGTCAGCTGATGACCTGAGTTTACTGAATGTTCAAGTTATCACATCAGTGGAGTGTTTCTTCCCTGGTAGTACAGGCATATTCTATAGGATTACAGTGCTAAGATTCATCATGCTCAAATAGTGAAAGGGTGCTTCTGGAAGTCATTTTCACACACTGGCCATCCTGACCATAACCTCACTGAATATGTTTGGGATGTACAGTACTGGGAAGACTTTATGGAGTGGTTTAACTCTCCCGTCATCAATACAAGAAATATATTTGATATCTTCAAGTGTAGATCAAATCTGCGAATCCTTTCACTTGAAAACATAGAAGAAAATCACCACTATTACATAAGTTTCCATATACAAATACAATGACATCTAAGCACATACGTACAAAATCAGACAATGCAAATTACAACTCTTCAAGTACATTGCTTGACCAGGTTGGATGCTTTCAGGATTTCAAATTTCAGACTGAAAACAACTTCCTTTCCGTCTATACGTTTCAAGCAGATCAACAAAAGTGTGATTTTATAGTAATTTGAACAAGTTGCAGTAATTTTCTTATCAAAATGTCTTTGCCTGTGGCCATCAATATGCTCAAAAATAGATTTACAAATCTGTATGTAATTGAACATCAAATGTATCATCATTGCTTGCGTAGAAATAATATTTTCAAAGATTTATCAAGAAACTTAATATTCTTATACAGTGTGTGGCCGTGCATAATTTGCATTAATACTCAAAATGGCTGAAAAGGCATTTTATGGAACCTAAATTTCCAAACGATTTTGTGCTTTCTGCTCACAGGTCCAGGCATTTACCTACAGTAATCCAAACTTGTGACCTATGCAGCAACATTTAACCAACAATTATGTGTTCAACATAGAACATAAATGTGCTCCACAAAGATGATAGGAGGTAATACATATTTCATGCTTACTTTGAAAACACTTTGAAATGTTGTTTATATTTATATCTCAAGCAGTTGTTCAAAATGCCTACCTTTACATTGTATTGTGTACTTATAAATGTATCTAAATAATTCATAAGGCTGTGTCATAACTGTAAGCGTAGTAACGCAGAAGTGCAGAAACGCAAAACAAATGAGGGTGCCTATTATTATTTATTTATTAATTTGACCGATGCACAGGTTTATTTATGCATGTTGATGGATTATGCTTTAAACCAACAAAAATGAAAACTTCTACATCAACATAAGCATGATGAGCAACTTATTTTGTCCAAATAAGTCACAGCACAAGTAAAATTGTGTATGGAGTATTACAGTATGTCTTACACACGATGTATATATTTCATGTTGTTATGGGGATTAATGACAACAAAAGTGGCCTTCCATGAACATGATAAGCTATTGATCATGTCATAAGCAATAAACAAATAACAATAAAAAGACAGCACAAGATGAACTGTGTATACAATACATCACAATTACTTATATGTACACATTATGCGTAGTTATGGGGAATAATGACACAAAAGCAAACCGGCCCAGCATTTTCTGCTCAGTTATTGATAAATAATTTGCAGCGCTCAGGAGCTTCTTTACATGACCATTCATTTCATGTGTATGAGGACACAAGATGCCTTTGCTTGCACCCTCATATGTGTTCTATCAGCGGCACTCAAGTCATGAGTCAAGAGGAAAAACTTATCAGACTTTTAGACATTTTAAGGATAGAACATAATAAGAAAAAGCATCATTTCAGTTTTATTGATGCTTTAAACCATGACCTTGACTGACCTTGGCCTTTATGATTACTAATATTTCTTAGTGCTGTCTGGCAATATAAGGATCCATAAAATGCACAGCCTTGGTAGGGAGAAGATGAGAAGATGACAGATGAGGGAATGTAGTTATCAGTCGTCAACTACAGCATAGAAGAAAATTCAGATGAAGGTAAATTACAACAAAAGGAAATATTTTTGATTAATATTCATTAATATTCATATTTTGAGTGAATAGGAACAGGCACACAGTGAAGTTTTCACACAGTCGGCTCATTTGAAGCTCTGTCAATGTAGAAACTGGCTACAATAAAATATTTTCACCAATAAATGTTTTTTTTTTTTTTTTAAGTTTTACTGAAGAAGACAGTCTCAGGGTAAGAAGTGAAGCATATGAATCCATGCACTTAACATTCACAGTGCTCACCATACAGTATAAGGCTCTGGAAGCAGTGTTATAATCTGGGGTTGCTTCTGATGGTCAAGTCTAGGCTGAGCAATGTCCTGTGGCAATAAAAAAGAAAGTCAGCTGACAACACAAATGTGACCACGTCATCCTGTTTTTTCTTCCCTGATGGCACGGGCATATTCCAGGATGACAATGCCAAGATTAATCTGGCTCAAATTATGACAGAGTAGTTCATGGAGCATGAGGTATCATTTTCACCCATGAATAGACCACCACAGAGTCCTGACTTTAATACAACTGAAAGTTTTTGGGATGTACAAAAATGTATGCAGATCTGGAAGGAAATAAATGTTATGACATTGTATAAGGTTGTCGAAACATAGTAAATGTATGCTATAATCAAAGTTGATGGTGGTCGAACATAATGTTAGTGTGTGACTTGTTTTTAGCCAGGAAGAATATAAAAACTTAAACATTGTTGTTCTGCAAGTGAACTAAAAATAGGCCTTAACCATTGCAATTTTTTTTTAAAGCCCAGGAGGTGTTGTATTAAACTAGCTGTGCAGACTCAGTGAAGTGAACAAAGAAAGAAATCTGAGCTCTTTAATTGGTCTTAGGTATTTAAGGGGTTAGCAATCTTATAAATGCTTTTTTAATTTTTTTTTAAGTTGCAACAATCTAAGAAAGAAATTTGTCATGAGAAAGTTATAGTTATATAACTATAGAGTTACAGTGTTACAAATCTCATGCATTTAATGCTTGCCAAATTTAGACTATATAATAAAATAAATAAATAAATAAATAATAATAATCCATGTTTAAAAATAACATTGCGTTACAGTATTTTAAAACTCGTTGCTCTGATCTATTGTTACTGCTGTAAAAAACCTACCTAAATATTTGTTTAAAAGAAAATTTAACATAATCACAAACTCCACCCTTCGTCATTATAAATACACAATATTCATAGTCAAATAGCTTTATTTTTTCTCACTCTTTGGCCATGATGATGAGCCTAACACATCACATGCTGCCAATGCCAATTCAGCAAGTCCACATAATGAAAAAGCAACAGTGTCCATCACCAGCAAAATGAGCTCCTCTATTCAGATTCCTGTGGTGAGGATCAGTCTCGTGCTATTTCTAACGTTCTCACTCTGTGCGAAACCGACACTGTGTTAATGTATTCCCTGCTGTTCGGTACCTGCAGCCAGCAAGCTATTTCTCAGCGCAGGGCCTCATGCCTGAGTAGGTAATGCATTTACTTCTATTACTGTTGCTGTTAATGCAGTTTTTTTCTTTTTGATAGTGTTTTCATAGCTACAGTACAAGACAAGATGCTCCTGATGTTCAAAGTACTTTCTTAGTTTCCATTTATTATCTTAAAGATATCACAACATACTCTATATTTTATCTTTGAACTCAATCTGCAACTGCTGCTTTCTACAATAAAATACCCCACCAGTTTACATGGCAACAGCAGATGTCATTGTTTGTGGAATGATGTTCCTCTATTGTTCTACTTCTACACAACTATACCTTACTTATACCTTTAATTTCACATGAGTATTATTTGCACTACTATCCTATGATATCATTATAACCGGCTCATACAATTTTATATTGCATATACAGCATTATTATACTGTATATGATACTATATTACAGTAGGAATGTGTAACATGGTATGGTTTAAATCTCATTTCATTGTAATCAGGAAGACAATAAAGCATTTTTTAAATAAGCAAAACCTAAAGGTAGCTGTAACTTCCAGCTGCAACTTGAAATAAAGCAGCAGGAGAACATTGTGTGGATCATCCAGAAGTACAGGATTGTATTTCTTCAGCAGAGTGGGATGACATAGTCCAGAATACATGTATTTCAGTTTGCCATGATGCTAAGCGGAAAATCAGCTCAGCAGGGAAATGGCAACACGGCTAAATAATGAAACAAACAAAACAAAGAATGCGGAATAAAGACAAAAACAACTCCAGGCTCTAGTTTAGATGAGCGATGCAATAGATTCTCTCTAGTAGGTCTAATTGGGTTATAACTAACAACTCTCCTCTGGAGTTTTCTTTCCACAAATCCCTGACCCTGGCACAACGTTATAAAACAAATTATTCTAATGAGTATTGATGAAAACTAATTTTCAGTGTTCTTCAATTTCCCACATCCAACGGGGAAATTTACCAGCATTTATTCATCCTACTATCTTATTACAACACACCTAGTTGTCTTATAAATACACAAATAAACAGCATACAAACAGCAAAAATATATTATTTTTGGGATATAAGATATATTTCTTGGTATCTGTATGAAACTGCAAATACAGTGGCTTACAAAAGTATTCGGCCCCCTTGAACTTTTCCACATTTTGTCACATTACAGCCACAAACATGAATCAATTTTATTGGAATTCCACGTGAAAGACCAATATAAAGTGGTGTACACGTGAGAAGTGGAACGAAAATCATACATGATTCCAAACATTTTTTACAAATAAATAACTGAAAAGTGGGGTGTGCTCTAATTATTCACCCCCCTGAGTCAATACTTTTGCACCTTTTGCTGCAATTACAGCTGCCAGTCTTTTAGGGTATGTCTCTACCAGCTCTGCACATCTAGAGACTGAAATCCTTGCCCATTCTTCTTTGCAAAACAGCTCCAGCTCAGTCAGATTAGATGGACAGCGTTTGTGAACAGCAGTTTTCAGATCTTGCCACAGATTCTCGATTGGGTTTAGATTTGGACTTTGATTGGGCCATTCTAACACATGGATATGTTTTGTTTTAAACCATTCCATTGTTGCCCTGGCTTTATGTTTAGGGTCGTTGTCCTGCTGGAAGGTGAACCTCCGCCCCAGTCTCAAGTCTTTTGCAGACTCCAAGAGGTTTTCTTCCAAGATTGCCCTGTATTTGGCTCCATCCATCTTCCCATCAACTCTGACCAGCTTCCCTGTCCCTGCTGAAGAGAAGCACCCCCAGAGCATGATGCTGCCACCACCATATTTGACAGTGGGGTTGGTTTGTTCAGAGTGATGTGCAGTGTTAGTTTTCCGCCACACATAGCGTTTTGCATTTTGACCAAAAAGTTCCATTTTGGTCTCATCTGACCAGAGCACCTTCTTCCACATGTTTGCTGTGTCCCCCACATGGCTTGTGGCAAACTGCAAACGGGACTCCTTATGGTTTTCTGTTAACAATGGCTTTCTTCTTGCCACTCTTCCATAAAGGCCAACTTTGTGCAGTGCACGACTAATAGTTGTCCTATGGACAGATTCCCCCACCTGAGCTGTAGATCTCTGCAGCTCGTCCAGAGTCACCATGGGCCTCTTGGCTGCATTTCTGATCAGCGCTCTCCTTGTTCTGCCTGTGAGTTTAGGTGGACGGCCTTGTCTTGGTAGGTTTACAGTTGTGCCATACTCCTTCCATTTCTGAATGATCGCTTGAATAGTGCTCCGTGGGACGTTCAAGGCTTTGGAAATCTTTTTGTAGCCTAAGCCTGCTTTAAATTTCTCAATAACTTTATCCCTGACCTGTCTGGTGTGTTCTGTGGTGGACTTCATGGTGTTGTTGCTCCCAAGATTCTCTTAGACAACCTTTGAGGCCGTCACAGAGCAGCTGTACAGTATTTGTACTGACATTAGATTACACACAGGTGCACTCTATTTAGTCATTAGCACTCATCAGGCAATGTCTATGGGCAACTGACTGCACTCAGATTAAAGGGGGCTGAATAATTACACACACCCCACTTTGCAGTTATTTATTTGTAAAAAATGTTTGGAATCATGTATGATTTTCGTTCCACTTCTCACGTGTACACCACTTTGTATTGGTCTTTCACATGGAATTCCAATAAAATTGATTCATGTTTGTGGCTATAATGTGACAAAATGTGGAAAAGTTCAAGGGGGCCGAATACTTTTGCAAGCCACTGTAGTCTTTTTTTACTAAATGTCAATCAAGCTAATTCAGTTGAAAATTAGGTAGGTTTATCTGCAAATAGTCCAAGAAAATTCCAAGTCCGGAAGGGTTAATATTTGTAATAATCTTATACTTTGCATATTAGGTAAATGTACAGATCTCTCTATCAAACTGTGATTTGCTGATTACATTAGGCAAGAAGGAACAAGGCATGATATTAGCTATGTCTATATAGACAATTAGAGATTCTGATTAGAGACGACATCCTAACTGCTGACATGGACACTGACCTAATAAGAAATGCATTTCCATGCACAAAGCATTTAATTTTAAATTAAATCTCCCCACTGTGAAGCATTTAATCTTCTGGAAATGTAAAAAGAAGAAAAGAAGATGACAAAGTGTGATCTCCAACTCTGGGGTTAGGTTAGGCTTCCTACAGTATCGTTTCCTTCTGTCTCATCTATTGTTCATTAGATGATTCTGTATGTGAACATGAGTCAATCAGTGCCCCTTCCTCAGCCAAAGTAACAGTGGATGAAAGTCTGAAGAAAACACAAGTGGAAGAAAGCTACTGTCTAAAGGAATTAATGATCATGAAGGGAAGCAAAATTTCCTTCCCAGAAACTCAAGTTACGTAACTCGTCATGTTACCTCCACAAGGGGCAAACAGGACAAGAATCATTTCATTCCAGCTAAAGAGGAATGATCAGATCAAGTAGTCACATGGCTGAAATCTATCTATTAAAAGGATTATCAAAATTTTACACCTACCTCTTATTTTTAATGAAAATTCATTCAGATTCTTATCTGATTAATAGTGCTATTTATCTGATTAATAGTGGAATATTACATTTCAAGTTTGTCATATGCACAGTTACGAAACATGTTCCCCCTGTACAATAAAATTATTTCTTTGCTGTCCCCAATGAATGCAACGAAAAATAAATAGATTTATGAAATATATTAAACACAGTTTTAAAAGCAGAATGCAGTATGAGAATATAAACTATAAACAGTCCAAAGCACAAACGCAGCAGAGCCCTGTTAACAAGCTTGGTGGTGTTGAGTGTCCAAGTGAGGTCATTACTGATGTAGACACCTAGATATTTGAAGCTGCTCACCCTCTCCACTTCATGTTCTCGGATGGTTGATTAGGTCCTTTCTCCTTCCTCATGTCCACCATCATCTCCTTTGTCTTGCCCGTGTTGAGGGAGAGGTTGTTATCCTCACACCATGTTACTAGACTAGCCACCTCCGTCCTATAGGCTGCTTCATCCCTAAAAGCGATGCATCCCATCATTGCAGTGTCGTCTGCAGACTTTAGGATGTGTTGTCCTTGTGGGAGCTCCATTAGGCTCCATGATCAGTAAATGTTTCCAATATTTGAACGAGTTATACAATGCTTGAAATATTACACTACTAGTAATATTAGACTATATGAAAGATAAATACTCATGTACTATACTAGTTTCAATACTGAAACTTTTGTACTGACTTTGACTAGAATGATAACATAAATTGTAGTTTTTTATTTTATTCATCTGTGTTTACTGTGTTTCATGATTTTTCCATGTGTCAATTTTAAAGCCTAAAATGACTTCCAAGACACATGAAGCTACAGTACCCAAACCCAAATGGCTCAAGGCAACACAACACCCTCTGACCTGCTCTCTTCCAAAGATGTTCACAATTACCTGGTGTTGCTATAACTGACAAAGGAAAGCATACTTTAATCTAAACAGTTATTTCTCATGGTTGATGTGTTGCATCTAGTCTCATCCCACAGAAGTGCTACAGTAGCCAATTCAGAAAACTGAGGATCTCAAACACATTCAGATCCTATAAGACTTGGTAAACAACAGAAGCAATGAACATAGACAATGAACATTGTGCATGTGTGTGTATTTCTGTGCGTGTTTGAGTTTGTGTGTGTGGGTCGTTGAAAGGGTTGTAAAAGAGAAAGAAAGTGGTTCATATAATTACTTTAATTTCTGATTATTGGTTTTCATTATGTCCTGCCAGATTAAAACCCCCCTTAGGTGACCAGTGCAATAAAGTAAAAAAATAAATAAATAAATAAAAAAAGGTGTAGGCTGTACCAATAAATGTACTGAGAATCAAGTAATCCCAGGACACTTGGGTTGCTGGACTGCTTACAATCACTAAACAACTAAAATTCAATTAAAAGTTCCTCCAGCAGCTTTTTGACAGCCAGCCATAGAGGAAAGAGAGGAAACACTGATGCTGCACTCTTTATGGGCCGGCGCATCCGTCATGTAGATCTATAGCACTGATATTTAAAAAGCAGTCGAGCAAGGCTGCCAAATAATATCAAGAGCATAAGTGTTATAAAGCATACAGACTCTGGAGAGCAACAGTGCCATGTCAATGTCAAAAAAAAGAAAAAACATCTAGCATTTTGGCCTCATATAACCCGACTTGTACGATTGATCCGTATCTTCTCGTGTTTTAAGAAGGGAAATCCTTTGTCTTCAGTTCTTGTTGTCATCGTATCGGTTTAATCCTTTGTTGTGATCATATTAGTTTGTTCCATCCTGTTGTGGTGTGAGCAGTTTAAAAGAAGCCTTCATTCGTATACTGTACATGACAGCACAGAGATTTTTCCACATACCGCAGCTCATTAGGAAGCTGGGGTCAGACATGAAGCAACACCCCTGGAACAGATGGGGTTATTTAGGAGCACAGATCTTCTGATCAAAAACTCAGGGTATTAAAAGCCACAACATGGGGAAAAAGGAATTGCTCATTTAGGCCTAAAATTATACAAATGAGAAAAATGAATTTTATATATTCATGCCTTATATTCAACATCCCCTGGCCATAAAAATCCCATTCTGCACAAAATGTTCCTATTACAAGTATATTACACTGCTCAGAACACCACCACCAAGATCTGCCTCTGCCGAGGATTCACCCAGGCCTGCACCTGAGGCTTCCGTGCAATCGCAGTGGCCCTCTTACTCATTGCAGCTTAGACCCCAGGAGGTTTTTCTTCGCCCACGACAGCAGGGATTGCTGATGACGCTCCAATGCCATCCATTTCCAGAATTGATTTGGCAGGTGTGTTTTTATAGACTTGCACAGGTTCGAGGGTTTGATTGCTGCCTCGGGTCAATGTGCGTTAAGTTTGCATGGTCTCCTGGTGCTTGGTGGGTTTCTGCCAGGTACTCTAGATCCCCCCCCCCCACAGTCCAAAGACATGCAGATGCTATTTGTCATTTTCAAATTTACCCATAATTTGTGAGTGTGTAATAGACATGCAATAGACATGCTCCAGCCCTCCTGCAAACCCAGGCAGGATAAGCGATATAGATAATGAGTGACTGAGTGAGAATGTTTGAAATAAAATGGATAAAGCACCTAGATTACATAAGAAAGTTATCATAAGAAAGTAAAATAAATACAAGTTCAGTTGAAGGTTGTTTAATAGTGATCCACTATTAAGAAAGCAAATCAGGAAGATCAATCTAATAAGGATGGGGTACAATATTGAACTTCGATATATCACACTACAACTGTGATATAAAAAACATAACAATTGGCTTGCTTAGTCTTGCGATATGCAAAAAAAACTAATAAATACATTATAGTCAGTGTTGGGAGTATTTTAAACACAAAACACAAATTCATAAACTCTATGTGGCATTTTCTGATTCTGCCAAGATATCACTGCTAAGATTGGGAAGTTCATATTCAGTAGTAGAGAATACAGAATTCAAAAACACATCTAACGCTATGGAGACATACATATACCAGATGTAACATTAAAAACAAAATACTGTAATTAAATAAATATATTTTAAAAAATTTAGCAGAGAAATATTATTTGCACCTTGCTGCATTTGTTCTTTACAGATCCAATCGACCCAGTTACCAGAAAATGAAAAAAGAGGAATGGAGCACAAGTATTCTGAACTTTTAATTGCACAGTACTTTAATTGCATATCATGATTGTTTCATATCATATTACGGTGATATTACGGCCCAGCAGGGCAAAGCATCTTTCCCATAAATGTGTATGATTTTTCCCTTGTAAGTGTATGGTTTTCTGTGTATGCCTGTTTTTTTTTCCGTGAATGCGCAACTACTTTTTCCTGTGTGGGATCTTTCTGGTTAAGGTGATTAATACAGTATATTGTTGTATGCAACTTATTGGAGCTTATCGGTGCTATTGTACTGCCATATAATGTAGTGGTATTATCATAGCTCTTCTGAATATTTAGCCATGTGTTTACACAATGTATGTAACAGTCAAGAAAAGGGGGTTTTGTTCAGGTAACAAATTGGGTAAGGCAAATTGTTCCATTTTCATGTCTTATATGGAATTCAGATTGTTTTGCACTCAGAGAGGACACCCAAGCTCATCTGGAAAAGCATAAGACTTCATTGTGTTTTTAAATGTTTTTGTGATTTATTGGCGATCTTAATGTTGTCAAAATCAACATTTTAATTGTACCATATTTTTCTCATGTGATTTAGAGAAAATAGAGAAATTGTAAACATTAAATGTAAACATTCCTCAGGTCTTTTGTCTTCACTGACATCCTAGTTGTGTTGAGCGTGTCTGTGTTTAAACTTAAAACGTGTCTGGGGCTTAAATCCGGAAGAGCTGCGAGAGACGGATTTAAAATTCCTAGCTCTCACGCCGTCACTGGATCGGGAAATCCCTCTGTCCGCTCTCAAGTGCACCCTGGCGCTTCTTGTGAATGAGCAAGGATAGACATACTTTCTTGCTTCCGCGGAGATGGAAATAGCCTCCAAGCACTTGGAAAACATTACATGGCAGTTTCTGTCGGGTGGCCTTGGGGCGGAGCCTCAACGACGCTCTCTCACCTTTCTTAGCAATCTCCATATGAGTTAACCCTTTCATGGAGTAAGCTGTATTAATCCAGAGTTTCCTGCCATCGACTTATTTATTTGTTTAAATATAGTTGATGTGGAAGCACGGGGTTATATGATGACGCCCAGATAGAAGAGATGCTTCCAGGCTATCTCTCTCCTGGGACATCATCCTTCCTGAAAAGCTAATACTTCCTTTCAAGCTGTGCTATTCAGCTATTCAGGCAGCAGTTCAGGTTGGTGCTCCACTGCACACCATGGCAAGGCCTACCAGGCTGACCTGCCGAGAGACTTGAGCACTGGCGGGGCTCTTCAGATAGGGCATATTGGAATTACGCCGGGCCACAGACTTGTCTCTTCGTGCAACAAAGCAGACGGCTCGTGCTATGTTTTATGGCTGCAATGGTTTTCGCGGAGAGGCACTTGTGGCTGAATCTCAGGGGCATCAAGGATAAGGATCGTGCATTCCTCCTTGATGGCCTATCTCGCCTTGTTTGGCGATGTCGTTAACTTGGTCTCCACTAGGTTCATGAGGCGAAGTTATATGTACAAGCCTTCGGGAAATTCCTTCCCCGCCGTGCTCAAGAGTCGGGACTATTGGCCACCGGTCTGACTTTTGCGAGGCATGAAACACAAGGAGAGTGTTTTTGGGCTGGGCACCCCCTCGTAAAGATTGGGGTGTGCCGCGCTTCGCAATCCGCCTCAAAAGAGGTCAGACTGGCATATTGTCTTTTTCTTGGTTCCCAAGAAATACCAGGGGGCTGCGTCCAATTTTAGATTTTCGCGGACTGTACCGCTATCTAAAAATAAATAAATACAGCTTAAAAATTTTGACTGTCAAAATGATTGCTCTCAAATCCTACCAAGCGATTGATTTGTGACAATTGATCTGAAGGACGCATACTTTCATATAGAAATATTGCCACAACACAGGAGGTTCCTGAGGTTCGCTTTCGGGGGCGATGCTTACCAGTATCGGGTCCTTCCATTTGGTCTAGCACTCTCACCCGCACATACACAAAATGCATGGATGTAGTTCTGACTCTTATGACTACAGGGCATCCGTATTTTGAATTACATCGACGCTTCGACATCAGTATGTCGTCCTAGCTCATCTTCATTTCTTAGGATTGAGACCCAACGCCACAAAAAGCGTGCTCGAGGGCCAATCCCCAATAAGGGTTACACACCAGGGGCTTTGTACCCTTCCTATGTGGTTCAGACCCCGGTTTCTGACTCTGGGTCCCCTCTGGGTCCCACTCTAAGTTCGTCTTGTCGTCGTAAGATGCTAACGGCAGACGCTTCCCCTCACGCGCTGGGGTGCGGTCTTAGATGACCGTCCAGCCCAAGGGAGCTGGAGAGGCCATCTTCTCACGCGGCACATCAATCGCCTCGAAATGTTGGCTCTATTTCTGGCCCTAAAGCATTTCCTCCAGCAGTTGAGAGGCTACCATGTCCTAGTGCGGGTGGACAACATTAGGGCAGTCTCATATATTAATCGCCAGGACAAACTGTGCTCGCGACGCTAAATAAGCTAGCGCACCAGGTTCCTGTCCCTCAGGGCAATTTACATTCCATGGCATATGAATGTGGGAGCAGTTGTACTGTCCAGTCAAGCTCTGACACACGGGGAATGGAAACCCCACCCCAAAGTAGTCAGTCAATCTGGGAGAGATTTCATGTTGCATGTTCATCTTTGCCTCACTGGGTCTGGACGTTTTTGGGCCAGGTTGCGCCTTTATGCGTTTTTCCTGATAGCTCTGCTCCCGGGAGTTTTAGCGAGGGTTCGTCAACAGCATTTGCGCCTCTTATTGATAGCGCCCTGTGAGTGTGGTTCTCGGATCCAGTATCTCTCCTCAACGGCTCACCATGTGATTCCAGGAGGAGGGACCTTCTGTCTCAGGCGCAGGGGACAATATTTCATCCCCGGCCAGAGCTTTCGAACCTTCACGTTTGGCCAGTTTAATGGCCAGTTTGACCACTAGAGCCAGCGCCTGTCAGGTATCTGACCCTTAAGATGGTTTTTCTGATGGCCGTTACCTCTCTGAAAAGGATTGGAGATCTGCATGTCTTGTCAGTCTCCCCATCCTGCCTAGACTTTGCCCCTGAGCTAGCCAAGGCCATTTTGCATCCTCACCCGAACTATCTTCTGAAGGTTCCATTCTCAACCATGCACACTGTTGTTCTTGAAGCCTTCTGTCCTATGCATTTCACAGCTTCGGAGCAGGAGAAACTTCACCTCCCTGCACACATTTGTTAGATTTTATAGTCTGGATGTTCATGCCACTCTGGGCTCACGGGTCCTCGAGTCAGCTTCCCAGACATAGTTCTGAGATCTTCTCGGCCTTGTGCGCACACGCTACACAACCTTGGGGTCCAGACATTTGCAGTTCGGCGGCGTTGGTACTCTCGTTCCCATAGCGTTTTCACGCAGCATCTCGTTCCCGCCTTTTCAGGGAACAGGGTTACAGCAAAGTAACCCGAGATGTTCTTAACCACAATTAACTAGACCACATACTGTACAGTGCCTTGCAAAAGTATTCATACCCCTTGACCTTTTCCACAAAAATAAATGAATTTCTTTTTTCTAAAGTATTACCTTTCTCTGCTCCTATGTTCTGGAATGAACTTTGTAGATGTGTGAACAGCGGAAATAAGGGATGGAGAGATGGTGAGAAACTAGTACCACTGTAATAACAATAAAAATCTCCATAGGAGTATCGCAGCTTTAGAAAATATTGTTTTGCGTTGAAACCTGCTGTGTAACATGGCTAAATTTAATTGCTAATAAATTTGCATGCATAATCAATGTGGTGCTGTTTTAAAGGACAAAAAATACATGATGTCATGGTGTGAATCTTTTATATTGTTTACCTCTTTACATTTCCTATTTTAATTTAGTCATTAATTTAACATGTAAACTTAGAACCCATTTCATTTATACAGCTATAAACAGCTATTTCCCCTGTGAAAACTTAAAAGAACAGCTTTATGTCTAGCCATTTTAAATTGCTGACACTGGAGACTCCTTGAAAATGTTAAATAAATTTACTCTCACAGAAAACTACATTATATCAGTATCAAGAGCTTCAGTTACTTTATTACATAACAATAACAGCAACAAAACAATGTATTATTATTATAGTTATTAAATTTTAGAGTGCGCCATGTACAATTCCTCATGAGTCCATGCGACATCAATGGCGGAAATTGGCAACCAATTACTGCTTTGTGTACAATGTAGTTTATAAAATACAACACCAATCCATCCAGAGGTTCACCATCATTCTGACTTTACAAACACTGACCCATTTACACACTCAATCTATACTGCATAAGGCCTTTTGTAGCTTGCTCTCATGTATCTCTGGTATTGATCTTCCATTTATCCATACCATACCATTTTCCATACCATACTGTACATTCGTCCGTAGAGTAATGGAAGCCTGGAGCCTATTCCAGGGGAGTTGGCGCCCAAGGAATATCCTATTGCAGAGCAAATAGAATACAATCACTATAGTATGGGTGACTTGAAAACACCAATTAGCCTACAACGCATGTGTTTGAACTGTGGCGTACAGTACCTAAAGGAAGCCCACAAAAGAATGATGGTAACATGCAAACTCCACTCACATACAGTACTGTAGACCGGAGCTAGGTGCCAGGAGCACAAGGTGCCAATACTAACCACTAAGCAAACACTGTATTAATCTTTCTTATAATTTTCCGTGTTGGATAGTTCATGTTGTTTGTTGATCACAAGAACATTGACTCAAATGTTATAGTTTCTAATCCCAGATGTCATTCCTGTGACATAAAAATCAGCTGTTTATAGCCATGGTGTCAGCTCAATCAGGCAAAGTAGAGAATTCAACAGTGCTAAGGTTTAACAATGATGAATAAAAAAATGACTCATGAGTCAGCATTTTATGGTGGTCTGGTACTCTGTCTCTCTCTCTCTATGCATATTTTAAAAAGCCTCAGGGTGAGAAACCATGACTTTGTGGGCAAAACAGGAAAGGATCAGCATTACATAATATGGATTGGTTCTTGTCCCTAAGGATTAAACGAGTGCTGCAATGTTCTGAAAGTAACACCAGATGAAAGCTACAATTTCCTCCTTTACTTTAGATAATTAGCGATCTATGGTTACCCAAGTGAGGTTTGACATATCCCCACCACCACTCATGAGTTCTAAGGCATAGCCAATGCTATGCAACATGACAGTAATGTAGACATCGATAAAAACAAAAATTACATTTTCAACATTTATATGCATAATTAATATACACCCTATCTAAACCTCAAATACCGTATATCTGCATTATAGTACACCTAGAAAAATTTAATCTACATGTTTTATTTTTTACATTTGACTTTTGTAAATTGTAATACACACCGTAATTGTAATCATACAGTATGTACTGTACATATGCAAGGAATCTATGTACATTTACAGTAAAAGTTACCCCAAACGAGCTCTGCAAGCACACAAGGTCTGCAACTGAGCAGTTCTAAAAATACACTGTGCATTTCCTACACAGAGGAGGCTCTCATTTTCAAACATTAGTGCAAATTAGGCAAATTAGAAAATTAGGAGAGACAGAAGTGGAACTTGCTGACTGGAAGCTGAACTGAATCAAATGGAAGAACAAAACAATTAGAGTTCTGACTCCCCGAGGTCACGACCAAGACTCACATGACTGCACTGCAGCCAACGTTGTGTCACATCCTAGAAAGACTACATAATTTTTTTTCAGGGCATGACTTATCAGATCACAGGAACACAGCACATGATGAGATGATACTGTTTTGTTTTTGTTTTTTTATTTATTTATTTGGGGGGGGGGGGTCTGAAATCTGTAGACTGTAGAGCCAGCATTACATACTCACTAATGCAATCATCCAATGAGCCAAAGAAGAAATCTATTATGCTATTATACAGACGAGTAAGATAACTGACACTTTTTTAAAATAATGATCATGAAGTATCCATTCATCTTCAGACCCATATAAATGAGAGAAACTTTACACACACTGTAACATAGGTAATCTAGGGACTGATTGAAATGGGAAAGAAAAATATGGCACGACATCATTAAGGATTTATGATCCTACAGAAAATATGTGGCACCAAGGGTTACTTCTTTCACAAATTTGATCCACCCACCCAAGAACCTCTGTAGTCCAATTAGGGATCATGGAGGCCAATGGTTTGTGGACCCTTTTGATCACACCAATATGCTATATTAATTGCTTTTTGAACATCCCATCCCACCTCAGCATCAAAAACATATGTGAGGTCAGATACTTGTCTGATATGTCAGATGAGGAGGCCTTGGGTATAGTTAGAGTTCTAGTTCATCTCAAAGGTGTTCAGTGGGGTTGAGGTCAGGGCTCTGTGCAGTACTCCTCATCCATTCAAAATTGGGCAAAATTTTAATGAAGTTACATTCTTTAATTAAATCCTAAAAACAATTCTCTGCCACCAGCTTTGGGACAACAGGGGAAGAACTACATATGGTTGTGACAGTCAGGTGTACAAAAATCTAATAAATCCCCTATTTGCATGTCATTATAATCGAATATATAATGACTTTTGAAAACGCTGGAGGTACCTTAAAATCTTCATTATTTTCAAATTGTCCACTTGTAATTATTTACTTTAAGACATTTTAGCCTAACTGTTGAGCATTAACCCAGGAGTACTAAAGAGCTGTGTTTATTATATATCCCAATTGGAAATTTATTGTTGACAATAAATACAATAGGCAACATGAGAAGACACAACAAGAAAAAGGCTCCTCTTCCTTTACCTCAGGTGAGCCATTAGCTATTCATAACCAAAAGAGAAACCTGGGTCTTAGTGAACAGGCAGGATTTCAGTGTTCTAGACTTGTCTGCCTCTAGCGTGACTTTAACGTGGCAGGTATTTGGCATCAATCAGTTTGGCAAGAAAAGAGAATGGCAGCCAGTCAAAATGACACAATAGCTGTGTAACACAATGAAGCAAAGAACACCTCCACTGACAAGGAGCTGTAGCATTATACCTCAGTTGGGGTAGCAGACAGAAAAGGTTACAGGCTTGTCTCTCTTGGCTCTGGATGCTGTAGGCACAGGTAAAGGTTAAGGTGTTTGGCATGACACCATCTGTTACTGACAGATTTTAGATGGAGCTGCTTAGGACGCGGTCACCTGATCCTGAACCTAAGGCTAAACCCAACAGTGAAGGCTAGTGTTGTGTCATTATTCCATACATTGCAATAGGTCTCCAAAAGCAATGAACTGCAACCAGAGGTGGAAAGAGTAATAAAATTTTGTACTCAAGTACAAGTAAAGTTACCATTATAAAAATCTACTCAAGTAAAAGTAAAAAGTAGCTCATTAAAAAATTTACTCAGAGTAAAAGTTACCGAGTTACATTTTTATTTTTATTTTTTAACAGCGGGGGTGGGATGAGGCATTCCAGCATAGTTCAAAAAAGATGAGCAGATATAAATCTCAAACTAGATGTTTTTAACTGAAGGAACACCTTTGCATAATAAAGCTGTTGTCTTTCTTGTGCTTGAAAATCAAAGTGGTCACTTAAATATGGTGTTACGTCCCAGTCTAGGGTCATACAGCAAAAGAATGGTTCAGGGTTCTATTTTAAACTGTATGGAAATGGTGGTATATGGCAGAAAGAACTAGATCCAATCATTACTGCAACTGATGAAATAATGAGGTTTGTATATACAAACACACACACACACACACACACACACACACAACAGGAGGAGGAGGATCAGATTCAGGGTGGACCCAGGACAAAATAATAAACAAAATGGTATTTATATTTAGTAGCTAGATTACCTGCAAAAAAAAAAGCACAAACAAAAATACAGGTACCTTCCCGGACTCCCTAAACCAAACACAGTGAATTTATCTACAAATATATACAAAGACCAACCAAACCAAAGGGACAAAGCAATAAATAAAGTAAATGGGAGGCAAAAAGTCAAACCAGAATACACAACCAAATATCAAAACGCCAAAATCACAATGTTTCCTCTTTCCCGCGTCTCTCTCCGGTTTATATATGGTCGCGCTAGTCGATGACGTCACTCAGGGCGGAAGCGACCGTGTGGAAGGTCAGAAAGGTGGATTTTGTGATGCCGATGTCAGAAAACCTGGTGTGGAGTCTGGAGCGGCGCGCGACCAGGACATGATACACACACGCAAGCGCAAAACCATAATATTTGTATTATTTTAGCATTTTGATTCATTTATTTTTTACTCAGTAGCGAATATGATTTAAAATGTAGCGAATTACAATACTTCAAACAAAACGTACTTAAGTAAAAGTAAAATTACAGATTTTAAAAACTTTAAAAAGTAGAAATACACAAAAAAAACTACTCAATTACAGTAACGCGAGTAAATGTAATTCGTTACTTTCCACCTCTGACTGCAACATGTATGTATTTCTTATGATACTGTATGATGTGGCCCATGCACTGATTCCTAGTGCACACCTTTTTTCTTATTATATAAATATATATATATATATATATATTATACAGAAAAAAGATTTTTGATATATATATATATATATATATATATATATATACACACTGTACTCTGCTAGACATAGACATATTAGACATGTGACAGAGAAAACTAGGTGTAGGATATAAGTCTCAATAAGTCACATTAAGCAATCCCCTTAAAAAAAATGTAATTAAATAAAAATTTTAGGCTTTACTGCAAACTACTCAGTGGTCAGAACCATCTTGAGACTATCTTGAGTACAGCTTATGGTGTTTATACAGTATTTGGGCTTAAATATTTTCTACCTGTTCTATCTGATTAATGGTACAAACAACCTTCGGTTATGAAATATGTGTTTACTGTGGATGCTCAGGAAGCATGAGGACTTTGTTGTACATTATCTCATGAGAACAGCAACATGACCTTCCAATAACTGTCAGGAAACCAAAGAGCAGAAACTGAGACGACTCATGGCACAGGGTTCACATAAACACAGCTAACGGGAACACAGTTAAACTGTCCAAACAGTTAGACCTTGAGCACTCACCACGGCACCTCCGGAAGACAGCTACATATTTTTCTATATTGAAAAAATATACTATAGCTTTATGGCTACTTTCTACTTTCTTTAGAAAGCCACAGATGCATGTCTGCATCTTTTCCCTTAGGTAAGGGAATGTCTAGGCTTCATGCACATTTGTTTAATCAAACTACAGTGCTGTGATAAACATTACTGAATCATAACAGTGAACTGCCTTAAAACAAAAAGACCAACATTAGCTTTTACCAAGCATAAACAGCCACTACCAAAATGCATGACCGCTGGGAAATCCCAGTCAGCCATGGAGCAAAAAACATCACACGTCAATAAGATACTGTATGCTTTTCAACAATAAGCTTTTCCATTCTCAATCAAGCTAGTTCAAAAGCATTAACACTACTGAATGCAGGATTGGGGGAGGTTGCAGTCAGGAGGTTGAAGTTCTCTCTAATAATAATGATGATGATGATAAACGTTTTCATCTTTCGGCCAAAGCATGGTATTGGTGCTAAAAAATGTCTCGCCTAGTTGAAAAAGTGAATTTTCAAACAGGATCATATAACACTATTTTTTTAATAATACTTAATGCTTATTAACTCCCAATCAATGCTTAATTTTTTTGTAAACATGCATACACATTTTAACAAGATTAAAAGAAACATATTTGCTAAATACAATTTTATGTAGTGTCTGTAGCTTTTTTGAATTAAAATCTTTCAGTGATCTTGACATTCAGATGAAATTTGAGCATACAGTATGTAAAATCATCTCTCTGAAATGGCATTTTAGGAAAGCAAGATTCATCACTTCCCATGTTGCATAAAATTCAGAAGTAGCATTTTCTGTATTATATGTATAACTTAAAAATAAATAAATACTGTGTTTTGGCCATTTACTACTGCCTATGATAGTGTGTCTGCCTCTTATTTTCCATCACATGGATTCAAAAACTAAAGAGAATTGCAGGCTTGCAATCTAGATGGATTGCAAAAAAAATCTCTTAATTAGCTAATTAGCTTAAAAAAACAAAAAACAGCATGAACAAAATGCACTGTGGTCACATTTTGGTGTCTAATCTCTTTACTTGTCTCATTCTATTTGTCTTTTTTTGTTCTATATTTTTTTTAGGTAAGAAAATTAATGCACCAATTCAGCTCTCCTCTTTTTGTCACTGCAAACCTTTATGTTTAAATTATGTGTTATTTGTTACACAGACATATGGCACACCATCCACCAAAAAGTGAGACTATTTGTCCATTTCCAAACACACACACTGCACTATTATTCTTAAATATAAACAGTATAAACTAATTACTGTATTCATGTGAGAAATGAAACTGTATTGACTGTACACGCTACACTCTATTAACACTTTGTCTCATCCATTTCCTAAAGGTGCTGATAAAGTGAAAGCATAGCAAACCCTATTCCTCAATTATCTCTGCTGTTCTGAGAGTAATAGTATTGACAAACTAAATCATATCTCAGCCTACAGACAAATGCATTGGAATGTTAAATCAGTTCATGATTGATTTCCTATTGATAGCGCTGTCCACACAGTTGTTAACTATCACTAGGAATATCAAAAGGTTTGCTTGAGAAATAAATGGACAGCTAAGTGCAGCTTTAAAACAAAAATGGAGAGGAACAGAAAGCAATGCAGTGTGATGGAAAGTTTTCTGGCTGTTTATGCATGCACAGTGTTGGAGACATTATGTCCATTTTCGTTTCTTTGCTCTGGAAGACAAAAGACAGACAATATTCCATAATGTTTGCCAAGTATCTGCACTTATCGCCCTGAACAGCTTAAGATTTGTGATAACACTAAGTCCAGGAGAGAGCTGTAGAAGATGGAAAATGGCTAAAATCCTGGCTAAATTTTTTTTCAGCCTTAGGCTGAATTAACATATTACCCTCATCACATGAAATCAGGAATTAAGTAATATTTTGGGTGGTTTGAGGTATGCATCATTTCAGGCTCCTGGTTAAATAAACTCCATGTTCATACCAAGTCTATTACCCCTAAAAATTACTTTATAAAAAAAATATTAAAAAATTTTTTTTTAAAGCATGGTTTTCTATCACAACCAGTTCAGATAATATTCACTGAAGTTCTTTAAAACATTGTTTAACTTTCTTATTTGAAGGATCAAGAAGATAAGGTATTGTTGTTAAAATTGATTTCACACATTTCACCTCCTGCATTCTATTGACCATCATCTACATCTACATCACAATATTTGGAAAGGGGGAAAAAATCTCAGCAATTACTAGAAAACAATCAAAAAAGCTACTAAAACGTTGTTATATAACTTATTTTAAATAGTAAAAACTTCATATGAAAATGTTTGAAATTTGTCGGATACTGTAGCATGACAATTATTTTATGACGCTATGTGATATTTCAACCACCCTTGGTTAGGTTCTCATGCTGGATAGAGGAGATTTTCAATCCCTCTGATCAAGTCAAGTTAAGTCAAGTAGGCTTTTTATTGTCATTTCAATCATATACAGTTCAGTACACAGTTAAACAAAAGAGCATTTCTCCTGGACCAAGGTGCTACATACAAACATCAAATTTAACAACATACATTAACAAAACTAACTAACAAAATAAGACACCTAATTAGCTGACTAGTTAGGACAAAAATTAACATCATAAATTAACAAAACTATCTAGGTACTATACAAAAGACAGCAAAAGACAACAAAGTGCATGTGCAGATGTGCAAACAAGAGCAACAACACGACACAATGCAATACTCTGTGGAAATGAGTTGAGGTAGGGCAGTAAATTGTCTGTGAGATTATAGATAAATCTATTACTATTAAACACAAAGCACGTAAAAAGATGTTCAATATGGCTTGTTGTGTTTAACATGTTTAGCTTAGTAGAGCTTTGTGGAAGTTCTAACCAGCACAGCCAAATATGCTTACAGTAGGTTTGTTTTCTTACTCCCTTCCTTACTCCTAGTTAAAACACTGCCTGATTACTTCAGATCATCTACAAGCACAAAGAATCATATTTATAAACTGAGATATTTCACTGGTATAACATTAATTAGATGTTGTTTTTGTGTGCAAATGTGTTAATCAGTTATGCTCAGGCTCCAGGCAATGTTAGCTAAGCTATACTCTGACTGGCTCTTGGGGACCTCAGCTGTCAATAACACCGTTCACTTTCAGTGATTCAGCAATAAAAGAAGCTTTGGGCTTTGTCCAAACAGCACTACAGCTAGTAATTCCAGTGCTACTTATTTATTATTGATACCTGCTGGTTGCCAATGACAAACCAGAAACCTGCAGTGGATAAGGAGCCAATCAAATGATGCTATATTTTGTACCCTACACATAACATTAAATTTTTTACCTTTATAATGGCTCACACTTAGGACCTATGCAGCAGTTTGAGTGGATGAAATCCAAATTGAATGGATTTCATCCAAATATCCATAAACTTCAGTATTACAGCATCTTGCAGTTGCTCACATTTGTTAGGGCTTGTATTCTGGCCAATACTACTGTAAGTACCCCTATGATTCACTAGCTTGTAGATCCACCTTTAGCAGCAATAACTTTGAGTAATTGTTTTATGTCTTCAACTTGATCAGTCTCTCAAATCAAAGTAGAGGAACTTTGAAACAACATTGCGTCAGCTCATTGAGGTTTCTGGAAATTCACTTATGCACAGCTCTTTTAAGGGCCCGCCACAGCATTTCAATTGGGTTGAGGGCTGGATTTTGGCAGAGGTGGATGTACTGTATTGCATTTACTCGCGTTACTGTAATTGAGTAGCTTTTGTGTACTTCTACTTTTTAAAGTAGTTTTTAATATCTGGGCCCGTATTCACAAAGCTTCTTAGAATTCTCTTAAGAGAGCTCATATCTTAGCTTAAAAAGTCCTAGCTGGGAGCCCTAGACTAAAAGTGATTTAGAAAACTTCTTAGAGCAACTCTGAGTAAGGAAAGTACAAAAACCTTTATTTTAGTGAGGAGGTGTGGTTGACCCCATTGCTAGGGATGATGCAGAAATTCAAGGACTGTGATTGGTTGATAAAAAATTGCCTCTGACCACTGTAAAGGTCTTGAAATGAGCTCTTTGTGAAAATAGAATAGACAGTGAAATCATAATGTTTGTATATAAAGAAATTGTATAATCATGACTACAGGCTACTTTATGCAAAGTTTCTGTTATAGGCTAAACATCTTAAAGAGATATCTTAAATTAAAACAGACAAATTTTGAAAATGTTGAAATACTTTTGAAGCAACCAATTTCCACACAGTAATTAGTATATTTAAATTTTGACATTTATTTTCCATGGCTCACCTTTTACCAATTTACATGATTGTAGGACAGTCTGTTCAAGTTGCACATTTGGATAGTATGTAGCCAACAATCCAAGAGAGATGGAAGGAGGTAAAACAACAAGAAAACCAAATTAGACAGAAGAGCAGTGTTTACTTTTAGCTTTAAAAAAGCAGGATGCAAACTTTTTGTCCTCTGCTATAGAAACTCTTAAGCTTCTTAAAAGTCCTCCTCTCTACTCTTAACAATTTTTACCTTAGGAGCTGTTTTTAGGGATAAGATGTTTCGTGAATCATTTTTATCTTTACTAAGATTTAGTCCTAAATTTAAGAGAAAATTCTAAGAAAATGTCATAATTCTAAGAATTTTCTTAGAATTTCGTCACTAGGAGCAACTTTTAGGCTTAAGAAGCTTTGTGAATACAGGCCCTGTAGTTTAACTTTTACTTAAGTATGTTTTGTTTAAAGTATTGCACTTTGCTACATTTGAAATCATATTGGTTACGGAGTAAAAACATAAATGAATGTAAATCCTACAAGGAAGGAAAAAAGTTGCACCCCGGAAACCACTGCATTGATTGATGGGCGTGGAGAACAAACACGCTAAACTCACAAGAACGGTGGAGATGGACAAAACTACACTAGAATCCCCCATTCCACCCCTGCTGTTAAAACAAAGTATCTCATTAATTTTTACTCTGAGTAAATTTTTAATGAGCTACTTTTTACTTTTACTTGAGTAGATTTATATAATGGTAACTTTACTTGCACGTCAGTAAAATTTCACTGAAGTAACAGTACTTGTACTTGAGTGCAAACTTTTATTTCTCTTTTCACCTCTGTATTTTGGAGGGTTGATGATTTGGGAAGCCACAGACAGTGGATATGAGGTGTTTTTGTTGAAATGCAGTTTGTTTTTCCCCCAAAATTGTGCTGGACATTAAGGCCAAACAAATTCCACTTTAATCTCATTTGTCCATAGGACATTGTTCCAGAAGTCTTGTGGTTCGTTGAGATGCAGTTTTGCAAACCTCAGTCATGCTTCCATGTTATTTTCATACAGAAGAGGTTTCTCCTTGCAAGCCTTCCAAGAAAGACCATATTGTTAAATCTTCTTCTAATTGTGCTGTCATGGACTTTAACATTTAATGTGGTCTGTAGGCCTTTCATGTCTGAGATGCAGCTCTTGGGTTTTTTGTATTTCCCTAAGCATTTCTCTGTTTGACCCTTGTGGTGAATGTGTTGCAATGTCCACTCCTGGGAAGACTGGTAACTGCACTACATGCTTTCCACTTGTGAATAATCTTTCTCACTGTAGAATGAAAAATGCCAAATTGTTTTGAAACAACAAGTGCTTCTCTAAAACTATTGCTTATGTCTTTCGCTTTTGGAATTGTGTTAACATACACCTGAATTCTACAGACCAGCAAACTGCCTGCTTTTAAAGGTCTGCACACCTGCTGATGATCAATTAATCAAGGGCTGATGATTAGAAGCACCTGGCTGCAACTTATCCTTCTCCTGTGAAAGCAGTAAAGGGGGTACTTAGTGTTGGCCATATTTTTTATTATTGGCTTTATTTTTCACAGAGGTGGAAAGAGTAATAAACTTTTGTACTCAAGTACAAGTACTGTTACTTCAGTGACATTTTACTTAAGTACAAGTAAAGTTACCATTATAAAAATCTACTCAAGTAAAAGTAAACAGTAGCTCATTAAAAAATTTACTCAGAGTAAAAGTTACCGAGTTACTTTTTTATTTTTATTTTTTTTAACAGCTGGGGGGGATGAGGCATTCTAGTGTAGTTAAAAAAAAGATGAGCAGATATAAATCACAAACTAGTTGTTTTTAACTGAAGGAACACCTTTGCATAATAAAGCTGCTGTCTTTCTTGTGCTTGAAAATCAAAGTGGTCACTTAAATATGGTGTTACATCCCAGTCTAGGGCCATACAGCAAAAGACTGGTTCAGGGTTCTATTTTAAACTGTATGGAAATGGTGGTATATGGCAGAAAGAACTAGATCCAATCATTAACTGATGAAATAATGAGGTTTGTATACTATACAAAAAAATACACACACACACACACAACAGGAGGAGGAGGATCAGATTCAGGGTGGACCCAGGACGAAATAATAAACAAAATGGTATTCATATTTAGTAGCTAGATTACCTGCAAAAAAAATAAAAATACAGGTACCTTCCCGGACTCCCTAAACCAAAAACAATGAAATTATCTACAAATATATACAAAGACCAACCAAACCAAAGGGACAAAGCAATAATCAAAATTAATTGGAGGCAAAAAGTCAAACCAGAATACACAACCAAATATCAAAACGCCAAAATCACAACCTCTTTCATCTTTCCCGCGTCTCTCTCCGGTTTATATATGTTCGCGCTAGTCGATGACGTCACTCAGGGCAGAAGCGACCGTGTGGAAGGTCAGGAAGATGCCGATGTCAGAAAACCTGGAGTGGAGTCTGGAGCGGCGCGCGACCAGGACATGATACACACGCGGCGCAACGGAGCATTTATACAAAGCATAATATTTTTATTATTTTATCATTTTCATTCATTTATTTTTTACTCAGTAGCGAATATGATTTAAAATGTAGCGAATTACAATACTTCAAACAAAACGTACTTAAGTAAAATTAAAATTACAGATTTTTAAAACTACTTTAAAAAGTAGAAATACACAAAAAAGCTACTCAATTACAGTAACGCGAGTAAATGTAATTCGTTACTTTCCACCTCTGATTTTTCATAAATAAATAGTGGCATGGTGGGAAAAAGTTATATGTTGTTCATCTGAGGTTGTATTTGCCTAATACTGGGACCCGCAGATTATTTATCGTTTTCACACAAAATGCATAGAATTAAAAAAAATACAAATTATAGAAATAGCACAAATACACATGATCACATGTTTTTATAGTTTTCAGTTGTTTCTACAATCAACAAAAATAATAAAAAAATATGCTCATTTTGAGAGTTCTACATTTTCGTGACGTCATTCCCAGATTCTGGTAGTGGTAAAATTTACACCTTATAAAAGTTTCATTCTACCTGACATATCCGAAAACTCAAATACACAGTTTGATGTTTGAGGCTTCCCTGCTAAAACACACTGATGGCTTCAATATAAGCATATTTATTTATTTGATCTTTGCTGTGTTGCCGGCAAAGATGTGTGGCTCCTGGGTTTTAAGGGGTTAAAACCCAGTCATCCAGGCCATGGTTATCCCAAAGGTGCTATTCAGGGGCTTGAAGTTTAAGATGTTTAAGACCTCTTATCCAAAAGGCTTTACTCTGTTCTAAATAACGGGTTTGGAGTGGCAGGTTTATAAACTCTGTGGTGTCGTTAAGTCCTGGACACCCAGATGGTGTTGTGTGGGTTGTTGTTCTGGCCTGGACTTCTGTGTATTCCTCACTGCATTACTCTGCATATACAGTACTACATTGCTCTGATTATGACTGGGTGTGGACCAGCTTTTGCTTACTTGGTTTGAATTTAAAGGGATCTTGTGTTTGTTTAATTAATATCCTCCTGAGGATTTTTTCAGATTGTCCAGCATTATATGGAATGATAATGTTATTCAATTTGAAGTTCGTTTCTTCTCTGTCTTGTTCTTACTGGATTGTTTGGTGCATTTTATGAAAGCCCAGTTGGGTTAGCC
Organism: Channallabes apus; assembly: GCA_030522415.1. Taxonomy (NCBI): domain Eukaryota; kingdom Metazoa; phylum Chordata; class Actinopteri; order Siluriformes; family Clariidae; genus Channallabes; species Channallabes apus. The sequence continues at coordinate 24,760,431 of CM060108.1, read as the reverse complement.
ACAGGTTTTGAGTGATTCTGTGGCACGTTTGTGTTGTCTTTCCTTTCCCTTTGCATGTTCTCAGCCTAGGGATCTGAACACTACACAAAAAAGACCCAGTAAGCACATTTCCACGACAAAAAGAGAAAATACAAATATTTATTACAGTCATTCCTACTGTACCTTGACTCAGGTATCTTCCATGACACACATTACCAGGACCACCACAGAGTTTATATACTGTACTGTCCACTCAGAACAGTTAGTAGAACTGAAATTATCTTCAAAAACTTCCTGATACTGGACAGCATCTTTGATCTTCTTATTTGTTAAAAAAAGTAGAAGAAAAAGATGTGTGATCTGCTACAGAAGCTACAATGGTTTAAAATAACTAACTAACTAAATAAATAAATAAAGTTGCTGCTACAATACTATACTATACTTTGGTATAATATATGAATGAAGGTGAAAGGTCCTGATAAAATCCATCATCCAGTTCTTAATATTCACTTAAGGGCTTCAACCTGAAATCTGTTTTTACAGAGTTAAAATAAAACTTCCCGACTGTTCAAGCTAAACTGACCTATGGGGCCGAAACACACACTTCCACAATCTTCACTTATATTAACCCAAATTTTTCCGATAACCATTTATTACTCGTTGTCTCTGCACTCTACTATCACCCCGATAATTTGCATTAATCATGTGATGTCTTTTCTCAAAACCTGTAAAGCAAAGACAATCAGTCAAAGACAATAATTGTTTCAGTTCTCATGGTCCGATACACACTCACTCACTCACTCACTCACTCACTCACTCACTCACTCACTCATCTACCCACTCCCCCATTTAATACACTCTCCACAAAAGATCAATAAAAAATGAAAAAGCACAGATACCAAGAGGTTTGTAAGTCATACCTTAGGTAAACCTTTTTGCTGCAATGCATCAACTTACACTGTACATACAACCATACTTACAGTTGCCAAATAAACCACTGCAATATTGATTGCAAAAAAAAAGGCAGAGACAAAGAACACAGACATGCAAGTTCTAATAAGATTTTCTGTCACATTATCCTGAAATAGATCCTGTTGTGGCTCTAACCTTCAGAAATCCAATAGAATGCAGCCAAAACTAATTTACTCTCATATTCTCATTTCCACCGCAGTCGCTGAAATACAGCAAAGTTACCACAGCATCACAATGGAGCATTTCGATGTAGCATTTCCAGCACCCTTCGTAGGTTTCTACAGTTTTATTCATCATATGCAGTTCAAAGATTCAAGTGTAGTCATGGATGATTTCAAGTGAAACCCATTCTATCATACTGTAGTTTATCAGTTCGTCACGGATCAGTGATCATAATATAAAACCATCCGTCAAGCTCAACATGGTCACTTCATGATCATTGATTTATTTCATGACTTACAACCAAGCTCATTCATTTCTGTTGCATGATATACTGCTCAAACCCCGGAACAAAAAAATATACTTACAATATATCATCGAGTACATATTTACACTGACAATAAAAAAACGTTGTCAAGGGATGACAGTGACGCAATAAGGAATAATGGAATGTTTTAACAACTGAAAGAATCCTGCGGTATGTGTGCACCTTAGGGGTTTAGTTTATATTTGACCAATGATTATGTTTACCTCATCATGATTCAATTAAAGACATTCACTGACCTAAATAACGCAATTATAATGGAAGGGCTTGGTAATGAACAAGGTCGGAATTAGATTAGACTCTGAGCCTGTAAACCTGTGCTCTATGTGCATTACACGAGGTTATTACAGTATATGCCAAAACAAAATTGCTAATTTTGTCAATGCATTCATTTAAAAACAAGTGAACCAAGCCAATGACAACCTACTTGCGCAAGAATAATCACTCTAAACAGTAAAGGTATGTGGTCTAAACTTCTATCAGTTTGAGAACTGCTCCAAACTTTACCTGCGTTAAGCGTGCCAGTGATGAATCTAAAGAGGTACCCGGCAAACTTTAGGATCTCCCTTTTGCACCTCTTCCGGCAGCTCATCTCTGCAGCTGTAGGCTTCTCCGTAGGTTCAGGGTCAGAAAACGTTCTCCCTGTCGCAGCCGTGATCCCGGCGTGTACACTGGCGTGTGGCCTGGTGTGTGCGTGTACTGGAGGCGGCACGTTCACACGTTCATCCTCCAGCTCTTATAAATATGTCCCAGGGGTGCCGAGTTCTCCTTCTTTCTCTCCTTCTTTCTCTCCTTCTTTCTCTCCTTTAGAGCAGCCCCCGTCTCTGAGCCTGCAGTAGCCTTGGCTCTCACAGCTGTCACTGTGCTCTCACACCTCGTGCTCCGAGCTCTCACACTCCCTCTCTTTTCCACACATACACACTTTCATAGTAGTCTGACTGCTCATGTGGCTCAGAACCATCTGTAGTGCTTTCTGCCTCCCCCTGACCACTGCTGGGGAGGAGGGACTGGCGCGGTGGGAGGAAGAGAGAGAGAGAGAGAGAGAGAGAGGGAGGAGCAGAAGAGAAGATGCGAAAGGACAAGAGAGGGGTGGAGGGACAGAAAGAGTGACACTTGGGAAAGTATCACAGCTCATGAATCAGGAATGACAGGTGATAATGGACTTGCGCTTATCTTGAGGACAAAGTTGACTGCGAGAGTTGACAAAGAAGCAAGCAAATGATGTAGTAACTCAAAAAAAGGGCCAGGTCGATTAGACAGGATGAGACAAATAAGCACTGCACATTAAAGGATGAGGTGAATAAAACTGGAATTGAAGCCAATTACACTTATACTCAGGATGCAAACTGTGTCTTATTGAGTGACTCTGTGTAAATGAGTGGAGTTCCATTGATTGCTTTGTGTTCAAGCATCAAGGATTGATCTGAGCGCATACAAAGAGCTAGCAAAGTGAGTTAAAGAAACATTTACAGTAACATACTATACATTTATACCTCCTAACTAAGTGCTTGATTCTGAAACAAGGTGAATCATGGTGGGGCTAGAACTTATCCCCATTACACTGGGTGTGGACTGAAAAGCGGAGATATGGGACAAGCCACAAGGTGATGATGCAGTCTGTAATAATGATCTTTCTCATGTTAGTTACACAGAGCAAAACTGTTTATTCAGCACATGATGACAGTTTGGGCTCCGAGTGGAAGCAGGTTATCGTGCTGAAGAGTTATGCAGAAGTGTTTCAATCCAGTGACATGGATGACATGATGTTGTGTTCGGGTAGCTTGTGATGAATAAGGCAATCATGGAATAAAATCTTAATTCCATCATTAAATCTATGTATAATAAATGTATAACTTACAGTACACAGTCAATCCTGACCTTAATCCTCAAAATTGAACAATCCCACATGATAGAAGAATAGAGAGAAGACAAGAGATAAAGATCAGGAGAGACATAATGATACAAAGCATGTTAGGAAAAGAGAAAAAACTAAATTAAATAAGTAGAAGAAGCAACCAGGGATTATAAATACTGTCTATCTAGAAAGTACCCGAGATCACACTTGATAATGATGTATGGTCTGGAGCATTTCATTATGTTAAAAAAATCCAACAACAGTGGCTTATCACCTTCATGACTAAGCATCACGACTTCAATTATCATCAGCCTTTCACTCCATGAGTGCTGTCATTAACTTCAATTACATCAACCCCGCAGACACTTTCTGATCTCCAATCTGACAAAACCTCAGCTTTCTCCGCTGATTATTACATTAATGTGTTTTTATTCAAATTCGAGTGGACGCTGTACAGTCGGGGCACGGCTACACAGAGAAATCATTCGGCTATGAAATGAGACGCTTTGTGTTTTAGGTAAAGGAATCCTGAATCCTGCAGGTCATTTCACATAGGGAAAAGCCTGGTTAATGAAGGAAGAGCTACAGTACAGTATGAAAACAGTGAGGATCTCTATCTATGCCTGTTTCTTCCTTTTTACATTAATAGATGTACAGAGTCTACAGAGTCACATAGAGGGTCACATAGAGCTTTCTGATTTCCCATTTCACAGATCAATGTTTGACAAATCAATATCTGATTATTGCCAGGTGACATGAACATTGCTGATCACCAACTGTACACCAGTAAATTGTTGTTTGGATCATGGGCACCCAAGGCTCTCCCACACATGTGGGGAAAATTAAGGGAATTAAGCCAATCCTGCAGAAAAGCAAATGCAGCACAAATTAGCAAAAAAAATTAGATACTGGCCACGATGGAAAGCACCCTAAACCCAGTCCTGGTTGAAAGAGCCCAATGGCGCCATTCCTGCCTCCAAACTCCCAAGATTCCAAACTGATCAATAAACCGCTGGACAAACAAGCCCATATATCCCCCCCACACACACACACACACAAGATACAGCACCCAAAGGATCCACTGCCAATGTCCTGGTGCCCAATACCACAGCACACCCCCAGAGGTCTTATGGAGTCATGCCCTAAGCAGACAGAGGCCCAGGTGGCACATATACAGTACAGTATACTGTAGATAAAAACTTTATTCTCCTGCAGAAAAAAATCAGTATTGACACGGATTCAGGAAAAACTAAACTCAAAGCAAATACAATGTATATACAATTCCTTTAGTTATAACAAAGAGAATGATCATTTCAGTATGTTATGCAGAAGCAGAATTTGAGTATCAGCGATCTTAGAGAAAGCAGAGTAATGATACTATATAAAGCGCAACAATTCATATACAGTAATACATATTGAAAAAAGGAACTAGCTCCTGTTCGATAAATGTGTTCGGATTCCTGGTGTGCGTACTGTATGAACACTCAGAGAAGCTATAATGAGAACACGAGATAACGTTTCCTTTGAGAACCAAAGAATGCAATTTGCAGGCGTTCTGCAATTTCATACCTCAGCATATACGTCAAGCAAATGAACTGCATCATTTTTACGACAAGAAGGACTTTCGCCCTTTCCAACCAGCATGGCACCAAAGCATGACACAACAACAGATAGTAAACAGCTTTGTAAAGGAGATGTAAACATTTCTCACCATCGTAAAAAAATGCAAACATTTTATTAACTTGCTATTTACACAAAGCTTCCTGTCTGACCCCCAACATTCGGTGCTGGTCCAATCATACATCACTGTAATGGTTTATCATTTACAAGGTGACAGATACTCACGCACACATGTACACACACAAAAACGTGAAACACCAGGCAATTCCAGCCCCTTATAGAGTAAAACACTCAACTGTATTTATGGCCTTGGACTCAAAAGCACATACGTCACTATACTCACAACCTAAAAATGACTTGAATACTTTAACTGCCAAGTGCCAAGAGAAGCTTTCAGGGTGTTCATCAGTCCTCCCTGTTCTACAGTCATGTACAGCTATCTGTGTAGGAGATCTAAACAATGCCCAGCCCATGCCACCTTCTCCACTGTGGTCTTTATCTAGGTATGAGTGTAGGACGCCTACTATTCTGGCCTAGATTTCACTTGGCTGTTCTACTATAGCCTCAAGCTAACGAGCAGCAGCAAAGCCCTCTGCAGGACAGTCATGCTGAAATATTAAAGCCACGTCCTGTGTCCCAGAGCTACACACTGACCCATCTGCCCACTGGCACAGCAAGAGCATGTCAAGCACAGAGACAGAGCTCCAAAGACGACATAAGGAAAGTAAAAAGAGGCAGTGACCTTGTGATTTTTTAATCACAAGTCACACCAAGTGATTTTTATAGAGATTCCAGAACTTAAATTCCTATAGGAGAAGAAAGACAACAGAGACACAGGGAAGAAAAGTCCAAAAGTATGTAAGTTGTAGTTAAAATAAAATGGACATAAATAAATCACTACGAAACATTAATTTGTACCGCATGTTGTCTAAAATGATTTACATTTTTGACACAAAAATGGTTCAGAAAAGGTAATGCAGGAAGTGAAATATAAAAGGAATGCTAAAGAGACCTATGGTGGATGACGCGGAATGATCTTCAGACACATCATAGATACAGAAGGACTGCATAAAACATCATTTTGGCATTTCTTATGTGCCTTCCTTTCATTTTAAGCCGGTGCCGAGACACTGATGGGTAACACTGTCTGTTACAAAAAGCATTTCTCGACAAAAGATCAAGACACCCAGACACATCTCATTACACAGACTTTAGCACAGTCGTAAGCTAAGTAACACTTAACAATTACCTAATGTTTTCTTTTCCATTATGCATGCACATCGCGTTTCACCTCCCAGAGTGCTGTAGTGGGCTACCATATAGGGGACAGTGCACAGAGTAACCCTTACATGTACAATCACAACACATTGATCTTTATACTGCTAACAATAGAGCTATCGATAAAGTTTACAGCTTTATTCACATATTGATTTTTTGACTACCTAATTATAAAGTATGTAGCAGCTTCTGTGCTAGGCAGTTGTTGCATGTCTCCATAGGTTATAATGGTATTTTAAATCCATATATCCTCCTTCTACCCTTACAGAATATTGCATCACTGAGATTTGCAAAGCAAAACTGAGATGAACTGTTGATGACTGTGTAGATTTCCCATCATTTGTGTCACACCCATTTGTATTAATGTGTAATTAAGGGCAATCTCTTTGAACGCACCCCTCTAATTTAATTATACAGACACTGTGATTTGCACTGATTCTGTTAACATGGACACGAGGCAGGCAGCTGGTTTACACTAGGCAACCTTCAGTTAAACTTTCAATGGCATACAGCATGTACAGTATGTTACTGACCTACTGTAAATTTGGAGACATTTACAGAGATGTAAATTAGGACTTGAGCACAGGGGTCATCGGCTTCCTATAAACATTTTTATTACTTGAGAAGATCAAGTTGGAAAAAAAGAGGCATATGTTCAAATGTATCAGCAGCCTGAGTTTAACAGGAAGGGAAAATAATTTTAATCACAAGTTTGTGTTTTCTGTCCAACAAGCTAAGAAGTGACCAAACCAACCCAACTCTAGACATTTAGTTGACGCCAAAAGAAATGCAAAGCTACAAATAATTAACACAGCAATAGCAATGAAAAACTGTATGAGTTTCATGTTTTAAAATTTTCATTTGATTTTGTTAGAAACAAACTATGATCTTCAGAATATAGGTTCAGGGTTAAAATGGGTCAGAGGTTTAATCTGCAATCTCAGACTACTAAGTGCCGCCACAGCTGATGCCAGACCTTTTATAGCTGTAGCTGAGGCACAGCTGGAAGAAAACATCCCCGAGGCAACTGCTCATGCCTCATTTCCACTACACTGGTGCTGGTGCCCGGTGCCAGTGCTGGTGCCCGGCCGGTGCTGAACTGGGAACCACCCGAGAACCGGCCCGCGTTTACACTAGACAGGAGCTCAGCGGGAGCTGCATGATAATACGTCACAGGCCACGCCCACTAAACAGAAACCAACATGGCCGAAGTCAGTTATTCTCCAGACTATTAAAATGTATTTCAGTATCTCCAAAGGCAGCTTATTCGACGTGTTATAACCGCTGAAACAGAGCGACATAGACAACGATTACGTGCAAGACGACTGGTAAGTTCTGACACCCCGTTAACTTACGATGTGTTTTTTTTTTTACCGAGATTAGCATTAGCTCAAATGCTAATGGTAATGCTATCTAACTATACTGTTGTTTTTCTTTTTCAACACGTAATTTATGCAGTAAATAACATTTAACATTTACATTTTCAGATCGCCTCAAAACTTTGTGTGCGCCGTAAATCGCCCGTGATGTGGATGTTGCCATCACGGCAAGGAGCTGATGTAAAAGCGGCATTAATGGACTACAACAGACAGGACCAATACATCTGTAGTGTTTTATTGAAATGCAACAGTGCAGACAATTGAAGAACATTTAGCCAAAAGGCAACAAAGTAAAAAAAAATTTTAAAGTGGCAACGAGTACAGTGCAAGCATGTATTTGTAAATTAAACTGTGATTACAATAATAAATTTTAAAAAATGAAGAAAAAAAAACAGCTGTGTGTTGTCTGGTTTTTCTCCATAACATTAACCATTCGTTCCAAAAGGCCCAGCATAGCACCTGATGTCTCATCCATTTTATTAAGAATGGCCTCATTCTCCACCGCTGCCACTTTTACACAGCCCCTTCTTTTTTTTAAGTACTTTGCAATTTCTCTTGAATCTCTGCGAATATCCAAATTGCTAAAAGCGCTTTAGCTTCCTCCGCACTCCACGTTTGGGTCGCCGCCATTTTATTTTTAGAAAAATCTCCCTATAACTCCGCCCACTGCTCGTGACGTCACGGGTTCTCGGTTCTAGACCAGCAGCGTTTAGGGGCCGGTTCGGTGCTTATTTTAGGGCACCGGCACCAATTTTTATTCTGTGGAAAAGCGCGGCACCGGTTCCAAAATTGGGAACCGGCACGGAACCGGCACGGGAACCAGAGCAGTGGAAAAGGCCTATCAGTGTCTGCCAGACTATGCAAAGAGTCATCAGTGGCAAAAAAATAGCCTGGCCTCCAGCTGTTTACTACAAACCCAATAAAATCCCAAAGCTGAATCCATGCGATAAAGCAGAACGCATCCATCATTAGTTTATGGATTAAAATCACATGTTGGAGTTTTTTTATTTAAAAGAGAAAGAAAGCATGCCTAGAAGTGAATATCTATTACCATTCTACTATTCTACATTCTATAAACGTTATTAATGTACTTGTTAAAAAAATTTATTTAAATTTTGTTGCGCACATATCTATACTGTACATATAATAAAACTGAAAAGTTGGCATGTGTGTACATTGAAGAAATTCGCTAAAAAATAAATTGAGGCGACGCAACATGAGTAATCAAACACATCAAGATGTTTTTTTGGAATTTTCACATAAAAACTAATGAACGAATTTAAATTGGGTTTTCACAGGTGTATTTGGATGAGCTTAAACTAACATACAGGCTTTGTTTCATCACAATTGGCCCACGAGAAGAGAAGATATGCTACTTTGAAATTTAAATGTAAAACACCCCTTATATGAGAAAAATCATTACTTCATCTCAAAATTCAACAGATGGCGTTGTACATTTTTTAAAGTGGGCTTATGAGTGTGCAATTAAATTGCACATATAGCACATCTAAGTTTTATTATAAATCTATGGATGTCTATTGACTTCTTCCAGGCACACAGATCAGCCATGACATTAAAGCCACCTGCCTAGTATTGCGTTGGTCCCACTGTGCCTTTAAAACAGCTCTGATCCCAATATCATGGAAATGTATTGTGTAAAATATAAACATTTTTCATTTTGAGTTTCAGTAAATTACTATTCATACATCATAAATACATGTATACTCTTGGTGTACAGTAGTTCAGTACACAAAACTACAATCATGCTGACAGTTCCCCAGAAGATCATCAACATCCTCAACACGGAGGTTAAAACACAGAAGGTCATCACTGAAATGGCTGGCTGTTTGCAGAGAGTTGTATCGAAACATATTTGAGGAAAGTGGACTCTAATGGAAAAGTGTGGTAGGGAAAAGTGCACAAGCAACAGGGATAATTAGAGTCTTAAGAAGATTGTCAAGCAAAGCTGATTCAAGAGCCTGGGAGAGCTTTATAAACAGTAGAATGAGGCTGCAGACAATGCATCAAGAGTCATCAAGCAGGAAATGGACTACTAATTGTGATTGGAGTTGGTAACCAGTCCAAAATCGATCGTAGGGTAGGTTTGATCAAAGATCAATGAATAATCTGTTTAACTGCACAGTACAATACTTCTTGCCTTCGTTGTATTTCCCACCACTACTGACTATACATTCTGGGTTTACTTATAGTCCCGGGGTACTCAATAGGTGGAATCCGGTCCGCATCCGGACCGAAATACGGTTAAGTCTGGACAAACGCCAAAACAAACATGCTCATTTAATCATAATCCAAATGAGTTCTCAATGAAGTGTGCAAGTGTGTTTCCGCGCGATATATGTTTGAGTCTTCTAGTGATGGGTCGTTCTTGAACGATTTGTTCTTTTTGAACGAATCTTTAACGTGACTCAGATGAATGAGTCGTCTCCGAGAGTGATTCGTTCATTTTCTACTGGGCGCGCATGCGCAAATCATCGCAAAAACTCCGTAGGCTACTGTATGTATTGAACGGTTGTCAGCGAATCAAGTCCCGAGTTGTTTGTTCTTTTGTGACGTGACTCACATAGGCGCTATGCGGTGCCGTAGATTCAAAAGAATGAACGACTCAGCCTGGAACATATACGAGGTGAGCTACTCATTCTGTTTATTATAATATGTCCTTGATATCCTAATTGTGCGCTCAAAGCTGGCCACTGATATAAGTTGATTTTGAAAAGAGCGAATTTAAGAGTGAGTGGACAGAAAAATATACATTCGTGCTCCCCGTGGGAAGCAGAAAACCAATGTGCTTAATCTAGCAATTAAACGTGGTCACCTTCTCACCTTCTGGACAAAGATGGTTACTGCAGCAGGTGTTCCTGTCCTGCAGAAAATGGCCCTTCAAATTCTCACAATGTTTTCCTCAACGTACTGCTTTGAATCTGTCGTTTCAACTATGAGCATGGTGAAAAACACATATCGCAACTCCCTCACCAATGTTTACATCAGTGCCTCCACCTGGTCCTCACATCTTCAAACAACTGGTGGCACAAAGATGATGTCACTTTTCACACTAAAAAGACTACCATGTCATTTTGGGGTATTGTTCGGAAATTTTGGGTTTGACTTTTTTTGTAGTTGAAATTGGACCGTCATTTTATCAGACCTCGGACTGAATAGAAATTTGGTAAGTGGACCTTTCAAATTTATAGTTGAGTACCCCTGTTATAGTCAACAGTGGTGGAATACACAAAAACTTTCCAAATATTTTACATTTATGTTATTTGACAAACACCCTTATCCAGAGCAACTTACATTTTTATCTCATTATACCTCTGAGCATTTGAGGGTTAAGGGCCTTGCTCAAGGGCCCAACAGTGACAACTTGGTGGTCATGGGGTTTTTGAACCTGGGACATCTTGAAACATAGTCCAATGCCTTAACTACTGAGCTACCCCTGGCCCCTATGGGGTAATGACAAACTGTCAATAAAATATGACAGTTATTAAAACATAAGTACTTTCAGGCCAGCTAGTATTTACCATTGTACCCATATCATCTTCTTCATATCATGCTTGTCAAATTCAGATCTTCCTTTACTCACTCATTGTTTATATCGCTTTATCCAGTATACAGGGTCACAGGGGCCTGAAGCTAATCCCAGGAGACCCCTAGATGGGGTACCAATGAGTCGCAAGGCACACACATACACACTCATTTACACACTACGAGCAATTTGGGAATGCTAATTAGCCCAATCTGCATGTTTTTGTACTTTGGGAGAAACTGGAGCAACTGTAGGAAACCCACCAAGCAAGGGGAGAACATGCAAACACCATACACACAGACCAGAACTGGGAATCGAACCCAGACCCTGAATGTGCAAGCTGACCGTCACTAAGACACTAGGCCACCATCCTGACCAGATTTTCTTTTATTGGTAGTTTAAATCTATATGTTTTCCTAAAATCAAAATATGCCCACATCTGGGAGCGACCTATTTTTCTAGGAAAATTGTATAACATATCACCTTGAGACATATCACCCACCATTTTACAAAACTGTTCTGTGAGAAAGTGCGCTAATTAGCATTATTTGCATGCACATTCCTCAGAGTTTTTTGAAAATTTTAAAGAAATAAAATCAATTGGCATTTTCATAATTAGTCATTTGAAATGCATTGTAAATTGATTGATCAACAGTAATCAATGATCATCTCATCATTTAAAACAATTGTGGGTGCCCCTAGTATCAAGCCATTCGATCAAAACATCGGAAGCACCTTACCTAGGTTAAGGAGAAAAGCAACTAGACCGTTGCTCATTGGTCCAAAGTCATCTATTCAGATGAAAGTAATTTGCGCGTTGAAATCAAGACGCCAGCATCTGAGGGAGAGTCAGGAGGCTCAGAATCCAAATTCATGATGATTTGTGGTGCCATATGATCTGCTGGTGTTGGTACAATGTGTTTTACCATGTCCAAAGTCAATGCTGGAAACTTTAGAGCACTTCACATTTCTGTCTGCTGACAAGCTTCATGGAGATGCTGATTTCCTTTCCCACTTGACCGCAGTGCCAAAACACCATTAACTGGTTTGCTGACCATGATATTACTATGCTTGACTGGCCAGCCAACTCAATGCCTCAGCAGTGCCACAGGCTTATCACCTCAGTTAAATCATGCTAAAGTAGCCATGACCAAGTATCAAGTGCATAAATGAACATACATTTCAGAAGTTTGACATTTCTATATGGTAAATATATACAGTGGCTTGCAAAAGTATTCGGCCCCCTTGAACTTTTCCACATTTTGTCACATTAAAGCCACAAACATGAATCTATTTTATTGGAATTCCATGTGAAAGACCAATACAAAGTGGTGTACACGTGAGAAGTGGAGCGAAAATCATACATGATTCCAAATTTTTTTTTTACAAATAAATAACTGCAAAGTGGGGTGTGTGTAATTATTCAGCCCCCTTTGGTCTGAGTGCAGTCAGTTGCCCATAGACATTGCCTGATGAGTGCTAATGACTAAATAGAGAGCACCTGTGTGTAATCTAATGTCAGTACAAATACAGCTGCTCTGTGACGGCCTCAGAGGTTGTCTAAGAGAATATTGGGAGCAACAACACCATGAAGTCCAAAGAACACACCAGACAGGTCAGGGATAAAGTTATTGAGAAATTTAAAGCAGGCTTAGGCTACAAAAAGATTTCCAAAGCCCTGAACATCCCACGGAGCACTGTTCAAGCGATCATTCAGAAATGGAAGGAGTATGGCACAACTGTAAACCTACCAAGACAAGGCCGTCCACCTAAACTCACAGGCCGAACAAGGAGAGCGCTGATCAGAAATGCAGCCAAGAGGCCCATGGTGACTCTAGACAATAATTAAAATTTATTATAAGCAATGGCATTTAAAAGGTACATAAAACGCATGAATATATTTCTTTACTAGTGCGCATGTGTGTATATACAGTATGTGTGTGTGATCTGAGAGAGAGAGAGAGAGTGGTGTGGTAATGAGGACCTTAAGGCTGTGGTCACGGCTTATTTACAGTAGCTTATCTATCCATTATTCCTCGACGTAGTGCAGGTCCGTATTCTGCTAAAACCATGCACTCTCTTCTCTCCTTCCCCTTTGATAAAAAATGCATGATAAAAATAAAACATAATTCATATAATTTGTCTTTACTCAACAGGATTTGACAAACTGGTAAACATATCAAACACTAGCCAGAGTGTGTGTAAATTTAAGCAGAATTATTTTAACACCTTTAAAATATCTGATTTTCAGTTTCACATCCAAAATATTAATATCATTAAAAATGAAAACAATTACATTATACAGTAGTAACCAGGAAGTAAGAACAAATAATGAAATAATGTTAGGCTCTACTGCACACGGGAACTTCTTGCTAAAATATAAGTGATGGGCTTTAGTACCACCATGTAACTGTGAATCAAAGGCACAGACTCTCTCAGCTCTTTATTAGCTCATTAGTAGTTAATTTCAGTAATAAGCACATTTGCATACAAGAGGCACCTTGAAGCTCTGACTGGGATGTGGGAGTCTTACTGGGCAAGTGAACTACGGCATTCCAGCACGCTTGGATGTCATTGAGTGTTTTATGCACTTATTTCACAATTTCATATCACATGCACATATATATACACTGTATACATTTCATGCATTTTTTTGGTAGCCGGCTTTTATTTGTCCTTGTTATTCCTTTACATCTCAAAAGTACTTTCTAATTTTTTCAGAATGGGAACAAATATACTTGCTTTAATTAAATCGTATCCCATTAACTGCATATATAAGTAAGAGTTTCATATAAATAAGGAACTTGCGTCTACAGATGAAGCTGATTCATCATTTGCGTTCATAGTTTTGATGACGTACAACAGGTTCTGATTCACACACACATTCATCTTTGGCATTTTCTGTCCTCCCTCATATGCAGCTTTGACGAACTGTGTTCAGCATAAAGTATTTCTCAGGTCATTACACTGCAGGTTTTGCCTTAAGTAAGTCTTTGGCTAATATGTTCCACATTGAGTACGGAAATGCTATTTTAGGTTTTGACATTTATGAGATTATGAGATAATTAGGTGTTCGTGGCACAACTATACGCTTATTTAAACATATGAATAAAATGATGTTGCTTGGACATGCAGCAGCAGCACTGCCAAGGTATAAAACTCACATCTCTTTCGCTGTACGCTCAGACGTCTGGCTGTTCACGTGCAAGATATCAGGATTATTGTCTGACCGATAAAACAAGCCCAAGGGATGGCCCCGGTGTTTAGTAGCTACGCATTGCACTCTGGCACAGATCATGTCTCAGTTCTCTGAATAAGCCTGTCATCACAGCAATGCAGATGTTGCTTCATCTGACAGCTAAGGGAATTAAAGCTGTAAATACAATGACATTGCTTAAAGTATGACCTTCTCAATAATGGCACAGCTTTGCCTCACATACTGACAGCCCTCCTAATGTAATTTATTGGCTTTTGATTAAACCTGTTATGCAAATGCTTTGTTGCATTTATTACTTATCTGGGGAAATTAAAAACCAAAGGGCAGAAAGATCTATGCCATGGGGATGTAAGAACAAGGTGACCCTCTCAGTGAAATAAAAAACGAGTATATCCGAAATCCATTCAATTAATTTCCTTATGATATAAGCAGTAAAGGGAATTATAAGGAAATACATACAAGCCGTTGGTGGGGTAAATACTGCAGTAATTAATATTTTTCATCTGTATGAAACAAGCCTCTGGAAGCAGTGTTATGATCTGGGATTGCTGCAGTCGGTCAGGTCTAGGCTCAGCAACGTTATGTGGCAATAAATAGGCAATAAAAGTCGGCTGATGACCTGAATATACTGAATGAACAGGTTATCACATCAGGGGAGTTTTTCCTCCCTGATGGCACGTGGAATATTCCAAGATGACAATAGCAATATTTTTTTGGTCAGGGAGACTATGATCACTCTATCATCGACACATAATACAGAATGCTATCAGTCTTAAACACCAAAGGCTTCTTTTCTTCTATTAAAAAAACAAATATAATTATGCAAATACAGTATTTCCTAAACTGCGCACAGAAGCCAGGGATCCACAAAATTACACCAACAACAAAAATGTATAACTGTCAGTTCACATTGCTAATGTGAAATGCTTATAACTGATGCAGTGGTGACAAATCTAATAAAAATGAGCTGTGATGGATTTGTTAACATTCACCAAGATGCCACTGCTCTTGGCAGCAGGCGGTGTTTGTCTTGTTCAGTGATCTGGTTATAATTAAAACTGGATATCCAACAGCACTCTGCACTTCTAAGAACACACTCTAAGTGGTTGGTGATAAAGTATATTTAATTAGCTTCGCATGATGTGATGCCTTAGATATTGTAATAATATGTACAGAGAATGGATAATACTGTATGCGTTCAAATATAATACAGATGCATAAAATGACTATAGGATGGCAAGTAATTCAAGTTTCTTAATTTGCACCCTATTGCAGAATTAAGCAGACGCAGGGTGTTGCATGGGTAGCAGTTTGTAAGGATGTGAAGAGAGTTAACCTTTGTCCTCCTAGACTGGCAGCTGTTAAGAGAAATTAAAGGGAGAACATAATGTTTTTGCCTGTAAGACCTATTTTTGCTGGACCACATACCATAACAAAACAACCCTTTTTTTTTCTCCACCCCTACTTAACCTTACATAACCAAAAGTGTTTGGACACCTGTCCACCTGTATGTGGGCCTTTCCTATACTGCTTTCATACAATTAGAAGCACACAAATCTTTGAAATGTCCTTCTGTATTCTGCATTTCCTTTCACTGAAACTAAGGGGCCTATCTATTCTGGCATAACAACACCTCTGAACCCTAGGGATGAAATGGAGCACCAGCCGGTTCCCAGACCTCTGACATCAGTGCCTAACGTCAGTAATGCTCATGTCTAAACAAGCACAAATCCTCAAAGTCTCGCAGACAGACTTTCAATAAGCAAAGTGACACAAAAATGGAATGGGATATGGATGTAACGGGTCAGATGTCCGCAAACATTTAGTCACATACTGCCTTTTAAAAGAGACACAATTTGCTGGTATGGAATATGGGCAGGCTGCTATGCTGTGTTTTATATGTATATTACCATGTACTACATAGTCTCGAGTGGCTCTCTTTCAAAATAGACTGGAGTCGGTCTTACAGATACACTGCTAAGCTGGTCTGTTCAGCAGTGACATAAATAATCATAAAAAAAAAATCATAAGTCTGATTTTTAAAAATGTGCCATCCAGGAAATCCAAATATATCATGGAGCAGAACACTTTTTCAAAGTCACACATTGTTTCAATGGATGATAAATAACATTTTCTAAACCAGGTGATTTTATCTTATCTGCTGTTGATTATATTTTATCTGCAGTTTATCTTTTTTTTATGCTAAAAATATATAAATTGAACTACCTGCCAAAACAGAACTTACATAATATAATCCACATTGAACGGGGCCGGCTGGTGCAGACATCGTTTTTCCATGGCCTGATTTGTTTAGCCGAACCTTTGTCGACCTACATTCCCTCAGACCAGACTCTAGTCTCAACCTAAACACCAGAGCCATTCTGTCTTAGAAATCTAAACAATCATCCGCACTTACAGATAGCGAGACACAGTATCAGCCGTAATCAGGCCCATGCATTATGACTCTGTGATTTTGATCTAAAACAGTCACTGACATTACTTGCTTTAGAAAGGTTTTAAATCAGTACAGCATCTGGATTCCACAACAGGTTAATCATGTGATTTATTTCATTTCAATCCCCTATACACTATAGACTACAGTTTTCGTGAGTATACAGTATGATACATCCAGAACATTTTAGTAAAGAAATTACACCTTATTGCTTTAACACTATCTTCAGTATGATGTTCATCACTCTGACTGATCGCATACTTGACAGCTGGCTTGCTACAGCTTCATCATTCTGGTAGAAAGGAGACGACTTCTGCAAACACAATCTTTATAATCTAATCCCAGAATCCTCAATAACACCTAGAAAAGGTTTATCACATTTTGCTGGCATGGAAATACACCAAGGTACTGCATTCAGTCCTCAGGAGGAAATACTATGAAGACGCTGGCTTGAAAATTCTATTAGAGATTGTGTCAAGCTTGGTAAGAGATGGCTCAGTTTATATCTACCTGCATGGTTTTCTCTGTAGATTAAAAACACTACACACAGTACCTGTCCATGTGTCCATCTGAGATAGTGGATCCTGTAAGCTATTTCTCACATCACTTGTACATCTACAAAAATCAATAGCTAACAACACATGCATTTAGAACTATTCTTTGTTTAACAAGGAAAAAATTATATTCGTTGACTTCTATAAGGAGAAATATATTTACTATAAGTAGAGATCATGGAAGCCAATGGTGACTATTGTATTTATTCCCATTTTCACGACTGTGGTAGGACCTTCGGTTAACATTCACACATTAGGGGCAGTTTGGAAACACCAATTAGCCTAACCTGCATGTTTTTGGACAGTGGGGGGAAACCCACCAAGCACGGGGAGAACATGCAAACTCCATGCACCAAGGCCAGATGCGGGAATCGAACCTGGAACCAGGAGTCAAAGCGACAGAGCTAAGCACTAAGCCACTGTGCCACCAGCATACAGTAAGTAATGTGTAACTTATTTCATTTATGTTCCTCCCCTACTCGTTTCCTCGACCACTTATCCTCTACAGAGTCGCAGGAGGCCTGGAGCCTATCACTGCCCTTTCAAGGGCACATTGCTAACTACTCCACCTCTACGCTACCATTAAATGGATGAAAATTATGTGTAAATGAAAACATTGAAATTGCCGTGGTATAAGAGAAGTAAAACACTTTGTGCTGTTATAGGATAATATAAAAATAGAAAGTATATATAACTTTGTGGCTGTCATAAATTATAATTTTATTTAAGACAGCTACAACACATACAGTACCAGTCATATGTTTGGACCCAAGTTTGTTCTAGTCCGTAACCTGATTATTTTTTTTTTCTATTAAAAAATTATGAAAGAACACATTTGGCATTAGCTAATTAGCAACACTGACGACAACAACAACAACAGTCAGTTGTTATTTTAAGACACGACAGTCTGAAATAGTTCTTGCAAGAACAGTATTGTCAAGTGCATTTGCAAAACCCATCAAGCACCATGATGAAACTGCCTCTCATCCCAGGAAAGCAAGACTAAGACTTACCTCTACTGCAGAGGAGATGTTCATTTATAGTTACCAGCCTCAGAAATCACCAATTAACAAGCAGCACCTCAGATTAGAGCCGTTATGGAGACTTTACAGAGCACGAGTAGCAGAAACATCTCACTATTGTCACGTTCTGCTATGGTGTTGGACTGTGGGCTGGGTGTTGAGGCATAGATGCAGAGGGGATGCAGTGAAACAAAGAGTCTTTAATATTAATTCAACAAACAAAAAGCAAACACGAACAAAACATGAACTAAGAGTTGGCTTAAAACTTGGAGCATAAGAAACATAACTCAAACACTTAGACATAAGACTAGGAATTACATACATTGATACAATACAGACATGGGATACAAACTGGACAAGACAAGACACACGAAACAGCCTAACGGAATAAACATTAGGGACTATGCATGCAAGGGGTAAACAAACACAAGACAGGCTTGGCTAGGTCTATTGGCGGAGCTGCACATTAGCTGCTAAGCTAGCTCATAGCTAATCAGACTAATGGCTACACCAGCCAGTAGCCTGAGACACAAGGTAATGAACAGACAAGGTACACAGCAGACTAGGTTATGAAACAGACTAAGAACTCTAAAGGTTAGTGGCTAAAGATGTTAGTACCTAAACAGACTAAGAGCTAAGCAGACAATGAGACTAGACAGACACGAAGACTAGACAGACTAAGATCTAAACATGTTAGTATCACCCTCATTAGTATTGAAACAGACTACTAGCTAAACAGGCAATGGGGGTTACTTACACAAAAGGGTCAACACAAAAGGCTAATTCTCCTAGAGGCTAATCCTGCTAGGAGACACAGAGACAAAGAGACATAAACTAAATCAAAGCAAATACAAACTTAACTTAAAGTGCTCCTGAAAACAAAAGGCCAACTATACTGTTTAAACTAAAACAGAAAAGAACAAAACAAAACCCACATAACAGAAATTAATGCTCGACCCAGTTTCCCAGAACAAACAGGTATTTATAAAAGTGCTAATGAGCCTCCTCAGTTCAGGTGAGTATCCATGTCACCTGACCGAGGAGGCTTCTGGGAAACTGAGTCTAGGAACCAAAACTACAAAGTAAAAACACTGCCCTCTAGTGGGCAACCCTCACAGTACCCCCCCCTTAAAAACGCTCCTCCGGAGCGCTAACGGAGGTCCGGGGTACCCTTCCCCATGTCCCGGGTCATTCCACCCGACTGCGACGCCGACGAGCAGGCTCCCCAAAGTGGGTGGGAGGGTGGGCGAGCTTGAATTGCCGCCGAAGCCAGGCACCGGGTGCAGCAGCGGCCTGCACCCGAGGCTGGGTGGTGGAGGCAGCAATGGCTCGTCCTCGGGGCTGAGCGGCGGTGAGCTCATGACGTCGTCGGGTGGCGGAGGCAGCACTGGGCCGATGCCGCAGGCCGGGCGGCGGAGGCAGTGCCGGATCGCTGGTGTAGGCCGGGCGTTGGAGGCAGTGCTGTGTCGCTCTTGCCGGTGGAGCGATGGCTGCAGCACTGAGTCGCCCTCCAAGTCGGGCGGCCGATGCAGCACTGTGTTGTCCTCACGCCGGGCGGCCTCTGCAGTACTGTGGCCTCCTTTGACACCGGGTGGCGATGGAAGCACGCTCTCGAAGTCCAGCGGTGGTGGGTCGCTGTCACCGCTGCGAACGAAGCTAGAGAGCGTGGTGAGGGTTTTCCCTGGCGAGGTCCTGGCTGGGCTCTGGGGACATGAAGACGCCCCTGCGGCGCGCTGGCGGAACTGGAGCCTCCCCTGAGGCGCGCTGGAGAACTGGAGCCTCCCGTGAGGCGCGCTGGAGAACTGGAGCCTCCACTGAGGCGCGCTGGCGAAACTGGAGCCTCCACTGAGGCGCGCTGGCGAAACTGGAGCCTCCACTGAGGCGCGCTGGCGAAACTGGAGCCTCCACTGAGGCGCGCTGGCGAAACTGGAGCCTCCACTGAGGCGCGCTGGCGAAACTGGAGCCTCCACTGAGGCGCGCTGGCGAAACTGGAGCCTCCACTGAGGCCCCCTCACCTCCAGTTCAGTCCCCTGTTTTGACGTGGGGCAAGCTGATTATCCCTGTCAGCTTGCCCAGGTGTTATAGTCCCAGCCCCCCCCCAAAATTTTCTCCCGGGGGGGCCCCTCTGCTATGCCTCTTGTATGGTCGAGCATTCTGTCACGTTCTGCTATGGTGTTGGACTGTGGGCTGGGTGTTGAGGCATAGATGCAGAGGGGATGCAGTGAAACAAAGAGTCTTTAATATTAATTCAACAAACAAAAAGCAAACACGAACAAAACATGAACTAAGAGAGTTGGCTTAAAACTTGGAGCATAAGAAACATAACTCAAACACTTAGACATAAGACTAGGAATTACATACATTGATACAATACAGACATGGGATACAAACTGGACAAGACAAGACACACGAAACAGCCTAACGGAATAAACATTAGGGACTATGCATGCAAGGGGTAAACAAACACAAGACAGGCTTGGCTAGGTCTATTGGCTGAGCTGCACATTAGCTGCTAAGCTAGCTCATAGCTAATCAGACTAATGGCTACACCAGCCAGTAGCCTGAGACACAAGGTAATGAACAGACAAGGTACACAGCAGACTAGGTTATGAAACAGACTAAGAACTCTAAAGGTTAGTGGCTAAAGATGTTAGTACCTAAACAGACTAAGAGCTAAGCAGACAATGAGACTAGACAGACACGAAGACTAGACAGACTAAGATCTAAACATGTTAGTATCACCCTCATTAGTATTGAAACAGACTACTAGCTAAACAGGCAATGGGGGTTACTTACACAAAAGGGTCAACACAAAAGGCTAATTCTCCTAGAGGCTAATCCTGCTAGGAGACACAGAGACAAAGAGACATAAACTAAATCAAAGCAAATACAAACTTAACTTAAAGTGCTCCTGAAAACAAAAGGCCAACTATACTGTTTAAACTAAAACAGAAAAGAACAAAACAAAACCCACATAACAGAAATTAATGCTCGACCCAGTTTCCCAGAACAAACAGGTATTTATAAAAGTGCTAATGAGCCTCCTCAGTTCAGGTGAGTATCCATGTCACCTGACCGAGGAGGCTTCTGGGAAACTGAGTCTAGGAACCAAAACTACAAAGTAAAAACACTGCCCTCTAGTGGGCAACCCTCACAACTATCAACTGTTCAAATGAGATTATTGCATATTTTAGATGCCCACCATGGAATTAGAAGGTGTGTCCAAACATTTTACTACTAGTGTAAGTATTGATAGAACAAACCTATCAATAAACAATATAGACTTGTGTATCGTGTGCAATCATCATTAATCTTCTGAAAACATTTAGTCAATGTCTTAAATGTTGATGAGACACAGTAATCAATGGTAAACAAGGCATCTAATTAATTATTCATAGCATTCTGTTCTACCTCTAGCATGCACACCAGGTTGCATCCATGGAAACATTAATGAGTACATCTAAAACTGTAATTATAGCTCATTCTAAAGTCAAGGACGCTTTCAAAAACATTCAAGGCCTTGGATAGTACCCTGAGGATTACCACATGGATTGTAGAAATGATGAAAAAGAATAAGATCTTATTTTAAGGTCATTATAAAACAAGAAGAAGCCTACAAGATAGCAGTGAGATTGCCCTAACGCAAGTCAACTGATGGCTCAAAAAAATAACAACATACAGTATAGTGCTAATTAAAATGACATGTCCATGAAACACAATGCACAAGATGCTGCATGTTTTTCACTCATTAAAGAGAAACATTTTACATCATTTTACATTTCTCTTTCTCCCTGCCTTTGTACAAAATAGTTCTGCCAACTGCAATAAAGTAACCTCCATTTAACTTCTCTTAATTAAAAGATTTTAACTAGTGGCTCCCCTGGGTTCAACAGGCCGTTACTTAACGTCACAACGTGTATCCACTGGCTGTTCATATTAAAGTGTACGATATCCCATACACTCCATGACTCTGATGTACTAGGCTTTTATTAAGCAGAAGAACCGCAGGGAATCCTGTTGTTATCACATCAATTCAAGGGCTTTAGTGAACTACAATAACTCCTAAAGTAACCAGATAATATTTATTTTCACAATTGGTCTCATTTATCAAGCGAAATCCAGGAAAGAAAAGATCTTACTTGTTTTCCTGAAGGCTACCTACAGTAAAATATCTCTACTTAATTAACTTAAAATGTGATCATTATCATGAACACTATGGGAAATATACTGTATAAGGTTGTGTTATTGTGTTATAATTGCTTATTTCTATTTTTATTTTTAAAAAGAGAGAGAGATTGACTAGCGAAAGTAGTGCAGGGACTGAAAATACCATTGAGGGAATCTAAGAACAACAAGTATTTTTCTATTATTTACATAAATTAAACAATAAAAAACAACCTGAAGATGAATTAGGAAAAATAAAACTAATTATTTAAACTAATATTTGTCAAGACCCTCACTTCTACACCCAATACAACCAATGCAGGTCCCAGGCCTGGTTAAAAAATTGGATGGGAAGGACACAAGAAGACATGTGCCAGATCTTTTGGATTAAATGATCTGATTTGGTGACCCCTAGGATAAAAAGGCTGGTGAACTTTTATGTAGTTTTGGTGTTGGTTTTGCACGGACGGGTGATCAGCAAGCTGTTTTTAGTACAGTTAGTCTTTATCAAATTTGATAATGTAAAATGCATTCATTTTACTTAGAAATGCTGATAATATCTCTGCAATCAAATCAGATTGGATGCAGCAGGAAGGATTTGTAAATGAAAGCCCAGCTGTTGGATGATTTTCACACAATGAGGTTCATGTAACATATTTTATTCTCACTGTGGCTTCAAAGAATGAGTGACAATACTGTAATGAGAAATCTGGTTGGGCACTGGAGTGTATAAACAGCACGTTTGAAGCACAAAACTTTAGAGTCTGCCTGCAGTCATTGAAATGGCCAGGTTTCACTGTACCCTGTATTAATCTGCCACTATTTATAGATAGTTAGGTCACCAGTGGAATACAAAAATATGGGCAAAGTAGGTTACCTGAAAAGAGAAAGAGGAAATCTTACACTTCTGTGCAGATACGTATGTGTGTGTAGTAAATTTAAATTAAGAGTGGTTAAAGGTGAAAACAGATTAAAAAGTGTGTATCATATGGGCTGACTATTTAAGTTATCTAACATGTTGATAACCAAAACATTCAAAAAGGTTCCTCCTGCTTTGACAATAATCAGCTGTATACTGTATATTGTACAGATTGGAACTTGCTGTATATACCCTTTTGTCTGCTTTTGGTTTTTAATGTACACTTCCAACACATAGTTCTGTATTTAACATCCAGTTACACCAGTAAAAAACAGACACAATGAAACCATAAAATGTTGTATTAAACCATAAACGTGTCACTTTGCCTGGTACATATGAAACCAAACATGAGCAAATAATATTGGATATATACAAATATAAATACAGTGATTTATATGTGGTTATTTACTATACAGGGGTATCTTTTCTTTATACAGGGTTTTTTTTTTAAGAAAGAAATTGTATTGTAGCTTTTTTTATTTTATTTGTATTACAGCTTTTTAAAAAGGGCATCTATTCTAATCTAAAACCCACTGAAGCAGACATTTTGCAAACAAATAGGCTATGCAAATGGAAGGGTTTTACTTGCATGCAATGCTGGCATGAAGAGTGTGAGTATAAAGCTCATGGGACAAAGTATGACCAAGCAGTGCTTTAATTTAGGCTACTGTTTTATTTATGTTTTGCGAATAGAACCAGCTAGATTTGTTAGAAAATATCATAGGCAGATATAAACAACAATAATAACTGCTGTATCCATATTAATAAAAATCTGTGCAAGTCTCAAGATGATACCAATTAGAAGCTGCAATGATGGACATAATTTAAAAACAGAATTGTGTTTATAAAATGAAGACTAAAGGGATTGTTTGAAGCAGTTAAAAGTGATTACTTAAGTTAATCTCTCTTGTTTGCAAATAGGCTACAGATAAAATCACTGGCTCGTCATCTACTAGATGTGTAATATTGTTGCATTATATGAAAGATGAAGTTGAGGTAGCAGTAATGCTCCCTACTTTGTTGGGAGAAATTAAATACGTAGAGCTTCCCAACATCCTAAACCTTTAGGACATGGAAACTTTTAAATTAAACAGTATTTATTTAATATGTTTTAAAGATAATCATTAAGTATGCATCCTTATAAAATTTAGCATGTATAGTGCTTTTAAATGTATACGCATTTAGCATAATTATTGTTTAGTATTTGTACTTCCATGTATCTATGCTTAAATAGTTTAATAGATTAGAAGATCAGTGACTAGTTAATTAATCCATTGGGTGAATTAGTTAAACATTATTTAGGTTCAGCTGCACTGATCAATTGGCATAGCTGATGAAGTTGTTGCTTCATGTTTCACGGGTTGACAGTTGAATCCTGAGCTCTGGTTACTGCTGGAAAGTTTCACAAATCCTCCTGAGCCTGTATGGGTTTCCTAAAAACATGCAACTTAATAGCTTGGCTAATGGTCTGACTTGTGAGACTACTGTGACTTTTACCAGAACAAATGTGTTGCTCAAGATCTGTTACTGAATAAATTAAGCATTCCCATATGACACAGATGCCTAAATTGACATACAGACAAAACTAAAAACGTTAGTGATTAGTACTTCCATGGTTCTCTACTTTAAGTATGAGTTCATTTGTAAATGGGGCTAGTTAATTATACAAATGGATGTGTAAAATTATATCAACTTTAGCTAAGATGAATAAAATATCTTTAAATATTTAGGCATGCTCAGACAGAAATATTTATGTGAACCAGAGTCAAACCCAAGAAGTATTTTTGCCACAATATTAAAACCATTAACATTAAAACCACCTGCAGTAGGTTTTAGGTTCCCCCTGTGCCACCTGGGAAGCTCCACAAGACCTCTGGGGTCGGCTGTGATGTCTGGCACCAGGACACTGGAAGGGGAACTTTTGGGTGTTGTGGTCATGGGGAGTCCTCTGTGGAACAGACTTGTTTGTCAGGCACGTCCAATATGTGCTCAATCAGATTGGGATCAGGCAGTATGTAGGCCTTAGGCTCTCTGCCTGCTGAGCCCGGTGTGCAGCAGGCTGTGGTGCACTGGGTGTTCTGGTGCTTTTTCATCATGGCCAACGTTGACTGTTTTCAGTGATTTGCGCTGCATTGGCTATTCCGTGGGATCAGAGCAGACAGGCCATCCTTTGGTAGGCATTGGGTGCCAATGATCCTGTCGCCAGTTTACCATAGTGACTTTCTCACATTATAAAATGCATGCAATTCAATTGTTATTACATAAACTGATGGAGCACTTTATTATGAACTCCTGTACACCTACAGTACCTACATTCATGACATAATACAAACATGCAACTACTGTATATGAGCAATGTATAAAATCCCACAGATGCCGGCCTGCAGCTTTAGTAATGTTCACATCCATTACCAAAATTAGGGGGGAAAATTGCATGATTTTGTCAGTGCCAGAGTAGCTGGTTTGAATACTTCTGTAGCTGCTGATCTCCTGGGATTTTCACACAGACCAGTTTCAAGAGTTAATTTTTAGCAGTTCTCTAAAGAGTAATGTCATGTTGATGAGAGAGGTCAAGGGAAATTGTCAGACATGACGTACCCGTCTTCAACCATGACCGTGAGTTTGGTGTTCTTTAGTGGCCTTCCCAGTTACACAATCTAAAATGCAGCAGAATGGGAAATTCACAGCATGAAATGATTCCAAAATTTCTTGTAATCCAGCTATATGTAATCGAGGCCGCTTCAAGAGTGAAAAAAGGCACTATCCAGTAATAGTATTGTGTTGCTTCAGTGATTTTCTGCTCTTCTTCTTTGTCTTTCGG
Source organism: Channallabes apus (assembly GCA_030522415.1). Classification (NCBI taxonomy): domain Eukaryota; kingdom Metazoa; phylum Chordata; class Actinopteri; order Siluriformes; family Clariidae; genus Channallabes; species Channallabes apus. The sequence goes on along the minus strand of CM060108.1, from coordinate 24,734,171 downwards.
CTGTTCCCTTTCAGGGGTCGCCACAGCGAATCATCTGCCTCCATCTAACCCTATCCTCTGCATCCTCTTCTCTCACACCAACTAACTTCATGTCCTCTCTCACTGCATCCATAAATCTCCTCTTTGGTCTTCCTCTAGACCTCCTGCCTGGCAGTTCCAACCTCAGCATCCTTCTACCGATATATTCACACTCTCTCCTCTGAACATGTCCAAACCACCTCAATCTGGCCTCTCTGACTTTATCTCCAAAACATCTCACATGGGTTGTCCCTCTGATGAACTCATTCTTGATCCTATCCATCCTTGTCACTCCCAAAGAGAACCTCAACATCTTCAGCTCTGCTACCTCTAGCTCTGCCTCCTGTCTTTTCTTCAGTGCCACTGTCTCTAAGCCGTAGTGCATTGCTGGTCTCACCACTGTCCTGTACACCTTTCCTTTCATTCTCGCTGATACTCTTTTATCGCACAACACACCTGACACTTTTCTCCACCCATTCCAACCTGCCTGTACTCGTCTCTTCACCTCCTTTGAACACTCTCCGTTGCTCTCGACCATTGACCCTAAGTACTTAAAATCCTGCACCTACTTTACCTCTGCTCCCCGTAGGCTCACTGTTCCTCTTGGGTCCCTCTCATTCACACACATGTATTCCGTCTTGCTGCGGCTAACCTTCATTCCTCTGCTTTCCAGAGCGTACCTCCACCTCTCCAAATGTTCCTCCACCCGTTCCCTGCTCTCGCTACAAAGCACAATGTCATCTGCAAACATCATAGTCCATGGAGACTCCTGTCTAACTTCATCTGTCATCCTGTCCATCACTAGAGCAAACAAAAAGGGGCTTAGAGCCGATCCTTGATGCAGACCCACCTCCACCTTGAACTCTTCTGAGTGATTTTCTGCTCTATCAATGATAATATGCCAGTTCATCAATAAGATAAGTTTCTCATCTGTTTCAACTTTGCTGCCATACAGATATAGTATAGAAATAAAACGGTTCAACGCATAAGATATCAATAAGTGAAACAAGTGTTCCTTATACTGCAGGAGAGTAAATGACAATTGAGGATACTTATTAGGTTGGAAGTTACTGAAAAACACTCACAAAATTGACTATTTCAGGTATGGACAGTACTTGTATGATGGGTAATCTAAGGATAAATCTGCTTTTGTATACAGTAATGAGGAAAGTGTAATCACAGATATAGTAAAGTTTAGATGCTTATTTAACATTTTTCCAAATTTTTCCAGGACGAAAAACTTAGTAGTCTCTATAAGTGTCACTTTTAAAAATCATACTAAAACTAATAAAAAGACTAAATGAGGCTGACGAAGGGCTGACACTCTGATAGCATTTATATTTGCGTAAGTGATAACAAGATCTAATGTGGATGTTTCCTAACATAAAATAAAATGACTGTATAAGCTACTATAAAGTATTTTAGGTTGTTCATTACTTAATAAAAATGCATTTGTTGGCAAGTTGCTGTGCTAGAAAAGAAATAAAATACCCCAGGATGTGCTGTTATTATGAAGCTCTGCCCTTTTTTATTTTCATGCAGCATTCACAGCAATTATGGTGTTGGTCTGCCATGTTTAACTCCTTACTTCATTTTACACTTACATGCAAGAAATAATTGCACTCGTGTAGAATTTAGTTTGTGATTGAAATCTAGCCCCTTTTTACCTGATAGCACTATCACAGTTTCAAATTACAACCTGTAATTCTCTGAACATCTTCTGTTATAATAATAACAATAATAATAATAATAATAAAGCATCTAGCGCTAGAGCCACACTTTGATATGAGATGCTTAAATCACTACTCCTGTAGTTACTTTTAATATAAAGCCAATTGTTTTCCTCATCTCTACACTATACCTAAGATTTTTTTTTATGTGAGGAAACATTAGGATGAATATACATCAAGACTGCATTCACTGCACCCACTACTAATGTACAGTTTTACCGGGTAAGTACTGCAATATTTGTTCCATTCTAGTCAGTCATTCTAAATGACAGCAGGGCTGTCACTGATATCTCCATATTCATGCCATCATCATTTATTCATTCTGTGCCAGCGAGTGTAATCAGCACGCAGAGACTATTTATCAACAGTGCAGGCCAGGGTCTGGGTCTCAAGACTGATAGCCAGAGGGCATCGAAATCACTCCAGTATGTTAATGTTTAAATTTGTATGTATGTGTGTGAGGTCCATAAGGGTAAAATAATGCTGCAATTTTTATTTATTGTTTTCTACCTTTTAAATGTATTCCTTTTCATTCCTGACATCTATATTCATTCTATATTCAAATAAGTAAACACAATACTCAATACGTGCTGAGTATTTAATTATGTAATTTATATGACAGTTTCATCACAACAACCATCTGATACAGTCAAATTCCACCGATAATAGCTCAGGTGAAATATAAACCAATATATTTTATATTATACAGTATATGGCATATCGTACTCTTTCCTTTTATTTCAGTGCCACCTAGTGGAGAAAAGGGACTCACTGAATTTTTTGTGGTAGAACAGATGTGCAGTGGATAGCACTGTTGTCCCACAGCTGTGTACTGTCTACTGTTCCCCACATGATAGAATGTAGACTGCCTATGCTAAATTGGGTCAAGGTGTGTGTGTGTGTGTGTGTGTGTGTAAGGTGCCCTGTGATGGTCTGGCATCCCATTCAGAGATACTACTTGCAATATCAGACTAATATTCTGTTAAACCAGACTTAATGTCATGTAATAAATTAATCGTTAACATTTTGCTAAGATTTGTTGTGATACATGACCTTATAAACGAAGGAGTCAGGGGTAGCTCAGCGGCTAAGGCATTGGACTACAGTTCGGAAGATCCCAGGTTCAAACCCCACAACCACCAAGTTGCCACTGTTGGGCCCTTGAGCAAGGCCCTCAACTGCTCAGATGTGTAATGAGATAAAAATGTAAGTTGCTCTGAATAAGAGCGTCTGCTAAATGTAAATGTATATCCAGGAAGGCTGTAGTACATAGAGATACAGCACCCCCATCTGGTGAGTTCAGTGAATCATGATGTTGTACTGTGAGCCTGTACTGTAAGTTGAACTAAATGTCAAATTAATGTTAGACTTACAGTAGACTACACTAAGTAATAGGCATCAATTTACTTGTCCTTTGATTAAGTCGATTAATACAATATAATATGGTGACAGATGAAAATAAAACTACAAATACAGTTAAAGGCTCAATCTAAAACACAAAACTGCATGTATTTGATTAAATAATCTGTTTTAAGGAGAAAATATGTTTATAAAGAGTTACTAAAATAAAATTGCTTATTCCAAATACAGTGTCAGTAATAGGTTTCTGAGCGTCTGCCATGTCTTGTGCCTTATTACAGGTTAAACACTATTACTGCCAAAAAAAGAAATGATATAGAAGGCTATTCAATAAGGAAACCCACATTTTTGTGGAACATATTTAGTGCAATTCAATATAAATATATTATGTACTGCAGTTGACTGTGATCTTGACACTACTGCTCAAAGGTTTGTGATCACTTAATAGAACTTAATAGTTCTTGCATGAACAGTATTGTAAGTGCATTTGCAGAACCCATCAAGCACCATGATGAAACTGGCTCTCATGAAGACCATCCCAGGAAAGCAAGACCAACACTTACCCCTGCTGTAGAGGAGAAGTTCATTTAGAGTTACCAGCCTCAGAAATCACCAATTAACAGCACCTCGGATTAGAGCCGTTATGAAGGCTATACAGAGCATAAGTAGCAGATACAGATCTCAACATTAACTGTTCAAAGGAGATTCAGCATTGCATTACAATGTAGAAAGAAATAGGGTTGGGTATCGTTTGGGTTTTTTTTCGATACCGGTGCCAAATCGATACTTTGAAAACGGTACCGGTGCCAAAACGGTGCCTGAACCGATACTTTTAAGCAAAAAAATTATAGTGGATGACTCAAGAATTAATTTTTATTGAACAAAAATTTTTATGCTTAAAATCTAACAATATATTAAAAGTTTAAAGTATATATGAATATGTAAGCTTCAAATTTTAGCAATTCTTTTGCAGAAATTTCACCATATTTGCCTTTTCTGTCAAAATACGACTCCTTTCCTGACTTATTGCCCTGCACAGGACATGTATAGCCGTCTTTACAATGTAAATGGGGTCACTGTTGTAGTGCTACTAGTACAGGCTGGAAAGCCATAATTATAAACAGAATCCATGTTACATTAGTTTTTTTACAAATAGTTCGACTATTTGTTAGCATGAATGCAAGATTTGCATTTTGCTATTAACATTACATTATCCTACTACTAACCTGCGGAAAGTCTGCTGACGTCATCATAATCGGTGACTCGTTTTTGCTACAGTTGGTATGACTGGGACTGAGGGTCGTCCACACTGATAGCGCCAGCTGTTGTCCACAAGCTTTTAAACACGGTGCCTCCCTCTGCTTTAAACTTTATTCCGTCTGCCCTCGAATGTTTCATTAGATTTGACGTGTTTCCGCCTTTACACTGCTGTAAAACATTCGCTGCACGTCGCGATGCCGGAATCCTTTATTGTGAAATACAGCCACACTTTCGACGGTTTAGTTTTAGGCATTTTAACGAGAGTTGTTTACTTTAGCATGCTAAGCTATCGGTAGACGCCTGCTGCCGTCAGAGCGAGTGTAACGTTAGTTACTGCATTCACGCGCATGTCGGATGGTCTCTCATTTCCGGATGATTTATGCTTTAAATTTTTTTATTTAATCTAATAAACGATTAATCTACAAAAATATATGAATCTAGAGAACAAATATTTCAATCGACAGTTCAGGCATTTAAGTGGCACCGAAATGAGGCACCGAAATTCGCATTCTGTTTCGGTCCGGTACATACCGGTTCTATAGGTACCGGTGCCGTATTGGCACCGGGTTTCGGTACCCAACCCTAGAAAGAAATACAAATCAGGAATCAGGTATATATACCTAATATATTCTAAAACTGAAACTAATCACCACCAAATGGTACTGTACACACCACAATGATGCATACAGTATATTCTTCAATGCATGTTTGATAGAAATACCATGGTTACAATTATTAATTAATATATGAATCAATATATATATACTGTAAACATATACTCATCTGTTAATGCAAATTAAAAACATTTAAAGCACTGGTAGTGACCCTTATGATTTATTGCTTTATGACTAATAGATACAAACCGTTCATATTAGTACACTGAGAAAACGTTTACCCAAAATATAATGTTAGCAGAATTTTTTTCTTTATTGCAAATGACAATTTTACATAGTATCACTATTATATATTTTTCTAAAGCAATATCAGTATTGTGACAAGTTTTTAGAACTTTTTAATTAGCTTCCTATTAAACCAAACTGAATCTAATAAAAAATAAAATCAAATTTTTTTTAGACACAACATTTTCATTGTAGTGTAATTATTCTTATAATGTAATAATAATTCTCATCAAATGTTGTATTTATATAAATACACTATTATATATTTTAAATTTTTTTATTTTAATTCTGTAATATCCATTTTTGGGTTATACTAATCTAATATTCATCAGTTTATTTTTACAATCTGCCTTGAGGAATTTGCCATAAATACAATATATTCACAGCATTCCACATTCCAGCTGTGATATGGCTAATGGATTGTGTCTTGTTCTAACTCATTTAACAAATGGGAAATGCTAAATTTACAACCAGTGTCCAGCAAAATCCAACCCACTGCCATAGTTATTAGAGCTGTCACTCCACACGAAGCCCATACTGGTTCAATTCATTATGCAAGCCTACAGGGGAACATTAAAAAGGTCCAAATGATGTCAGCATAACTGTGCATACAGAGTCCTTTAATTCTTTTAAATGTCTAGAAGGTCTGTCTAGAAATCAGACACAGTTTGTTAATTGTGTTATATGTTAAATGAATAGACATAGCCAGAAATGAAAAGAGAACAAAGTCACCATTTGGATTTAAATAAGCAAACACTTAAGAGTCTTTGATTGGATAATTAGTGATTAATATGTTTTAGCTGTTAACGAGTATTTTAAACCTTACTGATGAAGTGAGCAGCTTCTCACTTATTATCCTGTGGTGGTGGAAGAAATATTCAAATTATTGGCCGCACCCAAGCAGAGAAAACAACAAAGGAGATCACCGTAATGACTGGAATTGGGTAAAGAACTGTTTAACACATTAAACCCTAGAATGATAAAGCATAAAGATTGGACTTTGGGGAAATGGAAAAGGCTTATGTGGTCCGATGAGTCTCCTCTTCCAGAGGAATGCATGTGTCGGAGTAAGAAGAGAAGAGCATGAAGCGATGCACCCATCATGCATAGCGCCCACTGTACATGCCTCTGGAGGCACTGTTATTTAGTCGAGTTAAACCCATGAGAATAAATAATCCCAAGACAACTTTACTGGTTAATCAATTAGTGTCACACTGTGAATCATTCTCCCTTAAGGAGGTTGTTGGAAAGCTGATCGTTTAATGGATCCAACTTCTCATTTGGGGAGCCAGATGTACAGATCCAACTGCATTCTACCAGAACCAAAAAGGAAAAGGTCCTCTTATTTTTGTTCATTTTGTGGCATATAACACCCACTTACAAACAGACTTTCATGTTAACTACCTTAAAGCAAATAAATACCTCTTTTTACTGGCTGGGCCAATGAGATGATACGCCTCACCAGACAGCAGTTCAGCAGTACTTTCCTCGAGAGCCTATGGTTCCTGGGAAATTGCCATAACTCCTCTCTCCACTGGTTCCTCTTACCCGGGGTAGACATGGTCAAGCTCAGGCTGTTTAAATACACTCCCCGTTACCACACAGAAGCAGTGTTTGTAGATCTATCTTTTTAGAGGTCATCACTGTATAAAGAACAGATTCATATTTTCATGGGGGAAAAAACATATACTGATATACTGTAAAGGGCATACAGTGGTGTGAAAAACTATTTGCCCCCCTCCTGATTTCTTATTCTTTTGCGTGTTTGTCACACAAAATGTTTCTGCTCATCAAACACATTTAAATATTAGTCAAAGATAACACAAGTAAACACAAAATGCAGCTTTTAAATGAGGGGTTTTATTATTTAGGGAGAAAAAAAAAATCCAAACCTACATGGTCCTGTGTGAAAAAGTAATTGCCCCCTGAACCTAATAACTGGTTGGGCCACCCTTAGCAACAATAACTGCAATCAAGCGTTTGCGATAACTTGCAACGAGTCTTTTACAGCGCTCTGGAGGAATTTTGGCCCACTCATCTTTGCAGAATTGTTGTAATTCAGCTTTATTTGAGGGTTTTCTAGCATGAACCGCCTTTTTAAGGTCATGCCACAACATCTCAATAGGATTCAGGTCAGAACTTTGACTAGGCCACTCCAAAGTCTTCATTTTGTTTTTCTTCAGCCATTCAGAGGTGGATTTGCTGGTGTGTTTTGGGTCATTGTCCTGCTGCAGCACCCAAGATCACTTCAGCTTGAGTTGACGAACAGATGGCCGGACATTCTCCTTCAGGATTTTTTGGTAGACAGTAGAATTCATGGTTCCATCTATCACAGCAAGCCTTCCAGGTCCTGAAGCAGCAAAACAACCCCAGACCATCACACTACCACCACCATATTTTACTGTTGGTATGATGTTCTTTTTCTGAAATGCCGTGTTACTTTTACGCCAGATGTAACGGGACACGCACCTTCCAAAAAGTTCAATTTTTGTCTTGTCGGTCCACAAGGTATTTTCCCAAAAGTCTTGGCAATCATTGAGATGTTTTTTAGCAAAATTGAGACAAGCCTTAATGTTCTTTTTGCTTAAAAGTGGTTTGCGCCTTAGAAATCTGCCATGCAGGCCGATTTTGCCCAGTCTCTTTCTTATGGTGGAATCGTGAACACTGACCTTAATTGAGGCAAGTGAGGCCTGCAGTTGTTTAGATGTTGTCCTGGGGTCTTTTGTGGCCTCTCGGATGAGTTGTCTCTGCGCTCTTGGGGTAATTTCGGTCGGCCGGCCACTCCTAGGAAGGTTCACCACTGTTCCATGTTTTTGCCATTTGTGGATAATGGCTCTCACTGTGGTTCGCGGGAGTCCCAAAGCTTTAGAAAAGGCTTTATAACCTTTACCAGACTGATAGATCTCAATTACTTTTGTTCTCATTTGTTCCTGAATTTCTTTGGATCTTGGCATGATGTCTAGCTTTTGAGGTGCTTTTGGTCTACTTCTCTGTGTCAGGTAGCTCCTATTTAAGTGATTTCTTGATTGAAACAGGTGTGGCAGTAATCAGGCCTGGGGGTGACTACAGAAATTGAACTCATGTGTGATAAACCACAGTTAAGTTATTTTTTAACAAGGGGGGCAATCACTTTTTCACACAGGGCCATGTAGATTTTGAGTTTTTTTTCTCCCTTAATAACGTAAACCTTCATTTAAAAACTGCATTTTGTGTTCAATTATGTTATCTTTGACTAATAGTTAACGGTTTTTGATGAGCAGAAACATTTAAGTGTGACAAACATGCAAAAGAATAAGAAATCAGGAAGGGGGCAAATAGTTTTTCACACCACTGTATACTTTTCTAGGCTACAAGTCTCTTCTCTTGGGGATTGTCTGCCCTAACCTAAAAGTGTCTCTCTGCCTTCTACTTTAGTTAAATCATTCAACACCCCAAGAGCTTGCCCTACCTCTGAACAGCTCAAACATAGAAGACCTAGAAAGCTTAGTTAAAAGAAAATGTTAATCTTTCCTTACTTAATAAATATATGAAAAATGCATGAATAAACATGTTTATATTTTATTCATCAGCTTAATTATCAGATTGCTGCAGAATACTGTATATGCTGTACTTTTGTAAGCCAGTACACTTTAATATCACTACTTACATACAGTATTTTCATGCCAGTTGAATATTAGTATAATTTCATCATAAGCATTATATTGTATAATACATTTGAAATAAAAATGCGTTTAATCTAGATAGACCATGCCTTACCTCCTTCCTGACTGAATGAGATATATGTAGCTTTATCTTCCACTGCTAACAGCACTATCCTCAGTTTTTTACTCAACTGTCTGCAAAATTCTTCAAAGTGAACGAAATAAGAGTGACAGGAAAAGTGCAGGAGTAATCAGAGTGCTTCCTTGTGACCAGATCTGCAGCCAATTGACTCACCGCCTTTCCCTCTCTCTCACTGGAGAAAAGTGCAAGCAGTGCATCATCATCATCATCATCATCATTAGTATCCCGGAGTGTACACTGAGAGAGCAGTGGGATCTATTCATGTCAGTGCCTGTCACCTCTCTTACCTAGTGAGGAATTACACGAACACACACACACACACATATATATATATATATATATATATATATATATATATATATATATATATATATATATATATATATATAGATTATAGACTATACGATCACATGGATGGACATTTATCTCTTTATCTCTCTCTTTGTCTTGTACACGTCCACATACACGCACATCAAACGGACTTCATGAATTCTCTTTGCCGACATGTTCACCCTCCATCTTCCCCAAGACACACACACACACACACACACACAGGGGCTCACACTCCCCCCTACTGCTTTGCTGCCATAATTAGCAACACTAAGCTCCTACCTACCCTCCACCCTAATTAAAATCACATAGGCTATGTAATCTGACCCTGAAAGGCTGAAAGATAATTAATAAATAAATAATAGATCTATAATATAAGACAGTTATTAGAAAGTCAGTTGGAAACTACGGAAATAATTAGAAATAAAGTGTACACAGTTTGTCATATATCTTTGTGCTGGGTTCTAAGGTGCAGGGGGGACCAGACTAGTAGTTTTTAAACCATACTAAAAAAAATCCTATTCCTTACAGACTTTTATAAAAAACTAATTGGATACATGTTCAAATGGAATTCACTTCACTGCATTGTTACACACCTCTGTACTATCACCTACTACCGTACACATATTTGCTTTCTTTGACAAATCCTAGCAAATATTTTATTCAGTTCAATTCAATTTTATTTGTATAGCGCTTTTAACAATTGTCATTGTCGCAAAGCAGCTTTACACAATCAAAAGAGTTATTTAAGTTTGTATGAAATGTGAATGTGTATGAATAAAAAAAAAAAATATATATATATATATATATATATTTTTTTTTTGCTAATATATATATATATATATATATATGTATATATATAGTAACAGCAAGATATATATAATATATAAGTAACAGCAACACCAGGATAAACATGTTAAGAGAAAATAAAGAAACAAGTCAGAATTCAAATAATACCTTTTACAGGAAACCCCCAGAGGTGGAAAGAGTAATAAAATTTTGTACTCAAGTACAAGTACTGTTACTTCAGTGAAATTTTACTTAAGTACAAGTAAAGTTACTCTTATAAAAATCTACTCAAATAAAAGTAAAAAGTAGCTCATTAAAAAATTTACTCAGAGTAAAAGTTACCGAGTTACTTTTTTATTTTAATTTTTTTAACAGTGGGGGTGATTCTTTTGCTGAATTGTTTTGCCCTTGGGTGTTTCCATGGTCACTCTTATATTAACAGATTATTGTTTGTTTTTAAATGTTTGCTGTGGGTGTCGATTGTATATTGATCTGGCTCTGCTTTTTTTTTTTCTTTTTGTTAAATATATAAAAAAAACACACAGCGGGGTGGGATGAGGCATTCTAGCATAGTTCAAAAAAGATGAGCAGATATAAATCTCAAACTAGTTGTTTTTAACTGAAGGAACACCTTTGCATAATAAAGTGGTCACTTAAATATGGTGTTACATCCCAGTCTAGGGCCATACAGCAAAAGAATGGTTCAGGGTTCTATTTTAAACTGTATGGAAATGGTGGTATATGGCAGAAAGAACTAGATCCAATCATTAACTGATGAAATAATGAGGTTTGTATACACACACACACACCAGGAGGAGGATCAGATTCAGATTGGACCCAGGCCAAAATAACAAACAAAATGGTATTTATATTTAGTAGGTAGATTACCTGCAAAAAGAAACAACAACAAAAAAAACCCAGAAACAAAAATACAGGTACCTTCCCGGACTCCCTAAACCAAAAACAGTGAAATTATCTACAAATATATACAAAGACCAACCAAACCAAAGGGACAAAGCAATAATCAAAGTCAATTGGAGGCAAAAAGTCAAAACCGGAATACACAACCAAATATCAAAACGCCAAAATCACAACCTCTTTCATCTTTCCCGCGCCTCTCTCCGGGTTCTACTGTACATGGTCGCGCTAGTCGATGACGTCACTCAGGGCGGAAGCGACCGTGTGGAAGGTCAGGTGATGCCGATGTCAGAAAACCTGGAGTGGAGTCTGGAGCGGCGCGCGACCAGGACATGATACACACACGCGCGGCGCAACGGAGCATTTATAGAAAGCATAACATTTTCATTATTTTAGCATTTTTATTCATTTATTTTTTACTCAGTAGCGAATATGATTTAAAATGTAGCGAATTACAATACTTCAAACAAAACGTACTTAAGTAAAAGTAAAATTACAGATTTTTAAAACTACTTTAAAAAGTAGAAATACACAAAAAAGCTACTCAATTACAGTAACGCGAGTAAATGTAATTCGTTACTTTCCACCTCTGGAAACCCCCTATGTCTCAAAGCTGAAATACTGGTCAACAGCTTGATCAAAATGAGAAGCCTAAAATGTTACAGTATACTCCCTAACCGTAAGCACTATCTCCGGCACGCAACATCACAGTTTTACTAAACATCTTTGTTCAAAGGGTGACAAAAATAAACCCTTCTAATTGAAATTGTGGCTACACTACCACCCACCTCTTTATTTTGAGTAGCTTATTGACCTACACCTACAACGCTGCTCTTATTTACAGTAATCAATACACACCAATTTCAATTCAATGCACACACACACACACAGAATTCTGAAGATTCTGTATAATAGACACAGCTATGAATCTGGATTATCTGGATACATACAGGTACGTGCTTGAGCTCTGATAAGACTCTCACTAGATGCCTAGATTTTTCAGCCTTATTTATGCTCACATAAAGGTCTGATAAATTTTAGCACTTTCTGATTCATGGAAAATTATATCAGAATAAAACTATTAACTATAACAGTAATAGTCCGATCCACGGAGGCCCCACCCTGCGACTCAGAGCACCCAAATGATCCAGTGCTCACGTCCCAGTGCCAGACTCCACAGCACGCCCTTAGGTGATCTCCAGAGGTGACCTGGTGCCACAAGAAAAACCTACACAATATTGGACTTTATGTTATGTCTGGTTAGTGTATGTTTTCTCAGTGTATTAAAATGAAAGGTCGTATTTAGTTTGCATGTACTGTATATGGTTTGTATTTGTATAATTTAGTTTGTATTTGTATGTATATATTTTAAATGTTTTAAATGTGTTTAGTTTGTATTAGCATGAGCACACCTTAAGTAGGATTTATGTGTGCTGTATACGAGCCTCTGCTATTTGTAATCACATTGGGTTGGAAAGCAGCTGCGTCCTTGCGTCAGGTGCTGTTGTCAGCATTCAACCAGAAGACTGAATGCATTTGCTCTTATTTTATTAATATTGGCTTGTTTTCTGACGGAAATATCGTCTAGTCTGGGAAGAATTGAAGCCATTAAACTTTTTTCTCAGTGTTTGGATATTTATTGTAAAGCTGTCTGGTCAAACAGGGGAAACTAATAAGAAAACTGTGTTTCTAAGAAAGTAAGGGTGAGGCTTCTGGAGTTCCAGGAGTTAATTCTTGTCACTTGGAACATGTTTGTAATATGTCTATAACCCACAGCACCAAATGGATCCACTGATAACGTCTCGGTGCCAGACACCACAGGACACCATGAGAGGTCTCCACCAGAAATATGGAAGCCTGCACAATACTGGGCTTAATAGTTCACGTTTTAATGGTTGCAGATCGGGTGTACAGTAGGGGTGGGCGATATAACCAAAATCTTCTATCACGGTAGAAGCAATTTTCTACCTCGATAACGATATATATATATCACAATATAGCAATTTGTATCTGAAAATGCATAAATAAAAAGAAAAAAAGAAAAAACTGAAACTGTTTCACATAATGTAATTTTATTTAAACTGTGAATTGCTGAGGTTTGCCGCATTTTTTACTTTGGCCATATTTGTTTGGATGCTTGGATTTCAGATGATAGAAAAGGTTTGACGTGTTTCCACCACTTGCGTACCTTGCAAATCACGTTCATCTCATTCATACTGTATCACTTTTATACCCAAACCAATTCCACACCACAGACGATGCACCTTCTTTACAATTTCCTCGTTGTTGGTTTTGTCACATGTAAGCAAACTCACTGCTGCTGAAGTGTATGTGAAGCCAAACACATCAAAAGTGGGACAAAACCGTGGCACCCGATTGAACCAAATATCTGCGCGGCCCAATGGACAGCGCAGCGCGACAATCTGCATAGCGCAGAGATGATCTGGTTTATTCGCGCAGCCCGGTGGATCGCGCAGCGCGGATTAACTTGAGCAGCTGCTCGAATCACAAACCTGACCCACTGTTTTTTATTTAAAAACAATTGATTTAAAATGTCAGGACAGTTTAATATTGTTTCCCCCTTGCCATGCCTGGTTTGTACGTGCGCATCCCAGCGGGGTAAAATGTATTTTGATGGTCGGCCCGGTCTATTTCTATTAGCGTCGCGCAGGTTTGTGATTCGAGCAGCGCTGCTCAAGTTGGTCGGCGCTGCGCAATCCACCAGGTCTGGATATTTGTTCTGCCCATGCCGGCTCAATCGGGTGCCACGGTTTCGTCCCAATTTAGATGTGTTTGGCTTCCCATAGAAGTGAATGTTTATTTTTGGTTATGTAACGTGCAACGTCACGTGATCTCAACCGCGATTAATGCGATAGACCAAAATCTCTATCAGTTGACAAATTTCTACCAGTTAACCGTGTATACCGGTATATCGCCCACCCCTAGTGTACAGTATATACAGAGTCTGGATGAAATCTATAATAGTGCAAAGACAGCCTTATAAGTTATGAGTAGTGCAAAGATTTATGCTGAATAAGCAGTGGTTATTGAATTCTGATCTACTCTTCAGCATAGAAACAGCTAAGGTAAGAGCCTGCTTGATGGGAAGTTTGTTCATACACTACTATACAACTATATAACTAGTACTTGCACCCTTCTGTTAAGATTGGAATAGACCTACCTATCTATAGGCATGTTATCGTTCATAAATCTGATAAAGGAACCACTACTGCTTCTGCTACTTTTTATTCAAAAAACTATAGGTGACATATAAGAAGTAAACCGTCTGTGTATATCAACAACGATATTTGAGATTTACCCAATTAATACATGTGTTTTTATGTCTATGTCTAGCAGAGTACAGTGTGTATATATATATATCAAAAATCTTTTTTGTGTATAATATATATATATTTGTATAATAAGAAAAAAGGTGTGCTCTAGGAATCAGTGCATGGGCCACATCATACTGTATCATAAGAAATACATACATGTTGCAGTCAGAGGTGGAAAGTAATGAATTACATTTACTCGCGTTACTGTAATTGAGTAGATTTTTTGTGTATTTCTACTTTTTAAAGTAGTTTTTAAAATCTGTAATTTTACTTTTACTTAAGTATGTTTTGTTTAAAGTATTGTACTTCACTACATTTTAAATCATATTCGCGACTGAGTAAAAAATAAATGAATGAAAATGAGAAAAATAATACAAATAATACAACGGGGAAGGAAAAAATTGCACCCCAGAAACCACTGCACTGATTGATTGATGGACGGGAAGAACAAACGCCCTAAATTCACAAAAAGGATGGAGACAGACAAAACAGATGCCAGTGACGCAGACACAGCTGAAAGTAAAATGCCAACAAATTCGTATGAAGCAAACCCCTGGTCATGTTTAAGCGACTTTGGCTGCTTTATAGTACATGGTGTGGTAATAGTCATCAGAATATTATTGTGTTATATGGGACATAATATGTAATAATATGCAAATGGATACCAAAAACAAAATCATCTGCAGTTTGCTATGCGTCCACCCTGTTCAATGTGCTCCTGATAAGTGCTTTGAAAAAGAACACAGCACAATTCTTTAGCATTTCCCAAGTCCAATTACAGTCATAAAATCGCAAGGAAATATTTTTCCACATCATTAAGAGCCCTACATACAGTAGTTTGCAGTATGTGTTACGTGGTGCGGGTTGGAGAGCCGCATCACAAGATCTAATAATGTTTATAAGAGCCCTAACGCAGGGGGTCAATGAAACAGGAGGTTGTGAAAGTGCTTATGACCCGCACAGGAACACCCTCCCGTTTGGAGATAGCGTGGGATTATTAATTAAAAACTAAAAGGGAAACTGAAAACACAAAATAAACAGAGCTATGCCATTGGCGCGAGAGCGGACGGAGAGACTGGGTCTTTGGTCCTGATACCTTACCGGTGTTAGCTAAGTGATCGCATGAAGTGCAGAGGTATCAGGACCCTTAAATAGGCCCGCTGCCAGGTGTGGTATGTCCACACTGATTGCCTCTGCGGCAGCGTTGCCTGGCAACCATGTGTCTAGATGACCGCGCCTCTGCAAATCACTTCTTGCTTTAAGAAGAATAACACTATTGACACTATCCCAGCATGAATTATTTCCACATAAACATACATCTCAAAGTGTGTAATGCCTTACATAAATCCATTATTCTCGACACACTTGAGAAATATAAGTAAAATGAGATGAAAAAAATTGTCTTTGTGGTTAATTAACCTTCAGTTGTAGTAGTTTATTACAACGTTATTGTTGTATGCTGATTATAACACTGAGTGTACAAAACTTTATAATTATTGTCCTGAATATGATAAATTCAAGCCTAATGGCTAATTTATAGCCAATGCACGATTTATGAATATACTTTTGTCTCATGTCATTAGTTCCCTAATCTTCCTCATGCTTATGAATACCTCATCAAACTGGGTTGATTTCTCAGTGAGACATTCTGTTAGCGAGGAGTGTGTAAGAGTGTCTAAAACAGAAACTTTAGAGAAAGATAACTGCAAATAAAAACATGCCTCAGTTATGAGTTGTTCAGAAGAATGCCAATAATTGTGACATGGTGAAATACTTTGATTAAGGCTCATCATTTTCCAAATTAGTTACATTAATTATATTACTGTCATATTTACTTTAAACAACCAAAGAAAATCTCACACATACAGTAGGTAACAAAAGACATATGATGTCATGCGCATATAAATTCAGACCATCTATCTACAGTAACAGACGATTAGATTTATAATTCATCTTTGTAGCTTTGTCGTAATGTTCAAGGTCTCAGAAGTGAAAGTTAATGTGAGTCCGTGGCAGAGAGCTCTTCACATCTGGTCTTGTGAAGTCAGGGCAGTTAGTTGCACAGCCATTATTAGACAGCTTCTGCTGTGTTTGGACTGAGATGGAGTGCTGTGAATGCAGGCCAAGCACAGGTCATCTATTTACACTGTGACCTTGGTTTCCATTAACTCACCAGCTAATACAAAGAGAAAGCTCAGTAAATACACTAAAGTAGGTCTAAAACCCACAGTCATTCCAAGGGTTTTAATGCAACACCTTAAGAAACTGTTCATTAGTGTACAGGATGTTAGATTTAATGCATGTTTAATCAATTATATGGCACAAAGAAGCTTGAACAAGCATTTCAGTTCACAAAAAAAAATAATTAATCAAATTATGCTTATCAGTGATGCTTTTGCTTTTTTTAAAGCACCTCTGCATCAAGTAGATGCATTAATAATACATTAAATACATACTGTTAATACTGTAATAAAGTAAAATGTATTTCTTTTGGCATTAAGCATTGGCGGTCCCTAACAGCTTATATATTTCTATGATTTTAGTGATCATCAAAAGTACATTTTCATTCCGCTATAATAGTTTACATTACATTACTTATATTTATATACTTATTTTATGAACTGTGGTCAATTCTATGGTTATTTCAACGATATCAAATATCACACATATACACGCAAGAAGTAAACAGACATCCATAGTTTTATGATTTAAAATAAGAGTGACTGCCGTTATTATGACTACTATTTATTTTCTTCTTTTCATATTGAAATACAGTGGAACCTCGGATTACGAGTAACGCGGTTTACGAGTGTTCTGCAAGACGAGCAAAGGTTTTTAATAAATTTTGGTTTGAAAAACGAGCATTGTCTTAGTTTACGAGCACGGTGTATCATGTATCACGAATGCGCTTCTTGTTTTGACGCCGAGCGTCATGTCATCAAAACTGAGCCAACGGTTTTTCTCTCTCTTGCGCTGCGGAATTGTAGGTAATCGTCTCCCATGCTGGGTGAATACACACACAAACGCGCTGTATGTGTGTGTGTGTGTGTAATGTGCGTGCATTAACGGAGAGACCATTTTTAAAACCGTTTAAAAATTTTCCAGGAACATTGCTAGTCACACTCGCGTGAGCGCATACTAACGGAATCACTGCTGTAAAGTAAAACAACAACAACAACAACAACAACAAAAAAAAACTAATTAACCAGCTCCTCACCTTTGAAAACAGTCGCGACAGAGCAGAGTTTGTGTGTTTATTTGGAAACCTGAGAGGAGGGGGGGGCTATTGTTAATGTGTGTGTGCGTGTGTGTGTGCACGCACATTTTACACACACACACAGCCTGCGTGCACAAATGGAAACACTTATCTGTCTGGATTTATTTCTACGTTTTTTAAAGATAAAGTGCAGGTTAATTTGTTTTATTTTTACTTTATATTTTGTATTAATTATTTTTATGTATTTATTTTTTTGGGCTGTAGAACGAATAATTTAAGTTTCCATTATTTCCTATGGGAAAATTAAATTTGGTTTACAGGTGTTTTGGAATACGAGCCCACTTCCGGAACGAAATATGCTCGTAATCCAAGGTTCCACTGTATATTAATCTTTTAATATAATAAAATAATCTTTTAGCATGCCTTGAAGTGACACTTCTGAATAAATTTCTTATTTTTTAAAAGCCTGGATTGTTCCTCAAACTGCGGGTGGAGTATCTCAGAGACAAATAAGTAGGAATCTTTAAATAAACCTTTCTACTGTTAACAGAAATATAGTTCAATTTAAATAAGACTGTAAAACATCAGTAAAGTCATGACCTGGTCAATCTGAATTTTCTAAAAGCATGTGCTTTTAGTTGCTTCACAACAATGACCATTGTTAAAAGCGCTATATTAATAAAACTGAATTGAATTGAACTTAATGTACTGGACTAAACTAAAGAGTCGGTCAGATCAGAAAACTAGAAAGGTCTTGATCGTGTATTGCATGTAAATAAATAAATAGATATCAGGTTCCCTATTTATCATCTCAATAACTTAATTTTAGACGTGATTGAAGAAATGATAGAGAATTAATGAGTTACAAATGCATGTCTGAATACATTTTGATCCGCTGGTTAAATATTACAGGTTTACACCACTAAATGCTCACAAGGTGGGAAAAACCACAAAAATGGAGGTTGAGCCCATTTCACACAATACACAAGGCTATTTCCTATTTTCCTTATAATAAATCTTAAAAATAAAGGTTGAATTTTATTTTCCTTGAAAGAGGTACTGTAGATGGGCACAACTGTTCGGGGTATCATGTATTTAAAACGTTCTGCCACTGGATGTCAGTCTTGCACACTATTACAGCAGGTGACCCAATTTTAGCTGTTGGGCTTTCAGGCCATTTGCATGATAGATTGATTAAAGACTTAATTTCACTGGTAAAAAGATGCTACTGCAAGATACTTGAGAAAAAAAAACTTTTTCTGTGTGGGATATGCTGAATTCAGAGTTGCATCCCAAACCACATAATGAGCACTGACAGTAGTGACACTGGTGGTGTACTGACAAACCAAGTATGGAAAGTATGCAAAATGTGGCCCAAGTGGCTACAACTCTAAGAATACAACCCAGTGCTGCTGTTATCTTGAATTTACAAAGCACAAATAAATTAATTAACTAATAAATAAAACCCTATTGTACATATCAGCATAACTGTCACAAATTAAGTACCGATGGCACTCCTGTGTTCTCTATTGTCTTGCTACATAAAAGTTGGTTCCCATCAATCTCGAGCAAACAAAAATTATATCTGGTCACTTTAGTGTATTTACAGTATATCATGTGTTCTCTTTGCACTTTAAAGTTTATTCTGTGCATTTCTTTCCATAGCCTGCCAAACACGTAAGGTATAAGCTGGATTTTGTCATACTAACCAAATCACAGAGCAGTAGATACAGTACAGGTTACATGCAGAAAGACAAGCAGATGCCCCAGATGACTCACTCTCACCCAATATAACCCAGATTGAAATAGGCCTGCAGAAATACACAGAAACTCGCCAACACCTCGCCTTAGTCACTGGCCAGTGATTTTCAGGTCTCTAGTTCAACAACCTCACACACTGATTAGCATACAGTCTACACATCATCAATTAATCTGATGGATATTCTGTATCATTTTCCAAATTAAACAACTAGCAAAAAACCTTAGCTGGTCAGCAAGGTATTTTAATTATCTTTTTAATTATTATTAATAGATAATAATAAATATTTTGTTTCAAACTAAAAGTTTTCTTATAGGTCACCTTGTGTGCCTGAGGAAAATAATTTGTTAATTAATTTCATCACATTTTGCAGTCAACTCCTTTATATATAAAAGTGGATTTTTTTAAAATATGTAAAGCTTTGATTAGTCCCAAGAAGACAGTGGACTCCACCATAATGAACTGAAAGAAATTTACATAACAGGACTCTTCCTAGAGCTCCATACACAGGCTAGAAGGTCCCTGGTCTGAGAAATGAGCAGGCATCCAATGGCTATTCTAATACAAATGAGACGTTTTCTGCAGAGAGAAACAACCATCTCAAATGCTCCATAAATCAGGACTTTATAGAAGAATAGCTATTAGGGCTGCACAATATATCGAAAAATTATCGTTATCGCGATAATGATATACGCAATATCTGTATCGCAATGAATTGCGATAAATTAAATTGATGAGTGTATGGTTACATGTAAATACAAAGTAATGTTTTAAAGTAATCCATACAGTGAGAATAGCCTGAATTAGATTTAATTACATCAGACGAATATCTATTACCTGTTTATTTTAGTATGATCATTACATATATAAATTATTTTTTAAAAATAGCCAATAATAATAATTTTAAAAATGCATTTCTCTAGGGAAATGTTATATCGCAAGAAATATTGTTATCGCAATATTCAACATCATATCGCATATCGCATATTTTCCTAATATCATGCAGCCCTAATAGCAACACCAAATTTACTCAAATAAAATGAATATGGCAGGCACACAAAGAACTCAAAAAATATGGACTGAACTCCAAATACTAGTTCTGGTGAAAACCAGGTACTGCTCATCAAGTTGTTAATTTCATCACTGCTCTGAAATAGGGTGATGGTAGCATCATGATATGGAGTGCTACTCAAAAATAGTGGTATAATGACTGCTTAAAAAAATTAAGGAAAGGACAAATTAAGGCAAAAATTTTAAGGTCATTGAAGAAAACCTGCCCTGGGAATAAAGCTCGGACTTGGGAGAAGGTTTACTTTGTATGCTTTGGATCATTGTCTAGCTAAAGTCAAGTCAATCCTGTAGTGGGTGCAAGCATCAGAATAGCCTTAGGTGGATAACTAAAACCCAGGTTTAAACCCCATTCAACATCTGTGTAGGGATGTGATGAAAATGGTTTACAGATGCCCCCTATATTATCTGACTGGGTTTCTGAGAATCTATAAGAAACAATGAGAGAAATTGTTCAAATCCAGGTATTCAAAACTTGTAGAGACTTATCCAAGAAAATCCAAAAAGCTCAAAAAAACAGGTGCTTTTTAATAAATCAGCAAAAAGCTTTAAATTACATGTCATCATTTGGTTATTATGGAATATTTTGTGTAGATTGAAGGGTCACAAAAGTAAATTCAATCAAACCTAACATAAATCTATAACATAGGAAAGTGTGTAAAAACTGCAGAACTCTAAATACTAAATAGCACTGTAATATTCCAGACTCTTTTCAAATATCTGGACCATTGCACTACACACTTTAATAAGTTACTTTTTATGCATATTTGCACAACCACCGCCACTTTCAAATATTTCTATATTTCAATATCTATATTTCTATATTTTGTAATATTTTTTATCGTGCCCCTATTTGTACAGTTTATTTTAATAGTTCAATTTATTTTCTTTAGTATTTCTTTTTATTCATATTTATTCCTTACACATAAGTTTTTATTTTTTATTTTACATTTTTAAGGTCACTGGTCGGTCGTACAAGCATTTCACTGCATTTCATACTGTGTATGACTGTGTATGTGACAAATAAAATTTGAATTTGATTTTGAATTTGAAATATGACTACTTGTAAGGGTTCACCCCTAGAGGGCGCCACTGCGTCCTTTATTCGATTGTAGTTTGTTTTAGTTACTGTGTGTTTATACTTCAGTTCCCAGACTGCACCTCGGTCAGGTGACGTATGCCGGCACCTGAACCGAGGAAGGCAATTAGAAAGACTATAACTTAACTTAAGTTGTAGATTTTGTGTTGCATTAATCGTCGTTAGGTTTGTGTTGGTGTATGTTTTATTTAAGTTGAAGTAATTACTAGAGGCGCTCAGAAAGAGCTTATGTTTTGTTTTTGTTTTCACTTAAATAAAACTTTATTGGTGAACCGTCTGCTCGCCTCCTGCATTTATGCCACAAAACCGCCGACACACACCCTTGCACCGTGACAGAATGCAACACCTAAACAGTGGCATAGCGGAGGGCTTCCCTCTAGATAATTTCTGGGGGGGAGCTATGACCATCTCCAACGAGCTGGCGGACTGGCTGGAGGACAGCGAGGCAGAGATGTATCAGGGCTGGGAGTACAGCTTGCTCGAAGAGCAGGAGCACTTGCTGGAGAGCAGCGAGGAGCAGAGAGAAAGAGAAGTACGACAGAGCTGGGAGGGCTGCAGCATTCGGGGTCGACGCAACAAGGGGTGACAGGGTTCCCCGCACCGGCCGGAAGGGAAGGGCCAGGAAGGCCAAGTACCGCGGTGAGGTGAGGGAAGTAAAACCTCAGGCGGAGCAGCAGTGGAGAGAGGAGAGCGATCGAATCAGGTTGTATTCAGAACTGAATCGGGAGCGAGTACGAGACCTGCGGGAGCAGGTGGAAGAGCTACAGTGCCTGATCCTCCAGTTCCGACAGAGCCACGCTTCAGACTCTGAGCTCCGAGAGAGCCATGCTTCAGGCTCTGAGCTCCGAGAGAGCCACGCTTCAGGCTCTGAGCTCCGAGAGAGCCCCGCTGCAGGTTCTGAGCTTCCTCTTCCCCCGCCTACGCTCTTCAACACGGAGCGAGACGTGTTTCCTCCACAGCCGCCGCTCTTCGGCACGGAAGAGGACGCGTTTCCCCCGCCGCCTCCGCCGGTGCTCGACATGGAAGAATACGAGCAGTGGCTGTGCAGCCAGGATGAAGCGTCTCTCCCTTCGCCTCCCAGCGATCAGAACATCATGCCGGCGCCGCCGTCTCCAAGGTCCGAGCCAGCGCGGCAGCCGCCGAGCACCTCTCCAGCGATGCAGCTGTCGTGCAATTTGGAGAGCGTCATCCTTCCACCTCCTCCAGGCTTTGAGGACAGCGCGCCAGCTCGTCTGCAGTCGCCGAGCACCTCTCCGGCGCTGCAGCCGTCGAGCCCAGTGCCAGCTCCTCAGCCAGGCGTCGAGACCGCTGCGCCCGCTACGCAGCAAGGCGCCGAGAGCGTCGCTGCAGATCTTCAGCCAGGCGTCGAGATCGTTGCTACAGATCTTCAGCCAGGCGTCGAGATCGTTGCTACAGATCTTCAGCCAGGCGTCGAGACCGTCGCGCCCACTCCTCAGCATGGCGGCGAGATCGTCGCGCCCACTCGTCAGCATGGCGCCGAGGTCGTCATTCCCGCTCTGCAGCACGGCGCTGAGATCGTCATGCCCGCTCCTCAGCAGAGGGCAATCACAGGCCCAAGGCCAGCTCCGTCACCCAGCCTCAGGGACAAGAAAGAAAAGGTGGGGCATTGGGGTGGCTGTCCAGGGCCACCGTGAATGCTCCAGAGGAGCATTTTTAAAGGGGGGGTGATGTAAGGGTTCACCCCTAGAGGGCACCACTGCGTCCTTTATTCGGTTGTAGTTTGTTTTAGTTACTGTGTGTTTATACTTCAGTTCCCAGACTGCACCTCGGTCAGGTGACGTATGCCGGCACCTGAACCGAGGAAGGCAATTAGAAAGACTATAAATAGTCAGTTTAAGTTGTAGATTTTGTGTTGCATTAATCGTCGTTAGGTTTGTGTTGGTGTATGTTTTATTTAAGTTGAAGTAATTACTAGAGGCGCTCAGAAAGAGCTTATGTTTTGTTTTTGTTTTCACTTAAATAAAACTTTATTGGTGAACCGCCTGCTCGCCTCCTGCATTTATGCCACAAAACCGCCGACACACACCCTTGCACCGTGACACTACTGTTTCCATTTTTACTGTCATGTTTTCACACACTCTCTCTTTTCTTCATTCACCAGATTGGCAGTCAGTCACCACGTAGTCATATTTCTGTACTTCAGAAATGCTGGTATATGATGATGCTGAATGCATTAAAGTTTATGTACAACACATGCATAAACATTTCACTTAACCCAATCTGACACTAACTGAAAACATTACAGGACTGTCAAAAAGAAACGGATTAGCTCATAGACATTATATTACACAGTATGTTTATCAATTTAATACACAAAAAGCTTAATAAAACTTAATTACCATGCTGTAACAGAAAAAGAATTCTTAGAATTCCACAGTGACCCACAGTGTGGGACACCAGAAGAGTATAATTTGCCCTGGTGAATGTTTATTGAGTATTATGCCATAATTTATTTTATTTGTGGACTTGGAGAAGGCATTCGACCGTGTCCCTCGGGGAGTCCTGTGGGGGGTACTCTGGGAGTATGGGATATTGGATTCCCTGTGAAGGGCTGTCCGGTCCCTGTACAACCGGTGTCGGAGCTTGGTCCGCATTGCCGGTAGTAAGTCGGACCTGTTTCCGGTGAGAGTAGGACTCCGACAGGGCTGCCCTTTGTCACCGATCCTGTTCATAATTTTTATGGACAGGATTTCTAGGCGCAGCCAGGGCGTTGAGGGGGTACAGTTTGTTGGGCTCAGGATTGGGTCACTGCTTTTTGCAGATGACGTTGTTCTGTTGGCCTCATCACCCTGTGACCTACAGCTCTCACTGGATAGGTTCACAGCCGAGTGTGAAGCGGCTGGGATGAGAATCAGCACCTCCAAATCTGAGGCCATGGTCCTCAGCCGGAAAAGGGTGGAGTGCCCCTCCTGCCCCAAGTGGAGGAGTTTAAGTATCTCAGGGTCTTGTTCACGAGTGAGGGTAAAATGGAATGGGAGATCGACAGGCGGATCGGGTCAGTGTCTGCAGTGATGCGGGCTCTGTATTGGTCCGTCGTGGTGAAGAAGGAGCTGAGCCAAAAGGCAAAGCTCTCAATTTACCGGTCGATCTACGTTCCTATCCTCACCTATGGTCATGAGCTGTGTGTGGGTAGTGACCGAAAGAACAAGATCGCGAATACAAGCGGCCGAAATGAGTTTCCTCCGCAGGGTGTCTGGGCTCTCCCTTAGAGATAGCGTGAGAAGCTCAGTCATCTGGGAGGGGCTCAGAGTAGAGCCGCTGCTCCTCCGCATCGAGAGGAGCCAGATGAGGTGGCTTAGGATGCCCCCTGGACGCCTCCCTTGTGAGGTGTTCCGGACATGCCCCACCGGAAAGAGACCCCGGGGAAGACCCAGGACACGCTGGAGGGACTATGTCTCTCGGCTGGCCTGGGAACGCCTTGGGATCCCCCCGGAAGAGCTGGAAGAAGTGGCCGGGGAGAGGGAAGTCTGGGCATCCCTGCTGAAGCTGCTGTCTCCGCGACCCGACCTCGGATAAGCGGAAGAAAATGGATGACTGGATGGATGGTTGCCATAATTTACGTATCAGCACTTGATTTGATTGATGATTTCATGTTGAACTGGACTACTGCATATCCACTATATTCAGGTGGCAGAAGATTACATTAGCGGCTCTGATCATCTCCAGGGGTTTGTGGTCTTTGGTTTTGATACATCTTTGATTTAACAATAGTCTGTACATGCATACTGAACTGATGGCTTATATAATGTAAAACTGCGGTAAATAAACCTTTATTAGATCATAGTAAAAATGGGTACCTCCACCAGAAGTCCTATAAGGGAAAAGGAAAATAATCTGTTTTCATGACACGAACCAGGCTACAGTATACAAGTTCACAACCCCGCAATGTCAAAATGCAGGTTAAAGTGATGCTGAGAGTAAATCAAGGAGGATATTGTCTGGCAGTTAATCTGTACCAGCTGGCACAAACCCTGAATAATCAATAAGGGAGTGAATTTGAGTATAAACAAGCCTGGCAGGGGATTCTAAACATGAAAGCCTGTCCACTCTCATTCTGGCGCAAGAGAACCATAAACAAACGCCTTCTGTTGGTTATTGCGTGGAAGTTTATTTCTGACTCTGTCCTGTCCCACCACCCATCTCGCCTGGCGCAGATCCGACAGCAAGCAGTCATATTAGCAGATGCTTTCAAGGCCAGCACATGACAAGAAAAGAAACAAACATTGGGCACAAACCAAACAAACCTTGTCAGAAAAAGCCTGAGGGGAAAACGGGAGCTGCTTGAGGCAATTAATGGCTGGTTGTCTGAGAGCTTAGATGGAATTATTTATAAAGTTGTAACCAAGGGTATTTTTATATTTATCAGAACATGCATTCAGACTTATAAAGCCCAGAAAACATAAACACATTTGAAAAGATATAAGAATCTTAAGTCCCTCCTTACAGCGTTAAACATGTAAACAGTGATATTCCACATGTCAAGCCTTGAACTACTGTGATTTAACTGACTAATATTTACTTTTATTTTAAAGCAACTTTCAGTAAGGTCAAGCCTTATAAAAAAATCCCAACTTTATATTTTTCATACATGTAAGCATTATATTACTGATTCAGACCGAACAGTCTTCTTCGCATATCCCAGTGTAACTGAGGTCAGAGCGCAGGGTCAGCCGTGATACAGCGCCTCTGGAGCAGATAGGGTTAAGGGCCTTGCTCAAGGGCCCAACAGTGTCAACCTGGTGGAGCTGGGGATCGAACCGCCGATCAGTAACTCAGTGCCTTAGCCCTCTGAGCCACCACTGCCAAAATTATTGTTTACACTTCCTTGATTTTCATGGTGTGATATTCCTATCCAAATGATTACTGAAAATGAGAAGAATGACCAGTGATGGCATTAATTAAATTATTTGTTATCAGCCTTATAAAACAGAATGCCAGAAAGTATAGGATTGTCCACCATTTCTGCTTGCTGGAGTGCAGGATGTGTATGTGGCTAAATGTTGCTTCTAGAAGAGCAACAGGAGTTATGCTAAACTCATGAATTACATGAAACTATAATGTGTGACTGTATATTTGAGTATGATTGAGTATATTTGTAT
This sequence comes from Channallabes apus, assembly GCA_030522415.1. Taxonomy (NCBI): domain Eukaryota; kingdom Metazoa; phylum Chordata; class Actinopteri; order Siluriformes; family Clariidae; genus Channallabes; species Channallabes apus. Next base: position 24,707,487 of record CM060108.1, on the reverse strand, counting down.
TTGTATGATTGAGTAAATTCAACCTATATATTTTTTTTCTGTTTGTACCGTTTGATATTAAACAAATGCATCATCATAATATTATATTCATGTTATGATGATGCATTTGAGTAATATAAAATGGTATTAACAGCAATGGTAGATAGATAGATAGATAGATAGATAGATAGATAGATAGATAGATAGATAGATAGATAGATAGATAGATAGATAGATAGATAGATACCCAAGCAGATGCATAGCTGTCCATAGTACATGAGTACTAAAGCAACGAATTACACAGCAAAGTGCATCTCAAAAATTTGAATATCAAAGAAAAACTTTTTTTGCAATTTAATTCAAAAAGTTAAACTTTCGTATATTCTAGATTCTTTACATTAATTATCCAAATATTAAAAACCTTTTTTTTGTTTTAATTTGTATGATTACTTACAACTCGTGAAACAAAAAAAAAGTCAGTTTCTTAAAATATTAGAATATGTCATAAGGGTGTTACTTTTCATACTGTATAAAAACCATATATTGAATTGATATATTGAAGCATTTCCAAAGAAAGTTGACTGAAAGGGAAAGGTGTGATAAAAAAAAGAGCACAAGCAACAGAGATGACTACAGCCTTAAAAAAATTGTCGAGCAAAGTCGATTCAAGAACTTGGGAGAGCTTCACAAGGAGCTGAGAGAGGCTGAGCCACCATGCACAAACATCTTCAAGAAACGTGCGATAAATTTTGCATTCTCAGTATCAAGCCCCTCCTGAACCAGAGACTATGCTGGTTATAGACAAATGCTCAGAGGTTTAAACAGTCTGTGATGATTTATTTGGGGTGCCGTGTCATCTGGTGGTGTTGGTCCACTGTTTTATCAAGTTCAAAACCAACACAGTCATCCAGCAGGAGGTTTTAGAACACATCACAGTTCTGTCTACTGACAAACTTTATGTAGATGCTGATTTCCTTTTCCAGCAAACATTAGAACCTGGCCACAGTACCAAAACTATCACTGTCTACCATTATATTTCTGTACTTGATTGGCCAGCCAACTCACCTGACCTGACTCCATAGAGAATCTATGGGGTATTGTCCAGAGGTAGATGAGAACAACTGACCAATAATACAGATGAGCTGAAGGCCGACATCAAAGCAACCTGGTCGTCAGTAATGTCTGAGAAGTGCCACATGTCAAGCTGCAGTGATGCAGTAAATTTGTCCTAAAGAAGCCCAGGCCAAGTATTAAGTGCAAATTTACTTTCCAGAGGTTTGACATTTCTGTATTGTAAATCAGTTTTTGACTGACCTTAGCAAATATTCTAATATTTTATGATACTGGATTCTTTTAATGAACATTAAACAATAAATCTAAAAATTTAAAACAGAAAAGGCTTTTTTACTTTACGTGAAAATAAATAAATAAATAAATAAATAAATAATCCACATTAATTAAACTCTAAATCTCATGTAAGAAACAAAACTGCTGTGGTAGTGCTGTGACAAATCTGTCAAATATAAGATCCAATACAATTATTCATCTAAGATTTTCTTTTAAACAGGCTTTTAGCTAAACAGAAAAGAAAAGCTACCCTCTCTGTGAAGAGTACCATTACACATCTGTATCTTACTGCACCCTCCTATACGTATAAAGATGCATAAAAAACACACTTCTAAAACACATTTCCAAATGAGAGATGCATATTACATTTTACATTTGCAAATGATGTATACTTACATCCTTATCACAACCAGTAAAAAAAAAAAGCATAGACTGTCTTAAACGTGTACAGCATCACCCCATGCTCTACGCAGAAACTTACACGTTAGAAGAATAAGGCAAAAGTACAAACATGACAACATCTTTACCAACAACACATGCAAGTCTACGTTTAACTTTACACACGTATGCACACGTGCCATGGGAAAGGCTTTCATGCATCTTTGGTCCTACCACTTGGTGAACACTCTGCGGCTACCCCTGCATGGTTGCTGCTCTCCGTTATCTTTGCATCCATTTTTTTTGTTGCTGTGTTGAAGCTGCATGAAAGACTAGAAAAAGCTGCACCGCACGTGCACTGTTGCGCTCTCCCGCGCGCTCCAGCTTCTGCTGAATGTTGCTGAGTGACGCGCGCGCGCACTGCCAGTTTCGCGCCTCTTACCTAGTTTCGCGCGCTCCTGTCGTTGTACAGCAATGTAACCCGATGCTCTTGTCCTGTCCTCGTTGGCATTTCATAAAACACTTGAGCATCAGATATTTACTAGAAGTTTAGACTGATATGGCTGAGGAGCGTTCGAGTCAAAATGGGAATTTTGATTGTGCAGAATAACTGAACACAGTTATGAAAGTAAAAAAAAAAAGCTACTCTAATTTCTTTTTATTATCCTCTGCGACACCAATGCACTTAGCACATCGTTTCACTAGTGAATGGATACCATCAAGGTAGAAAGTTTTCTCAGTACAACAGAGCCATGATTTGACTGCCTGCTTCAATATCTGAAACGCGGGCCTCCCAGGAACTCCCTTAATGGTCCAAACATCAGAGCTTTATTGCCAAGTACGTTTGCACATATAAGGAATTTGTTTTGGTGACAGAAGCTTCCAGAGACAACACACACACACACACACACACACACACACACACACAAATAATGAATAAGATGGTGGGTATTATGAAATAAATATCAGTGATATGGCACATATTAATATTGCACATATCTTTATTGCACAGCAAGGAGAATATTTACCTGTACATGAAGTAGATCGCCTGAGGGAAGAAACTGTTCTGTCGTAGTATTTGGTGCTTGGCAGAGCTGACCAGATGGCAAAAGTTCAAGGAGAAGATGGCTTGGATGTGGGGGGTCCAAAGTGATTTTCTGCGGCCTTTTCATCCATCCAGATACAGTAAATACAGTTCTTGAAGGGTGAGAAGGGGAGCACCGGTAATCCTTTCGGCAGTCCGAACCAGCCTTTGAACTGAGCTGATGGCTGAGTTGAACTGAGCAGATCTTGTAGGGAAAAGTAATGAGAAAAAGGCTTGGTGCAAGGTCAGTACTTTACAGGGGATATGGCAATAACTCCACATGTTGGTGACAAGTTATCTGTCGATTTTCAAGGATTCCACTATGCGGTTTTAAAAACAGTTGTGTTGGGATGTGCTGGAAGGTTTTGTCAAAATAACAAGAACAATACTAGGACTATTTACTCACTCATTCACTCATCTTCTATAGTGTTTTATCCTGTATTCAGGATCACGGGTCCTGGAGCCTATCCAGAGACTTAGGGCACGAGGCAGGGTACACCCTGGACAGGGTGCCAATCCATCGCAAGGCTATGACTATTTAAATCAGCATAATAAAGATATCATTCACAAAGTCTGAATTAATTACATAAAAAAGTAAACACTCAGTAATGTGATTTGTGATTAGAATTAGAACATCAGTGGTAAAATTGCACAAAAAAATCACAATCTGATTAATCACACACAAAAAAAGGGAATCAAGCCCTCAACCCTGGATGTGCAAGTCCACAGTGCTAACCAAGTACCAACCAAGCTGGATTTATTTCTCTTTATAATCCCCTGCTACACTAATGCACTCATCTCAGTGTTTCACTAGTGCTTGGATACCATCAGGGTAGAAATTACACCAGAGTCATGATCAGTTTGACAGCTTTATGTCTGAAATGCTGGCTCTCCAGGAACTCCTTCTATGGCCCAAATACTGTATGGTGAAATGGCTTGAAGCATGGAAGGTCTGGACTGTACGGGAGATTGGCGACACACGTTGGCAACAAGTTATACGTCGATTTTTTCGAAGATCAGATGGTCCACTCTCTGAATGTGCATGGGAACAACTACTGTGGGTTGTAAGCCATCCTGGTCTTTTGCATCATTCTAATATTTTATTGTGGCTAAGAGTCTCATGACTATACTGTGCTTGCAGTCTTCAGTAAATATCAATTTGTTTGTCCCAGATTGCATTTATATTTTTAAAACATTAGAAAAAAATTGAAGTAGTGTTATGAATTACTTACAGGAAATCGAGTTACGCCCAACATTCTGGGGATAAAGTAATTAAACTTAATAATCATTTAATAATAATTTTAAGGCTGGCTGTGCTTCCTTCAATTCTCTTTGTGCACATTTACTTTGTCAGTTGGAGACCCTGAGATATGTCTAGACATTAAACTGAGTTATTAACTTTGAGTAGTCTATGTGGCCAAAATCTGATTCATGCAAAATATTCATGCATGGTCATAGAAAGGAAAGCTATGATATGCAGACTCCAATCACTCCTTCCAAATATTGTCCCCAGTGACCAGTCCTTGCCAAGTAACTGAGAGAAATGAAGAGACCATACATGATTGTCCGGATCTGTGGACAAATAAAGACAAATATAATTGTAAGAAATGCTTGGTGAGATTTCACTCTCTGATTGCATGTGTTTGAAACCACGCAGTCATCTTTTACAATCCACTTACAGCTTAATACAAAGTCTACTAATCCAGATTTTAGCTTGATCTGACGTATAATTCCTGAGAAGAATGTGACTCCATTTTTGTGAAGATCAAGAAGAGAGAAAAAAAACTATATATATAAACTATATAAAAAAAATAAATATATATGTATATTATAAAATATGCAAATACTGCCTGCCCATAATAATAATAATAATAATTGCAATACAGTGACTTATGGGTTGAACTTATCAGACAGCATGACCCTTTTCCATTGTTTCAAAGTCCAATATTTATGCTATAATAATAAAATTATATTTATTTGATGGTTAGTCTCACTAACAAGTGGTTTTATTATATATGGTTTTATTACCATACAGCTGTTTAGTACCAATCCTGATAGTTCTCACTACATTGTGTATAAGGAAATGAACATGCACACCATGTTAACATTCCTATTTTTTTTTGTGAACTGCTCGTAATATTTCTCCTAAATTCAAAATATAACTATTGATATTTAGAGCATATATTTAAAGTAAATAATATTCCCAACACAAAAAAATAACCCATAATTCAAATATACAGCTTTCATTCATTCTGACAAGCTCTCCACCAGTTTTTTACACTGCTGTTGGGTAACTTTATACCACTCTTTTTGCAAAAAAGCAAACAGCTTTGCTTGATGGTTTGTGACCAGCCATCTTCCTCTTGATTACGTTCCAGAGGTTTTCTGGAGTAAATTGTAGTTTTCTCTTTTTCCCCCGTAGCTATAGTTCTTAACTGTGTTGATTCTCTACCCGGCAACTTCACCAAGTATTTATTTTGGAGATCCCAAGTATTTAGTGATCTCTATTCATGATGGTCTTTAATATTTTGGTGTCCTGAATTTTCCATCCTCGCAAACATTTTCATTAGATACATTTTCACTTTATTTAGGTTGCCATTATTTATCTGCCTATTTGTTTTGTGATCTGCCCTGTCTTAGAAAAACTACAAATGATTCTTTCATGTTTCGTGGTATAATATCAATAATATCAATTAAAATTTAATTTACAGTTCACTCAACGTAATTTCCAAAAACCTAAGACACCCATTACTTGATGAACATGTCTTTCTATTCTTTCTTTAAATAACACGTATCTCATGTAAACTCTCTCAAAACTAAATTAACAACCCTCTTAATTTCTTAAATCACCAATTAAATGAAGTAATAAAATAAAAACAAATATGTTTATTATATCTGCACTGGTGCAGGGCTGAATGGGCAGAAATTCTCATTTGTAAATAATTGTTTAAAAAGGCTGTACAAGCATCTGTGGGAATATTTAGATTTGCAGTCACTGTTTTATGCCTAATTAGGCTGCTGCCTCCAAATTATTTATTCTTTTTCAAAGTTCAGCAAATCTAGGTCTAGCAGGCACAGATGGGACGAATTTATGGAAAATATCAATCGTCATTTCTGAGACACATCTTCACATCACTGCGTCTTACAGGCACATTTGCTGAGCGCCGAAATGTGAAAAAATCATTGTTTCGATGAGATCACCCATAACGTGTTTAGTACACTACACACGAAATCTCTAAATTTGATGGATTATGGGAGTGAAACGCTAGCCTTATTGGAACTATAACGTTTACTGCTGATGCTCAAGATCTAAAACATGTATCTAAACAAGAGTATCAGAAAATTATTTTGTTCAAGATGTAAAGGACATATAGGGGCAAAGGAACAGGTTTATTCGATTTGTCTTAAACATGAGCATGATTACATGATTAAATATATAATACAAATGCTTATTCTGTGGTATTTTTTCAATTTACATGAATCCTCTTGATACATCATCGCTGGATTGACATGTCCCTGTAATTATTCGCAGGGTGGAAATGAACCTCTTGTGTAATTTTCATAGGCAGAGCTCTCCTTGGCGGGTGGCAGATGTCAGCAACAGATTCCATATTAATGTAATTAGTTCAAATCATCTAGATGAAAAGTTCAAGGTTAGTTTTGAACTTTTAACACCCAAAGTTTTAAATGAAGGTGCTCGAACACACAAATACTAATCCAGTATGACAAGCATGTAGAGGCAGGAACAGACACAAAAGTTCTAAACTAGTCCAACAATCGAAGTCCTTGTAGACCAAGAGATATAGTCTTTGTTACTTCACTAGCAGGCCAAGGGAAACAGCAGCTAACAACATACATTTTGAGAGCTGCGAAGAGGGTGAAAAAAAGTGAATGACACCATCAACAACCTCCATAGGAGAGGATGAATGTATCACATTCTACTGTAGGAAGAAGACATCCAAATAAGCTCCAATGTTTTGAAAGAAAGATTAACCTGTACAAGTGATGTAAGTGCCAGTATGTAGAGAAAGAAAGGATATGCTCATGATCCAAAGAAGAACATTGGTCCAGTTTACAAATCTTCATTGATTGCACATTCCACCAGTAAGAGCAGAGTGTGAAGGTTTAATTAGCAGAGTAATTGCACAGTTTGCAATGCACACAACATTGTGGGTGACATATCAGCAAGTCTTTGTGAGGTATCAAGAGCCACGGTATCCAGGGTAATGTCAGCATACCACCAAGAAGGACGAACCAATGCCATTCGTACCAATGCCAACCCTCGGTTTCAATGGTGCCAGCAGCGAAAATCTTGGGCTGTAGACAATGTGAAACATGTATTGTTCTCTGATGAGTCCGCCTTCACTGCCTTTCCCTCACCCAGAAGAGTTACGGTGTGGAGAAGCCTCAAAGAAGTGTACCACCCAGACTGTTGCATGCCCAGAGTGAAGCATGGGGGTGGATCAGTGATGTTTGGGGTGCAATATCATGGCATTCACTAGGCCCAATACTTGTGGTAGATGGGCGCGTCACTGCCAAGGACTACCGAACCATTCTGGAGGACCATGTGCACCCAAAGGGTCAAACATTGTATCCTGAAGGCAGTGCTGTGTATCGAGATGTTAATGCACCAATACACACAGCAAGACTAGTGACAGAGTTTGATGAACATGAAAGTGAAGTTGAACATCTCCCATGGCCTGCACAGTCACCAGATCTAATGGTTATTAAGCCACTTTGGGGTGTTTTGGAGGAGCGAGTCAGGAAATGTTTTCCTCCACCAGCATCACATAGTGACCTGGCCACTATTATACAAGATATAATTATACTGGCCACTGTGCAGGACTTGTATCTGTCATTCGCAAAACAAATTGATGCTGTATTGGCTGCAAAAGGAGGCCCTACACCAGTGGTGTCAAAAGTATTCACATTCATTACTTGAGTAGAAGTATAGATACTAGGGTTTAAAAAGACTTCTTTAGAAGTTGAAGTGTCAACTCAAGCTTTTTATTCAAGTAAAAGTGTAAAAGTGCTGGTTTCAAAACTACTTAAAGTATAAAAGTAAAAGTAACGTGAGGGGGAAAGAAAGCATTAAGGATAAAAGCTTAGGCGGTGCCACGGGCCTGTATACTGCACCAACACCTCATAAAAAAAAATGTGTTTTTGTTTTTTGTTGTTGTATTCTTTAACAGCCATAGTGATTTGGGATACTGTATATGACAATTGAAAACGAATGCATTTTAGTACAATGCAAACACATTAAAGAACCATATACTGTATGTGTACTACTGAGCATTAACATGTTTTATGGAGAAGAAGATGATATGATAACTAGTTGCCTAAAAGTATTTTAATGGTGTAAAAAGTCAAACTTCAGAGGCATGTCATCGATAACCTTTATTAGAATGTAAATGTACATCCAAGCTTAGCTGCAGGAATCTGTGAGGGCAACATACAAGAAAATTAGTGTACCCAAGGCAGGCTTAGTATGCTCTCTACAATAAATATTAGTGCTGTCAGAATGAATGATTCATCCAAGTGAATAATCAAAAATAAATAAATAAATAAATAAAAAACTAAAAATATATACAGTGTATATGGCCAGGGGTAGCTCAGTGATTAGGGCATTGGACTACGGTTCGGAAGATCCCAGGTTCAAACCCCACAACCACCAAGTTGCCACTGTTGGGCCCTTGAGCAAGGCCCTTAACCCTCAACTGCTCAGATGTGTAATGAGATAAGAATGTAAGTCGCTCTGGATAAGAGCGTCTGCCAAATGCCTAAATGTAAAATGTAAATATAAAATCATTCCTGTTACCTTCCTCGCTGGTGCTTGGTTGTGACATTTCGCTCGAATCTTGAGGCTCTATCACGGACATCTTCGTCTACTTATCACACAACGTTATCAACTGAAAATGCTATTTTATTCAAACGTCCTTGCTGGAGTGTGTGACGTGACGTTATGTGCAGGTGCGATGGATCGCGTACCAACCAATAGGGTGTTGGAATGACAATGACAATTTTATATCCTCCAGCCGGGGATGGCGCGATTTATCCAGATGTTTTTTGAATGACAAGCTGAAATAAAATAAAATAGGAGTAACGAGGCAATTTTTAAAATATAAGGAGTAGAAAGTACAGATAATCGCACGAAAATGCAAGGAGTAGAAGTAAAAAGGCTGAAAAATATTTACTCCAGTAAAGTATAGATACCCAAAATTTCTACGAATTTTTGTACTTCGTTACTTGACACCTCTGCCCTACACCATGCTAATGATTTACTGTGGTCTAAAACCAGGCATTTCAGTTTCATTGTCCAACCTGTATGTGGCTGCTTGTAAATCTTGATTAGAATGTAGATTATTTTCAGAATGTAATTCACAACTCCACTGAACAGTGTTTGCAAATTTAGAGAAAAATATTGAAACTATTTGGGAGGAACTTCATTATGTAACATGACAACAAACGTCGTCATGGAGGGACTTCATCTGGGGAAAACTGGAATGTTTCAGTTATTTCTTTAAGCCTTTGTCATATGTATATACTGCCCAGCCAAATTATTCAAGATCTTAAGTATCTTGAATAGTATAGATGTTAAGGGTTGGACTGCTGTGTTACTCAACCCAGCACAACTCAAACTTTCTCAATGAGGTTATATAACCACTCTTTAACAACTTGAGGCCGATCAATGCCACCATCGTCATCTTGGAATATGCACATGCCATCAGAGAAGGAAAAAATTAATTGATGGAAAAACAGTGTAGTCATTCAGTGTAGTCAGGTTGGCAGCTGACCACATAATTTTATGCACACAGCTTTGCTGAACCTAGACCTGACTAACAGAAGAAACACCAGACCGTAATACTGCCCCACACACTAGTACAGTAGGCACTAGGCATGAGGATGCATCACTGTATCTGCCTCTCTTCTTAGCCTGATGCACCCATCACTCTGGACCATGGTAAATCTGGACTTATCAGACCACACAACCTTTTTCAATAATACAGACCTTTTATGATGATCTCTAGCAAATTGAAGCCTTTTTTTCTGATAAGACTTAAGTAATTTTCCCAATCTCTTGAGTTCTCTTCACGCTCTGCATGTGGAAATGCTCTTACTTTCACAACATGTTTTGTTTACTATTTGATTTTTCAAAATGTTTAAGATCACAAAAATGATGGTTCACCACTATCCGTCCACATAATGATTTGTTGGCCAGTTTTTAACTCAACTGTAGTAGTTTCAACAATTTCCTTACTTGTTCTTTGCTTGATGCTGGAACAGTAATTTGAACCTTCTGAAACATAGTAACATCTTTGCCATGACCACAGGATACAGTATGTCTGACATTATTGTTAAAAAAATGAGAACCTCCCCGTGCTTGGTAGGTTTCCTCTGGGTACTCCAGTTTCCTCCCACAATACAAAGACATGCAGAGTAGGTGTTTCCGAATTGGCCATAGTGTGTGTGTATGAGTGTACCCTGCAATGGATTGGCACCCCATCCAGGGTGTACCCTGCCGTATCCTGGGATAGGCTCCAGGCCCTCCATGACTCGGCATACAGGACAAAGCGGTATAGATCATGATGATGATAAAGCTACTACTCTAAATGAGAAATTACTGTCATCAGTTAGGGTTAAATAACTTGTTGCCAGCCGAAACATATCACTGCAGCAATTAACCAATGGAAGGCTCTTATCTATTGGCTTAGTTAAATTTACATGGTGGCTTTCTTTTAGCTGGGCAGTGCACAGTGAAATCATTTTCTTTGTATATTCCACCTCAGGAAGTTGGGGTCAGAGCACAGGGTCATCCTTGACATGGCAGACAGCTCAGATGATCAGCTTGGTCTTGAAGCACTGACCTTCGGAGTAACCCAAAGTCTGTGCTAACACAGCACCACTGTATTTACACTGTACAAGTCAATCACCAGACAATTGAGCCTGCATTTCACCTTCTGAAGGGGAGACTGATGGACCCTGTGAACTCCCTGAAACAAATTCTCAAAACTCACACCAACTCAAAGAAACTCTAGTACAAACCCGATAAAGCATCAGAGATGAAGAACGAAACAGTTTGCTGATACCAGTAGGCCAACAGCTTGATGTAATTACTGCAAGCAAGGTATACACAACCACATATTAAGCATGGTTCACTTCATTTTTCTTTAAGTATATCAGTTCCTGTACATTGGCTCACCTAAAAATTGTACATGTCAGAAAATGAAAGAATTCATGATCTTTTAAATGTCTTTACTGTAAAACAGGAAGAAAATGATTGTCATTCAGAGGGGAATGTATATAAATGTAAACACAATCTGGAAATTGTAGGGGATGTCGGTTTAATAAGAATTCACTTTTAAGATAAATTATAATAAATAAACACATTTAAGAGAAGTTTATTTTTTTGGTTCAGCTCACTTGACATCAGGACCAAGTATACTGCTGCATTACATAAGGATGCTCGACACCCCTTATCCGTGCTATAGCTGAAACACATCACTCCATAATCCCAACCTAACTGTTCTAGATGCGTGTGGACAAATATTTACTTAAGCTGCTCTAATGCATTATATGGCCTGTGATTACCATTCATTTTCTTCTCACAAAGGTTTTGAACTTTAATACTGATGATGCGGGTGATGTACGAGCTCGGACTGGTTGGAGAAAGTTATATAAAATTGTGAAATCCCTGCACTGCTCAGAGATGGAAGTAAAAATAGTGTCCATGAAGGAATGTGAGCTATTTCTATGCTCTGCAGTGGTGCAGGTACATTACATTGTGCAGTTTGTGAAAGTACTTAATGTGTACAGTCATTCAGATCAGGGTTTGTGTGAAATCACCTGTAGATAACTAGAAATGGAAAAGTTTAATGATCAGCTGCCACTGTCGCTTTTATTGTAAATGGACTCTAACAGTTTTTTTTAATTCAAGCAGAATTAACTTTCATCTTGCTTTTACTAGGCATTGCTTCCATTAGATGGATCAGACTTCTAGATAAATGTATTAGACAGTTGGGCTTTCAGTGTAATTCGGCAGCCATTTGCTAGGCAGATGCTGATTCATAAAGAAGTGAGCCAAAATACTGTTAAGACCGCAGCATTGGCACCTCCACTTTGCAGAAAAGCAGACCGACACAAAACGTCAATCTTAATAAAAACTAATAAAAAGTGACTTTTTGGAAACAGATTATTTGCATTAAACGGAGTCTGGATAATGAAATCTGATGAAAGTTGAGCTATTAATGTGATGTGGTGCAAGATAAAATAAGTAACAGAGCCTTTTTTTTTTAATTTCGCAAATGCATTTTTGCAACTGCCAGAAAAGGTCCAAACAGAATACCAACCCTATCTATGCCCACAAATTGTGCACTTACTTTATCATACAAAAATCAATTATGTGCACATTTGAAAAAGAAATAGATGATATAAAAATAGATCATTTATAGATCGTCTATTACAATTAGCAAGTGGTATTCTAAGACGTGACAACTAATTTATAAAACCTTTCTTCCAAACATTTAAAATATACATGTTAAAAAAAAAAAAAAAAAAAAAGGTTCACAGTTAGACAGAAAAAGAGTAAATAGCAGTCTCTGAGGTTGGAAGTTTTACTACACTGTAGTTTCATGTTTCCACAAACCAGTCTTAATGGTAGCTGAGCTGTCTGTATTAAGAGGCGACAGGTTCTGTTGCCTCTCTGAGCTTTTAGCAAGTCCATTCTCTGATGCCAAGTTCAGTCCATATGACTTTGGTTGAACTTCCAGTTCGACAGGGAGGGGCTGCTTTGGACAATCTTTGACTGAGTTTAGCATTTCAGCCTCAGCTTCATCCCCGACTACACATCCATTACTAACCCCATGGCTTTGACTGTTAATTGACCCACTACCAAGGCCGCTTCCCAGACTGTTCCGAAGACGACCATTGCTCACACGGGAGCCTGTGCCTTTGTTGGCACCCCTGTCAAACTGGCGGGGTCGACGGGGAAGGCTGGCACTTGCATCACTGCTGTCCTGCTGGAGCTGGCTCTGTTGTCGCTCGCGGTACGCCAGGTATGCAGCACGACGGCTGTTGCGAGCGTGTAGGCTTTCATGGTGATGGCGTCTTTGGGGGGTGCTATGCTCGCTGCCCTCCACACTGGTGGGTACATCATAGGCGTACTCCCGCAGAACAGTGAGACGGCTCGCTCGGTGAGCTCTTGCTCGATTCTTGTGATGCCTCCCAGCGTGTCCATTGATGTTGCCGTTGGTACTCCCCATTGCAGGGAGGCCATTGCTGCTGATATTGGGGCGATACTGGACTTCAACTGGAGCAACATGCATCTTGATCTCATTATCCAATGAGTGCTCAGTTAAGCTGTTGTCTAATAGAGCAGTGCCATTGGCTGTTGCAGGAATTGCTTTGCACTGAGCTGCTTCAACTTGCAGGTTGGTCAGCTTGCACCCTTGGGTGGAGTTGCGCACACTTGGGGCACTCTTATTGGTACAAGATGACTCAGTTCCACTAATGTGACAACGTGCTACCTCACCATTACATGTATTAGTTGACTCATCCCCAGAAACCCCAGTCATCGGTGCTAGGAGTGCATCAACCTGCATTGCATACCTCTGGTGTCCAAGGCAGCAGGCCTGTGCCCAGTGCCGGCGCATATCTTGCCTGGTAACACAGTGATGGCCTATAAGGAAGGCTCCAAGGGCCAAAGCAGCCACGCCAAAGAGGCAGGAGAAGATCAAATCCAATGGCCGCTCCTGAGAAACAGCCAACGCACCAAACAGCCACAGTAGTGTGTAGAGTCCCAAGGCTCCAGCCACGCCGACCAGCTGAGCTAAGAACGTATGCTCATTCTCAAGTGCTGACAGAGATACTGGCGTAGATGACTCTGCATGAGGAGAGGGCCCACCAGCAATCTCAGAAACAGAAAGCCTTTGCTGTTCCTCTGGCTGTTCTTTAAGCTCAAAGCGTCTTTCTGGGTGACGACGAAGCTGAAGAAGAATACTCAGGAAGTACATGCAGTCTACAAAGATGATGAAGGCCACTGGACCATAAAATGCACCCAGGCTAGGCTCCCATGACATCCAACAGCTGAGGACACAACACATGATTTTACTTTATAAATAACCTGCACATCAAAAGTATTGAAAATTTAAATATTGAACATTTCAACTTAAATTTTCCTCTGATTGATGATGACTAAAGGTCTGCTCAGTCTTCCTTATGCATTAATCACACTGCTACAGTTTAAGTGGAACAACTTAAATTTGACACTAAGGAGTTCACATAATAGAGATTTCCGAATCATTGTTCTTGTGCAAAATACAACCAGCTACCTCTACTGAGTAGTAAAGAACTGAGAAGCAACAGTAGGAAGCTGGCAGACGAGCAGGACTTGTCTAAAAATAGATTGTCATGATTAGGCTCACATAACATTAGTGTGTTTCAAGTTATTGCCTTGGCAAAGTATTCATTATTCATATTGCAGTGTGTGGGCAGAATATGCCAAAAAAAACCTTGTAGGTATACTTATCTATTAATATGACAAACTGTGTCAGGTAAAGTATTTAATTTCTGTCTGTCTCCTGCATCATACTGGCAAGTACATCAACCTTCAACTTTCAAAAACTTTCTTTAAAAAAAAAAAGCCATGTACAGTGGAACCTCAGATTGTGAGTAATGTGGTTTGCTAGTGTTCTGCAAACCACTGCAAGACAAGCAAAGATTTTTTATTAATTTTGACCTGGAAAACGAGCAAGTCTTGGTCTACGAGTACCGAGTATAATGTATCACGAGCAACTGAGCCAATGGTTTTTCTTTCTCTTGTGCTGCGGAATTGTGGGTAATCGTCTCCTCTGCTGGGTCTCTCACTGGTATAATCAACAACCGTGCGTGTGTGTACTGTTTACTATAACACTGTGACCACGTGTGTGCGCGTAAAACATATTTTATTTTGTGCTTGTATGCGTGTGTGTACAGCGCGCATGTGCTGTGCCATTTTCTCTCTCCCTCTCTGTATCGGCCTGCACTGTGTCATTGGACACCGTGCCCAGTCACACACACCCCTCCACCCTTCGCTTTCTCACACACACACACACACACACACACACACACACACACACACACACACACACACACACACACACACACACACACTTTATCTCTAATGGAAACACTGCTCTGTCGCGATTCTTTTCAAAGGTAAAGTGCAGGTTAATGTTTGATTTTTACTTCATAGCAGTGATTCTGCTAGTAGGTGCACACGCGAGTGTCATTAATAATGTTTCTTGTAAATTTTTCTGATAAAACAGTCTTTCCGTTAATGTGCGTGTGTGTTTGTGTGAAAACTGTTTAATGCGAGAAGAGGGAGAGGGGGGGTCTAATTCCTCCTCTCCTCTTACTTTTGTTTCATACACAAACACACAGCACCTGTGCACATAAACGGAAACACTTATCTGTCTGGATTTATTTCTACTTTTTTTATAGGTAAAGTGCAGGTTAATGTTTTATTTTTACTTTATATTTTGTGTTAATTATTTTTATGTATTTAATTTTTTGGGCTGTGGAACGAATAATTTGAGTTTCCATTATTTCTTATGGGAAAATTCACTTTACGAGTGTTTTAAAATATGAGCCCGCTTCTGGAACGAATTATGCTCGTAATCCAAGGTTCCACTGTAGGCGGTTCAGCAAATTTAAAGCAATCAACAATATTTTGTATAATTTATTCCTCCACATCGACACACAGGTGTCTCTTCAGGGTAATCACCCAGGTCCTCTTTCTTTAACGTGATGGCGCTCTGAAACAATATACTTACTAAGGTGCATCTGGCCGACCTCCATAGTTTTTGATGTTAGCAGCTGCAGTTATGCCACAAACAATTATGGGAATTCCTCCACCTATTAAGTAGAACCTAAAGATCAAAACAGATATCAGCCCAGGTCATTCTTTTATTCAAACACTTCTTCTTTTGTGGGAAACGGTGAGTGTTTACCTTAGCATAGGTCTGGGTGGGGGAGGAGGTTCGTCCAGCTCTTCGTATTGCTTAGTCTTGCGTGTGACCTGCTTGTATATGTTCCGAGCCGTCACGCCTGACCACAAGGCTGTAGCCAGTGTAGAGTAATGCAGCACTATGCCCACCTAACGCATACACAAACACATGATTCCAAACTAGCACAACAAATTCATACCTGCACGGTTATGAGGGGAGCTCATATATTTGTTTTCCTTGCACCTCACAAAAAGGATCTTCATTAATTAAAGATTTAATTAGATGTTAACAAACAAATAAAGCTACATTTATCATCATGTCGGAATAATAAGATACTGTAATGGACTGGTTGCTTTAATTTAATTATATTCATCTCATACCGCTTGGCACACACTGGCATAGGAAGTCTGGTTAATGCCCCCGGCGAATGCAGCACATGTAAGGAGGATATGCAGGCACAGGTTAATCAGCATGTGCCAACATTTCTTGCTGATGCACACAGACCTGTAGGAACACAACATAAGGCAACCTTTGTATTAACTGTACCAACATTAAATCAGGTGGTGTGTGTATGACATTAGACATGTTAGTAACCTTCTCACAGATCACAGATATAGAACTGATGATCTAGTACGTCATGGCCTCAGTGCTGTACTTGTCTAAACACCTCAGCATTTAAAGTCTCAATAAAAAAAAAGTATCTATTTAACCTATTTCTGTACTTTGGTCTGGGGACTGTGTCGTAACTGCTAGCTCTCTTATGGTTGGAAGGTGTTCTTACTTGTGATGATAAATGTAGCTGATGATGATGCCAAGCAAGCAGAGACTGAGGATGATAGCTCCAACGTAGATGACTGGGTGAAGAGGCTTAAAGTTGTGCATAGTGGGCTCGGTCCTAGTGAGATCCTGTTGAAGACAACCACCAAAATTAAGCATCTATTACTACACACACATACCATAATCTAACAGTATTTTTAAGTACATTGATTTTTTTACTTCTTGATCACATTTGTGTCCCAAAACTTATTCTACCTAGAAAGTCAATTTGGTTATATTATAGACAAATGACAAGGGTGTTTCAGGTTGCAGTCCTATGCTCATCAACTACAAGACAAACACTTGTAAGGTGACACTTGTATAAAAGACAAACAGATCATGTTAACCATTTCATGTTTGGAAAGAGACAGTCAGTCTGGGTAAAAACTGACCATCAGAAGAGCGTAGCTGCTAAGCGAGTCACACGACAGTGTGGTGAAGTTGGCATCATGCTGGAGGATGCTGCAACCGTCTGACTTCCAGGTGCCCTGGCCCTCCTGAGCAGTGAAGTCCCAGTGTGCAGCCACTGGGTCCGAGCCCTGCATGAAGTGCCGCAGGGTCACATTCAACCGACTGCGCAGAGATTGCAGAGAAATGCCCTCTGAAAATGAGACACATAAGGACATTCACATGAGCTCAGAACGTGGACTTTGATAGAATCATTTATGCGCGATGTAAGAAGAGAAACACTGGCCAGTGATCTCCTGACTTTTATTTAAGTTCACAAGCCTGATTACAGTACATTACATTACAGTACATTTGAGGTGATGCAGTTTACCGATCTTGGTGAGAATGACAGGAGTGACGACGCTTCTCCTCTTGGTTGAGTTGCCTGTAAAGGGGAAAAGCTTGCCATTGCGGAAAGCCAGCAACTGCAGCTTATAAATGCCATCATCGGCTTGACCAGAGTTCATAAGAGAGGAGAAGAGAGAGGGAGGCAGCTGCACCGACGCCTCCACTATAGTGTTCTGCACATAATCAGGGAAGGAAGAGTATGCTGTTCACATGCATTCATATACTAAATTATAATGTCAAATTAACATTACCCTAATCTATTCCTACTGCATTTTGGGACAGCAGTTAGCATTGTTATAGCATTTTGAGAGAGAGAGAGAGAGAGAGAGAGAGAGAGAGAGAGAGAGAGCAAACACATTAACAATACAAACAGATCGTATTAATAGCTAAAGCAGTTGAAAAACATTTTTGGTGGAAAAGTAAAAAAAAAAAAAAAAAAAAAGCACACCTTTAGGGCCAGAGCAGAGGGATTGCTGGTGACGTTGCATTTGAAGCTGAGCTGCCGGTCCAGGTTAATGTCCGGGTTTAAATTTCCCAGGTGGGGAATCATAGCACGCTCTGGTGCCACCTTCTGGAAGAGCGTGCAGGTCATGCCATTAAAGCTGCTGGCCTTAATCACATGTGCCTCCACTGCAATGTTGTGCGAATTCTGATTAAGAAAACAGCAATCAATGCACATATAGACAAACTGAAGAAAAAAAACAGCAATCTAACCAGTGACATCCACAGAGAGAGCAGTAAACAGACTATATATATTGACACAAAGAATAAGACTGAAAAGCAAGTCGTATAGGTTGTTTACAGTGTAGTAAGGTCCACTAGCCAGCCGGAGAACTGCTATTCTTTGCAGACTCTCTATGATGCGTGAGCAAGCTCGGGCCTCCTTCTGTGCCATCCATAATACTCGCTCATCAGTCAGCATCAGATTACTGGCGATATCCACCATCACGTTCCCTAACTGACATCACACACAAATAATGCTCTGTTAATACTCCAGTAGTCATTTCCCCAGGCACCACTCAAATTTGGACACAAGTTTGGATGTATTTTCTACTTTCTAGAACAATACTGAACTTTAAAAAAAAAAAAAAAAAAACACATTTGGCATTAAGTAATTAAGTAACAACAGCAACAGTCAGTTGCTATTTTAAGACAGGAAGGATTCTGGAATAGTTCAAGTAATTAATTAGTTTCAATTCTGGAATAGAACAATATTATCAAGTGCATTTGCAAAACTCATCAAGCACCATGATGAAACTGGCTCTCATGATTTTGGACGGCTTCAGCATTATTCTACAATGAAGAAAAAAAAATCAGGAAAGACCAAGCAATTATAGAGTGTGTCCAGACCTTTTACTGGTAGTGGATATATTGTAGGTTTCCCCAAAAAACAATTATACAACTCAATATAAAGGCACTGACTTAAGTGTTGAAATATATAAATGCCGTAAATGTAGAATGCAAGATTCAGAGACTTTATTTTTTTTTAATGCTAAGAGAAAATAAAAATTTTAGTTCAGGGATTTTAAATGATTATCCAAAAAGCTATGAAGCTATGACATGGAAATAGATCCAGGTGTTATGTGCTATCATTTCCCCTCAACACGGTGAAACCCAAACCAAAATAAAAGTAGGCCCACTGTGGCTTTTTGACTAAATCCCTCCAATCTGATTCCATCTCATCCCTTCATGCCATTTTCTCTATAAACTGATCCACAGAATGTGTGCTTTGTCTACAGTAAGGAAGAAACTGAAAAGTGATATTGCCAACTGCTCGTTTTAAGCCGAAATTGATTTAAAAAAAGGGAGGGGAGGGGTGTAGGGTTTAGAATTTAATCTTTCTGTAAAGCACAGATATTTATATTATCTATAATAGATTTTAAAAGATGATGTTCATCATGGCTTAACAATCATGATAAAGTCAAGTAATTATTAAAACTAATTTACAGATTAAAAACTTAAAAGTAATTTAAGTAAAAGTCAAACTGGGACTTTTTATTGTGCAGAATAACAAAACACAGTTATGAAAGTAAAAAAAAAGAAAAAAAGAAAAACTTTATTTATCCCTGCCGCACTTATCCCAGAGCTTCACTAGTGCTTTGATACCTTTACATGCAAATAACAGGCTTTATTATTTGTATGCTACATGAGTTGTTGGATGATTTACCTCTTTATATTTCTCAGCAAATGTGCCAATCTTCTCAATCATCTCAGCCACAAAGATCACATCCACCTTGTCTGAGAAGTTAGGGGCTTCTACTGTGTAAGCCAGAAGCTGCTGTGCTGTGTGCACTGCATTTGTCAGGTTCAGAGCCATCTGTTAGACAGACAAACAGAAATAGATTAAAATGAAGAACGTGTAGTACAGAGGACTGACAAATTCATTTAAAGCAATCATATTAGTTAAACATGGTCACATAAAGGTACCTACTATGTTAAAATTACATATTTTTTTGGTGCTAGGATAATGTGTGTATGTTCACCAAGAGAAGTGTGAGTAGTAAGCTGGAAATGGAAAAACAGTTGCACCTGGTTGATAATGTGAAGCACACGAGTGGTATCTTTTGTGTACTCGCAACGGGAGTAATCCTCCTCAGCCCAGTGCCCACTGCGGTCGCATCGTCTCCTGGCACGCCGATCTTCGCCTGAGCTGCCAGAGTAGATGCCTGCGCCCGTTACCTGTCGTGCACATGGTAGGTACGCCATGATGCCTGCCAGTGTGCGAGGCCATCTGCAGAGACATTAGCCATGATGGAGCATGTGCATTAAAAGTCATTAACGTAAACTCTATAAATGAGGTAAATCCCCCTTGGCTAATTACAGCACGCTAGCTTCTACAACAGATCCAGGATCATACAGTTTCTCTCTATTAGGCATGTAACCAAATACATAATGTGTTCTAAATGGATATAAATAGTGATATTACTGAAAGTTAGACTTTTTTTTTTAACCTGAAAAGTTCTCAAGGCGTGTGGTTGAGACTACAAATGTGCCCTTTGAACTGGGCTACAGGACAACAAAAATACTGCATGTCCAAGAGGTACAGGAATGAGTGTGAGCTCAGGATTCAATCTTGCAGAACAAAAACAAAGCTAACGTTTATTCACATTACAGTAGAATATGGCCTGTATTTTTGTATTTACAGAATTCTTACCAAGGCCATAATCAGAGTTTGTACCTTAAAGGTTATAGAGCTAAACTGCCTGGCCAAAAAAAAAAAAAAAAAAAGTCGTTCAATGCAAGATTTCATTCAATTATTTATCTTTAATTCCAGTACACAAATGTGTTGGCCAGTTCATGTTTGAAATTAATTTCTCTGTGCCATCAGCGAAGGAAAACTGATGATTTTTTTTTTCTTTCTGACAGATGTGATAAAATGGTCATTCAGTACATTCAGTTCAACAGCAGAATAAATTTTTATGCTTCTCGACCTGACAAACTGATGCAACCCCAGATAACACTGCCTCCAGAGGCTTGGCCATGCAATATATTATGCAAAACTCACTTTTTAGTTAAGTCTTAGTCTTTAGTTAAACTTAAATATATTGCTGCATTACATACCCATACTCTGTACAAGAATTTTCCAGCCACTAGAGAGCATCGATGAGCTACAGTTCCCAAGCTGGTCCACTACACTTTAATCTATGTATGTTATAGGTTATATTTAATATAAGTGATGTGGGAATTTTGCTAAACTCACCTGTAATCTCCTTTATTGTTGGACACCCTTTCAGGAGTGCAGTATTTGGCAGAGCTCTCCAATACAACAATGTGCACCGTGCGCGTGTTGTTGCCTCGGCTAGTGCGCACTCGACACTCCCAGTCTCCCGTGAAGCCAGGCTGGATGTTTGAGATGGTCAAGGCACTTGGAAAGGAAAGGAGAGACCAAACATAAACAAAAGACACCAAGAGTTGTAGTTACCAAAACATTCATAACACAAGTGGACATTGGACTAGATGCATTGTATGAAGACTTGTATGCTTATGTTATGACAAATTTCAGCTTCTGTTTATCTCTCTTGCCTGATCACTGTATTATTGATTACTGATTGCTTCATGCTGCAATACCTGGCAATAAGGGAGCAGTTCTGCACCATGCTCTTCTCTATAGAGATTCCCTGCGTGGCATCCGACTCCACCATCTTGCCATCCTGATACCAGAGGACCTGCATGTCCTCATCCACAAATGAGGCCATGCACTCGAAAGGCAGGCTGTCTCCCTGGAAAACTACCTGATGTTGCGAAGGGGTCATTTGTAAAGACGGAAGCTCCAGAGGTGCATCTATAGAGATGGCAAGAAAGACAAAGAAACTGGGTGCATTTGTGGTCAACAGACATGACCTATTTTTAAAATATGTTCCTTTATGTTCTTTGTTTCTGCTTTTGTTATAGTTGCTTTGATTGTCGATAACATCTAAGTGAGTGTATCTGTAAGTTTAAGGTCTTTAGAAAAGAGACAAGAAAAAAAGCTCATCACTCAGCTTCATTTATATCAGTGTTTTTAACTGCACACCCTCCACAAAATAACTGCTGTGATGATTATCTCAGATTATCTAATCTATTAGATACTGGGTAAGCACTGTAATGATTCCAGGAAAAGCTGGCTCAAACATGCTGATAACATTATTTCTATTTATCAGGCAATAAAAAAAAAATCATTCCCCACATGCAGGACATGGACTATTTTATGGCACAGTTGAAAATAATAAGCAAGTAGTATAGAAACAAAATGTTTAATTTTATGTGAACTTGCCTGCATGAAAAAGTGATATACAATGGAACCTTGGATTACGAGAACAATTCCTTCCAGAAGCGGGCTCGTATTTCAAAACACTCGTAAACCAAAGTGAATCGTCCCATAAGAAATAATGAAAACTCAAAATTATTCGTTCCACAGACCCAAAAAATAAACACACAAAAAAAATTAATACAAAATTTAAAGTAAAACAAATTTAACCTGCACTTTACTTAAAAAAAAAATTACGTGTGTGTGTGGAGGGGGGGGGAGGTGTGTGAGGGCGTGTGTAACTCGACTTACTTTTGCTATATACGCGCGCACACACATGTGATATAATGAACAATACACATGCGCTGCACACACACACACACGCATACAAACACAAAATAAAAGATGTTTTACGTGCACACACATGGTCTTGGTGTTGTAGTAAACAGTACACGCGTGCATGGATGTTGATTGTACCAGTAAGAGACGCGCACTAAGACCCAGCAGGGGCGACGATTACCCACAATTTCGCAGCACAAGAGAAAGAAAAACCATTGGCTCAGTTCAGATCATGTGACGCTCGGCGTCAAAACAAGAAGCGCATGCGTGATACATGATACTCGGCACTAGTAAACCAAGACTTGCTCGTTTTTCAAGTGATAATGTTCTATTTTGACTTGAAAAATGTTTTTGCGCAAACCGCGTTACTCGCAATCCAAGGTTCCACTGTATATGCAAAAATGCCACTGTGTCAAATGCTAATGCTACCTTGAGATCCATAACATTTACATTTTATAGAAAGAAATTTTATTATTGTCTTCATTTAAAGCCCCATAGCCAGAACAGTTACCACCTTTTTGAAGAGGTTCCCACTTTTTTAAAAGTGTAATATGTCTTCTTACCACAGGTCAACAGTTCAGGTTTGATGGAGCTTATGAGCTTGCCCTGTAGTGAGCGAGGGTAAGAGCACTGTGTGTCCTTCACTAATATACCCTTTTCTTTAATCCAGCGCACCAGCCATTGTTGGTTACAGTCACACAGTAGATAAGGGCTTTGAAACTCCCTAAAACACACACGTACACACACAAATCAGTGATGCATAGGCAGCAAAACTAACAATAACTACTTTTCATAACACAATGTGGTTGAATTATTAAATGTGACTGGCCAGATTTATTTTGTATAACAGCAATGACAGCAGTACTGGCTTCAAGGCAAATCACAGATTTCTATAAATGTGTTTATTCTAATGTGTTATTAATTCTACAGGAACAACTAATATACAACGACACAGTGACAGGCATGCCACATAATCTAAGACTGATTATTCAAATCGTAAACATGTGCTTGCTGAGATGGTGAAGCTTCTTTTAGGAAGTTGTTTGTTATATTTAAGGACCGTGTGTTTGCCCCCCCCCCCCCAACAGAAAACAGGAGGTTTTCTGCCATGGGAAGCTTTTCAGAAAAAACAAATGAGCTCTTTCTGGCTTCTATGTAACATGACAAGCTGTAGATTTTTTTTGTTGTTCTTTTAACTTCAGGAAACAGGGAAAAGAGAACCGGGAATTTTTAGAATATTTTATGACACTAAATTATCTTAGACATCCTATAACATCATATAACTACAAGGGTAAGTCAAAAAATATCCGCACTCCGGCTTTAGAAATTACTTTAATGAACTTTAAGAAAAAAGACAAATAACAATTTTTCAGCATAATCATTACATTTTGTCCATGTGTGAACAAGGTTTCGTATTCCCTCATTAAAATGTTTTAGGCTGAGCTGCGAGTCCGAATGTACCGCTGAATGAACCACTATCATAAACAAGGATTAATTTATTTCACACATGGTATCTGGGGTCACCTAGGGCATAAGAAAAACTGGATTTAAATGTGGCTATACTGAAAGAAGGAAATATAAATTCAGTTTACTCACAGTGATTTCAGAGAGACGAGGCTGTCAAAGGTCCCTTGAGAAAGTGATGAAAACATGTTTCCTGAAAGGTTGCTGAAATGACATCACAGGTGAATTGATTAATTGCATATGAAAAATCAGGATGTGTCAAATCTAACATCAGGAATCTTTATTTGGTCGATATTAATACATCACTGCATAAGACAACTCAATTTGTTACAAAATCATTATTATCTGTAAGTAGTTTTTACCAATCATATAGTAGTAAGAGTACATACTGTAGTTGAGCATAGAGATGGCCAAGATTACGATATACTACTGATATTGTGCTAAATTCAATTATACACACTCTTCTGAATTTTTTAAAGCGCAGGTACCAAATCTGATTAGAAGCAACTGGGGGGAAAAAACATTTAAAACATTTACCATTGTAAAATACATTTATTATTAAAAAGAGTAAAAATATTTTAGGCTTTGCAGTTCAATGCATGTATAATAATTAAAAACAGTGTAGCCATAAAAATAAAAATTTATGTCTAAAAAAATGTATTTATGTAACTCAGAGCTCTCTCCACCTGACTTGTTTCTGATTCCTCATAGCTGCTGGAACTGATCTCAACAGACATCCATTACATAGAAGAGTCTAATCTATACTCATCTGTGAGTTCTAATCAGAACGACAGCTTTATTTTCACATGGATAGCATTAACATCACCTTCACAAGGTGGAGAGGACACACAGGTGTGTGCACTGCTGTTGCTATACTCGAGGGAGGCAAAAACTAACCTTACAACATCTGTTCCTTAATTTAGAGCCCAGTGAAGGGCAATTACGTTCTCCATTACTAGCCAAATACCTACAACACTTTAATACCCTCATCAGGGAGCCCTAAACACAAATAAAGGAAACCTACCAGCCACCCACATGAGGCTGATTGCGAGACATGCAATAAGGAGGTTTACTTACAGTTTAACCAGACTTGTGAGGCCCTTGAATACATCCATATTGAGGCAGCCAATACGATTATTTGACAGATCTCTAAAGCAATGGGAACAAAAGAAGATACATCAATTACAAAAACTTATTTATACACATTAAGCTCTGGGCAGATGCATTTTTTTACTGATAGAATCCATCATATGAGTCACTGAAGAAGATGAATGTAGCACACACATTTTTCACTTTTTCTTTTTTTTTTGCTTCTACTCATCACAAATCTGATCTGAAGAACTGGAAAAACTATCTGTGATAGTTCTTAAAATCTTGGCAGGAACGGTCTCAGCCTCAGTTAATCCATAAATGGGAAAACGGGCAGAGCCTGCTACTGGTTGGAACGCACCTTAAGTCCTACATTTCATGTAGTAAATTAAACTACAACGATTCCAGTTGTAGCTGTCACTCAAATCGGCCAGACCCAAATTCTGCAGAATTTTATGGCTTAATATATATTTTTGGCACTTGGGTGTTGGACTTATTTTTTTCAGTTTGAGTTTAACTAATCAGTGCTGTCATTTCTGCCCATGTCTAGTATATATGTATGCATCATTATTATACATATACATACACATACATCTATTACTATAGAAACACAGACGCACTACATGGAAAAAGGTTTGTGGATTTCGGACCATAACGACCATTTGTACTTGTTGAACCTTCCTATACAGTTTCTGTCCTAAATGTGATTATAACAACCTCCAAAATCCCCAAAGCCATACTCCAATGGCTCGTTAATTTAGGAGCATTAGTAACATCAGGAACTGATGTTGGGTGTAGTGAGTGTTCCGGTTTGTACAGTGAGGTAAGTATGGAAGTCCTGGAACAGTCTTGGTCTTCTTAGATCAAGTGAAGGTGCACTGACATGTTACAGTATACAAAAAGACACCCTGTATCTTTAAGGCAACATTTTAGGGCTCATGTGTGTATGTCTTTTGATCGTAGTTCTTTTTGTACAGTGCAAGTCAGCACCTATATCATTTTTTAAAAATCCATAAAACCAATAAGATAAAAGCATAGCAGCTAGAACAAGTTGTATTTTGCCTTCTGCTTCTTCACATTAAAAGAGATTCATAGTGTAATTTTGTGTGATTCAAGGTTTTAAGCATCCAGTGATGCATCAATTTTGTGTCATGTCTGAGAACCACAGTTTCGGTGATTTAGTCTTCCATCTTAGTATGAGAATGAACACTTCTACTTTTGCTTGATTACATTTTAAAACATATAATACACATTTCTTGTCTAACATCCCAATCATTTGTTACAAATCTAAATGAAGGTGTGATTTTTTTTTTTTTATCTAACAATCAGTACACTTAATGAATAAACATTTCCACAGAAGACTGCATTAGTCTCTTCACCAAAAAAAACTGTAAAATGTTATTACATCAACAAAATCACACACAAAAGCAGGAACGCAGTCCTACCTTAACTGATGTAACTTACCTACTAAATGAGACCTGTGAATTATTAAAACTCATTTGCAGAAATGTTGGAGAAAAAAGAAATCACTGTCAGGTCTAATTTCAGGTAAAATAATTTACATTTAATACTTGAATGGATCTGAGGTGAGGACACAGAGTCTACTTCCATACTTAGAGTAAGGGGACATATTGTGTTAAAATCTTACATATTTTAGAACATTTTTCTGTATAGTTCTTATATGTAGTAATGCAGTTTTGGCATGCCATATATACATGAAGAAAACGTTTGCCCTGCATAAATCACCACAAAAAAAGTTAACATGAAAGATTCTGTGATTTATTACTTCTGCTGCGAAATCTGACGTTGAATCAGAACTCCTAAAGGTGTCTCACCGTGCTACTTCAGTATTCTGCTGCTGAATAATGACTTCAGGCTGCTTTTTAGTCGTAGGGAAAATTCTCTGCATTATTTAAGTGGAATGGGAAATCTGATCCCGGCTCCAAGGGAAGAAAATGGACATAAACATGTTATGTATTTAAGTCAAAGTGCTCTTTTAACTAGCTTTAACAATTCCTACAAGCCAAATGGGAAAAGGCTTGGTGTTGAGCTTCTCCTGCTAAACATGACATGTTGGCGTCAGAATGGATTTACTACGCCCTGCAGACAGCCAGCGCAACTCAAACGCAACTGCCAGAATCACATGTTAGCTCCTTGTTCCGCTGATTTCAGCTTGTTTGACTGGGTGAACAGTAGCTGCCCTTTACTATTGTGGGTTTTAGGGAAGAGTCCAGGAATTTATGGTGAGAAAATTCCATGCAGACAAGAAGCCAATAGTGTGGTGAAGCAAGAAAAACACACACGAAGGAATTACTTAAATTTTTGTCTTGAATAAAATGAGAGCAGTGGTACAGGGGCTAGTGGGAGAGGGAAAAAATCATGGTTCTTAATAAACCAATCAGCTTCTCCTTCAAGTCTACCAACAATATGATAGTAAAAGACTAATATCAATGATAAAAAATCTAATGTTAACGTTAAACACCATGTGACCTGCCTTTACCTAAAAGATTCTCTCACATCACAAAGTTTTGGTTTAATACTTGTTCTTTTTTCAGCTGTCTAATTCCCAGTCGCAATACTACCTACACTGGCCCCTTTCTCCTCACCTGCATGTCTTTAAAGCCCTCTTTCTCCTGATTCATTCCTTTAATTATCGTTTCATCTTCCTTCTCCAGTCCTGACTCAACTTTCCTTCATCTCTTTAATCTTTCCATCTACAATTCTCCTCCAAACTCCATGCTTAGCCCTCTATCCCAAGGCCAGTGACTTGTCTCGTATGTCACAGGGGAAATGTAATTAGCCGTTTCGAGACAGAAAAAATTAAATGCAGATGGAAAAATGTAAAGTTTAGACTGAGAACCATTCACACACACACTGACTCTTTTGTTAATGGATTGCGCTACTGATTGAATTTAACCAGCATGCGTGTTTTTTGTTTTCAACAAGATGCTTTCCAAAATCCAAATTCTTTGTTGTTATTCGTGATTAGGCTGATATTACATTTGCAAAAAATCAAACAACATATGTGAATGTTTCGGATAAATAACTTGAAGCATTAACATTCTTTAAAACCAAAATACATTGATGTGAAACATAATCGTGTACTAATATGTAAATCTATTCAACACCTTATGCTTGATTTATTAAAAAAAAAAAAAAAAAAAAATATATATATATATATATATATATATATATATATATATATATATATATATATATATATATATATATATAATAAACCAGAGCTTGCTCAACAGCAAATTGTTTCTGCACCATTTCTATTCATTTGCTTTGCAATATGTCCATCTAATTTCTATCCAACATTTTAAATTTAACTTTTAGCATCAATAATGTAATTAGAAAAGAACAGTGGGGCATAAATAGAGTAATTCACTCAATGCTCACTTACTCCCTCTTGAATATTAGAACGTTATCTTGGAGCAGATGCATAGTTCTCCATTTAGGCAGCCAAGAAGTACTTTATTTTGGCTGGATACCCGACGTGCTCGCAGTCTCTCTGTGCACACAAGTGTGTATGTGTACATTCACAGTCTCACCACACATATATTCTAACTGATCAAAACCCCTGTTGTTGCCTCTCTCACTAGTTCCACCTCGCCTTGCCCTACCTGTGTATCTTATTTTTCTGCCCCACACATACCATATAAACTACTTTGTATAATACACTGTGCAACGTCTCACTCTCAAAATATATCACTGAAAGACATACATGAAACCTGTCTTAAACCTGTTTTATCTTAAAAACCCCGGTGGCTGTTCCTGTGGTTGGCACATTGCCAGAAAGGATAAATAAACAAGTTTATGTCATAGTTTGTTTTTTTTCTGCCTCAGTATTAAGTAACCATCAGAACATTTCACCAAAACAAAAAAAGTTGAAAATTTAACAAAATCATTCTGACTACTTCTGTTTAAAATACATTTTTAATGGAGCTATCTATACAAAAAAAAAAAAAAAAAAAAGCGAAGGGCATGCCACATGTACACACAATACCCATCTTTACAAAAACTGTGGAAAAGTTTTCATTTATGTTAAAGTCAACTATTTTATGAGGAGAACAAACAGCCAGCAATAAATATGAAAGTTACGAAAGCATAAAATATAATACAAGAGCAATCAGACAAAGCAAACGGACGATGCCCACGACCTCACACAAACCCCACACGATAAACATTATAAATCACTAATGACTGTGGTTAAACTGCATGAAGAAAGATACGAGGTTTACTCACAGCCTTTTAAGAGCGGTAAGTCCGAGGAAGGCTCCTGGCTCGATGCGGGTGATAAGGTTATTCTTTATGTCCCTAGAAAACAAAGCAGCATGCAAGATACAGTAAACATTATTATTCCTTCCAAAATTTACTTCATAAGCAAATAGTTTAATAAAAAATATATAACCAACCTGAAATAGAGCACATTATTATGATGACGCAATAGATATTTATTTAAAAAAATTGTATAAAAGGCTCAGTAACAAATAGTTTTAAATGGCATATGTTCTCAAAACATATGCCATTTTGCACATTATATTTTCTGTAATGCCAAAAACTCTAGAATATTCACAAGCTTCTGTGTAATATAAAAGTCTCGTTGTCAACACTCAAAGATGCTGCAGTTGAAACTATACAGTAACAGTATATAACAAATAAAATACTGGCAAAACTGGTTAAAAAAAACAAACAAACAAAAAAAAACCTCTAGCCCTTCATTTACTAGCTATTTCATAATGCCAGAAATGCCCTTAATGTATACTTTTAACAAAAAGAGAAAAATCTTTCAAATATAAATCCTATAAACATTTACACCGGCATTTATAAGACACTCTGCCAAGAATAATGAGAATTTCAGATGGACAAACAGGTGGATAGATGAAAACCGACAATTTAAGAAAATAATGCTGTTTAAAAAAAACAACAACAGAAATATCACTAACTCATTTTAAACAAGTCTATACAGAGCCTAAATAGAAGTGTGCGTGAGATATGATTTTTAAGACAGTGAAACGCTGGAACAAAACAACAATAGGGACGGTCTCTACAACCCTAGAAATAGTCCACATGCATTTTTAAAAATGTTTTTTCCTCCACCGCACTTGAATAAAAGAAAAGAAAAAGAAATGAAAATGCAGAAATAGGTTGTCACAGCTTGCCAAGCTAGCAGGGGGCGATATAACTATACAGTCATGCTGGCCAACCAGACGTCTGAAAAAAGTTCTCACAGAGTACATCACACTTTGATGTCAAATGCAGGAGATACAGTGCATGCGATGCATACTCTCTCTTAACCAAAAATACTGTTCTTTTGTTGATCATAATCTTGATCATTATCTTCACACTGGAACGGTTTTCCAAACGGTCAGTTTTCTGTGACCTGAAATAGAGTTACACATTACCAACATCCAAACAAGCAGCGAACCCATACACTGTATGTGATGACACACTCTAACCCTCAACGCTCACAGGGCAGCAATGTCATGCTTACAGGCCACACCTGCGCTACTCAGCCAACAGCTAGTCCTGTTCAAAAGCTTCAACAAACACACCGCCGTCTCAATAGCTCAAAGGCCCAAAGCCTTTTGAAGTCCGCACACTGTGGTTAGAGTGGAGGATAGAGAGAAGGCTGGGCTCTTCACAAGAATGGTTTTGATGTGCTGAGGAAAACATGATGAAGGACGAGGTGGGCATGTTGTGGAAAGGTGAGCAGAATGGAATGCTTTAGGTTTTTTTAGGCAGACAATTTCCATTAGCTGCCTAAAAAAGGCATGCAAGACATAATTTCAAAATAGGGCTTCAGCCCTAAATAAATGTTTTTTTGTTGTGGGTCTGCTATTGACCTTTTCCATTCTTTTTTTTTTCAGGAAAAAACAACAACAAACATTTAAGAAGACCCTTAAACATTCCTTGTGTCCGATATTAACTTTTCAGGACCATTCCAAGAAACAAGATTTTCACCAGGACCTAATGGAGCAGTTTCATGCTGATTGGTTAAACCCAACTTGCCAGACAAGCCCACTTCACACAGAAATCACACTTTAAAGGCAATAACCCCCTTTCACAGACCATGATTCCACTTTTTTTTGGGTGTTCCTCGTATTTCACACAGATCTCATCTCAGAAGTGGGCATCTCACCCTGTCACTACTTCTGCTTTAAGATTAAAAGTCATATAGAAGGGCAAGCTGCAACCATGCTGCAATATGTCTGTGCTGAACTGGTAGTATGAATATAGCTACAGAGTGTGACATTATATATTTAAACAATAAGATAATAGCAGTACAAATGACACTACCGAAGCCCTAGCTGCTATAAACAGGAATGCATTTATTGTCCATTGTCATTTTTATCAAATCTGTTCAAGAAAAAAACTGAAACACAATTATCGTGATATTATCAGTATAGATTTATTAGCACATGACTGATCAGAGCAGCACTGTAGCACAACTGTTCGAGCTGAAGTGTCTTTGCAGAATTTTGCATGTCCACCTCTTGTCCACCAGTCAGGATGTGTCAGTTTGAAATCACGGACAGAAAATGACTCCATCAGGCTGTATGTATGATGAGTTTTCAAATCGAAGAAAATGTAAATAATAAACAGTTTCAGTAGGACACTAGGGTGCGGGCCAGCAGACGGTGGCTACAATGAGAAAGTCTGCTTAGCTTCATCATAATAAATGACATGACTAAAAACTAAGAATTACAGTCCAGAAACCATTCTGTTTGCGGTGTTGTTCACCAAATTACAATTACTGGGGCCGTTAAAGACAAATTGGTTCCTTCTTTGTTGTGCTAATGCATTCCACATTTCTTCTTACCAAAAAAAGCTAAGCACATGGACTACTTGGCAACCTGTTTGCAGGGCTGCTAAAACAAACAAGCGAGGACGGAGTTCTTATTTCACATATGGAAAGCTTGTCTTGGTCTTTCTTTCATCAGACCAGCCATAAAGGTTCCTTAAATTCACCAACAATCCTGGGTGAAGCTGGTCTCCCTAGAGTGAAAAGTAAGATTCCAGTGGTTCACTTTACCAAATTTCTTTAGACATAAAACTTTTTGCTCAGGAATGATTTTCTTGCATCTGACACAAAAACAGTTCTGTTAAAAGGCTTCAACTGCAATGAAACTTTGTTTTTTATTATTGAAAGCATCACCGTGTTTACACTTGTGTCATTTGGTAAAGACACTTATTCAGTGCAAATTCAATTTATCCTATATCATTTATAGCGCTGAGCAGTTGATGTTAAGGGCTGTGCTGACTTCCCAAGAGTGGCAGCTCGGCAGCACAAAGAATCGAACTCCCATCGTAACCACTGAGCTGCTACTGCATACTGAAATCAACTACAGACCAGTTCCTTCTTAGAGGTGCTATTCCTCCAAGAAGAACAGTCAGGAGGGTTAAGTGGCAACATAAAACTGAAAGGGTGTGCACACATTTGAATACCGGCAGCACAAAGCAAGAATGGCTTTGGATGGCTCCTGAGTAAAAACACTAAAGTGGCCACAGTCAAGCTACAATTTCATGGCTGGGAGTTTAAGGTGAAAAGATGGGCTTTTATTGATTCTCCCATGCCCGTCACTCTCAGAGCAGAGAACAGCTGCAACACCAATGAACTTTGCTGCAGTGTGAGCTGGCGAACGCAGCGAGGCTTTATTCCTCATGAAAAGGGACGGTAACTCGGCACTCACTCCTTCATTCCAACACAAAAAAGCTGCCAGAGGCACAACGTTTCGGGGGAATCCGTCTGTGACACCTCTGGCCCCTGCTAGCCTTATTAGCATAAGAAAGGCAAAGTGTCACACACTTTTAAGGGAAAGTGAGGCCCAAATTATACTTCTGAGTATAATGTGAGAATCTACAAATGTGCTGTGAGAAGGCTGGCTTTGTGCACAGCATTTCACACAGGTATATGCGCATATAATGTTAAATTGTGTATATCTTCCAAATACAAAAGACACCACAAAAGAACCACAATATATAACTAAATCGATTTTCTCACATCTCTAGAACTCAGGGATGAGGAGACCGTCTTAAGTTTCCAAGCAGAAATTTAAGTATGTGGTTTGTTTATAAATTTTGATCTACACACTTGAGTTGAATGCAGATTAAGGCCCCAAGTACTATTGTAAAAGAAGTGCTCATCCCAGGACTTTAGGATGAACACTTTGTAAATTCATCAACATACACTACCAGTCACCAGTTTGGACACACCTTTTTAAATCCATGGTCTTTCCTGATTTTTATTTCTTTCTCCATCGTAACATAATGCTGAAGTCTGTCTGTTACTTATCCTCTTTAAAGCCTTCATAATTACTTTAATCAGAGGTACTGTTTGTTAATTGGTGATTTTTGAATCTGGTAACTCTAATGAACTTCTCCTCTGAGGCAGAAGAAAGTTTTGGTCTTGCTTTCCTGGGAAGGTCTTCATGAGAGACAGTTTCATCATGGTGCTTGATGGGTTTTGCACTTAAATACTGTTCTTGCAAGAACAGTTTCCAGAACAGCGACCTTCATAACTTAAAATAACAACTGACTATTGCTGTTACTTAATTAATGCCTTATGAGTTATTTCATAGATTTGAAAAAATCCAGTATTGTTCTAGAATGTAGAAAATAACTCCAAACTTTTGACTGGTACTGTATTTATTACAATGATTAATAATAATAATTATTATTACAAATTAATAATCAGTGTGAAAACAATGGAGTTCCCCTTAAGGTCTGGTTTTTAAGGCAGGGATTAAAGTGAAAAAAAATCTTCTGACTGAACTTTTTTCAGGCCAAGCCATATTCCTTTAACAAACACTTTATTTAAATAGTCGAGACCAATAGCGTTAGGGGAGATTAAACCGCTTTAATATTGCCCGTTTGCATATTTTAAAAGCTATTTGTAATCTTTGAAAAAAAATATACCTTGACAAATAATCAACCATCTACCACATATCTTTTCAGTGCATGTTTTTATTTATCTTATAACACCAAACAATGTTTTGTGAAACTCTTAATAATTAACAGAAAAAAGTAATAGCACCACCATTAAATTCCAAAAAGTGCTTTTTCAGTGCATGTTTTATGTATCTTAAAGAAAACATCTTCGTTTTCAGCTTAGATGACAAATCGGATTTCCAGTAAGCAGCAATGCCATGTGTGCAAGTAGTAGGCATGTGCATTAGACATAGACAATCTTGAAAGTGCACTCTTGTCTTTGACAACTGATTGCATTTAATTAACTAGTGGTTGTGAGACTGTGACCAGTGGCGGTTCTACACTGAAGTGCGCCCTGGGCAAGACTCCCTCCCGGCAACACCCCCCCACCCCCCAAAAGTCCAAAAGTTGGGGTAGATCTCAGATAGATCCTTATCGTGCAGAAAAGTGATAAGCTCAAAGAGGCTCATGGTTTTTGATGGCAGTCATTGGACATTTTATTAATCTAATCTAATCTAAGGGAGGAACAATTAGCTCCTTGGTTAATTTACTGCCTCAAATGATATGCTTTGTCACGTAACAGAGTTATAGCAAATGGAAAATGTCTTTTAAACTATCTACATATATGTAAATTAAACTGGCTATTTACAGTATACTGTAAATATATTGTAAATATATTGGCTATAGCCAACATTAACATAATAAACAATGTAAATAAATAACTGTACTTGTAACAGTCTTGCTGCAAAACATAATTTTGTGGTTATATTTTGTGGTATTTAATAGAAACCATTAGAATTTCTGTGATGGTTTGTAAATTAGGCTTTTATTGTGTGTGTGTGTGTGTGTGTGTGTGTGTGTGTGTTTAGCAAGGTAAGCATAGCAAGCATCATAAGCAAGAAGGCTAACAAACCTAAGAGTAAAATGTTATACCACTAATTAACATGATGACATGAATAACTTAATCATACAGAGAGAACATTGTTATATACCTTTATCTTTTATACGTTTCTCCTCATCTTCTTTACTTTTGTTTCTAAACTGGACCCCTGACAGTTTTGGCCTTTTTCTCTCCATCGCTGTGTTTATACTTTATAATCGACGATTCGACAATCAGCAGATTTCCCCCAACGCTGTCACTCACGACCAGAAGTCAAGACTAAACCAATTCACCTCCACATCATCGCTTTTATTATCTATTGTTATTTGCCATTTCACACAAATAAATACATGAAAAAACTGCAAATTATTGGTGTGTGTTTATAATATTTTGAATGAAATGTGCGTTATTTGTAAGAAAGTCAGGTAGACATAATTTAGCCCCCTTCATTTGGGAGAGGTGAACTGTACTCTGCGCCCCCCGCCACACCCCCCCACCCCCCCTCCCCCCGCTCGCTCAGCTTCTGTGCGGCTCATTCAGGGGCGGCGCGAGCGCAGGTAGCACAGATAATAGAAAACCGCTTAGCGGCACAGATTATTATTTTTTACTCCAGGTTCGTGTGCCGCCCCCCACGTGACATAAAAAAATGCCGCCCTGGGCAGCTGCCCACTTCGCCCTACCCTAAACCCGCCACTGACTGTGAGCGACAGGTTATGCTCCGCTATGAAAGAACATAGACGCACTTTTACATCGCGCACACGGTCGGCCACAGATGTGTGAATCTCCGTTGTGGTTCTTGTCGCAGCAGACAGGGAGCATGTGTACTGTTAGAGCACGAACCGCAGCATTGTGACGAGCTGCTGACTGATGGCGAACTCGCACTTTGTTTTGCCATTATTGCCATATTGAAGTTTCCTGTGGCATACTGTGCAGAGACACCTACCTGGATGTTTGATTTTTTTTAGTCCACGAACTAAAAGGCTTGCCATTTCGCTAAGCCAAGCCCATCTCCATTTATTATTTTACACTTTTATCAATCTCCGAAACATCGGAGCCTTCCTGCATTAAGTGTGTCGATGCTATCTTAAATATAGTTATACCTCAGCCTGACATGTAGTTCTTCAAAACTAAACCAAAACCCGGAGTGGATTCATACCGGAGTGATAACAAAACGCTTAGAGTGGAGAGAGGAACGTGCAGTCGCTCCACTCCAGGCTTTGATCACATCCTCCTCAGCAGGCTGAATACACTGTCTTTCCTTAATTTAACACCCATGTAAGCCTATATATACACAGCATTAAAATAATGAAAAGTGAATTTTAAACATTAAGGACAGGCGGAACAGTGTGATTGACGGAAATCCGTCGTAACGACGGAGAACTTTAATCCCTGTTAAGGTTGACTCAAGGAGTCATTTAATTAGAGAACTCGGGTCTGTTTCTGTTTGGACATCTCTGACGTAGAGTTGGATCGTAGAGTTCGGCCCAAGGTTTCCGCATAGGCTCATCAAATGTCTGTAAAGCTGCTCTTTGTCTTTCTATACCGACAATAAAACAATTGAACTAAATTGAGTCAGCAGACAGGATTAGAAAATCTTTAAATATTACAGTGCTTCTAGAGATTCTGGGGTTTCAACTCAATAGCAGACCCAATATGGGTGGACACTGGTAAAGATACACCTGGCAACTACCCATAAACCCTTTCTCTGCATCTTTATACAAACAGTTTTATGTGTCCCAAGATAAATGCACGGATGAACAGCTAGAGTGAAATGCCAAGAGTAGAAGACATTCAGAGCCTGGCTGAGTCACAGATTTAACCAGAAAAGCACAGCTCATTTCCCCCACTCCTAGGGTAGAGGAGGCTGGAAGTGTTTACACTTTTAATGGCTTCTAAAAGACATTTGTTTAGCTTATGCTCCTGACCTGTGCATTTTTGTCCGCTTTAGTACAGGAAAAAGAGCCTAGAACAGAAACATGAATGTACATGTGTAGTCTCAGGTTCAAAGTTTTCAAGATGCAGATCTGCATCTGGAACCCAACAGGTTTGTAAAAAAAAAAAAAAAAAAAAAAGTTGTCAGAAATCAGGGAACCAGTGAACATTATTAGCAATAAATTACTCTTAACCAATAGTATGTCTCAACCAACACAACACATTTTAAATAAATAACACACTCTGTTATATCTTAAAAACTGGCAGAAACGCATTTGAAAATAGTGAACTCATTCAGCACGACTTTAAGGGCACACAAGGGTCAAAGGGAAAAAAGAAAAAAAGGACTTGGCATGCCAGTGTTGCCTAAGCACTGCCAGAAAAAAACCCCAAGAAGGCCCCTTGCCTTGTCTATTTTTCCTGTTCTCACCCAGGATTCCATATAATGACAAAAAAAATTGCCTTTGGAATTCCAGTCAGATTGCGTCATGTTATATTAGCCCTCATTGAAACACAAGGACTGCTAATCGGCTGTTTTTCTTCTGCACAAAGCTATTTTCAAGAAAATAAATCACCCTAAGAACTACAAAGCAGTAAATATACACAAATCTGAGCAAATCAGACACACACGTATTTCATGAGCCTATAAGAAGCATATCTTTTTTTTATTATTCTTAATTTAAAAAAAATAATTGCATGTGTGCAGTTTTTTACCTTTAGATAACTTGTTGCTTCAGCATACACACCATAAAGCAAGTCAGATATTTGCATTCTTTAAAGGTTAGGTCTAAAATTAACCCCCCCCCTTTCACCACCTCCTCATGACACACTATTACTGAAGTCCATCCTCTGGCAGCTGTCTGGCAAATAAAGTCCACAAGTTTCTCCTGTATAGAAGTCACTGAGTTTACAGAAACCTGCAACTATTTCCTTAATTACACAATTTTTTGTTCATTCAGGATATTTTTCACCAATTTCTTTGCACATGATAATCGTCTTTAATGAGAGAAAAGGAAATCAAGTTCAACTTACAGCTTCTCAAGCATGGACAGACCAACGAAGGAGCCGTTTAGGAGTTCCTGAATTTTATTGGTGCTTAGATTTCTGTAAAGAAAAACAAACACGTTATTAATAAATGTGTAAACACTAGGTTGCATTAATGACCAAAGTTGAAAGCTACATTTATATGCAGAAAGTACTGAAAGCATCATTCATTTCAAGAAGAGCACTGAAAATGCACATACTTTTACAGTATCAGACTTCATGCTGTGCAATTGAAAGATTTAGTTTCCAAAGCCTACCCTAAGTAAACGGGATATTTTCCACAAATACCACACACAGTGCTAAATAAACACATACAAGATCAGTGATTTTTTCCACTGGCACTGAAACGAATGTTTTAAGCATTTAACAACTATGTGGTGAAATGTATTCTTTCAACATTTGTGGCAATATCTCTTTCAAGCACTAGGAAGACTCCGCTGCATACAAAACAGTTCGACTGTAGTTACCAGATCGTCATTTCATAAGAAAGTCCCATTAAGAAAGCAACACAGCCTAAAGCGAAGTCTTTCTCGGTCACAACATTCCCAGTCCCAGTTACAGAATGTAGCTGCTCACACACTCACCCTTTACGCAAAGACAGACTTTTATTACGTGGTGCTGAGGGCTGGTTTTTATTACAGGTGAGCACAGGATTTAATCCCTCACCCCACCTCCATTCCAAGGCCTTATAAGAGTTAAGAGTGTCAATGATCCCACACACTTCCATTCACACTATAGGAGATATTAGCATTTCAAACACTACATAGTGCAAGATATGGGATATACCAGTGGTTCTCAAAGTGTGGGGCGCGCCCCACTAGTGGGGAATACAGACATGACAGGTGGGGCGCAATGAACGGGAGGAAAAACAGGAAAGTACCTATTCTAATTCATGCTTTTCTTTATAGATAATGAAGAGCGTACGCTCAAAACTAAACAATCACATACAAATAAATGGATCATTAATACAAGTAAATTTAAAATAACATCAGTTGTGGGCCGGGAGAAAAAGTGGAACCATAGTGGAACAATAACGGTTTAACGTCGGACAAACTTCAGCAGCGCTGCTCGAATCACAAACCTGCGCGAGCCACTGGGCAGCGCTGCGCGACTCTGACAGAAATAAACCGCGCCAACCTTCAAAATACATTTTCTGGGATGCGCACATACAAACCAGGCATGGCAAGGCGGAAACAATAATAAACAATTCCTGACATTTTAAATAGTTTGTAAATAAAAACATAGTGGGTCGCATTCGAGCGGCGCTGCGCGATCCACCGGGCTGCGCAAATAAACCAGATCATCACTGCACTATTCAGGTAGTCGCGCTGCGCTGTATTTGCGCAGATATTTGGTTCAATCGGGTGCCACGGTTTCGTCCCACTTTTGATGTGTTTGGCTTCACATACACTTCGACAATGGAAGAAGACGAGCAGTGAGCTTGCTTATATGTGACAAAACCAACAACGAGGAGATTGTAAAGAAAAAAGGTGCCTCGTCTGTGGTGTGGAATTAGTTTGGGTATAAGAAAAGTGATACGAATGAGATGAACGTGATCCACTTTAAACATGTGGATGGCACAACCCTGGACATTACCATTCTTTTCCTACTCGTACAGCTGCTCTTATTGTTCACATATTCTTCAT
The DNA here is from genome assembly GCA_030522415.1 of Channallabes apus. NCBI lineage: Eukaryota > Metazoa > Chordata > Actinopteri > Siluriformes > Clariidae > Channallabes > Channallabes apus. The sequence goes on along the minus strand of CM060108.1, from coordinate 24,668,048 downwards.
ATATTTTCTATATTGTGTATTGTTGTACAGTTATTTTATTTTAACTTTAGTTTTTATATTTTATTTTATTCATTCCTAGTTAAATTTACCCCCTATTTTATTTTTCATATTTATTTCCTATTCATAGTCTTTTATTTTAAGGTTTGAATTAAATAGAATTTTTTAATTTGATTTGCAAGGTACGCAAGTTCACTGTTTTGGAAACACGTTAAACCTCTTCTATCATCTGAAATCCAAGCATCCAAACGAATATGGCCAAAGTAAAAAAAAATGCGGCAAACCTCAGCAATTCACAGTTTATATAAAATTACATTATGTAAAACAGTTTCTTTGTGTTTGAATTTTTATTTATGCATTTTCAGATACAATAGCATTTTCAATTGCTATATTGTGATTATATTGTTACCGAGGTAGAAAATAGCTTCTACTGTGATAGAAGATTTTGGTTATATCGCCCACCACTAATGAAGCCTAACTTGCTTCATGGTGGGGATGGTGGCGGCAGAGGAGAGACCTGTGTGTGTTTTGTGTCTTATACCGCTGGCAGCAGACCGCATGAGACCCAACAAATTAGGAAGACACTTAGAGACAACACACGTTAATAAGCCACTCGACTTCTTTCAAAGAAAGCTGGCAGAATACAGACAGCAGGAGAATCGCATGGTAAAATCTGAATCAGTGGACAGCAAAGCACAAATGACTTCATTCAAAGTTGCATACAGTATTGGCCAGTGCAAAAAAACTACAAACGATTGCTGAGCAGCTAATAAACATGGGGTCAGTTATGCAAAGGTAAGTGACAACGTAAGCCTTTTATAACAATTGCACGTGTATTTTATCTGTTTTTAACTTGGTGTTGTTTGATCTTATTGGTTTAGAAATTGATATTTCAATAAACAGTAAACTTGGCAGATTTCGTTATTATTTTGTTGACAAGTGGGGCTTGAAAATTTGCTCACCCCCTTAAGTGGGGAATGACAGAAAAAGTTTGAGAACCACTGGGATATACAATCACTTCACCTCAGAATGTGACTTGCTTGCTGTCTGGTTTAAAAAATGGTTTAGCTGACATGTTATTATGGCATGTTATGGCTGTTTCACATGCAGCAGAATTAAAATACATGATAAGGTAATATCACCTAATAATGAGGAGAAAAAGAAAAGAATGACTGCTACTGACAAATCAAAGATCAGGTTTAGCAGGTAGAGATTAAAATGCCTGCTGTGACACACTGCTATCTGAAGTGTAATACATTTGCATCAAAATCAACAATGTAAAATAAGAAAATGAGTAACACACATTTATTGAGACTTAGTTTGAGACTTTTTAAAACCACATTTGGGATTAATAGAGCTAGCAGGAGAACTTTTAAAACATGAGGTTTGAGACAATATTGGTGGCAAATCTTATTTTTTTTTACTTCCTAAAATGTTGCACTTATTTTTTATCATAGCAAGGGAAATCCTGCAAAGCACAAAAAAACTGCAGTTTTTTTTTAAATGAGTGAAATAACGCAGAGATGGACAAATTATTCCTATTCCTAAATCTAGACCACCAGCCAATCAAATATTCCAGCAGCTCCAATATTCCCGGGACGTGACTAGGCTTAAAGGTGGTAGCTAACATATATATAAACTTATGGTAAGATATTTTTTTCCGTTAAGTGCTCAGAAAATGTGATAACATGCTTGTTCCAAGTCATGGCAAGTCAGTTAACCACCGCTGGTCATACAGAGTCACATGGCCACATAACCACACAGAAAAGTGCAATCAGTCCTCCTCCACATACTGTACAAGAGCATGGCCTGACAGATGCTAATGTTACTATGACTAACCTACTATGACTAAGAACTGCTAAACGTTTTGAATACACATTGAAATTCTGTGTAACTTGTGACTGTTTAAAGGTCATGTCTCACACAATGCGATGGAATCAGCAATTTTCTGCTTCACATTCCAGCCCAGTAGGTGGCAGTAATGCACCAACCGCCCATAAACCCAAAAGAAGAAGTGCTACTCTTACAAAATACAGTACAAGTATTTGCTGAAGATGGAAGCGGTTTGCAAAAGCTATGGTAAATTTATCAACTCTTCGGTTTTAAAACATTTAACATTGGTAAGGTTACTTCCCACATAATTTGTGTCAATCAATTCTACTTAAAATGCTCATCCACAACAGATAGATTAAAGCACAGCTCCAGTTTTTATTACAGAATGCTTCCAATATTCCCGGGACATGACTAGGCTTAAAGGTGGTTTAAGCCTAAGTGCAATCACACATATGCTTAAATACATATACCAATTGAAAACCTGTCATAAATAAAATAAATATATATATAGTTTTTACTTGAAATACATGAAATACATTGAAGTGACATGTCCACTCTTGATTATGATAATTTATCAGTAATTTCAATGTTACACAAAATCCCCAATTATGATGCTAACAATGAGAGTGGAAGCAGGGTAGAGTGGGGATGCAAGTGTGAATGTGTCTTAATTAGGGATTTCCTAAAAAGGTTAGCCACCAACCCACAACTGCTCAGATGTATAATGGGATAAAAAAAAAATGTAAGTCATTCTGGATAAGAGCGTCTGCCAAATGCCTAAATGTAATGTAATGTAATGTAGTAGCCACTGTACAAGCCTCTGGAGGCAGTGTTAAGATCTGGGGTTGCTTCAGCTGGTCAGGACTGTCAGCTGATGACCTGAATGTACTGAATTGGGGATGTTATTCTGTCAATGCATTGTTTTCCTCCCTGAGAGCTCAGGAGTCCGTTCTTCGTACGTTGCTAACTCAGTTAGCTAGATTTGATTGTTGTGGATTTGTCCTGATCTTGAATTGTTTCGTTCTCCGATGCGCTTCTCACATTTGCTGTCATAGCAACATGTCCGTAAGCTTGAACCTGCTCGGAAGCAGGTTTATTTCATGTAAACGTGATTTAGGCTGCGCTCCTGGCGGGTTATGATTGGTTGAAATAGCGAGGTCACATCTGATAAAGAGCATGACTAACACGGACTGACTCACGTGGGAAAAGAAAAGTATTTTGCATATATATATATATATATATATGATGGATGTATTCAATCACTATCAAATATTATATTTGAACATAAATTCATAGGTTTATTATTATCAAATATGATATTACTATTATAATAAACCCTAGGCACGAGACAGCCGTCAAGACCATTAATACAAATTCTTGTATAATGTTTATTTTGTAACACGTTTATTTTTCAGGGGTTTGTCATGAGTATGCAAATAAATATTTATATATAATAAAATATATATTTATAATTAAAAATTGGAGGAAACTAATTTTATTATAAAATAAACAATATAAAAGTATACCTGTTGTATTTGATTTTTTTTCCCATATACAACATATTTATTTTCATATTGCTTATTTTATTTTATCATATAATTTGTAAACCATTAACCTATGAATTTATGTTCTAATTGTATCTGATTGTGTCTGTGTGTGGTGTGTGTGTGTGTGGGGGGGGGGGAAATCCATGGCAGGGGGGCATTTCAGCGCATAACACGTGTTACAAAAAAAAAATTGAGCTCGCTCTTTTGCCATTTCCTCAACCAATCAAAGGGGTTGTGATCAGTGTTTCTACTGTCGATGCACATCGCCTTTTAAACCAAGGCACGAACACGCAATAATCCTAGACAACTCAATCCAGCTATACTAATCATCAGCAGCAGGTGTGCTCGAAGAACCAACTTAGCCAGATCTCATCCTAGATGTGTCAATTCATCTCGGATGTGTCAAGCGACGTACGAAGAACGGACCCCAGGAATATTCCAGGACTCAAACTATGAAAGTGTTTTGGGAGCATGAGGAATCATTTTCACACATGAATTGGCCACCACAATGCATGTGTAATCAAAGCTAAAGCGGTGTGCACCTTCTTGTTTTTTTTTTTTTTTTCTGGCTGGGCTGTGTATCTCTGCAAACCTTTTCAGCAATGTATTTAGTTTTGCCAGTTTTGTTGTCAAGATTACAAATCAACTCCAGATGAAAGTAACGATGATTCTTTTAATGTAGAGACCTAGGCCCGATTTTAAAAGATCATTTGCACTGGAATCAGTTTGCAGCACGAGCGATCCATCAAAGCTGAGCCGGTTTTACAGACATCACTACCCATCTGCACTGCTCACCTGATTCATATAATTTTTTTTAGCACACATACAGCTCCACAAACTTTCAGACACTTTCAGACGCTACACACTTTCACGTTCCAACGTACCCGTTTCAAACTTTCAAGTTCTTCGACAAGACAATAGTAGCGTAAATGGAGAGACTGCAGGAATAATGAAGTGCAGGGGAGGGCAACTCTGAATTCAGACCTCACTTGTAGCAATTAGCATGTAAATGATCCTTTGCTTTGGAGCCTGTGGGCTTCACAATCCTGGAGACAGGAATCTTCCTATCTTCCTTATCTTGAGATTGTAAAGAGATTTGGTACGCCACTACAGCAAAACCATTTCAAGGAATACAATCAAATTAATCAAGCAATCATCTGTAAGAACAACTAATAGGTTGCACATTACCAAGCATGGCAGACGGTTGATAGGTTAATTATTTTTTACACGTAGTCAGCTTTAAGACTTTTTACTTTACTTAACAAGACTTGAATATTGGTTGAACTCATAAAAATTAAAAAGCTCGAGAACCTTTGCAGTGTTAGACCAAAGCTTTTAAATGAGGCACTTCCAGGTTTCTAGAGGCCCAAGAAAAAATAAACAACACCTAGTCAAGACTTGTTCACTTCAGATGTCGACCATAGACAAAACAAGCCCACTTAAAGTCCCAGCTTTTACTAAAAACATCCAGCTAAAAGACAGCAGAGGATTGACGAGACACAGTGTGATAACAGTGGAATACTTGCATGTACGTTTCATCCTGTTGGTGCTTGACAGGTGCTCAAGGCGCCTCTTGCAAGACTCATTAAACTTGCTCAGGTGGCTTTTGTCAAAAAGAAGTGATGAGACTAAGAGGGAAAAGTACTAGTGGCATCATTTCTTTAGATCGAGTGAGTTGGTTTAAGCCTGTGTTATAGGTACAGTGAGATCTTTGCTTAAGGACAAAAGTCGATAACAAAAGCCAATTCGATTACAATGGATGAAGATTATTACTCATCATACTGTGTGACAATTTGCTTGGGCTCTAGAATAACTGTTCTTCTGCATTTCAGATTATACAGTGAGGCTCCTGTAACTGATTCAGTTCATATTTTGAATCTTTAATTAATCAAGTAATCATAATTTTATAAATATAATAATATAGAAATGGCAACATTTTACCACCTCAAATGTGAACGTATATAAATAAAAAAATAAGTAGTAAGGCAATTTAATTCCATCCATCAGCATGTTTCACTTGTTTTATCAGTGACATTGCTGAATTTGTAAAAACTCCAGCATTTCATGTAATACCATCATCCTTCTAGACATGCATTACACATGCGCTCAGACTCAAATTTTAACCAAAATTGTATGTCAATGTCAAAATTTGTTGACCCGTCTGTGTCCTAGGATCGACAAATGAACAAAGAAATCTCTTTCCATATTTGACTCTTGAAAAATACAAGTAAAACCAGTGTAAAAAAAAAAAATTTATAATTTGTGTGGTGATTTATGTATCACCACACTGACTCCAAAATTAGTTTATAAGAATATTTTTTATATTTATAATAAACATGACTAATGAATAACGGAAACTTGTGTGCTCACCACAGAATCAAAGTGGTGCAACAGAAGCACATTTTTAAGTGTTACATTAGCAAAAGTTGTGCGTGGTAAAAAGCCCCTCCATCTGCCTTTTTATTCAATCTCTGCAAGTTAATTTGTCTTAAACCCACTCACGATGCACACTTAGACCAGTCTCAAAACATCATGAGCACAATTTAGTCTAGAAAATTGTGTGCATTAGAAGCCACTCATGCATGTTAGTAGCTACAGTAGGTCCATGTTAAAACTACATGTTATGAATTAACTCTTTTTAAAGGTTAGAGTTCTTTAAATTGTTAAAAAAAAAAATAAATAAAAAATAAAATAATAATAATAATAATAAATATGTAATATCAAATCAGGATATTTATAAAATTGTGATATTTCATAATATAAATCAAATCGGCACCTAGATACATAAAACGGTATTTTCTGGTGAGCTGTTAAAATTCAACATCAAATTCACACACTATTATTATTACTATCAGGGTCAGGGGTAGCTCTGTGATTAAGGCATGTCCAAGGTTCAAACCCCAACACCACCAATTTGCCCCTGTTGGGCCCTTGAGCAAGGCCCTTACCGTAAATGTAAGTGCATTATATGAAATCTGAAAAGTATCACTACGTCTTGGCATTTTCATGTCAAACTTTAAAAAGTGCTATTCACTATTGAATACTAATCACTGACAAACACTCAAACAGATCTCATACGCTCATCTTTGGATAAATCCAAACTAAATAAGCTGGTGTCAAGCTGGACATATAAACTATCAAAAGACTTCATCATTAAGCTTCCACATATCCATTACTACATGGCTGTACTTTCTAACTGGCCAACAGTGTTAGCGTTACATTATATAAGGTTTAAGTAACATCATCTCCTAGCAAACTAAGTTTTAGTAAACCAATTACATCCCATTGGATTGGTACCATCCTATGTCTCCTACCCCTATCTACAGAACATAACCTATAGCTCCTTATATTAATATAACACATCGCTCATTTCATAAAGTGACATCCTTTAATTTAAATAAAAAAAGAAAGATTTGAATATCTGTGGATATTTGCTTATATCTCCAAGAATCAGACAGTGCAAAGAAATCACCCAAACCAAACACATCAGTATGCGAGAAGTGAAAAGCAGCTGCAGCAGTGTATGTTTTTCTGAGTGCCGCTTCCACCAACATTTGAGATGATCCCAAGTTCAGCTTTTTATGAGACATCAGCTACACAAATCAAACCCAGCAAGTAAAGTATTCTAACACCTGAAGATACACATACTCGAGGAAAAAGAACACGTGCTCAGAACATGCCATAACTATGCCAGGTTGAGAAATTGAGGTAATAAAACTGCAGAAACAAAGGGACATTTCCTGTTGTAGTTGGACAGAAATGGGACTTGAATTGCTCTGGAACTGATTCGTGTTCCCCTGAAGCGAACTGATCCGGTCTCTCTGTGAACCACAACATTTAATAGGACTCTCTTTGGCTTTCAAACCGAAGCAGCTTTTCCTGCAGTAGGGGAAATCTTGTGTCCCACAGTGCTTTGCAAATGCCAGGTGTGTGTCAGACAGAGAGAGAAATGGTGAGCTCCTCAAGAGTTATTATACTCGTACTGAACAACAAGCACAGGTGTGTGCACTCACATTCATACACTCACGCACACAGGATGCACCATTGTCGTTTCTTTCTACAGGCTAATACTGGGAGATTTTTTTTTTTAATGCATGTCTGCTAATTACAATAATATGCACAAAAGCCGATGCAGTGGACAGTTTATGATGTTCCCCTAAAATACAGACATGTCTCAATTTAATTTAATAAGTATATTATTAGTTAATACTTTATTATATCTTGTAGGAAACGCGAAAATATCTTGGTTATCTTGGTTTCTGGGAACACTACCTAAGAAAAAGTATACCTTCCCATTTAATTGCTGAAGACAGAAGATTAAACCTGAAGATCTCATAATGTGTGTGTTTGTGTGAGTAGTTTGGGCTGTAATCTAAATCTGCAAAAAGAACCTAACTTCTACATTCAGTGGAGTTACAGAGAGGATTCAGCAACTATACCAACGTCACCACGGCACGGTTCTATGGGTTTGTGCACGTAAAACATCTCACACTTTAATGTAAACTAAATCATTTGGACCAGGATAGACAGTCACATACTCCATGCTCAGTGATGCACCAAAACGATTTTGATGAACCACTGAAATGTGAAAACATCCCATTAAGAGTAATAAGCAGGGGTTTGAATACAAGGACCGTTCAAGTCAAAGCGGGAATTTGTCTTGAGGAGAAAAACACAGTTCTGAGAATAAGCACTACATTTATTTATATCCCATCTATATAGTCCGCTGCTATACCAATGCACATCAAGGTAGAAAATTCTTTCAGGACAAGGGGGCTATGATCGGACTGTCTACTACATAGTGACTTGAACACCCCTTGTACAGATGAGTTTATCTTTGATAAAAAATTTAGTTGCAGTGCTCTGTACCCACCCTGGGTGATAAACAGCAGCTTTAAACACCATCCCCCAGTACCTCATTTCCACTAGCCAAGTAAACATGTTGCTTCATGTTTACAACGTGGGGGGATTGGTGTGACCTATAGTAAGCCAGCATGAGTACTGAACAAGCTGAACAAAGCTACAGGTCTTTTTATGGTCAACAGAGCTGCTGTAGGTACTGATTTTTGCATATAATCTTAGGTACCATAATGCCATGTCCCATGATGCCAGGACTTAAGTGTCAAGATAGTATTACTGGTAGCTGAACTTTAATAATTTTCCTGTAAATTTTGTCATTTGTAAATTTTAAACCCATCCATGAGTTAAACATCAGTGGGATTAATGATTTTAGTCACAGCATTTAATATTATATTCACATAAGACCACCTGTAACACTGTACCCCTGAGTAAGATTGCACCCCTGAGCAATTTCTATGTGATCTGCTTTATCTGTACACTAACTGTACCAATCATTGGCTTTTTTGTGCCTTTACATAGCATCAGAGTATAGTACCTCATCTACGTTAAAAGGAAAAAACTATAACAAATGTTGTACTTAAATTTATTTTTTTTAATCACAGGGTGTTTAAGGCTTTTGCACAAAACTGCGGATATTAGCAACCTTTTCTGAAATAAACCTTAGGAAATCCTCCAAATTCAAAGAGGCTGTGTAGCAAAGCCTAATGCTTAATACTACGAGTCTATCAGCACAGTACACAGTATGAAAATAATATGATCCATTTGTGAAACTCGAGAAGCAAGACCTACAATATAAAGAGGCTACTTGGCAAAATAGCTAAGCCTAAAAAAGTTTGTCTATAATGCCATTGTCTTTGGCATTCCTTAACAACAACTGTGGTACAAAATCAGAGTACAAACCATATCTTTCTAGGAGAAAAAAGGTTCCATATAAATTATTTTAAGGTCTTTGTGTTGTACCTCTGAGAGAACTAAGCTTTTCCCTTTTAGAGAGGATTCATACAGACATTTTCCATGTGATGTCACAAGACCTGTCTCATGGTTCCGTCCACTTCTGCATGGCCAAAGGGACATTTCTTATCAAATGCCAGTGCCAAAGCCCACATACAAAACCAGTCACAGAACACCTTTCAGCAAAGAAATAACATCTGAACGTTTTCTTAAACAACACTATGTCTCCTTAATAATTGCTTTTATGGAATTGCCTCTTAACCTTAGCTAACGTAAGCGATAAAGCTAACTAGCTTCTAACATAAGGGAGAATCCCAAATCCATCTCCAACCCCTAATTAAGGGAACTACTTGGTGTGTGGAACAAGTGATTTTACACCTCACATAGTGCACCAACTTTCCATTTAAACGCTATTTGAGATAATAATTATAAACTTTGTAATGTCAGTATTATGTAACGTTACATGCACATCATTTTTTGAAGCATAAAGCACAGCATATTCCATAGCATCATTCATTAGCAACAGAAGCACTGAATGAGTTAATGCCATCGCTGGCAAAGCCCCCAAAATCTGCAAGGTATCATATATTTGTATACCGTCTAATGGAATTATGCCATGACAACAAATGAAACTTCTGCAAATTAATATCTTTATTACTTTTTTTATCCATTTTTCACATGCTTGTTTCTCTATGGAAATAAGTTACAAAGTCTGCCAAAACATACTGCACATGAAAACAGAGGCTATCAATTGCTAGATTACTTCATCTGTGTGACAAAGCATCAGGTAATCCAGTAGGAAATCAAGCAATCATCGGGTAATATTCACATTAGGCAGATACTCTTATCCAGAGCGACTTACATAAGTGCCTTGACGTTTTCATCATTAAATATATGCTTACACTGGTTCTCTAGGTTACTAACTAAGAGTACTATCAGTCAGCAATGTTAGGAAGGATTTTTTGGGTGGAAGATTTGTTTTAAATGGGTTATATTGCTTTTTTTTTGTGCAGATAAGCATGTCTGCCAAATGCCTAAATGTAAATGTAAAATGAACAAAATCAATCGGATAATGCTGGCACTGTGACAACGGTTTAGGACAGTTTTTGAGAGTATAGAGTTATGTTTACAATGAAGCCTATATCTATGTATTACACCTACAATCCACTTTAGTACGTTCTGTATAAGAACCGTAAACTCAAATGGAGGGTCTACTGTACAGTTCCTGGTTTTAGAAATTTATCATGAGCAATCCGTCAGACCCAAATGCCTCTTTTCCACTGCATAGTTCAGTTCAACTCACTTCGGTTCGGCACAGTTTGCGCTTCCACTGCAGTTTAGTAACGCTTTAGAGTGGGCAGGATTACTCACGTGTCGTTTTAGTTGCGGCGCCGCTACTGCCGTGACATCATCGTAAACGCGCCACAAACAAACACACAACAATGGAGCATATCGACGGCATGGTGTTCTTCATTCTCGGCATGTGGATGTTTAACAGCGAGACGAAGGAGTTTGTTTCAAAAGAGGCTGATGGCAGCCAAAGAAAATTTTTGGTTAATACAAAAAGGTGCGTCCGATCCTTCTCTGGCTGTTCTAAATATAGCGGTTCTGTTGTGTCTCGTGTCGCAAGTTCGGTGACGCAGTAATGACGATTTTCTCCGGCCAATCAGTGACCAGCAGAGTTTACAAGTAATGTTTTGGTAATGGTTCGGCGCGCTTGGAACCTCGGCTGAGGTGCTACTAAAAAAAGGACCAGGTACCATGTACTGTTCCCAGTGGAAAACCCCCCAAAAGTGAGTTGAACTGAACCGTGTCGTGCCGTACTATGCAGTGGAAAAGCGCCAAAAGTGTATGGTAAAAGTAAACAGAGATGAAAAATGCTTGCTAGAGACAAAAGTGTGTATGTAAAAAAGAAAGAAAGAAAACGGCTTGTTGTGGTGAGGTACCAGTGGTCAAAACACAGGCTGAGCTGGATAAACTGCGAGACCATTGGCCAGATTATTTTCCAGATTCATTATCATGAGACTAACCATATCAATGTTCACCAGGAGTGTCAAAACATGTCAGTACATTCTGCATATCTTCAGTTCACTCAAAGGCCAAAATTATGTCTGGTCCAGTGTTCAAGATGGACAATGTATGCACAGGATGTTTTTTTTTTCAGAACAGGTGTAAAAAATGCCTTCTTTGTAAACACTCGTCTCTTGCATTCATGATTCGTGTCTTGCACTCATGATGAGCTTCTGTTAACACATCTGGTTTTCCTGGTTGCCAATGATGAGATTTGTTTTTGTAAAAAATAAAAAAAAATTAAATAAGAAACTCTGAGTTTTAATTTGTGCTTCTGAATACTAAAATTCCAGCACCCAGAAGAAACCCAGTGCTAAACACATGCAGATTAGGCTAATTGCCCACTGAGTTTGTGTTTGTGGACGTGCGTGCCCTGTGCCCTAACCACTACGCCACCATGCCACCTATAGAATCAGGTGTTCTGTCAAATCATGTACTATTTAAAAAAATGCAACCACAATGTGAATTGATACATTCACACTACCTTATCAAAAACGCTGAAGGTGTAAATGAAGTATAACAGTAAGTTAAGCATGCTTTTATACTTTTTTTTTTTTATATGGCGACACGGTGGCTTAGTGGTTAGAAGTGACGCTTTGCACGTCCAGGGACGAGGATTCGAATCCCGCCTTGGGTCTTGTGTGCACGGTGTTCTCCCTGTGTTTGGTGGGTTTCCTCCCACAGTCTACAAAAACATACAGATTAGGCTACCTGGCATTTCCAAATTGCCCATAGTGTGTGAATGGCAATTGGGCATCAAGCTGGCAACCCAACTCACTTAAGTAACTGCAACAGAAATTACGGATATAACTCCAGAGTGGGGAGATTTCACATGGGTAGACCAAAAAATATCTATATATGACACTTTAGCAGTAGCATGATCTGATAGACTGATATTTCCATCAAATAATGCTCACAGAACATTAAGGAACAAATATAAATAACCCAGGTTTGTCCATATTTGCATGCACAGAACCACTGCAAATGATAGACAGCACAGACTGGAAGAACACCAGCCTAGTAGAGGAACATTACAAAAGATGTAGGGCGGAAAAACAGAGTTTGTATAGCAGCTTTATTTTTCAAGCCTATGGTGTTTAAGATGTACATCTGAACGCATGCCAGATGTGTACCTCATGCATCTAGATTTACAGTCTCGCCTTCATTCCTTCCACCAGGAGCTCTAAACCAGGTTGTGTCACTGGACTACAGGGGGAAAAAACAGTGATGTAAACAAGAAAAGTACAACCATGAAGGGTCTTACTTACAGTGTGACTGTCCTGTTGGGAAAAGAGGTGACAGGCAGCACCTGCTGGAGCTCCATGTTGCTACACACCACCTTCCTGTCCGCTGTCCCTGGCCGACCTCCGACTTTCGAGCGTTCATCGGAGGATTTACATTCAGTAGAGGCGGCAGAGTTTGCAGATCCGAGCAGGACAAAAGCTAGGAAAAGCCCACACCAGCTGCTGAGAGACATTTCCAACTTAGTGGAGCATTCAAATGCTGGGTTGTTGCTTGCAATGTTTGTTGTTGTTTTTTTAACCCACACACATATAAACGAGCACGTTGTCTCACTAGATATTCGTATATAAATATATTAGGTGGGAAAAAGCAAGATGCTCGATGGTATGTTTAGGTCATAGTGGAAGCTTGGTGGTTAGATGTGGATGCGCGCGGGCTTTGTGTGCTCCACATGCAGCAGTGCAGAGACGCGCTCCGGGATCCTTCCTTTGTTTTCCACTGGGCTCGGTTTACGACTCGGTGCCATTGAGTCGGTCAAGGATCACGATTATACCCAAGTCGATTATGCTGGAAAGAATCATCATTAAAAAAAATAAGGTCTTTAACTCCTGTGTAGATTTAAGTATACCAGCTGGTTTTGCTGCCTTGAATCCATATCGTGGTGCTGTTGTTGTTTATATTTATATCTAGGCTTCACGCGGAGACAGCTGCAACCACACACACACACACAACTTCAGGAAATCTGAGCACGCTTCAGTCAACTTTGCTTTTCACGCTGCACGCAGACTCTCAGCTTACTAAAAAAAACAAAACACACACAGCACTAAGAAAAACACGAGCTCACAAACTTCCCCAAAACAAAAGTTAAACCCACGCCGAGTGAACAGCTCCGCACCGCAACACACACACACACACACACACACACACACAGGTCTCAGCGCGGCACACAGGGACACTCCGGTTTCTACGCTAGATTTCGTGGATATCCACAGGTCATCTTCGTATTTCGCAGCGTTTAGACAGCAAAACGAGATGGAAAGAAAGAACGTTTAACAATGTAAAGCCGCGGAAAAACCGAGCAGGACCGAGCAGCTCCCAGTTTGTTCAACTCGTTAAACTCCGTGTGAATCCGAGTGCTCCACTTCCGCCGGTGACGTCAGCGCTGGTCGGCTACCTTTTCCTTAAAAAAAAAAGAAAAAAGGACCACCTGATTACAAAGTGCTCAGGTTTCACTGAGAAAACGACCCATGTGTCCAGAATCACACACACCACCACCACCAACCACAACAACCGCAAAAAAAACCTGACTACAGTACTCACATGTATCACATACGACAGACACAGCCATAACATTAAAACCATCCATAGTAGTCCAACCAGGGACCGTGGAGGCCAACGGTGGCCATTGTATTCAATCCCATTTTACAACCTTTCCGAGCAACATTCACACTCTCACCCACTATGAGAAATTTGAGGAAACCAAAGTACTCAGAGGAAACCCACCAAGCACAGGGAGAACATGCTAGAATGAAAACAATCGAACCCGGACCCTGAAATTGCAAGGCGGTAGTGCTAACCGCTACGCCACTATGCCGCCAACATGTTGACTAATATATTGCTGGTCCCTTCTGTGCCATCGAAACTGCTCTGACCCAATGAGGCATGGCCTCCACAAGACCTCTGAATGTGTATTGTGATATCTAGCACCCAGATAACAGATCTTCTAAGTTATGAATTGAGACCTTGTTGAATTGAGACAGGTTTGTGCAGCACATCACACACATACATACAGTCAACTGGATTGAGATCTGGGGTATTTACATATAGGCCATGCCAACACCATTAACGATTTGTACATTATTGCACGTGCTGAAAGAGGCCACTGCCATTAGTGGTGCATGTCAAAGTAATATCTAAATTAATGCCAGGACCCAAAACTTTGCTGAGGCTATCACACTGCCTGGGGCAGCTTGCTTGCCTTGGTTATCTCTTTCCCAGGTAGGCAATGCACACATACCTTGCTGTTCACCTAGCGCAAAACAATACTTGATCCATCACCTCAGGCCCCTTTTTCCATTGCTCCATGGTCTGGTTCTGATGCTCACATGGCCACTTTTGGCCACTTTTGTCAGCGTACAGGGCAAGCAAAACTTAGCAATTGCACAGCATAGAAAGCTGTGAAGCACTGTGTGTCCTGACCCAGTCTTCTGGCCATCACAATTTGGCCCTTGTTGACCAGGTTCTTATGCTTACCCCATTTCCCTGCTTTTAAAATATAATCTATGAAAACATACCTAATATAGCTCAACCTCTGCCAAGTGCAATAGTAACTGGATAAATAGTGTTATGCAGTGGTTATGCAAATGTTATAACTGATCAGTGCATTCTTTGGAGGGCCAGTGCTGTTAATATCACAGGGGAAATTTTAAAATCATTAATATTTTTTTCCTGTCTATGAGAATGTTTCAGTCTCTGTCTATCTATGTACAATCCTCTATGTAAATCCCAGCAACAGATAATACCGCCTATTAATTATTTAAAGAAACCTGAGGAATTAATTGTACACTGTAAAAAAATTCTACACAAAGATTTATTTAAATGATTTCATAATATATATATATTTAACTAGCAAGTATTCTAATATTTAATTAATGAGTATTTATAAGTGTATTTTATGTGCAAAAATAAATTGAAGTAAATATACATTAATTTAAGCAAATTCTTTAATTGCTTAATGCTTTCTTGTTAAATTGTACTTGTCAATTTGTATTTTTTATTTGTTTATTTATTGTACATTGCTTATTACCTTCCTTGTTACAGTGTTGATCTAACAAAAAAAGAAACACATCTATTTTTAAAATGGATTTTTAATCTTTATTTTATGTCAAAACATAACCATAGCCTACAAATTAACTAGAAATTTAATGCAAATTGCTGAATTCTTTATGTAACTGTTAAAGCAATTAGCTGCCAACATAACATATTACAGCTGTAACACAATCTTTCACAATCCTGGATGCATTGTATTCATTGTGGGTCTAAAGAGTTCAGACAAGTTCAGACCCGTAGCAGTGAGTGGCCTACAACAGAGGGGGGAGCAGACATTGCATGCAACTTTATAAAGTCAGAGACAAGACTTGCTTTTGCTGTATTTGTGCAAGTTTTGACAGTCCTTTACTTTACTGACAAAACAATTGATATGTAGGCATTTGGAATCAGGGAGGGATATATCTCCAGGGTGGGGGGAGTATCCCGTGTCCGATGTGCCGGACTAAAATTATTATTATAATAATAATAATAATAATAATAATAATAATAATAATAATAAATTTTACTCCTTTCTTGATTTAAATATTCTATTTAACCTATCTATCTAAGGCACAACAACTCATGAACATGCAAAACTATCAATAATGTCAATGTGTACCTAATGTGTTCTTTCTGTGTAACAAAAAAAATCTAATTGAAGACTAATCTCTAATAAATATTTAAATTAGTATTGTATACATTATTATTAAAATAATGGTCATAAAATAAATCTGTTCTAATGTGTTTTATGGGTTTATTTTACAGTTTAAACGTTCCCTGGCTACGAAATGTCTGAGAACCTCTATTCTATGAACAGATAATTTTTGTTTTGTTTTGGTTCCTTCCGTACGTGATGACGTCGTTACGCACACGCGGTACGTGCTGACGCTCAACTGGCTGAATTTCCTGGTGCTGCGAACGCGGGTGGCAATTAAAGTTACACTGTAACTCTTGAGTGACAGGTGAACGGACCCGAGATGGATTTTTCCAGAAATGTACCAGTCGAAGATTTTCCCAGTGACTTTGCATGGGGAGCTGCAACAGCCGCTTACCAAATCGAAGGTAGATTAACTGAACTCGATGCTTAATACATCTGGTCTGCTTCAAAGTAAATTAATAATAAAAGTCATTTGATTGATCTTCAACAACTACTTAATCCTACTGTTCTTAGGATTAAACCTGGAGCTGTGATGCAGCAAAACTACGTGCCGTGACAATCATAGTTATATGTAATCTGTTTTACAACATGTAAAATAACTTTCAAAGTGTTCAAAGGTTTGCTCTAACCCTTGTGTACTTGTGCAGGGGGCTGGGATATGGATGGAAGAAGCCCCAGTATATGGGACACTTTTTGCCACAGCAAAGGCAGAGTGTATAAAGATCACACCGGAGATGTGGCCTGCAACAGTTACCAGCTTTGGGACAAAGACCTAAAGTGTATTCAGCAGTTAGGCCTCACACACTACCGTCTGTCATTCAGCTGGTCACGGTTGCTTCCTGACGGAACGACGCGTTTTGTCAACCCAAAAGGTGATCTGTCTGGAGAGTGACACACTATTTATTTTAGGAAATCAGAAAAGTCAGAGAAATATTACATAATGATAGCATTAGTAATAAGCAGTGGTGTCAAAAGTATTCACATTCATTACTTGAGTAGAAGTATAGATACTAGGGTTCAAAAATACTTCTTTAGAAGTTGAAGTATCAACCCAAGCTTTTTACTGAAGTAAAAGTTTAAAAGTACTGGTTTCAAAACTACTTAAAGTATAAAAGTAAAAGTACCGTGAGGTGCGACAAAAGCATTGGTATGGGGGGTATGAATGTGGCGGGCGTTGTGCTCGTTCTTATCATAAAAATAGAGTAACGAGGCTATTTTTAAAATGTAAGGAGTAGAAAGTACAAATAATTGCTTAAAAATGTAAGGAGTAGAAGTAAAAAGTCGGCTGAAAAATAATTACTCCAGTAAAGTATAGATACCCAAAATTTCTACTTAAGTAAGGTAACGAAGTATTTGTACTTCGTTACTTGACACCTCTGGTAATAATAAAATATGTGGTGGATATAATATAAAAATGTTTGAGTGCCAAAATATACACAAAATTTATGGTTTTGTAAATATTAGCAAGATCCAAAATCTCAATATATAACCCTAGATTGTTATTTGTGCAAAATTAACAATCATCTGAAAAAAGAATGCACAAAAACTTTTGGTTAAAATACATTTCTTTCTATACATGCTCAATAATACATTTTATCTTAAGACCACATTATGTTATTGTACTTAGGAACACTTATGATATGTTTTATGCATATCACTTTCCAGACGATGAACTCATTCTGTCTTGCTCCGTTTTATTCCCCAGGTGTAGCATACTATAACAAAGTGATTGATGACCTAATAGCAAACTCTATTATGCCCTTGGTCACCCTGAACCACTTTGACTTACCTCAGGTTCTGGAGGACTGTGGTGGATGGAAATCTCCTGAGATTGCAGAACTTTTTGACTCCTATGCTCAGTTTTGCTTTAAAACCTTTGGGGACAGGGTGAAGCTTTGGATTACACTCAATGAGCCTTATATTTGTGCTAAACATGGGTATGAGACTGGCCTTTTTGCCCCAGGCATTAAAGAACCAGGGACCTCAATCTACCTTGTAGGTCACAATATTCTGCGTGCTCATGCTAGAGCCTGGCATAGCTATAATGCCCACTTCCGAAGCATGCAGGGAGGAAAAGTTTCCATAGCTCTTAACAGTGATTGGGCTGAACCTTTAGACCCATGCTGTCCTGAAGATGTGGCTGCCAGTCAGCGATACATAGACTTTAACCTGGATTGGTTTGCTTGCCCAATCTTTGGCACAGGGGACTATCCAAAGTCCATGAGGTCGAGGATCGAGATCCAGAACCTTGAACTAGGATTTACTGAGGGGCCTCGTTTGCCCAGCTTTTCAGAGGATGAGCCCAAGCCTATAGGCACAGCAGACTTTTTTGCACTGAACTACTATACATCACGCAAAGTGAAGGACACAAGCTCTCGTCCCAGTGAGCTCAGTTTCACAGGGGACCAAGGAGTGGAGGCTATAATAGATCCATCATGGCCAGTGTGTGGCGTGTCCTGGCTTGCTGTTGTACCTGAAGGACTGCGAAAGCTGTTAAAATACATAAAGGTATACTTACGAAACCTGATTAATTATTATTATTATTGACAACATTTTACATTTACAAAGTCACCAGTTTATTTTTATTCATGTTGTGTTTCTCAGGATACGTACAACAACCCAGCCATTTACATCACTGAAAATGGTTTCTCTCAGATCGGACCTTTGGAATTGGAAGACGTTGATCGCTGTCGGTTTTATCAGGACACACTTCAGGAAGTATCAAAAGGTTTTGCAATTTCAGTGTAATTTATACTTTCACTTGCAGTAATAAATAAGTCTCATATGCAGTGTACAGTAGTGTGCAAAATTCAACGTACTACATATATATATAGTATATAGTATCGGTACATATGCATCAGCCTAAAACAATAGTACATATTGTTTTAGGCTGATGCATATGTACCGATGTATGTTTGCTTCTGTTTACCTCTACAGTACACTGAAGCTAAAATGTGATGTTCAATTGTTTTCATGCCATGAATGCAGTGTCTTGTCCTGTTTTCTAGCAATCAAAGATGATGGCGTGAACGTGAAAGGATATTTTTCCTGGTCACTTATGGATAACTTTGAATGGGCAGATGGCTTCAGTGTGAGATTTGGTCTCTTCCATGTGGACTTCTCCAGCGCTGAGCTGAAGCGCACAATGTACCGCTGTGGCAAAGAGTATGCAGCAGTAATAAAAAGACACAGAGACTATACCAAGCCGGGCAACTGATATCACCACTCTGAGACACTAGTTTTATTATTTGAGAACAAACTAAATGAATAAAATGTTTAAATGTAGACTATAGAATGTAGACATCATGTGAAGACACATACAGTATTGATGCACCGTGAGTAGTGTATATGTGGTTGAATCATGTTAATTTTTATATATACACAATATTTCCAGTTAAGAAAGCAATATGACAATCAAAAAAAAACTAAACAATAGCAGCTGCTGAAAATGAGAAAAAAATCATGAGTCTCCTGAAGAACTGAGACATATTCTCCAAGATGATCATTAAAAAAAAAAATTGGTTTGTTTACGATTAAAGTATTTTGTAGTGTGTTTTTTTTTTGTGTTTGTTGAGAAATTCTGAATTTATACCTTTCATTTTTACATGCATATGTATATTTGATATATTTGTGTGTTCCATAATAGGACATAAAGTAAAGCGCAGAAATCAGTGGTTGTAGAACTGTAGCAGTAGGGGAAAACATGTGATGCTTAAAAAAATGATCAGTTGCATATTGACAACAACATGCTGTATAAATTAGGAAACCAGTTTGAAAGCGTAAAAATTATAGCTTTGTTGCCATTTTGATTCAATCTACTTAATCAGAATAAAAGACAGAAATGCTGATATGCCAGAGCTACTGTTTTTTTTGTTTTGTTGATGAGTACTGCCACTCTGTGGTGCAGAAAGGTATCACATGTATATGTCATTTCAGTTACAGCAGAGTACACCAGTATCACTTTGCATAATGTAAAGTGGCTGTTGTTAATGCAGTAATCTAATAATTTTTATTACTGTAGAAGGTGATTCATTTCAAGAAATTAAGTATCTAGGAGTAAAGGCAAGCTCTTAAATATGGATTTTTTTGTTAATTTAATGATATTCTCTTCTTACAGTAATGTTCACTTTAACTAACCTCCATTTTGTACATGTTAAAATGATAAAATTGGATACAATTTTAGATCATATATAATGAGTAGAATATATGATAAGGATTTAAAAAAACAAAATCATTCGTTCATTTATCTTGATTACTCTTAGTCCTGGGTATTGATGAATCTGGAATCAATCCAATCATACATAAGAATCTGAGAGAGCTGGCTCTTATGACCTCTGTAAGAGCTTAGTTAATTCTGGAAATTTCATGAATTAATTTCGAAAATTTAATAATGAGTCCCATAAGTATTACACCCCAAACAACGTTTATGTCATTTTTGTTTAAAATCTCTTAACAAGATGTCAGATAGTATTAATGTCATATTATTAAAACCTAAGAACTGAATGTCTCTTATCCATGTGATGGCACAGATAAAGTGTAATGCCAGTCAGTTATAAAAAAAAAAAATTTTAATTGATGGCTATTGATGCTGTTTACTATTTAAATAATTTATTATAATTCTGTCCTTGAACCCTACTTTATAATAAATATTATTCCCTATGTCATAAACTTGACATACCATGGCCCGACATAAGAGTTATATGATGCAGCGGAATATTAACATTTCTTAATTAAGTTGTGTAATAGCTGCCATGATGGTTGCTTTCATGACGGGTTATATTGCACATGTGTTTGTATCACATGTATGGCACATAATGCTATGTGTCAAAATGCCTGATGAAATGTTCTGACCGTTCTGACATCATATGAAATATTACTTTACCAAGGACATTATTCATAAAGTGTTATGCATTCTACTAAAATGACTGCTAAATTTATAGCAGGGATAATGTTTTTTTTTAAACTGTCTTATATCCTAAAAGATTATCATTTTGTTTCTTAGCTGTTTTTGTGGTTGCAGTTTGGAAGCCTATTGTCTTGCTCTGTTTATCACAATTTGTTACAATTGTCCATGCATGTTATAGCACTATATGTCATCCTTACTCTATCTATCTATTTATCTATACATAATAACTATAATATTAAAATGCAAAACATTATGCCTAGTATTTTGTAGGTTCCACTTGTGCCACCTGGCCAGCTTTGTCTCCTTAGGGAATGAAGTCCTCTAGGGCTGTGCTGTACTGTATGGGTACTATATGAAGCGAGGTGGGGCCTCTGTGGATCAACTTGTTTGTCTGGCACATTACATGGGTACTCAATCGGATTGGGATCTTGGGAGGTTGGGAGTCAGATCAACAAGCTTGAACTCTGCCTGTTAAAACCCATACCGTGTGGCCTGTGGTGCACTGGATGTTCTGGTGCCTTTCTATTGTAGACAGCATTGACCTTTTTCAGCAGTTTGTGCTACACTTGCTTTTCTGTGGCTTCGGGCCAGACAGGCTAGCCTTTGCTACTTGGCAAAGATGAGCCTTGGGAGCCCATGATCCTGTCACCACTTTACTGTTATATAATTGATAATCAATTTTCACTCAATTCACCTGGGGGAGGAGGTAGTGTTGTGGGCGATTTGTGTATATAGTTTTTAGTTAAACGGTTCCTCGGCTGTTATTTATAAACATTTGTCATTCTTATACTTTTTAAGAATAAATTAGAACTGTGACTACATTTTAAGCCAGCTCTAGTATAGAGGCTCTTGATATAAAGGTAGGAGCCGGACTGATATTTTAATTTTAGTACCACCTTTCTTCAAAAGAATTCTGACTAATCCCACCATGTATTGTCATGTACAAAGTCCAACCTTCTCCCATAGTTCCTTTTTTTATTTGTGCCTGCCCATGATATTTTCTCACAAACCTATTCAGTCCTGTGTAGAAAAAACTATACATTAAATTAAAGCGACTTGAAAATTGAAATTGAAAATTGTATGTGGTAATTGTGTTCCACAGTGCTGCACAAGCATCCATGTTTAACTTGATCCTATGCTAATGAGTGTACCCTTTCTTTGTCCTACAAGCATCATATCTGACCACCTGCTCCCCTCTGCCGAGAAGTAAAACAATTCCAGTCCTGCAATATTATATAATATAAGTCCAAATGTAAACCTGTTTTTTATTTAAAAAAAAAAAAGAAGAAGAAGAAGAAGCTCAGCTATAAACTAGATAGATGTTTATGTGTCCTGTAGTGTTTTGATGGTTTTTATAACTTATCATAACATCTTTTATATTCAAATTAAATTACATTTTGTTGCTTCTGTCGAATTTTCTTGATATCTTCTTGCTTCTATATGACTGCTGAAGTCATGGTCTAGAACAAGCTTTCAATGCAAGTCTGGGATCTCATTGTATGAAGACTGGACTGTTAGAATAATAATAAAAAAGAATAATAAAAAGAAAAGATAAAAGTGCCTTGGAACCAAGGGAAATCCGTTATCAACAAGTCAGAAAATATGGGACATGCAGTGCCATTACAAAGAACATGATATCCCTGCAAAAATGACAAAAGGACAAGAAGTAAATATTTCAGTAAGGCTGCCAAGAAAGGAAAAAAGCTTCCTTAAATATCACAAATACACCTTATCATACCAAACCATGTGGCAAAATGTCTTCAGGTCTGAGACCAGGGTATACAGTAACCTTTGTTTTGGCATAATTTAACATTACAATTTGTAAACAGCTTATCATATAATATAAAAAAAAAAAATTAAAAAAAAAAAAAAAAAAAATATATATATATATATATATATATATATATATATATATATATCCAGCTCCCTGTCCCTGGTGAAGCATAGTTGTGGCAGCATTGTTCTATGGGTCTGCTTCTCTTTAGCTGGATCTAGCCCTCAGCTATGGAATGAATATGTAGCTCCAAATTCTAAATTATTTTGGCACAAAAATTGCAGACCCCTGTTAGACAGCTGAGGAAATCAAAAACACCTTCTAGCATGATTATAACCCAAAATACAAATCACAAAATGAAGATCTGCAAGGTAAATTCTTACTCAAAATGTACTGCATTGAGTGAGGTATTGCTAGCAAAGGTATTATGTTTCATGAAATGTTTACACCACACTTATACCATATGGTTCAACGGAAGTGTTACCCCATCTATGGGTTGGGCTCACTCATTCTCATTCATTCATCACCTATATGCTTTATCCTGTATACTGGATAGGGGCCTGTAGCCTATCCCAGGAGATGTAGGGCACGAGGCAGGGTACACCCTGGACGGGGTGACAATCCATTGCAGGGCACATGCATACACACAGTCATTCCATTTACACACCTCAGGCAATTTCAGAACACCAATTAGCCTCATCTTCATGTCTTTGTGACCGGGGGATAGAATCAAACACGTAACTTGGAGGTACAAGGTGACAGTGCTAACCACAGTGGTGCCCTCAGTTACAGTACAATGTTGTAATTGCCTGAGAATTAATGCTAAGGCATAAAGAAAATGCAATTAAGGCAAAAAGATTTCTCGTAACTAGATTGTTGAGGCACTGGAAATCTTCAACTCCATTTTCAGCTGCAGATACATCATCCTGAGGACACTTTAGTAATTTTAATTGTTACATTTAATCATACATCGCAGTTAGCATCTATACAGATTATCCTATAAGTAGAATAGCACAGGAGGTTTATTTGTTGTTGACAAGAGTTAACTTGCTATGACAGGCACAATAAAATGTTTTGTGACATTATAAGAACATAATTCCCTTTATATACATGAACAGAATTATTAAGCTGATGTAATTAGCTATGTCAATTATGTAATGTTTACAAAGTGTACAGATTCTGTTTGGTGCTTATATATTGCACATAAGTACAGGGGGATTGATGTGTGGTGAATAATTACCTTGTCTATTACTGAACTCTCTCATTTGCATATTCTCATATGTAAGTTTGTAATGAAATAGTTTTGTTGATAATCAGGTGAGAGAGGATGTATATGGTCTTTCTTTACCCTTGAACACTGTGTTCTCTCTTTTGCTCATCATTTAAAGAAAGAAAGGAAACACAAGGTTGAGAGGGGCATCATTCCATCACCTTTATTTTCTATATTCTTTCTTTCAAATTCTCAGGAGAGAAGGAAAGGGCAAAAAAGAGAAAAGCATCTGGTCTCATCCTTTTCTTTTTCACAACCAATCTGGCTTTTTTAAACATATTTGTCAAGACGAGCTAAAAAGTCTCAGCTATTTTGTACATTTTGAGATATTGAGTTATTTTTAGAATGAGTGCAAAGGCATGATTTTTATTTTTTAATAAAAATCTCAATGAACAATGTGGATTTTTATGAGATAACAGACTACAGGTAACCTAATTGTCATGCGCACTCAGCCGCGACCGGCACTAGGACCCGGAAGTAAGACGGTCGGAACCTGAAAGCAGAAAAGGAAACAAGATGGCGCCGCACATCGCTCTGTCATTGAGTTTTGCCCATGTTGCCTCGGATTCGTTCGTTGACTCGTGAGTACTCACTTTCTTGGGTTTACATTCAAACTGAGTGTGTGTTTATAGGACGCGGGTTAGATTGTGTCTTTCTCTTGCTCATTGATTTTGAGAGTCCTTATAACAAATCGCGTGATTATCCTGCCCGCTCGTGTCCATCTGCGTTTGGGTTTACCATTCACGCTACAGGGCTAACTGCCCTGGTCTCCTTGGGTTAGTTCACGACAGAATAACAGAGACCAAAGCAGTAAACCCAGCGGATCATGCGCGCTTATGTGATGTGGTGGACCAGTTGACCATGCTGATTAACAAGCTAACCGGGGAGCTCGATACTCTGCACTGGAGCGTCCAAGACGTCGCGGCCTTGCGCCGCGAGGTTGCGGATCTCAAGCGGGAGAACGCGAGCCTCCATGCGGCTGTTGATGGCATGGCTAGCAGGCCGCCCGTCGCAGCAGCCGCGGCCCCGCACCAACCCCCACCCCCCCCTTCTAATGTTTTCCTCGCATTACCAGACAAATGGGATGGCACGGATCGGAAGTGCAGTCTGTTTTTAACATCGCTGGAACTGGTGTTTGAGTTCAATGCCACCAAGTACTCCACCGACCGGCTACGCATCGCACTACTCGTCTCGTTGCTATCAGGGCAGGCAGCTGAGTGGGCCACGGCAGTTCTTCGTGCAGACACGGATACCACCCACTCGTATAACGAGTTCACCCGCCAACTTAAACTCCCCTTCGAACACCCGCGGGCGAGGTGGAGACCGACACGAAGCTCTACCACCTGCGACAGGGAGGATTGTCCGTGAGTAGATACACTGCTGAATTCCGGACCCTCGCTATACAGACCTCTTGAGGAGACGCAGCCCTCCGGACATCCTACTTCGAGGGACTGGCTCCTCGGATCAAGGACGAACTAGCCGGACGAGAGCTCCCAGCCACACTGGAGGGGCTGATCCAACTGTCCCTCCGAATTGACCAGCGCCTTCTCTCTCGCCCGAAGCCAGCACCTCGAACCCTGCCGCCCGCTCCCACCTGTTCCTATGCTGCACCAAGACCACCATCCGCCTTCACCACTGCTTTCCCCGAACGTGTCGGATCTCCACCCCCTGCCGTGGTTGACACCGGAGCCGGGGAACCCATGCAACTAGGGCACGCCTCCCTGCCCGTGGGGGAACGCAAGAGAAGCTACCGCGAGGGATTGTGTGCCTATTGTGGCTCAGTGGCACACCACCGAGCGAACTGCCCATTCCGTCCGGGAAACGCCCAGCCCCGGTGAATGACAGGAGAGACTCACCGGGCACCATCCACCTCTCCGCTACGACCGAGACCACCACTTCCCGCCTCACGGTTCAGGTAATCCTCCACCTTGGCCACAAGCGGGTCCGAAGTACCGCGTTCATCGATTCTGGTGCCGCGGGTAACTTCATTGACTCTACATACGCCAAAGAGTTGGGGGTAAGGATTGAGGCGTTATCCCACCCAATTAAGATCGCTTCCGTCGATGGTCGGCCCCTTTCATCTAGCCCCATCACCCAACAAACCCAATTCGTCACTCTCAACCTCGGCCAGCATCAAGAACAGATCCAAATTCATCTCACCCTCATCTCCTCTCCACCTCTCATCCTCCGATACCCCTGGCTACTCAAACACGCTCCCCTGATTTCCTGGACACAGAGCAGGATCCTTCAGTGGGGGCCGACCTGCACCGAACTATGCCTACGGGCTCCGGCTGGGACGTGTTCCATGGAGTCCGAGGCCCCTGACGTCGACATCCACGCAATCCCTTTGCCCTATCGGGACCTGGCTGAGGTTTTTTGCAAGCGACTTGCCAACCATTTACCGCCGCACCGTCCCTATGATTTGGCTATTGAACTCCAGCCGGGTTCTAACCCCCCCCCCCCCCCCCACCGCGGCCACCTCTACCCTCTCTCCAATAATGAGACCAAGATGATGGAGGAATACGTCGCCAGCGCCCTTCGACATTGTACCATCCGACCATCCTCATCACCTGCAGCCGCGGGGTTCTTCTTCGTAAAGAAGAAAGGGGGCGAACTTCGCCCGTGTGTCGACTATCGGGGGCAAGATCACTATCAAAAATCATCACCCTCTGCCGCTCACCAACTCAGCCCTGGACGCAGTCTCTGGTGCCACCGTGTTCACTAAGTTGGACCTCCGGAGCGCCTACAACTTGGTGCGCATCAGAGAGGGCGATGAGTGGAAGACGGCCTTCATCACCCCCACCAGACATTATGAGAGCCTGGTCATACCTTTTGGACTCTACAACGCACCCTCGGCCTTCCAACAGTTCATTAATGACGTTCTAAGGGACATGCTAGGCCGATGGGTGTTTGTTTACCTAGATGACATTTTAATTCATTTATACACCACCGAAGAACATGTCCAACACATCAGGGCTGTACTAAAGAGATTGCTCGCTCACCAGCTGTACTGTAAGCTGGAGAAATGTGCTTTTCACGAGCACTCCACCACGTTCCTGGGTTTTGTCATCTCACCCCAGTGTGTGGCCATGGACCCGCAGAAACTGGAGGTTGTACGTCACTGGCCCCTACCCAGGACACTGAAGCAGCTCCAACGTTTTCTCGGGTTTGCGAATTTCTATCGTCGCTTTATCCGGGGCTACAGTACAGTTGCAGCACCACTTACTTCACTGACCAGGCCCTGAACTCATCCCTTTCAGCTCAACTCAGCCGCCATCTCAGCCTTCAAAAAACTCTGCCACCTCTTCACCACCGCACCTATTCTCCGACATCCAGATGCCAACCAATCATTCGTTGTGGAGGTGGACGCGTCGGAAGTGGGCGCCGGCGCCGTTCTCTCCCAGCGAGGTCCAGGCCAGAAGCTACACCCTTGTTGCTTCTACTCCAAAAAATTTAACCCCACTCAACAGCGATACGGGGTAGGGGACCGTGAACTGTTGGGCATAAAGTGGGCCTTGGAGGAATGGCGTCACTGGCTCCTGGACACACATCGCCTTAAATTTTATCACGGGCCTGCCGGCTTCAGAAGGGAAAGATGTCATCTTGACCATTGTGGATCGGTTTTCCAAGGCAGTGCACCTGGTGGCCCTCGCCGGACTCCCATCAGCAAAAAACACAGCCGAGCTGATACTGGAACATGTAGTCCGATTGCATGGGTTCCCAAAGGACATCGTCTCGGACAGGGGCCCCCAGTTCACCGCCCGGTTCTGGAGGGCTTTCTGCCGTCTGATCAATTCAACCTGCAGTCTGTCTTCTGGTTACCACCCCCAGACTAATGGTCAGACGGAGCGGACCAACCAACAGCTGGAGCGTTACCTGAGGTGTTTTGTGTCAGATCGTCAACGCTCCTGGGCCCGCTACCTCAAATGGGCTGAGTTGTTGCACAATCTCCACGTCTCCTCAGCCACCAACCTAAGTTCGTTTGAGGTGTACCATGGTTTCCAACCTCCAAGAACGTACCGCTGGTCCGCTGGTGTCGACGGCTATGGCAGCAAGCCAACCTTGGCATTCAAAGTGCCAACACCAACTATGTTACACAACACCGCCATCGGCACCCTCCGGGATGACTGTACCACGTAGGTGACAAGGTATGGCTATCAACCAAGAACTTACACCTGCACACCGAATCCCGGAAACTGTCACCAAGGTTCATCGGACCACATCACATTAAGAATTAACCCTGTCACCTACTGGCTCCAGCTGCCTGCGGCGCTCCGGATCCACCCAGTCTTCCCAGCTAAAGCCATTCATCACCTCACCTATGATTACACCCCCCCCCTGCTCCTCCCCCCCGTATCATTGACAGCGGTCCCGCCTACACCGTGCGGCGGATCCTCGACTCGTGGGACTCGGAGGAAAGATCCTGGATCCCAGCGTGTTTCATCCTCGACCCCGGGCTCATTAGGGACTACCGTCACCATGTATCCTCCACCCCGGGACCGTCCGGAGTCGGTCCTGGACAGGGGGGTACTGTCATGTGCACTCAGCCGCGACCGGCACTAGGACCCGGAAGTAAGACGGTCCGAACCTGAAAGCAGAAAAGTAAACAAGATGGCGCCGCACATTGCTCTGTCACTGAGTTTTGCCCATGTTGCCTCGGATTCGTTCGTTGACTCGTGAGTACTCACATTCTTGGGTTTACTTTCATACTGAGTGTGTGTTTATAGGACGCGGGTTAGATTGTGTCTTTCTCTTGCTCATTGATTTTGAGAATCGCGTGATTATTCTGCCCGCTCGTGTCCATCCGCGTTTGGGTTTACCATTCACGCTACAGGGCATACTGCTAAAGCTAAGTCTTTCTGGTCTCCTTGGGTTAGTTCACGACACTAATGATCCAAAATGTCTTCTCTTCTTTTTTTTTTAAAGATTTTTTTTGTATGTGAGAAAGACAGAAGGATTCCAGCAGAATCAAATGTCTTTCTTCATTCAAATTAGCTCAAGAAGCAGCATATACTGTATCTTATACTCAAGCTTTTTGTATGTGGAACTCATAATTAGTAGTTCATAAATGTTGAATTGTAACAGTCATTCATAATGAGGATAGTTACCTATGGAGCTTATGCTTATTATGCACCCTACATGTCTTCACATATTTCTTTTAATTTATTCAATATTGGCGCAAATAAAAATTCATTAAAAAACTTGTTTATGTAAAGCACTAAAGCTTTATAGCTACAAGTAAGTTATTCAGAACCCATAATCTGCTTGCAACTTCAACCTTGCTTGAACCATCACATGAAGAAGTGCAAAACAAAATAGCAAAAGATTGATAAATAGATAAATGAAGATAGAGACACAATTTCCTACATCTGATCAGCTGTAAGAATTTCATTCGCAAACTACATCTACGTTTTCCAGTTTGTCTTAACTGTCATCGTGTTTTCTGATTTGTTGTTTTGTTTATGGATTTATTTAGTTTTTTGTTTTGTCATTTTGGTTTTGGCTTTGTCATTTTGTTTCCTGTTTTGTTATTTAGTTTTCAGTTTTGTTATTTTGTTTCTGGATTTATTTAGGTTTCAGTTTTGATGTTTTGTTTTTGGATTTGTTTTATTTGTTTCCGGTTTTGTTATTTTGTTTACGGATTAGTTATTTTTTTCTGAATTTGTT
The DNA here is from genome assembly GCA_030522415.1 of Channallabes apus. Classification (NCBI taxonomy): domain Eukaryota; kingdom Metazoa; phylum Chordata; class Actinopteri; order Siluriformes; family Clariidae; genus Channallabes; species Channallabes apus. Next base: position 24,638,465 of record CM060108.1, on the reverse strand, counting down.
TTGTTTTCTGTTTTGTTATTTAATTTTTAATTTTTTTCACTTTGTTTTTAGATTTGTTATTTTGTTCCGGTTTTGTTATTTTGTTTTCAGTTTGGTTATTTTGTTTCTGGCATTGTTATTTTGTTTTTTAACTTGTTATTTAGTTTTAGGTTTTATTTAAAACAAAACAAAAACAAACAAACAAACAAAAAAAAAAAAAAAAAAAAAAAATATATATATATATATATATATATATATATATATATATTGAGTTGCAGTTTTATTTTTGCTTTCCGCTTTGTTATTTTATTTTTGTTTGTTTTTTCTTGCACTTCTTGGCCACACATATAATTAGTAACGCAAAAAAAAGACAGACAGAAGGATTCCAGGAGTCTAAATGTCCTTCTTCATTCAAATCAGCTCAAGACGCAGCATTGATTTAAATCTCCAGCATCACCAGAAAGGTGCTCTCACAGATGTCATAGTGAACAGTCCTAGTCCTAGTGCTGCATACTGTAATGTTTATGATTCACCGTATGCCTCAGTGACCTCATACATCATATCCTGTTGTCCCATTTTACACCACAAATACTATGAGAACCCCAAATATTTAAGGAAACTGTGGCAAGATTGTTAATTGCAAGTTAACTGGCTATGTCTGCCTTTAACATTATGCAACTGTTTGTATCATAACAATATGACTGGCTTGAGCAGGTACTTAACATTAATAAGTCTTATATGACTTATGTTTAACTTTCTAAAACTCCCAGCCATTCTGTGCATGGTTTCTGATTGTTGTGGGTATTTATGTTTGCACTATATACATGCACACATTTTTGTTCCCACTTACTAAAAAGTACTGGAACCACATCTTGGCATTACTATTTAAAAAAAAAAAAAGGTTTTTGTTACTACCTTAGTGTGTGCTGGAAAAAAAGCCAGTCTACGCTGCATACTACAAATCTTCACACATGTTTAAACCCTTAAAGCCAGAGGATTTCAAGAAGGATTTCAAGTTTAAACTTGCTGCTATCAGGTAAGATAGGTAATCACATAGGACACATAAGATAGTCACATACACAAGACTGGTGGACTACTGCCACTATCTGATACTGATTACAGAAACATCACGGCCACTGAAGGAAGTGGTAAAGTGTCTAACTTGTCCTGTAGCTCTATGAGACATTATGGAAAAGTGATTTAAAATTCAAAGGGGTTGAGTTGGTTGATATTGCTTATAATCCATTGATTGACAACTGATTATTGCAATGGCATTATTTAATAAGAGTTTTTCTACATGATACATGCATAAATACAGATAGTCTCTCACTCTGAAATGGCGATGGTGGTACATTTTTACACATTTCTCAAAACTCCCCTATGGTTCAGTGATTTTGCATTTAAGTCATTTGTTTGATTGACTGGAAATTATATAAATGCAAGAACAATATATTGCGAAAAAGGTTGAGTAAAAAAAAAAAACATTAAAAAACAAGCAGGCCTATTTGTTCTTGATTTTGTGGCCTAATTCACTAGAGTGTGCAGATCTAATTTTATTATCAGGAAAAATAAATAATTATGCAATAGTCAAAAACTATTTTATTGGGTAAATCCCAATACCCTTTTGTAATGACAATAAACTACACAAAATCTACAGATTATAAATGCATGTACTAAGGCATGGGTCAAGTTTCCTGATACAAGCCTGGGTCCAGGACATCCAATATTGAGATGCAGCAGTGTTCCTCAGATCCATATCCCTCTTAAATCTTGAGATAGTGGTGTCTTTCTCTTTGATGGTTTTGACAGTATAAGCTGGTTGCCAATTGATGTCTAGATGTGGTGCTAGTGTGTCAATTATAAATGAACTATCTGCAGAAAATAAAGCCTTAAGAAGTGAATAGTGGAAACTGGTCGTAAAGTAACATTTCATATACACCACTAATGCATTGAATGTCCTTAAGATCATGCAAAGAGTCATCAGAATCTAACCATACAGTACCATGCAGATAACTGATGAAGACCCATGCATCCTGTGGCTCAGGGACTGGCATCTGAGTACTATGATGGTTGGCAAACTCATAAAATGCATTCAACCATAAGTACAGTAAGTCCCCTAGATATAAACATTCGAGTTATGATCTTTCAAAGATACGAACATGCATTCGCACACATGGTCAATCATGGAAATGTTAGATCACATGTACATTATCAAGAGCGTGCAGCGTGCATACCAGGATGTCCAGAAGCAAGCATAAAAGCAGAAGCAATAAAGCTGGTACTGCTTAGAAGGGACAAGTGATAACAATGGCGACAAAAGTAAAAATATAGAGCAAGGTGAACAAATTGCAGACATTGATCATTCTTCTCAGCATGAATCATTCAAATATTGGCACGACTCTAAAGATCAAGAACAAGATTATAGCCAATTGTGTTAGTATCCTATTACGTAAACATTGTTTGTTGGACTTTTTGGACTTACAAACAAGCTCTGAGAATGGAACTCATTTGTATGTTGGGGATGAACTGTATAGATAGATCACTGAGAAAAGTTACCTGTCTCCAGTGCTGATAGTTATCTTCTCTCTTTAACTAATAATATGTAGCATTATTGCTGAAATTAACAGTGGTAGACTTCATATAAATATGGGTATACAGTATGTATGAAAAATCCTAATCAATGAAAATACAAGTTACAGTACTCATCCATGCATATCCATCTAGGAACCTCTGTAGTCCATCTAGGGACAGTGGAGGCCAATGGTAACGATTGTATTTATTCCCCTTTTTATGACCACTGTAGGACCTCCAGTCAGCATTTGTATGGTAGAGATGGTAAATGAGTGAGATGATCAGATGTTATATATATAACTTAATACATAAATGTGTGTGTGTGTGTGTGTGTGTGTGTGTGTGTGTGTAAGAGAGAGAACTCTGACAAAATACACAGAGCCCCCTTTTTTATTTATCTGTTGTGGCTATTAAATAACCGTAGCAGGATAAAGAGTTTATATGGATGTAAACAACAGCAATGGGCATAAACATTCACTCAGCACTAAAATCTTTTAAACTGCAAATTGAAGCATTGTCTAAATATGACTGCAAAGTAGTTTTTGCCACAACACGGGCAGAATTAGCCAAGTCTTCTCATGTTGCATTTGGAGCAGCCTTGGACTTCCCTACTTTCAACTGTAACCTCATTCTGATCCTGCAGTGTTGTCTTTTCCCTTGCTAAACAGTACATTAACCCTAGAGTTCAAGGCTCCTCAGAAATGTGTTTTCTTTGTTATATTTCCTTGGCTTATTTTTTTGCCAAGAGCAGTGTTTGCTGGTGGTTGCGTTAGAGGTGTGTCAACCTATTTAGTAGAATCAAAGCAAACATATACAGCACAAAACATCACAAGAAATACTCAAGTACATTTCGCGGCTTCACTACTGAGTGTTTGAAATGTAGTGAATAACATAGTAATGACACAATTATGGGAATTACAATGGAATGGTGTGTATTTTTAGCAGCTGGATCAGTGTTGAATGTACATTTTCATCCCATTTAAATCAGAATAATGGCCCCTTGCTGTGAACGAGCCCCACTGAAGAGAGTGAAAGAGGCCTCCCTGGGGTCCTGGTAATCACAGAATTATACTCTCACACTGTTACTGCCTTTGTTTATATGAGGACTTTTTTTGAACCATGCTAAAATCCCTCATCAGACTCAGCTACATGACAGCTTTAAACGTTATCATTCCAAATACAATGATTTTTAGAAGAAGAAAAAAATCTGATCTTTCGAGGCATGTAGAAAATCAGGGAAGAGATAAATGTAGACACTAGTAAGCAAAATGTTAGCTGAAGTATGATAATGATAGTTGAATAAATTTTTTATTATTTTGCAACGGAACCAACATACAGTACATAAAGATTATAGCAAATATTAGAAAGTGGTACTGTTGCACCTCGAAAAATATTAAAGCATATGTCATTATGTGTAATGGGGAGTTCATTCGCATTCAGGTCCTCACAGGTAAGTGACAGTCATCCATACAGCTGAGGCGATGTGCTATCAGCAGAGACACATGCTGATTTATGGAGGAAGGTGCCATGCCAGCGGGGGTGTCCTGGAGCCTGCTGCACTTCAGAAGAGATGAATGCCACCCTGCATTAGGAGCTCTGGGGTGGCCGACACAGAGGAGGAGTGAGGCTCAATCTCCAAACTCAGACAAGAAGAATGGGCAGAGAGGCTGTAAATGGCTCCAGACGGGATATACTGTTTGATGAGATGTGTCAAGCAGCATAACGCATGCTCGTCGGTGTGTGTTACCAATAATATTCACACCAATAATAGCATGACTATTCATTTTTACTAGTCGACCGATAATTCGAAAAAAGTACTTGGTTGGATGTCTTTTCCAAAGTTAAACTGAATCAGGGCATCACTATTTTTAGAATTTTTTATTGGTGCAGATAACCATCAACAAAAGATGTTACACTGCATTTAATTACCAGCCATGCGAACACTACTAGAATAGAATATTTTACAAAACATTTATTAATTCATCTTCATTAACCTTTTTATCCTGGTCAGGGTAATGGTTTATCCAGAGCATGTCCTGGGAACACCTAAATAATACACTCTGGGTGGGACACCATCCTACTGCAGTTAATCTACTTACCTTCCTACTCTTGAGTGCAGAAAATTATTATAAGGTGTTTCATAGTTATTCTGTTTTTTGTAACTTACATATAAGATGTAGGGGGCCGTGGTGTAGTGGTTAGCACAGTCGCCTTGCACCTCCAGGGTCAATTCCCTTCTCTGTGTGCATGGAGTTTGCATGTTCTCCCTGTGCTTGGTGCAGTGGTTCTCAAAGTGTGGGGCGCGCCCCACTAGTGGGGAATACAGACATGACAGGTGGGGCGCAATGAACGGGAGGAAATAACAGGAAAGTACCTATTCTAATTCATGCTTTTCTTTATTGATAATGAAGAGCGTACGCTCAAAACTAAACAATGGTGCGACTCTGACAGAAATAAACCGCCGACCATCAAAATACATTTTACCCCGCTGGGATGCGCACGTACAATCCAGGCATGGCAAGGCGGAAACAATATTAAACAGTCCTGACATTTTAAATAGTTTGTAAATAAAAACATAGTGGGTCGCATTCGAGCGGCGCTGCGCGATCCACCGGGCTGCGCAAATAAACCAGATCATCACTGCGCTATTCAGGTAGTCGTGCTGCGCTGTATTTGCGCAGATATTTGGTTCAATCGGGTGCCGCGGTTTTGTCCCACTTTTGATGTGTTTGGCTTCACATACACTTCGACAATGGAAGAAGACGAGCAGTGAGCTTGCTTATATGTGACAAAACCAACAACGAGGAGATTGTAAAGAAAAAAGCTGCCTCGTCTGTGGTGTGGAATTGGTTTGGGTATAAGAAAAGTGATACGAATGAGATGAACGTGATCCACTTTAAACATGTGGATTGCACAACCCTGGACATTACCATTCTTTTCCTACTCGTACAGCTGCTCTTATTGTTCACATATTCTTCATATATTTTCTATATTGTGTATTGTTGTACAGTTATTTTATTTTAACTTTAGTTTTTTATATTTTATTTTATTCTTTCCTAGTTAAATTTACCCCCTATTTTATTTTTCATATTTATTTCCTATTCATAGTCTTTTATTTTAAGGTTTGAATTAAATAGAATTTTTGAATTTGATTTGCAAGGTACGCAAGTTCACTGTTTTACCAAGTGGTGGAAACACGTCAAACCTCATCTATCATCTGAAATCCAAGCATCCAAACGAATATGGCCAAAGTAAAAAAAAATGCGGCAAACCTCAGCAATTCACAGTTTATATAAAATTACATTATGTAAAACAGTTTCTTTGTGTTTGAATTTTTATTTATGCATTTTCAGATACAAATTGCTATATTGTGATTATATATATATATTGTTACCGAGGTAGAAAATAGCTTCTACTGTGATAGAAGATTTTGGTTATATCGCCCACCACTAATGAAGCCTATGCTTCATGGTGGGGATGGTGGCGGCAGAGGAGAGACCTGTGTGTGTTTTGTGTTTTATACCGCTGGCAGCAGACCGCATGAGACCCAACAAATTAGGAAGACACTTAGAGACAACACACGTTAATAAGCCACTCGACTTTTTTCAAAGAAAGCTGGCAGAATACAGACAGCAGGAGAATCGCATGGTAAAATCTGAATCAGTGGACAGCAAAGCACAAATGGCTTCATTCAAAGTTGCATACAGAATTGGCCAGTGCAAAAAAACTACAAACGATTACTGAGCAGCTAATAAACATGGGGTCAGTTATGCAAAGATAAGTGACAACGTAAGCCTTTTATAACAATTGCACGTGTATTTTATCTGTTTTTAACTTGGTGTTGTTTGATCTTATTGGTTTAGAAATTGATATTTCAATAAACAGTAAACTTGGCAGATTTCGTTATTATTTTGTTGACAAGTGGGGCTTGAAAATTTGCTCACCCCCTTAAGTGGGGAATGACAGAAAAAGTTTGAGAACCACTGGCTTGGTGGGTTTCCTCCCACAGTCCAAAGACCTGCAGATTAGGCTAATTGGCATTCCCAAATTGCCTGTAGTATGTGAATGAGTATGTGAGTGAGCATATATGTGTATGCCCTGTGATGGATGTCCAGGCTGTCCAGAGTGTTCCCCGCCTCATGCCCTGAGATAGGTTCCAGGCCCACGATCCTGCATATAGGATAAAGCGCTATAGACGATGAGAGATTGAGTGAGTGATGGGCTACTACATACTGGTCGAAAATTATGTCGTCGGATACATCGTGCGTAATACTGCATACTTAGCGGTTAGCACTGTCGTCTTGCACCTCCAGGGTCCAGGTTCGTTTCCCAGCTCTGGTTTGAGTTTGCATGTTCTCCCTGTGCTTGGCGGATTTCTTCCAGGTACTCTGGTATAATCCTACTGTCCAAAGAAATGCAGATTTGGCTGATTGGTATTCGTAAATTGCCCCTAGTGTGTGAACGAGCATGTGAGTATGTGTGTATGTGTGCCTTGCGATGGATTAGCACCCTGTCCAGGATATGTACCCCGCCTCGTGCCCTAAGTCTTCTGTGATTGGTTCCAGGCCCACGATCCTGCATACAGGATAAAGCGGTCTAGACGATCAGTGATTGAGTGAGTGATGAGCGACTACATATTGGTCGAAAATTGTGTTGCCGGATCAGGCACAAATCCATTTAAACAAAAGTTTTTTCAAGGACTAGCAGATGGCCAGAAAGGTGAGCAGCTTCAGGCCTGCTTTACCATGGAGTTGAAGGAACTAGTTGACGTTCTACATCAGTCCACTAAGCTGCCCCTGTTGCGGTGAAGCAGGGCTAAGCCCCAGGGACAGCTTGCTATAAGCATCCTTTTGTCCTTTACATCCTGGCCCTTCTGGCAGACAGTATTTTATAATACTTCACCTGCCTGCTAATGCACAGCATGTTGGCGTTGTTTCTCCCATACACATGCAAGTCAAAGGACTATGGAAGCAATTTCTTTCCATATCTGTACGTCACATATTTATTTGCCATTTACAGTTTTATCTTTCTGTATGTGAACAATGAAATGATGACCATAGTTTTCAAAAGTAATTACTTTCATTCAGACTTCATATCATTCAGCATACATGGAGGATAAAATTGGTTAACAGCCTATTTGTATCAGGATGCATGCTATAACTACCATGCACAAAAGCAGAAATAAATGTCAATTGTAAATGGGCCTGCAAATAATTCGAGTGATCTGATATATACTGTACTTGCCCTTCAATGTTTAAATCTATCACACTACTTTTCTGCTTCGACAAGCCTCTGCAGTGCAAGTTACTCAGAAATCAATGCGGAAAAACCCCCATCGCTTTTGTCTCACTTGCCTCATGCAAACATTGGAGAGAGAGGAGCGCCTGTACACCAGAGGACACGGGAATCAATTTCCCTTATTGAAACAAATGGGGGTTCACCACTTAAGCTGCATATTTTTGTCCGCCCACTTGTTATCATAATTAACCCTCCTTTTCTGAATCTCTGATTCCGGGCCCGCACAGCATCCATACATATTTCTCATGTATTCCTTTTAATGTAATGAAAAGCTCTAGCTAGCAGGTAAGCCCTGTGTGTTTTATGAGATCTCTGACATGGAAAATGGCATGCTGAAACCTGAGAGGATGCATTAAAGATGGCAGCATGTCAATATGAAGTGCTGGGGTATCCCTTTGATACGTTTATGGTCATCCAGTATGGAAAGAGCATCCTGATAAATATTGCATGTATTGAATAAGTAGCATATGTTGAATATTATTTTTATTAATAATAAATTTTTTTTTTTTATGTAAGTTAGTCTATTTCACAGTGCTGTACTTAAGGTTCTATTTTTTGAATTTTGAATTTTTTTTCTGTCACCCTGATTGATCCTAAGCGTGCATTGAGCAATGTAGAGGATCAATACTAAGCGAGGGGAAAAAATACAGGGTCACCTCACAGTGTGTGTGACCTCCAAATTGCCACTATATCTGTCATTTGACACTTCAGACCACTCCATCTAATGGTCTATGTATAAACACAACAGAAACTCACCTGAGACTGAGGAGAGCAGCCCACAACACATAAAATGACCTTTGTAAGCAAACATGGTATTAGAGTTATTTTCAGTCGAAAGAGCATGCATCAAGTGACTTGAGTATTAAACCTGCTGTTCTTGACACTGACATTAATTCGAAGCTAAAGGCTCAGGTTTAAAGTTATGTTTGTCTCTCTCCTTCAGCATGAGAGCAAGATGTAGGCTGCAAATGTTCCTATTACTGTCATGCTTCTTTGGTGTGCTGTGCATGACAGGCTAATGAAAACATGCGTGGTTTCAGGATTGTGGCAACACTACTGAACATGAGGACCCAAACAAACTGCTTTGTGAAAATGTCAGGCATGTGTGCAGATAAACCCAAGGGGGCACGAACATCTGCCCTTTTGCTCTCACCCTTTTAGAAATACCTACCCTTTCAGCTAGCTTTTATTATAATTATAATCTTTAAGGACTTCAAGTTGTTCCTGGACCAAAGCCATAGGCTGGTCAATGACCCATACTGGGGATTCACTTAGGCAAACCACAACCGCTTCTTGTATAAGAACTTCATGACTCTTGGCTACCCCCCTGTGAGGCAGTACGAGCTTATATTCACTATAACAGGGAGAAACGATACCCACGAAGAACTTATGATCTACAGTATATGGCATCACAGTTGGCATTGTATAACACTGTATTCAATATGTTATATTTTTGCATGGTTTAATTGTTGTTCTGTGACAGATCTGTTCTGTTGTTGGGTAACAGACACCAGGAAAATAACTCACTCACTCATTGTCTATACCGCTTTGTCCTGTATACAGGGTTGTGGCGGCCTGAAACCTATCCCAGGTGGCTTAAGGCACGAGGCGAGTTACACCCTGGACAGGACACACACTCACACACTACACCCAATTTGGGAACACCAATTAGTCTAATCTAGATCTTTGGACTGTGGGAGGAAACCAGAGTACCCGGAGGAAACCCACCAAGCACGGGGAGAACATGCAAACTCCATGCACACAGAGACGGGAATCGAACCCGACCCCAGGAGGTGCAAGGCGAAAGTGCTAACCACTACACCACAGTGCCGCCTCAGGAAAATCAAAACCAGCTAAATACACAGATCATTCATAAAATTATAACCACTGAGAGGTGGAGTGACTATACATCAACTACTATACATGAGCAAACTGGTGACAGGATCATGGGCACCCAAGGCTCACCCATGTCCGAGGGGCGCAAAGTCCAGCCCATGTGGTTTGATCCTACTGAAAAGTCAATGCAGTACAAAGGCCCAAATACAACAGGCAAATAGCCTATGGCCAAGAACCCAGCCCTCAAGCTGCCCACATTTCAACCTGAATGAGCACCCATGGGATACGTCAAAAAAAGTCAGATCAATGGAGGCCCACCATACTACCTACAGCACCCAAAAGATGCCAGACATCACAGCACACCCCCTTACGTCTTGGAGAGTCATGGCCTAAGAGGCCAGAGCCGCCTCAATGGCAAAAAGGGTACCCAAACCTATGTTCTTTTAATGTAAATGGTTTTAAAGTTATGGCTGATCGGGGTAAACTTAACTTCTTACTAATATTGGCCTATTTTCTAGTTACATACTGTCATAGCGATATGAATTGACGCCGAAGTGAAGCTAAAACAAACTGTAGAGCATAAAAAGACCTCTCACTGAGCATCACATATTTTTTTGAAACACAGCAGAGATCATTGCTGCCTCATAGCTCCAGGGTCCCAGATTACTGTGTGTGTGTGTGTGTGTGTGTGTGTGTGTGTGTGTGTGTGTGTGTGTGTGTGTGATCGAGTTTCACCTGATCTTTCCGTGTCCAGGTGGGTTTCCTCTGGGTTTTCCAGTATCCTCCTACTGTACATTCCAAAACATCTGTTTCCTTTCCCAAAAAATATATTTTTGAATGCTTTGAATTTAGGATTCAAATACTTGGTGTAGTGTCAGTATGGGTAGAGTGGGGATTTGCTCATGTTCCATTTATAGACCCACTTTCTAAATAAATCCACCATGTGCAAAACTGTTTTTCGCTTGAATTTCTTTCTTCCAATCCCTTGCCACATACTCCTCTCTAACTCTCTTTAGTGGACTGATTACAAATGGTCAATTTGAAAATGGAGTCCATTGTGCCCAAGGCCACGTGCTTGTCAAATTGAAAAGGCACAAGGACGAGCGGCACTCGTGTCATTCCATGCCTGGAAACGGAGAGATGAGAGAACATAACAAATTACCCCTATGTGACAGCGCGCCGCCTGGTGAAGGGAGGAGGCGAGGAGGCAGCAAGAGGAGGGGAAGCGGACTTGTATCTCTAGCATCTCGCCCTTAGCATTTGTATCACAAGTCTCCACAAAGCGCCAATGGATCATTGCAGTCAGCTGGTGTTAGTGGTATCGAGAAAAGCCATGGGCTGTCACCGAGTGTGGGCCTTTCATATTTTACCAGAGACAGCGTTTCCTCACTTCCAGCCTCACTCAAAGCTGCTGCCTCGATTTTGAGGATAATATCTTCAAAACCTCTCGTCTCTCCCTGCTGAGAGGCTATTTTTGAATCCGTTGTCTTCTCCACCATGTCATTTGCCGACCGCTTGAGGAATCACCGCACAGTCCTCCTCCACTAGTGGATGTGACACTGTTCATTTTTCTGTCAACTGCAATCTGGAAAGCTTTTGTTTCTGCCTGGGTTTGTCGCTTCCGATCAGTATTTTAAAGGGCAAACTATGTTGTTCCCCTTCTCCTAACAGTCAGCTATGTTGCATTTACTGCAGTGTCGTGGATAGTTTAGCTGTGGCAAAATGCAGGTTGTTAAGGCAATTTCATTTAACATGCAAAATGCAGTGTTGTTTGAATAAAATTGTGCAATTTCATGAGTCACTTTCTGCATTCCGCCCATGACAGCATATAGATTCTGCTACCCTGTGATTCACAGCAGAGTGCTTTAAATGTGCTACATAATGTGAAGCGTTTTCTGCTGACTGTTCCCCTTTTTTTATAATCATTAAGAAGCTTACTGTACTAACTTAGGTTACTAACTCAGACAATATAACATACATACATTATAAAAAACCTATAAATAACCACAGAGGAATGAAATGGTGGCTCTGAGTACTCAAAGTACATCACTGCTTACCTCAAGACAGGTTCTGAGTTGAATTCTCAGGTTCTGCCTCAAATTGCTGGATTTTACTGGGATGAAAGAATAGTATGGTTCCTTTCTACTAGAGAACATGCCATTAAACAGTAAATAGTCAGAGGTATAATATACAGTACATTATTAAGACACGTCTTTAACAAGCACATGACAAGTCTTCAGGTACCACATAGTTGCGATTAAACTATCTAGGAGAAAAGGAACGATAATAACCATAATATAGGACAGAAGGAGGCATTAATCATTAAACTTTCCCATTCTTAGCACATCTAAGAAGGCACATTAAAGCATCACATATAAGCTCTGAGGATGTGGTATAGCTGTGACCTCAGTGAGCCTGTTGCTTCGGTGGTGGGTAGTTAATGTTTCCATCTATACGTGATGGGAAAGAACCTCAAAGGAATCATGTTACACTTCAATTTATCTGCCTCACACCCCTCACTCATGCTGGGAAAAGGATTTGAAGGATTGCAGGATAAGTCTGAGTCGTCCAGCACCGTGTATTTCATCATGTGCTGGGAAGAAATCCATCATGATATGAAGTCTTATGGTTAAACCTTTGGAAAACGTGTGCTGAATGTTTTGCATTGTCTCAAATTCATTAACTGTATTTAGGATTGAGGTATTTAATATCTCAGGATTGAGAATTAACTAATGCGGTCCTTATGTTAATAGAATAGGCTGTATTAGGGTAAAATGGAAGTGTTAATAGGGCAAATGAAAGTTAATTCAAGTTAATTCTTTATCCTAATCCGGGGATGCCCTGGATCCTGAGCCATTGCTGGGAACGGCGAGCACAAGGATGCAGCACTTGTCGTTGCGATAAACCATACACACATACTCACACACTCAATCACGCCTAGAGGCATTTTAGCATGATCAGTCCCCCTACCAGCATCTTTTGAGAGGTGAGAAGAATTTTAACCACCAGAAGAAACCAACAAAAGATATTAATCTGAGCTACTGTGGAGCAAACTAATGGATGCTGGAGCTCTTTTGCTAAATAGGAAAAAGTAAAGCTTTTTAACTATGAATTCTATTACCTTAGTAAATTGATAATGTTTTAACAGAGGGCATTGACAGGAACTTTGCTTCTTGTTTAGACACAAGCACAGCACCGTAGACAGTTGTTTGAAGACAGACAGGAGATAGCCTGGCACAAATTAACAGTAATCCACACTCAGATCCTCAGACAGGCACTGCGGTTGTCTGTCAAGCAGCGCTGGGCAATTTGAATGCACAGCATGCATCTGGACTTCATCAGCATGGAGCAAGGGTTTAGATTTCGCTATTGTTCCTCTCCTCCTCTTCCCTGATCTACTGTCACTCGTTTGCATAAAGTGGCAGTTTGATAGCTGTCTGAATAGTGCTGGAACAGAAAACTTGCAGAAAACTGAAAATGCTGCAACAGGGCTGTTCACTGTTGGTATGTGATTAAATTAATATGCATACTGATAAGGCGTTTCTAGGTCTTCTAGAAAATGTGCCCTTAATTGTAGCTCAGATAGAGATGTTGCGTCTAGAAAGGAAATAGTAAAAAAACAGAGAGAAAAAAATTATTCTGCATAGAATATGCCATTTTTGAGAAAACCACTTGCATACATCAAGAGTTAGACTTTCAAAGGAAAATTCTTTTTTTTTTTTTTTTTTTACTCATGCTCAAATGCTTTTTTCCTGCCATGCTAGAACAATGTCCAGTGTTGATCCAGAGTATTTACTGAACATCCTGACCTTTGCCATTGTCACCTATATCATTGATTGCTCTGTCAGTTAGTAGAGCCTGAATGCCCTCTGACCTGACCACTTAACCCTGTGGCTTTAAAAGCACTTCACAAACACTAGGTCACTTAGCTATACTGCCCTCTGCCATGCACACACACGAACACGCACACACCTTTCATCCAGTCCCAATCCAAGCTCATAAGATTTATTACACATTAAATCACTGTCACTGTATTAAAAAAAAACAAGGCAGGGGAAAATGCTAGTCTGTATTAGTCAGCAGGGCTGCACAAACTAAATTTAGCTGGTGATCATCTTAGCGGCGACTCTATTGCCCTCTGTAACGTGATGGAAAGACACAGTAGTGGTACATTAATCTGTCTGGAAAAAAATATGTTTCTTCCAACATCATCATGTAAAAATGTAAAAATTTGGAATTCTTGTGGGGTATGGGAGAATTAACAGTGCTGTAAAGTTACTGTTGCATCAGAAAGCAATGCAAACTACTGCACAAAAAGGTATAGACTTAATAGAATTAGATATACAAATTAGCAACGTGTATAAAGTGAAAGGTTCACATGTTTGATATTTGTTTACAACTGATACACAAAAACATGGCCTTGTAAACAGTAATATGTAAAAAAAAAAAAAAAAAAAAAAAAAAATATATATATATATATATATATATATATATATATATATATATATATATATACAGCGGTGTGAAAAACTATTTGCCCCCCTCCTGATTTCTTATTCTTTTGCATGTTTGTCACACAAAATGTTTCTGATTATCAAACACATTTAACTATTAGTCAAAGATAACACACGTAAACACAAAATGCAGTTTTTAAATGAGGGGTTTTATTATTTAGGGAGAAAAAAATCCAAACCTACATGGCCCTGTGTGAAAAAGTAATTTCCCCCTGAACCTAATATCTGGTTGGGCCACCCTTAGCAGCAATAACTGCAATCAAGCGTTTGCGATAACTTGCAACGAGTCTTTTACAGCGCTCTGGAGGAATTTTGGCCCACTCATCTTTGCAGAAATGTTGCAATTCAGCTTTATTTGAGGGTTTTCTAGCATGAACTGCCTTTTTAAGGTCATGCCACAACATCTCAATAGGATTCAGGTCAGGACTTTGACTAGGCCACTCCAAAGTCTTCATTTTGTTTTTCTTCAGCCATTCAGAGGTGGATTTGCTGGTGTGTTTTGGGTCATTGTCCTGCTGCAGCACCCAAGATCGCTTCAGCTTGAGTTGACGAACAGATGGCCGGACATTCTCCATCAGGATTTTTTGGTAGACAGTAGAATTCATGGTTCCATCTATCACAGCAAGCCTTCCAGGTCCTGAAGCAGCAAAACAACCCCAGACCATCACACTACCACCACCACATTTTACTGTTGGTATGATGTTCTTTTTCTGAAATGCTGTGTTACTTTTACGCCAGATGTAATGGGACACGCACCTTCCAAAAAGTTCAACTTTTGTCTCGTCGGTCCACAAGGTATTTTCCCAAAAGTCTTGGAAATCATTGAGATGTTTTTTAGCAAAATTGAGATGAGCCTTAATGTTCTTTTTGCTTAAAAGTGGTTTGTGCCTTGGAAATCTGCCATGCAGGCCGTTTTTGCCCAGTCTCTTTCTTATGGTGGAGTCGTGAACACTGACCTTAATTGAGGCAAGTGAGGCCTGCAGTTCTTTAGATGTTGTCCTGGGGTCTTTTGTGGCCTCTCGGATGAGTTGTCTCTGCGCTCTTGGGGTAATTTTGGTCGGCCGGCCACTCCTGGGAAGGTTCACCACTGTTCCATGTTTTTGCCATTTGTGGATACTGGCTCTCACTGTGGTTCGCTGGATTCCCAAAGCTTTAGAAATGGCTTTATAACCTTTACCAGACTGATAGATCTCAATTACTTTCTCATTTGTTCCTGAATGTCTTTGGATCTTGGCATGATGTCTAGCTTTTGGGGTGCTTTTGGTCTACTTCTCTGTGTCAGGTAGCTCCTATTTAAGTGATTTCTTGATTGAAACAGGTGTGGCAGTAATCAGGCCTGGGGGTGACTACAGAAATTGAACTCAGGTCTGATAAACCACAGTTACGTTATTTTTTAAGAAGGGGGGCAATCACTTTTTCACACAGGGCCAGGTAGATTTGGAGTTTTTTTTCTTCCTTAATAACGTAAACCTTCATTTAAAAACTGCATTTTGTGTTCAATTATGTTATCTTTGACTAATAGTTAATGGGTTTTGATGAGCAGAAACATTTAAGTGTGACAAACATGCAAAAGAATAAGAAATCAGGAAGGGGGCAAATAGTTTTTCACACCACTGTATAGTGATCTATCAAACAATAGACTTTTTTTTTCCTTTTTTAAAGACTCAAAGGCAAGTGCACTGTAGCAGTGCTGGCTGCAAAAAAGGCATTGTCTTAAATGACAAAATCAACTTTTAAATTCGCTGGTAATACTTGGGGTTTTTCTTTTATTCTCTTTAAGTTTTTATGTATCATTCATTCATCCATTTATCTATTCATTCACTAATTTATATTTTCATTCCATCTTTATACTGGCAGAGGTGGAAAGTAACGAATTACATTTACTCGCGTTACTGTAATTGAGTAGTTTTTTTGTGTATTTCTACTTTTTAAAGTAGTTTTTAAAATCTGTAATTTTACTTTTACTTAAGTACCTTTTGTTTGAAGTATTGTAATTCGCTACATTTTAAATCATATTCGCTACTGAGTAAAAAATAAATGAATGAAAATGATAAAACAATAAAAAAAAATATGATACTTTGTATAAATGCTCCGTTGCGCCGCGTGTGTGTATCATGTCCTGGTCGCGCGCTGCTCCAGACTCCACTCCAGGTTTTCTGACATCGGCATCTACCTGACCTTCCACACGGTCGCTTCCGCCTTGAGTGACGTCATCGACTAACGCGACTGGAGAGAGACGCGGGAAAGATGAAAGAGGTTGTGATTTTGGCGTTTTGATATTTGGTTGTGTATTCTGGTTTTGACTTTTTGCCTCCCATTGACTTTGATTATTGCTTTGTCCCTTTGGTTTGGTTGGTCTTTGTATATATTTGTAGATAATTTCACTGTATGTCTGTGCACTCACTAGTAGCAGGGGCGTGGCTGGCATTTATTTTTGGAAGAGGGAGTTTATTTGGGAATTTATTTGCTCAGGAATAAAATAAAGATAGCTGACTACCTTATTGTATGGAATGATGGGGGGGGGGGGTGAGATAAAATTATATATACATAATATATATAAGGTTATCAAAGCAGTCCCACAGCTTAATCATAGCTAAAACAATCCAGTGAAATATTAGACTGTGAGACTTTTTTGAGCCAGGTATTTTATATAGTTTAGCTTAGGTTTATATTTTATATAGTTTATATAGGTTTAGGGAGTCCGGGAAGGTACCTGTATTTTTGTTTGTGTTTTTTTTTTTTTTGCAGGTAATCTAGCTACTAAATATAAATACCATTTTGTTTATTATTTTGGCCTGGGTCCATCCTGAATCTGATCCTCCTCCTGTTGTGTGTGTGTTTGTGTCTGTGTGTGTATGTGTGTGTGTATAAAAACCTCATTTTTTCATCAGTTAATGATTGGATTTAGTTCTTTCTGCCATATACCACCATTTCCATACAGTTTAAAATAGAACCCTGAACCAGTCTTTTGCTGTACGGCCCTAGACTGGGACGTAACACCATATTTAAGTGACCACTTTGATTTTTCAAGCACAACAAAGACAACAGCTTTATTATGTTAAGGTGTTCCTTCAGTTAAAAAACAACTAGTTTGAGATTTTATATCTGCTCATCTTTTTTGAACTACGCTAGAATGCCTCATCCCACCCCCGCTGTTAAAAAAATAAAAATAAAAAAGTAACTCAGTAACTTTTACTCTGAGTACATTTTTTAATGAGCTACTTTTTACTTTTAGTTGAGTAGATTTTTATAATGGTAACTTTACTTGTACTTAAGTAAAATTTCACTGAAGTAACAGTACTTGTACTTGAGTACAAAATTTTATTACTCTTTCCACCTCTGTATACTGGGCAGAATCTGGCACCACCCTTGTAACACTGGGTGCAAGGTGGGAGAGGTCCAATCCATTGCAATTCAACAAGCACAAACACGTTCACATGGATTCACTAGAGGCAATTTAGTGTAGTCATTTCACCTACAAGCAGTCTTGTATAAAGTACTTCAAAGCTAGACTTAAGTAATTGTCTCACAGTACATGTACTTAAGCATTGGAAATAAGAGAAGAGGTGGAAAGAGTAATAAAATTTTGTACTCAAGTACAAGTACTGTTACTTCAGTGAAATTTTACTTAAGTACAAGTAAAGTTACCATTATAAAAATCTACTCAAGTAAATGTAAAAAGTAGCTCATAAAAAATTTACTCAGAGTAAAAGTTACCGAGTTACATTTTTATTTTTTTAACAGCGGGGGTGGGATGAGGCATTCTAGCGTAGTTCAAAAAAGATGAGCAGATATAAATCTCAAACTAGTTGTTTTTAACTGAAGGAACACCTTTGCATAATAAAGCTGTTGTCTTTCTTGTGCTTGAAAATCAAAGTGGTCACTTAAATATGGTGTTACGTCCCAGTCTAGAGCCAAACAGCAAAAGAATGGTTCAGGGTTCTATTTTAAACTGTACGGAAATGGTGGTATATGGCAGAAAGAACTAGATCCAATCATTAACTGATGAAATAATGAGCTTTGTATACACACACACACACACGCACATGCACACACACACACACACACACACCAGGAGGAGGATCAGATTCAGGATGGACCCAGGACAAAATAATAAACAAAATGGTATTTATATTTAGTAGCTAGATTTAAAAAAAAAAAAAAAAAACACAAACAAAAATACAGGTACCTTCCTGGACTCCCTAAACCAAAACAGTAAAATTATCTACAAATATATACAACGACCAACCAAACCAAAGGGACAAAGCAATAATCAAAGTCAATGGGAGGCAAAAAGTCAAAACCAGAACACACAACCAAATATCAAAACGCCAAAATCACAATCCTTCCTCTTTCCCGCGTCTCTCTCCGGTTTATATATGGTCGCCAGAGGTGTCAAGTAACGACGTACAAATACTTCGTTACCTTACTTAAGTAGAAATTTTGGGTATCTAGTATACTTTACTGGAGTAATTATTTTTCAGCAGACTTTTAACTTCTACTCCTTACATTTTTAAGTAATTATCTGTACTTTCTACTCCTTACATTTTAAAAATTGCCTCGTTACTCTATTTTTATGATCAGAACGCGCGACCTCCCCGGTCGCATGATGAGAACGCGCACAACAACCGTCCCCCGCCCCCCCCCCCCCTCCGCATGATCAGAAAGCGAGACATTAATGCTTTTGTCACCCCTCACGGTACTTTTACTTTTATACTTTAAGTAGTTTTGAAACCAGTACTTTTAAACTTTTACTTGGGTTGATACTTCAACTTTTGAAGTATTTTTGAACCCTAGTATCTATACTTCTACTCAAGTAATGAATGTGAATACTTTTGACACCACTGATGGTCGCCCTCGTCGATGACATCACTCTCAGGGCGGAAGCGACCGTGTGGAAGGTCAGGTAACTGCCAATGTGGGGACAGTCAGAAAACCTGGAGTGGAGTATGGAGCGGTGCGCGACTTGGACATGATACACACACGCGGCGCAACGGAGCATTTATACAAAGCATAATATTTTTATTATTTTATCATTTTCATTCATTTATTTTTTACTCAGTAGCGAATATGATTTAAAATGTAGTGAATTACAATACTTCAAAGTAAACATACTTAAGTAAAAGTAAAATTACAGATTTTAAAAAGTACTTTAAAAAGTAGAAATACACCAAAAAAAACTACTCAATTACAGTTACGCGAGTAAATGTAATTCGTTACTTTCCACCTCTGAATAAGAGTAAAAGCAAAAAAGTGAGAATTTTGATTATGAACTTTATTTTGTCTTTCTTATAGTAAAGTAAATGCTAATGTGCGCTAGCTAATGTTGTCTGTAATCAACAACATTAGCTAGCACACATTAGCCTGGCCACCACATTAGCCACATATGTGTAAGGCTAATGATAACTAACTAGCTAAGTAACTAACATAGTAATAACATTGACTTTGTGGTTCAACTAAATCAATATTGACATAACTTTCCTCAAAATGCTTTTTCAGGTTGGATAGTGAGTTTGGAATCCCAATATTTTAGTGACTTGCGTTAGGAATGAGGCACTTCACCAGATATAAAGAAACTTTTGAGATCCTTTTGTGCAAATAAGGCCAAAAGTGTGTAACATCTTGTATAACATATATTATGTTGTGTAACATTCAACCACAGTGATGCATTACTTTCTACCAACTCGAACTGGTGCATTACTTTCACTAACTGATTTCTTGCATTCTACCGAATTTCTTACTTACAATATCTTCTATCTAACAATGGTGTTTGGGGAAAATTATGCATTTTAGTAAAAATGAAAGTTAGCAGAAATATAAATAACAAAGTAAAGTACAGATGCATGAAAATTCTACTTAAGTTCAGTAATAAAGTATTTCTCCTTCGCAGAGGTGGAAAGAGTAATAAAATTTTGTACTCAAGTACAAGTACTGTTACTTCAGTGAAATTTTACCTAAGTACGAGTAAAGTTACCATTATAAAAATCTACTCAAGTAAAAGTAAAAAGTAGCTCATTAAAAAATTTACTCAGAGTAAAAGTTACCGAGTTATTTTTTTATTTTTTTAACAGCGGGGGTGGGATGAGGCATTCTAGCATAGTTCAAAAAAGATGAGCAGATATAAATCTCAAACTAGTTGTTTTTAACTGAAGGAACACCTTTGCATAATAAAGCTGTTGTCTTTCTTGTGCTTGAAAATCAAAGTGGTCACTTAAATATGGTGTTACGTCCCAGTCTAGGGCCATACAGCAAAAGAATGGTTCAGGGTTCTATTTTAAACTGTATGGAAATGGTGGTATATGGCAGAAAGAACTAGATCCAATCATTAACTGATGAAATAATGAGGTTTGTATACACACACACACACACACACACACACACACACACACCAGGAGGAGGAGAATCAGATTCAGGATGGACCCAGGCCAAAATAATAAACAAAATGGTATTTATATTTAGTAGCTAGATTACCTGCAAAAAACAAAACAAAACACACAAACAAAAATACAGATACCTTCCCGGACTCCCTAAACCAAAAACAGTGAAATTATCTACAAATATATACAAAGACCAACCAAACCAAAGGGACAAAGCAATAATCAAAGTCAATTGGAGGCAAAAAGTCAAAACCGGAATACACAACCAAATCAAAACGCCAAAATCACAACCTCTTTCATCTTTCCCGCGTCTCTCTCCGGTTTATATATGGGTCGCGCTAGTCGATGACGTCACTCAGGGCGGAAGCGACTGTGTGGAAGGTCAGGTAGATACCGATGTCAGAAAACCTGGAGTGGAGTCTGGAGCGGCGCGTGACCAGGACATGGTACACACACGCGGCGCAACGGAGCATTTATACAAAGCATAATATTTTTATTATTTTATCATTTTCATTCATTTATTTTTTACTCAGTAGCGAATATGATTTAAAATGTAGCGAATTACAATACTTCAAACAAAACGTACTTAAGTAAAAGTAAAATTACAGATTTTTAAAACTACTTTAAAAAGTAGAAATACACAAAAAAGCTACTCAATTACAGTAACGCGAGTAAATGTAATTCGTTACTTTCCACCTCTGCTCCTTCGTTACATTACAACATTGAATACAAGCATGTTTGGGACACTGGAAGGAAACTCGAGAACCCAGAGGAAACCCATGCAACAGTAGGCAGAACTTTGGACTCAGAACTCAAAGTCAGGATTGATGAGCTGTGAGGAAGTAATAAACCCAGCTGTCGCACAGTGTTACAATACAAAATAGTTATTCAGCCAGAATCCTTTGTTTAATTTTTCAAAATCTTCCATTAATAACCCCAAGGCATATTTAAAATTTTTATTTTACCCCAGATACTGAACCTCTCAGTGAAGCATTACATTACTGGGTGTTGTTTATTTAAATAAAGTTAGTAAAGTATTTTTTTCTAAAAAAACATAAAACTTTAAATAAATAAAATAAATAAATAAATAAAATTTTATTTAACTTAAACCTCAAAGTAGCTTGATTCGATAAAATGTGAATTAGGTTTATATTCAAAGTAGCTCAGCAATGTATAGAAAATAATAGGAAAAAAATCACAACAGTATATTTTTTAGTGAGCTTGATCAATGCACTTTTCTATTGGTGCTAATGTTACATTAACATTAGTCATGAATGATACCCTATGAGTGATGTTTTGAACATACAATGAAAATCATAGCATTCTTTCATAAAACATATGAAAAGAAATATGATAGAATGCCTAGTGCTAGTTCTCCATATTCTTATTCCCTGATGTTAAAATCAAATTTCAAGCCTTTTCTTTTCACATTTCAGCTGAAGCAGCGAAGCTAAATTACACCTCTGTATAATTAATCCACGTCAGCCAAAAAAAAAAAAAAAAAGCTGATTTAAGCTACCTTTGATGATGCAATGACTTTTTATTCTCTTCTCCATCCTGTGCATTGTTTGGCCTTCAAAGTGAAATGCGTAAGCCCTTAGGAAGCCATTTCTTCTGTGCTTTCAAGTTTCTGATACCCACTAAAGCAAGATATGAACACTCTATAATTGCAGAAAAGGCTACAGTTATAGTGTTGACTTCTGACATTTTTAATGTGACATTGTGCATAACTGCACTTCCTTTTATAGGGAGTTATGCTATAGGTTAACTCACAGGTGTTGTATTCTAAGATATGGTATGTGCTAGAAATTGAAAAATTATTCAGGTGACTATTTTCAGGTTGCCGCATTCAGAAAAGCAACACTGTACTGAAATTTATATATATATATATATATATATATATATATATATATTTTTTTTTTTTTTTTAAAGAAAAGATGATTCAAATCTAGTAGAGTTTACTGAATGTCCCAGAACAAGAAATATATGAGGTTGTGGAGGTTTAATCCAGAACCAGCTGCAGTTTTTGAATTTTGTTTCTACCCAGATAATGAAATAAAATGACACCAGGCATCACCCCATTCTTAAGTCGCTCAGAGAAGCCTTTAGGGATTCTACCCAGAACATACACAATCCACACACAAGTTGTGAAAGGGAATTTAAAATTAGCAGGAATATACTGATAGATTCCCTGAGGGTTTTATTTTCTTGGCTTTTTTTCTGCACAGGTGTTACCGTGACCTTATTTCAAAAACAAGAACTTCCTACCTGCTCCCATTTTTAGCTCGGCTTCTCTTGCCTTAAAAGCAATACACCTGGAACAACGGATCTGAAACCAGACAAAGAGCTGAGAAAGTGCAGTGCAAAACTTCTAAACTCCATTTACACTTAGAACAGATGATGCGTTCCACTGGCAGTGCCTCAAAGGATGAGGGATTGTCAGTCTCTTTCTCTACTTTGGCACTCATTTAGACCTTATTAATCTTATTACTGGCCCAATTGTACATATTTAACATTTTTGGGTTCATTCCCACTTGATGACGGAAAGATGCAGGATGAAAGCATGGTGCTTTACAATGCCTATAAAAAATTGCTGAAGCATATAGATGAGGTCTAAATGGCTGCAATTTATCAAACGATTACAGCAATTAAGTTGCAAGACTTGAATGAGACAGAATCTTTAATGGCACCTTCGGTTTCGGTCCTTAGCATGCCCATAACTCTAAGGGGCCACCAAGGGGCCACTCATCACTTTAAAGAACTACAGCCTAAGAACCAACTTTATCTCAATACATCCAACACTTTAGTTTGAATTAATGGAGTACTGAGGCATATTGAAAATGTAATGGAGGACAATAGGAACAATAAAATACTGTCACAGAAGGGTATAAGAAAAGGAAGATTTAAGAAGGGAAGATTTAGGAAGCCTCAGGAGAAGCATGTGTTAGTCTTACATGGTTGGTAGTTGCTTTATGATTGGAGAGCTGGATAGTGGCTGAGAATTGACCAAGACTAACTTGGGGGAATAAATGGAGAAATATGCAGCTGTCCTGATTCTACAAAATCCCATTTATACATTAGTACACTTTGCTAGATTCTACACTTACATCTAATACATAATAATAACACTATGGAATATGTGTTACAGATGTGAAGTGGATCTTTTGATTTATGTATATCTGTGCAAAAGTTGTAAAACCATATACTGTATTCTTATTTTGGTGTACTGCAGATACCAATAGAAAAAAATTATTATTATTATTATTATTATTATTATTATTATTATTATTATTATTATTATTGTTGTTGTTGTTGTTTTACTTAATTGTTACTTATAAAAACTATGTTGCAGAGACATTTTTGTCTTATATAATGTACTTATATAAAGTAATAGATCAATTTCTGAACTAAAACAGAGACAAACGAACTGTAGCAAAATTCTGTTAAAAGCCTAGAGCAACCTTCCCAGCACTTATTCACGCCATAAGTGTGCCGCAGTGCGTCTAAGGTGACTCAAATGTTTTAACCACAAAGGGCAATTATTCTATGATTTAACTGTTTATTGGTTGCCTTACAGTTTTAGGTTTAATTATATTTGCTTTACAATTTTTCTATAGACATGTCTAAGACTTGCACAGTTCATTACACTGACTGATGGAGGAAAATTCATTATTAAACATTAAACAAACAATCTTTTCAGCTTTTAGCTTGGGGTTCTGCTTAAATGAAAGTGGCTTTTTTTGTCCCCGTACTCCTTTAAATCAACACGGAGCTTTTTAGCTTGCAGACTTCTACCCCAGCCCTTGAGCCATCTCTGTGCTTGTTTTCTTTACTTTATAACTTATATTTAGCTCAGCTTTGCAATTTTCTGTAAATGTGATATTGTTGTACAGTGTAGTCAAAAAGACATGGGGAACCACTTTCGGTCTGCTAAACTTGGTGCTAAGGAGGAGACAGGTCGAGATTTTCATCCACACTAACATTTCATCAAATTAAATACAAAACAGCCTGTAAAATTCCCATCTGGTGTGTCCTTGTTTCTTTGCCTTATTGCTTTTATTAGACAGAAAACTACAAGTTGTGCTCATATCTACATTGTCAAACTATGCCTTATGGCTCCCTCTTAGAAGGCAAAAGATTACTGAACATATCAGTTTGTAATAAATAAATCATGTCAAAGTTCATAGCATTTTGTTCTAGCCGGCCATCTTTGGATGGATTTAAAACATAAGGGTAGGAATAGATTGCTAGCCTTAGGTAGGTGAAAGAAGGCCCATTCCCCAAGAGAGATGGATTAAGAGAGCAAGTGGAAATGAATGATCAGGCTTTAAATAGCCTTTTGGCTTTCTTTGTCCTTTCCCATTCTGTTTCCCATTTGAAGGATGGGTTGACATTCAGCTCCTGCTATGTTTCCTATTCCACTGGACTTTAACTTCATCATCAGTTTACTGATGTCTAAACCTTGGTCTGTGTTCACCTGCCAAAGATAACCTCATGCCACAGCACAATGCCACATTAATGTCTGTTTCATTAATGTAGCCGTGATTCTAACAATCCTTGACAAAGCATACACTTTTATCTCAAATAAAAGAAATACTATTGGATTCCATGCCCATAGTCTGTTCTTTCATTCATAACATAACAAATGAGAATAAAGAGTCAACGCTGTCTGGACATCTTATGCAGTACTTGATTCTAATAACAAAAATGTTTGCCCATATTAGGAAGTTGTACAGTAGCTACTAGTAGCAAAGCTATTAGCTAGTGATGGTTCTAACACCTAGTTAGTATCTTTCCAATACCAGCAAATAATGAACGGATGAACGGTTAGCAGAGAAAACATATCGGATCTGTGTAACCAAGAGCAATGTTGGTAATTAGATTTGGAAAAGAAATTTACTTTTGGAACTGGAAATGATTGCATAAAAATAGACTTACCAGAACTGTCTTTTGTTGGAATTAATTGAATCATATTTATACATAATAGTAGTGTTTAATTATAATGAATATATACACTATATGCAGAAAAGTATTTGGTAAAAACATGCAATTAAATTGTAATCAAATATGTACAGGGTATACTTCAATATGGAGTCAGTCTCCTTTTTGCAGCTATAACAGTTTTTGGACTTTGATGTGTTTCTTTGGGAATTTGTGCCAATTCGTTCTGTAGAGCATTTATGAGGTCAGACACTGATGTTGAACGAGAAGGCCTGGCTTGCAGTCTTCATTCCAGTTCATGCCAAAGGTGCTCTATGGAGTTGAGTGCGAGTTGAGTGGCTCTGTGCGAGCCAGTCAAGTTCTTCCACACTGAACTCATCAGGCCGTGTCTTTATATTCCTTGCTTTGTGCACTGGGACACTGTCATGTTGGAATAGAAAAGGGTCTTCCCCAAACTGTTGCCACAAAGTTGGAAGCATAGCATTGTCCAAAATGTCTTGGTACGCTGAAGCATTATGATTGCCCTTCACTTGGGATAAGGGGCCTGATTGAAACACCTGTATTAAAAAATTAACAGGTTTGTCCATACAGTGTAGGTTTGAAATAATTCAAACACTGTGTGTTCATAACAGACAGAACATTGGGTGATGTACAGGATGCCAGAGAGACTGTATAGCATTATAACAAAGTGACCGGAAGTGGTGCTAAAAGCTGTCTTCATCTCAATTTTTGAAACGATTGAAATTGTACACACTCAGGAAATCCAACTTAGTGAAAATCTTGTTCTCAGACCATTGTTGCCAAGCAGAGTTCATTACTGGTTAGCACCATGATGTGACTATGTTGCTCAATCAGTACCTCATGGTGTGAAGGTTACCGGTGGCTGTCTCTGTACAGCATGAGCAGAGAAGCAGTGGGCCTAATGCATTGGTGAGGGCATCAATTTTGTTATTCACCTCATTTATTTGTTGGAAGTGGTCTCCCACTAGCTTACGCAGTACTTCATTCCAACTGGGCAGCCTTGGCATGTACACCAGTGAGCCTCTCCTGCTCCACCCAAGAACCGCTGAGATAATCTGTCAGAAAATGACATTTAATCAGCATTCCATTACAGTTAAAATCAAGGCAAACAATCAGCAAATGCAGTCAGCAAGAGCAGAAAGTAAGGTCACGTACAGATAGAACATCCCAGGTTGGGCATAGGGCAAAATTCAAAGACCAAAAACAGTCAAGAGCAGTTTTTTGTTTTTAACCAAGCCGTGAAGTAGCACAAGAAATTGTACACTGCCCTTCCCTATTCAGATAAACAATTCAAAATTGTTTTTGAATTAAACAAATAGAAACAAACTGTTTCTGTGAGAGATCCGGTTTAACTATTCTAATCAATATCGTCCTGTCTAGTAAATAATAGCCAGAGGTGGAAAGTAACGAATTACATTTACTCGCGTTACTGTAATTGAGTAGTTTTTTTTGTGTATTTCTACTTTTTAAAGTAGTTTTTAAAATCTGTAATTTTACTTTTACTTAAATATGTTTAGTTTGAAGTATTGTAATTCGCTACATTTTAAGTCATATTCGCTACTGAGTAAAAAATAAATGAATGAAAATGCTAAAATAATACAAATATTATGCTTTTGCGCTCGCGTGTGTGTATCATGTCCTGGCCGCGCGCCGCTCCAGACTCCACTCCAGGTTTTCTGACATCGGCATCACAAAATCCACCTTTCTGACCTTCCACACGGTCGCTTCCGCCCTGAGAGTGACGTTATCGACTTGCGCGACCATATATAAACCAGAGAGAGACGCGGGAAAGAGGAAACATTGTGATTTTGGCGTTTTGATATTTGGTTGTGTATTCCGGTTTTGACTTTTTGCCTCCCATTGACTTTATTTATTGCTTTGTCCCTTTGGTTTGGTTGGTATTTGTATATATTTGTAGATAATTTTACTGTTTTTGGTTTAGAGAATCTGGGAAGGTACCTGTATTTTTGTTTGTGTGTTTTTTTTTTTTTTTTTTGCAGGTAATCTAGCTACTAAATATAAATACCATTTTGTTTATTATTTTGTCCTGGGTCCACCCTGAATCTGATCCTCCTCCTCCTGTTGTGTGTGTGTGTGTGTGTGTGTTTGTGTGTACAAACTTCATTATTTCATCAGTTAATGACTGGATCTAGTTCTTTCTGCCATATACCACCACTTCCATACAGTTTAAAATGGAACCCTGAACCATTCTTTTGCTGTTTGGCCCTAGACTGGGACGTAACACCATATTTAAGTGACCACTTTGATTTTCAAGCACATCAAAGACAACAGCTTTATTATGCAAAGGTGTTCCTTCAGTTAAAAACAAGTAGTTTGAGATTTACAGTGGTGTGAAAAACTATTTGCCCCCTTCCTGATTTCTTATTCTTTTGCATGTATGTCACACTTAAATGTTTCTGCTCCTCAAAAACCGTTAACTATTAGTCAAAGATAACATAATTGAACACAAAATGCAGTTTTTAAATGAAGGTTTACGTTATTAAGGGAGAAAAAAAACTCCAAATCTACATGGCCCTGTGTGAAAAAGTGATTGCCCCCCTTGTTAAAAAATAAACTTAACTATGGTTTATCACACCTGAGTTCAATTTCTGTAGTCACCCCCAGGCCTGATTACTGCCACATCTGTTTCAATCAAGAAATCACTTAAATAGGAGCTACCTGACACAGAGAAGTAGACCAAAAGCACCTCAAAACCTAGACATCATGCCAAGATCCAAAGAAATTCAGGAACAAATGAGAACAAAAGTAATTGAGATTTATCAGTCTGGTAAAGGTTATAAAGCCATTTCTAAAGCTTTGGGACTCCAGCGAACCACAGTGAGAGCCATTATCCACAAATAGCAAAAACATGGAACAGTGGTGAACCTTCCCAGGAGTGGCCGGCCGACCAAAATTAGCCCAAGAGCGCAGAGACAACTCATCCGAGAGGCCACAAAAGACCCCAGGACAACATCTAAAGAACTGCAGGCCTCACTTGCCTCAATTAAGGTCAGTGTTCACGACTCCACCATAAGAAAGAGACTGGGCAAAAATGGCCTGCATGGCAGATTTCCAAGGCGCAAACCACTTTTAAGCAAAAAGAACATTAAGGCTCGTCTAAATTTTGCTAAAAAACATCTCAATGATTGCCAAGACTTTTGTGGACCAACGAGACAAAAGTTGAACTTTTTGGAAGGTGCGTGTCCCGTTACATCTGGCGTAAAAGTAACAGAGCATTTCCGAAAAAGAACATCATACCAACAGTAAAATATGGTGGTGGTAGTGTGATGGTCTGGGGTTGTTTTGCTGCTTCAGGACCTGGAAGGCTTGCTGTGATAGATGGAACCATGAATTCTACTGTCTACCAAAAAATCCTGAAGGA
Source organism: Channallabes apus (assembly GCA_030522415.1). Lineage (NCBI taxonomy): Eukaryota > Metazoa > Chordata > Actinopteri > Siluriformes > Clariidae > Channallabes > Channallabes apus. The sequence continues at coordinate 24,609,546 of CM060108.1, read as the reverse complement.
GAATGTCCGGCCATCTGTTCGTCAACTCAAGCTGAAGCGATCTTGGGTGCTGCAGCAGGACAATGACCCAAAACACACCAGCAAATCCACCTCTGAATGGCTGAAGAAAAACAAAATGAAGACTTTGGAGCCTAGTCAAAGTCCTGACCTGAATCCTATTGAGATGTTGTGGCATGACCTTAAAAAGGCGGCTCATGCTAGAAAACCCTCAAATAAAGCTGAATTTCAACAATTCTGCAAAGATGAGTGGGCCAAAATTCCTCCAGAGCGCTGTAAAAGACTCGTTGCAAGTTATCGCAAACGCTTGATTGCAGTTATTGCTGCTAAGGGTGGCCCAACCAGTTATTAGGTTCAGGGGGCAATTACTTTTTCACACAGGGCCATGTAGGTTTGGATTTTTTTTCTCCCTAAATAATAAAACCCCTCATTTAAAAACTGCATTTTGTGTTTACTTGTGTTATCTTTGACTAATAGTTAAATGTGTTTGATGATCAGAAACATTTTGTTTGACAAACATGCAAAAGAATAAGAAATCAGGAGGGGGGCAAATAGTTTTTCACACCACTGTATATCTGCTCATCTTTTTTGAACTAGGCTAGAATGCCTCATAAAGAAAATAATTGGAAGTGTGTATGTGTGAGAAAAATGTGTAGATAATAATAATGAGACGAATGAATGAAATCTCTCTGATGAGCAAGCCAAGGGTGACGGCGACGATCTGGCATGACTCCACACAATCTCTGAGGTGTGCTGTGGAGTCTGGAAATGCAACATTAGCGGTGGTCCTTGGGGTGCTGTAGGTTGAAGGGTGGAGCCTGAAGGGAGAGCCAAAGGTGTTGAGCGAGCTATAATACAGTGGCTATAAATAAGATTCCAGTTATCAACATCCCCAAAATATACCAAAGCCATTCATCTTACAATATTTCATGCAGAAGTGCAATGGAAGTCAATAATGAGTCAGGGGTAGTTCAGTGATTACGGCATTGGACTACCCAGGTTCAAGTTGCCCCTGTTGGGGCCTTGAGCAAGGCCCATAACCCTCAAATGCTTAGATGTATAATGAGATAAAAATGTATGGCGCTCTGGATAAGGGTGTCTTATGAGTCTAAATGTAAATGTAATGGTCGCAGCTGGAGCCCAAGCACAGTGGACTGTGGTGTACTGGATGTTCTGGTGCCATCCTTTCAAGGCAAGTGTTAACTTTGTTTGGCTTTGGTTTGTGCTGCATAGGCTTTTCTGGATGGGCTTGTCTTTGGTCCCTACAGGCAAAGATGGGCTTTGGATGCCCTTGATCACCAGTTTACTGGTACAGTATATAATTGATAATCGATGTTATGAAATTCACCTGGCGTTGGTGTTAATGTTATGGCTGATCAGTGTATGTATAAACTAGCACAACTAAGAAGGAAAACACCATCACAATTTGACATTTGTAAATAAATAGGTGACTCTGATACCAAAGGGTAGGAAAAAGTCTTCTAGCTTTGACAAGTGTACATGTGTACCATTGCTTTAATATGTGAATGCAGTGTGACACAAAACACTGTCAGTTCCCTGCCATTTCAATATGCACAAGGGACAAAAACAATGTGTTTACTAGATCAGTTAAGATCATGTTTTACACTAGGCAATATAATGGCTGGTGATAGTAATATTATACAATGAGAAACATACGGAAGTAAAGTGAACCGGGTTTCCAAAACATACACTATGTGATGAAATGACCTTAAAGCTAAATTTAGTTCTTTGAACTACATGAACATGGAGTAACTGCCTAAAGGTCAGATATGGGCGGCATCTAACGAGTAAAAACACTGTCTCTCCACACATGACCACGTGAGCCAAAGGTGTTAAGAGAGCTATAATACAGTGGCTATAAATAACACTCCAGTCAACACCATCCCAAAATATACCAAAGCCATTCGTCTTACAATATTTCATGCAGAAGTGGAATGGAAGTCAGTAATGGTTGAATAATACACCACCCTATTACTTTATATGGAAATGTAGCCCTTGGGCCTGGCATAACAAATGTAGCGTGTTTTAATTTCTGTTATGGTAAGTTTCATTAAGATTTATTATGCAGCCATGAGATCGATCTTCATAAACGGGCTATGAGAAGTAATATGGCTAGTAATGATTTTGTTAGATTTATTTATTATAAAAATGAAAACAAAAAATGCAGAGATGCCATAATATAGTTTTCCACTGGCTTTTAAGCTCTACCTGAGTGTAAATGCAAACCTAAATGATCCTGGATAATCATTTACTGTGTACTGTACTGACTTGTTAAAATGACATTAAAAAGCAACTTGAAGATCTGACTTGACCTGAAATTGTTAAGCACATAATAATATGCAAGCCTAAATAATCAGAAACACAATGAATGCTTAATTTTTTTTAGATAAGATTAGATTCAACTTTATTCTCACTGCCCATGTATGGTACAAGGCAACAAAATACAGTTAGCATCTAACAAGAAGTGCATTTGTCACATTGCAAAAAATTTGCATATATAAACAGTACACAGCGAAGGAGTTACTGTATATACAGGTAGTGCAATTTATTTTGAATCACCTGAAAAAGCAACAGAAAGAAACTAATTTGTCTCTTGAGATAAAGAAAGTTTGGGCTTGTTTGAATTAGTCTGAGTCAGAGCGATGAACATGTGAATAGATCACACAGATGAAATGAGCTTTGGCTCTGCACTGGTTGGAGAGACTGGAGCAGGAGAGCGGACACAACAAGATGGATGGTTAGATGGACACTACTCCTCCATCATCATCCAGGTGTGTGTGTGTGTGTGTGTGTACTGTATGTGTATGTGTAATTGTGAGTGGAAGACCTAGAGAGTGAGAGAGAAAGATTATTTATTTATTGCAGTCTTTTCTCCAAAGACCTGGAACTCACTGCTCCTTAATATTTGTCAGGCTCCTTGTATTAGCAAAAAATAAAATAAAATAAAATTTCAAAGAATATTTTTCTGATTTAACATATCAACAAAAATATAACGAATATTTCATGGTTTTATATCCTATTTAATAAATACAAGGGCTGTATTGCAAATCAGTTTTTTTTATTAATTGCACATGTTGGTATAGAGTAACTTTTTTTTTTTTCTGTTGTCCATTACACAACCGATGCATGTGTTAAACCCAAATATCAAATCATCTTAGAAAATTTCCTTGGTTTCCCATTCCTTTAACTTCTTCATCCATCTGTGCACATTGCTCAATGGCATCATCTCCGAAAACATTCTATGGCTATCAACGGTGACAACAGAGATTTTCAAGAGTTGGGTTCAACAATGGCGCTAATGAGTAGAACAAACTATGTCATGGCGGCGCGGTGGTGTAGTGGTTAGCACTGTCGCCTTGCACCTCCAGGGTCCAGGGTTCGATTCCCGTCTCTGTGTGCATGGAGTTTGCATGTTCTCCCCGTGCTTGGTGGGTTTCCTCCGGGTACTCCAGGTTCCTCCCACATGTGTGTGCCCTGCGATGGATTGGCACCCTGTCCAGAGTGTACCCCGTCTTGTGCCCGAAGTCCCCCGCGACCCTGAACACAGGATTAAGCGGTATAGAAAATGAATGAATGAATGAACTATGTCATTTAATAAAAGGTTATGCCCACTTTTGCACAACTTTCAGTATATTACTGTCAGGTATGTACGTTAGTACACACACAGCCATATACTTTAAGTGTACTAAGTATACTTAAAGTTGTTCCACTTTAGCACACAGAAGTATACATAATACAATTAAAATTGTGTTTTTGTACAATTTAATTACTTATATACAACTTAAATATTATATATTATATAATTATTATAATTATATATTATTATAACTTAAATACACTTAGTACAAAATTAGTTTTCCAAAATAGCAAATTTTAAGTATACTAATCATTAGTCTGGCTGCAAGTATATTTAAGTATGCTTTGGCATGCTAGGATTTAATATACTTAGCATACTGTTTTTTTTAAACTTGGGTTCAAGTCCCGAGTCGTTCGTTCTTTTGTCATGTGACTCCCAAAGACGCTATGCAGCGCAATAGATTCAAAAGAACGAACAACAGGATAGGGCAAGCCAGGACCTGGGACTCTGGAGCTACAGTATGGCAATTCTTCCCACTTTATCTTGGTTAGTTCCAGAGACTATGACCGGGGTACTGAGCACTACTGGTATGTGGGAGATTCTCATGCATATTCACACATCATTAAAAACTAGTGGTTATTTACTGTAGTTATGTACTGTAGTAATGTTTTTGTACAATGGGAATAACCAGAACATGTGGAGAAATTTAAATAAAAACAGCTACAGACAGTAAGCTGAGCTGAGGACTGAAGAAGGTCCCTTGATCGGTGAGGTGATGTCATTACTGACTGGAATTTAGGAATTTCACCTTGATAAGCCAAAGGAATAAATTTAGTAAATTTTATGACCATGGTCAGTTGAACCAACATTAACAGCTTTACCTACATCCTTATGTGTGCGCAAAACAGTTATCATATAACAGAGACTAGAATTTATTACACCTTATCATCTATCAGCTGAGATAAAAATTGTACAACATTTACAACAGTACATAAGAGCAAATATGCATTAGTATAATACTGTACCTGATTTATCTTTTTTTTTTTTTTTTACAAATCCCCACAGAACAACTCAGTCTTTTTCACACACGTGCATCCACACAGCCAGTCAGGCATGCGGAAAATGGGCTTATGGAATCCATACGCGTGTCGCCTGCTTCCTCAGCCTGTTCAGACAGAGCCTGTCGATAACTAATCCTAACCTTTTCCCATCCACAAAATTGAAAATAAGAATAAAATAAAATAGATGGTGGGTGTTATCAAGGGCAGTGCGGATAGGGTGGTGGAAATTGTGTCACTAATGGATTTAGTACTGGAAAGGTGGAAATAAATATGATGGTCCTTCCTGGGGTCGCCCTTAAAGTGTTGGGAGAGATTCTTCCATCCACTAGGATGGATTCCCTCTGCTGGAATCACACACGCACACGCACACACACACACACACACACACACACACACACACACACACACACACACACACATACACACACACACCGTCACGTGAGGGATAACATAGCAGGAACATTCTTTTCAGCCTTGGAGGAAGTTGTAGACGAGAAGATGCAATAGTATGCAAGCTGAAAAGGACAACCTAAGCTTAAGCTAATGTTTATCTACCCAGGCCTAGTCTTCCAACTCACTGATTTTTTCAGGGCTTGCAGGAATTGAGTTGATATCAGAGTGCCGGTTTACCTGTGGCCTTTCCTTTCTCCGCTTCACAGCAGTCATACCTGTTAGAGCTGGAAATTACCTTCTCCCAGCATCTCCACGCATCAGAAACAAGCTGCATATATTTGGATACTATTAGGCTCCAGGTTTCAGTAGATAAAATGCTGCATAGGCATCAAACAAAACTGACTCAGAAGGCAGATTCTATGTAGGTTAATAAAGAGATGATAAAACTAAACCGATTTTTAAAAATCCAAAGAGCCTAAGTTAATTTATTTAAGCAGAAATTCTTTCCAGCCTCAGGCTAGAGAGAATAAGAGAGAGAGAGCAGCTCTTCTGATAAACACACTGCTCTCAATTCCTGCACGATTCCCTTGAAGTTTATTTATGCATCACAACAGCACACTAATATTCTAACCATGTCAACAGATAGGATAAATTTTGCTTTTCAGTGACAAAAGCTTTTTTTTTCTTCTGAAAAGAATGTGCATAGCCTACATTTTAAAAATGTCCAAGATTATATTTTAAGTGCCTCACAGAGTAAAGTTATAGTGACAATCGATAAACTGAATAAATGAGGACAAATGACAAATAAAAATACAATTTAGATTCTAGAAATACCTTGCACTGAAATATAATTGCTTAAAGGAAATGCCGGGACGGCAGTGGTGGATTGCTGGGCAGCTGATTGGATGATTGGTGGTTCAGGGGTTTCAGTCCCACCACCGCAAGGCAAGACCTTTTACATTATGGCCCATACAACCTCCCAAGCCTGCTTAGAAAATGGGAAATCTCAGTTATAATTAAATACTTTAAGAGCTCCAACTGGACTCATATATACACTGCTGGGTGTTAACTGAACACTCCAAGCATTAATTCAATACGGAATTGTACTCTGTAGGATAAAAGGGTTAAACCCCAAGAAAAATGAGAATGCTATATCAAACTCAACAGGCATGAAAATGAAAGGGAACCATCTGGAGTGCATCTGAAGCCACAGATCAAATGCTCAAAAAGTGATCTGTTAAAATGCATAAAGTTCATAGCTTGTAGATATGGAGTGTGACAGGGTCATCTGATCTCTCTCTCAGCAGCCTCATGCAGTAGATCTGTCATCTGGTTCAATCCATCTAAAAAAAAAATCCCTCCACTTACAATGAGACATATTTAAAATGGCAGGCAATTTTTCATGGCTGCACTCCTATGTTTTAACAAATAAATGCAGAAAGCAAACAGAATCTGGAATGAGACATTTGCATGAACAGGGAATACAGTATAGGGTTACTGTAGCGGATGTCCTGACAGATGCCACTAGAGGGGGTTTTTGTATACTGTACAGCCCATAAGGCTGAGTCCAGCTCTAATCCATTAGAAGAGTGTTTCAGGAGGTGCAACTGTAAGCTTCATCCTCCTCTGCTCAGATTTAGATTTGGTACATTGCACACTGTTTGTGGTGTATGTGGGAGAAAGATAGAGGGACAGTATAGAACACTTTAAAATATATATTGATATGCTTCTCATACACTGTTTTTAAATCTCTCAACTCAGAAAATATCTCTTCAGTGCATACTGCACACACGCACGCAGGCACGCACGCACGCACACAGCCACACACATGCTCTCGCATATTTTGCAAACACACATTGTCACAAGCCATTAGTTACTCAGTGTGTGATGAGACTACACCAGCTTATAAAACCAACAAGCCAGAATGCTAAGCTTTTAAAAGATGCATTCAGGCTCCATGCTGAAAACACTGAAACCAACCATCATATTCCAGTGCACACTGGCAGCTCTCACAGGACCTGACAATACTTATTTTCTTCACTTTGGGTCATTTGGCATTGCCCTCTAGTGGTTATCTGATCTTTATGCAGCCACTTTCCAACGTCAGACAGAAATTGTGCCTTCAGGCATCCACAGCTTGCTTAATTAATTTGAGTAATTATTTGCTTATGCAGACGGAGTGGACGTTTTGTCCACAATCGGCACTTTTAAAAGGAACAGCTTGTCCCAATGGATGGCAAAATGTACCAAAGTCAGAAAAGGTAGAGTCCGTGGAGGTGGATGATAGATATTCAGTATACAGACTTAGTCTGACGTAAATATTTGAAAAATTAAATCTATTATGCATGTCATATATCAGTATATATATATATATATATATATATATATATATATATATATATATATATCAATATATATATATAGATAAATGAAAAATGAGTTTATGTCTTATATGGATATTCTAATTAATTCTTGGTAATAAAGACATTTTTATTTAAATGAACTGTTTTGTACATTTGCTTTATATCAGTAGTAGTGCCTCACATGTGCACAGATATGTCACAGAACAGGAGTGTATGATGGAATACAGCACTTAAGCCATTTAAATGAGCAAGCAGGGGTAAATATTCTGAGGACTGTATATGTCTAAATCTTATAAAGGAACACACAGATCTATACAGGCATAGATCATTGCTCTAACAATATTTAAATATATTTCCTATGAAAGAGCTTTATGTCTTGTGTACTTGACAGTGGAGCAAAGATGTGCCTCCCTCCCACACACACCCATAGCAACTCTGCCACAAACACAATGAAAAATGTTTTCCATTTTGCCACCTGCATCAAGGATGAAGTCTCCAAAATACCTCAAATCTGTCCATCTGTCAAAGTGTCACTGCCTATGAATCATCACTTGTCTTTAGAGCAGTGGAGTAAGACAACTAACCCTCTCGAAAATGCAAAAGCAGACCTCAAAAAATGGAATTTGATGGAAGGCATACTGAGATCAGCACACAGCAAGGCATCCTGGCAGAACTGCTCGTGTGGATATACAGACTAAAGTTATATTCAGAGGCACAGACTATCAACAACGAAAGTACGATTTACACAGCTATGATTCTTAACCTCTTTAAGACCAATATTATTCAGTTTTTCAACTCGAAGCATTTTATTTATTAATAACTATGAATTTGTCAGCATTTTACAGTAAAAAGAACAGTATGTATACTCATCAGCTACTTTATTATGAACATACCCCTGCTCTTTCATGCATGTATTTGTACCAAAACAATCAGCAGTGTAATGCATAAAATCATTCTTTCATTCATTCATCTTCTACAGGTCCTTCTCAAAAAATTAGCATATTGTGATAAAGTTCATTATTTTCTGTAATGTACTGATAAACATTAGACTTTCATATATTTTAGATTCATTACACACAACTGAAGTAGTTCAAGCCTTTTATTGTTTTAATATTGATGATTGTGGCATACAGCTCATGAAAACCTGTAACATCCGATCCGCCGCAGCCCCGGAGATCAGGTTCACGGGATTACTGAGCCGTGGCTTTGTCTCCCCCTAGTGTGTCTACGTATGTCATTGTCATTCATTAACACGAAAGTGAATTCACCTGTGTCTACCCTTGTGTGTCTCACTATTTAACCCAGCCGAACCCACACCACAGTGTCTGGTCACCGTTGTGCACACCCCTAAGCTCTGGATGTTTATGTCTCTCTCTCTCTCTCTCTCTCTCTCTCTCCCAGGTCTAAGGCGGTATCTGCAGGCGAGGCAGCGGAAGCAGGACAGCTTCGCGCGTTCGGGCTGAGCACTATGTGTTTTGGGTTGCAGTCTTCCCGTATGTTCTCATTTGTGTTTTCTAAAGTGACTTTACGTTCTTGTATTTCCGCCTGCAGACCGCTCCTGGAGAAACGCCCTCGGGGCCTACGTTATAGACATTAAGTTTGAGTTTGTTCAAATCGAAAACGGGACTCTCAATAAAAACTATTATTTCCTGCACTTGCGTTCTCCAGAGTGTGATTTTCCCATGCAAGCCATGACAGATGACCAGACCTCGTATCCGAACGCAGCAGGAACATCAGCGCCCGATCACACCATCCCCATGATGGATTATATCAGACGGCAGCAAGGACAGATGGACAGCTTGGCCAGGGCGATCAACGATCTGGCCCACAGTGTCCGGGACATCGCGGCTCGACAGTCACCCTCTCCTGCGGCGCCGAGACGCCCGTCACGATCCCCTCCACGAGCAGCCCCCCCGGAGAGGTATGCCGGCGACCCAGAGGGGTGCAGAAAATTTCTCCTGGCCTGTGAGCTGTACTTAGCTGAGTACCCCGATCTCGATGAGAGGCAGAAGATCAGCTTCGTCACGCAACAGCTCACAGGTGCAGCGATGGACTGGGCCGCCGCCATGTGGAGTGCGGGTGGCCGAGATATGAGCGACTTCATCCGCTTCCTCCGCGCGTTCCGCGCTGTCTTCGACCACCCGGACCAGGGCCGGACCGGGGAACAACAACTACTCCGACTCAAGCAGGGGCCAACCACCGTCGCCGACTATTCGGTGAAATTTAAGATCCTGGCCGCGGAGAGTGAATGGTGCGAGAAAAGCCTCCTCGCACGCTTCAGGGATGGTCTCCACCCAGACATCCAACTTGAGTTGGCTTGCCGAGATGCTGAGATGGATCTTGACGAGACAATACAACTCGCCATCAAGTTGGACCAGCACCTCCGCGGTCAGAAACGGCAGGCCCCCGCCAGAGGAGCAGGTGGCAGAGTCGAACCGCCCCACCGCCCCAGCCTAAATAAGAGTGCACCGGAACCACGCGAATCCCCGACGGCAGAGCCCATGGACGTCGGCACATCCCGGCTACCGGCGCAGGAAAGGCGACGCCGACTGATGGCCGGACTGTGTCTGTACTGCGGGGGAGGGGGGCATCTCATCCGAGAGTGCCCGCTGTTGAAAGTAAAAATGAACACACCCCCTCGAACCAGACACATGAACATACCTCCACGAATCATCAACACAAACGCACCTCCACGAACGACAGACACGGACACACCACCACGCACCATAAACACGGACACATCCCCAAGAGTCATACACACAAACACACCTCCACGAACCAACCGGTCATTCTGTGTTAAAGCTACACTGTCTTACAATAATAATATGGTTTCTGTTTCCCCCCTAATAGATTCGGGATCGGCTGGGAACTTCATTTCATCCTCTCTCATTTCCTCGCTGCACGCTCCCGTGTCGAAGCTTCCAACCCCGATCGTGATTAATGCTCTGGATGGCAACCCATTAGGTCAATCGCCCATTAACATGATATCCGTGCCCCTACGATTAACTTTCCCGAACCACACTGAGGAGTTAGAATTTTATGTGATCTCTCAGGTGAGTCAGTCCGTCGTGCTCGGCCTCCCTTGGCTTAGCTCTCATAACCCCAATTTTGATTGGACAGGTGCTCGCATCCTTTCATGGTCCCCTAGATGCGCGAAATTTTGCATGCCATCCTCATTGATGGCCCAAACGACCACAGTAGAAAGCCCTAGCGCCCTAGTCTCTACCCTCGTGCCATCCGAGTACGTAAAGTTTAAAGACGTATTTAGTATTAGGGCCGCTGCACGACTTCCCCCTCACCGCCCGTGGGACTGCGCTATTGACCTCCTGCCGGGGAAAGCACCGCCTTGCTCGCGGATTTACCCATTGTCAGTGTCTGAGACACGGGCAATGGAGGAATACGTGAAAGAGGCTCTCCAGCAGGGGCTCATTAGTCGCTCCACGTCACCCGCATCGGCAGGGTTCTTTTTTATCGAGAAAAAAGGCGGGGGCCTTCGGCCGTGTATTGATTATCGAGGGCTCAATACCATCACAGTGAAGTATAAGCACCCACTGCCCCTGGTTCCGGCCGCGATCGATCTGCTCCGCGGCGCGTCCATCTTTACCAAACTTGACCTCCGCAGCGCTTACAATCTCGTTCGTGTTTGCAAGGGCGATGAGTGGAAGACAGCGTTTAGCACTACATCAGGTCATTATCAGTACAATGTGATGGCTTATGGACTGGTGAATGCGCCTGCGGTGTTTCAGGGGTTCATGAATGACGTGCTCCGACATATGCTAAGCCGATTTGTGATAGTATATTTGGATGACATCCTGATATACTCTCGGTCATACGAAGAGCACGTTCGTCATGTGACCGCCGTCCTCCGTCGACTAAGGGAACATGGGCTCTATGTGAAGGCAGAGAAATGTGAATTTCATAAGACAGAGGTTGCATTTCTGGGCTATCGCATAGGGCCACTGGGGGTCAAGATGGACGCGACCAAAGTCAGAGCGGTAATCCAATGGCCGGAACCGACCTCAGTGAAGGCGCTACAAAGCTTCCTCGGGTTTGCCAATTTTTACCGGCGCTTTATTAGGGGCTATAGTACGTTGGCAGCACCGCTCACTAGCTTACTCAAGGGTAAACCGCGCAAACTACAGCAGTTCACGCCGGACGCGCGCATCGCGTTCCAGCGTCTAAAACAAGCTTTTACCTCCGCGCCTATATTAAAACTTCCCGACCCTAACAAGCCCTTCGTAGTTGAGGTCGACGCGTCGGAGGTAGGACTCGGAGCGGTACTGTCACAGCGCCATGGCCACCCGGAGAAGTTATTCCCCTGTGCTTTTTTCTCACGAAAACTGACACCTGCCAAATGCAATTATGATATCGGTAATCGTGAACTGCTTGCAATAAAAGCGGCGTTAGAGGAGTGGAGGCATTGGTTGGAGGGGGCAGAACATCCATTCACGGTACTCACGGATCATAAGAACCTAGAGTACCTCCAACAAGCTAAGAGACTAAACCCCCGACAAGCCCGCTGGCACTGTTTTTCACTCGTTTCCACTTTTTTATTACTTATCGCCCCGGCTCTAAAAATATCAAAGCGGACGCGTTATCCCGCTGTTTTGCGACGCAGGACCGGACCCAGTTTCCCGAACCCATTTTGCCCCCCTCACTCGTGGTGGCTCCGATCACGTGGGACCTCGATGCGGAGATAGCACTGGCGACACGGGCAGAGCCCGTGCCGCTGGACTGTCCTCCGGACCGAACCTATGTGCCGGAGTCACTACGGGAACGAGTGACAGTGGAGGCACACGTTAATTTATCATCAGGACATCCCGGCGAATTGAGAACCCGTCAATTACTAGAACCTAAGTTCTGGTGGCCAAATCTGCGGGAAACAGTGAAAACAGTAGTTTCGTCTTGCGCTACCTTTGCAACCACTAAAACCCCCCGAGGGTTGCCAGTTGGAAAATTAATGCCTTTACCCACACCTAACAGACCGTGGTCCCACCTAGCGGTGGATTTTGTGACGGACCTGCCAGTGTCTAAGGGATACACGTCGGTCCTAGTAGTGGTAGATCGCTTCTCAAAAGGATGCCGGTTTATCCCGTTCTGCGCCCTCCCAACCGCCTCCCAGGTGACGGAAACCCTACTACGGCATACCGGAAGACATTGTTTCCGATCGTGGTCCCCAATTTGTCGCAAAAGTCTGGAAAACTTTTTTCCAGAAATTGGGGACCACTGTTAGTCTAACGTCAGGCTATCACCCGGAGTCAAACGGGCAGGCAGAGCGGACTGTCCAAGATCTCGGGAAATTCCTCCGCGCATATTGTAGTAGTCGGCAACATGAATGGGCAGATTGTTTATTCTGGGCGGAATATGCGCAAAACTCATTGAGACACTCCTCAACCGGCCTAACGCCGTTTCAATGTGTGCTCGGACATCAGCCACCGCTTTGTCCCTGGGATGCCACTCCCACCAATATCCCCATGGTGGATGAGTGGTTTAAAAAAGCGGAAAAAGTATGGGAGGGGGCGCATGCCAATATCTCCCAAGCAGTTCGCCGGTTCAAAAAATTCGCCGATAGGCGGCGAAGTGAAAGTCCTCCGCTCCAGGTAGGAGATCGGGTTTGGCTCTCGACAAGGGATCTCTCTCTCAAACTTCCCTGCCGCAAACTTTCTCCCAGATTCATCGGTCCTTTTCCTATTTGGTCTCAGATAAACCCTGTTTCTTTTAAATTACAACTCCTCTCACACATGCCCATTAACCCCGTCTTCCACATCTCTCTTCTCAGGCCAGTAATACGGGGACCACTCGACGGAGGCGTCGTGGACCCATCACTCCCCGGGGCTGTGGAGATCGAGTGCGCTCCAGCGTTTAGAGTCCAGCAACTGCTGGACTCCCGAAGGAGAGGGGGCACACTCCAATACCTAGTGGAGTGGGAGGGGTATGGGCCGGAGGAACGCAGCTGGGTCCCCGCAAAGGACATCCTGAGCCCAGAACTCATTTTCGAGTTCCATCAAGCTTGACCGGATCGTCCTGCGCCACAACCTCCAGGCCGACCCGCTCGCCGGCAATTCCATCAGGCCGGTGGGTCCCGACCCCCTTCGGTGCCTAGAAGGGAGCGCCCACCACCCTCTCAGGAAGCCGGTCCTGGGAGGGGGGGTGATGTAACATCCGATCCGCCGCAGCCCCGGAGATCAGGTTCACCGGATTACTGAGCCGTGGCTTTGTCTCCCCCTAGTGTGTCTACGTATGTCATTGTCATTCATTAACACGAAAGTGAATTCACCTGTGTCTACCCTTGTGTGTCTCACTATTTAACCCAGCCGAACCCACACCACAGTGTCTGGTCACCGTTGTGCACACCCGTAAGCTCTGGATGTTTATGTCTCTCTCTCTCTCTCTCTCCCAGGTCTAAGGCGGTATCTGCAGGCGAGGCAGCGGAAGCAGGACAGCTTCGCGCGTTCGGGCTGAGCCCTATGTGTTTTGGGTTGCAGTCTTCCCGTATGTTCTCATTTGTGTTTTCTAAAGTGACTTTACGTTCTTGTATTTCCGCCTGCAGACCACTCCTGGAGAAACGCCCTCGGGGCCTACGTTATAGACATTAAGTTTGAGTTTGTTCAAATCGAAAACGGGACTCTCAATAAAAACTATTATTTCCTGCACTTGCGTTCTCCAGAGTGTGATTTTCCCATGCAAGCCATGACAAAACCCAAAATCCCTATCTCAAAAAATTAGCATATTTCATCCGACCAATAAAAGAAAAGTGTTTTTAATACAAAAAAGTCAACCTTCAAATAATTATGTTCAGTTCTGCACTCAATACTTGGTCGGGAATCCTTTTGCAGATTCTTGTGTCTTGTGTCTCCCAACTTTCTCTTCACAAGATCCCACAGATTCTCTATGAGGTTCAGGTCAGGAGAGTTGGCAGGCCAATTGAGCACAGTAATACCATGGTCAGTAAACCATTTACCAGTGGTTTTGGCACTGTGAGCAGGTGCCAGGTCGTGCTGAAAAATGAAATCTTCATCTCCATAAAGCTTTTCAGCAGATGGAAGCATGAAGTGCTCCAAAATCTCCTGATAGCTAGCTGCATTGACCCTGCCCTTGATAAAACACAGTGGACCAACACCAGCAGCTGACATGGCACCCCAGACCATCACTGACTGTGGGTACTTGACACTGGACTTCAGGCATTTTGGCATTTCCCTCTCCCCAGTCTGCCTCCAGACTCTGGCACCTTGATTTCCGAATGACATGCAAAATTTGCAACCTGTAGCCCATTTCCTGCACACGCCTGTACACGGTGGCTCTGGATGTTTCTACTCCAGACTCAGTCCACTGCTTCCGCAGGTCACCCAAGGTCTGGAATCGGTCCTTCTCCACAATCTTCCTCAGGGCCCGGTCACCTCTTCTCGTTGTGCAGCGTTTTCTGCCACACTTTTTCCTTCCCACAGACTTCCCACTGAGGTGCCTTGATACAGCACTCTGGGAACAGCCTATTCGTTCAGAAATGTCTTTCTGTGTCTTACCCTCTTGCTCGAGGGTGTCAATGATGGCCTTCTGGACAGCAGTCAGGTCGGCAGTCTTACCCATGATTGCGGTTTTGAGTAATGAACCAGGCTGGGAGTTTTTAAAAGCCTCAGGAATCTTTTGCAGGTGTTTAGGGTTAATTAGTTGATTCAGATGATTAGGTTAATAGCTCGTTTAGAGAACCTTTTCATGATATGCAAATTTTTTGAGATAGGGATTTTGGGTTTTCATGAGCTGTATGCCACAATCATCAATATTAAAACAATAAAAGGCTTGAACTACATCAGTTGTGTGTAATGAATCTAAATATATGAAAGTCTAATGTTTATCAGTACATTACAGAAAATAATGAACTTCATCACAATATGCAAATTTTTTGAGAAGGACCTGTATACCGCTTTATCCTGTATTTAGGGTCGAGGGGACCTGGAGCCTATCCCAGGAGACTCAGGGCACGAGGCGGGGTACACCCTGGACAGCGTGCCAATCCATCGCAGAGCACACACACACTCATTCACACACTATGGTCAATTTGGGAACGGCAATTAGCCTAGCAATCTGCATGTCTTTGGAC
Organism: Channallabes apus; assembly: GCA_030522415.1. Classification (NCBI taxonomy): domain Eukaryota; kingdom Metazoa; phylum Chordata; class Actinopteri; order Siluriformes; family Clariidae; genus Channallabes; species Channallabes apus. Next base: position 24,594,039 of record CM060108.1, on the reverse strand, counting down.
TGTGGGAGGAAACCGGAGTACCCGGAGGAAACCCACCAAGCACGGGGAGAACATGCAAACTCCATGCACACAGAGACTAAGCTGTATGCAATGGTTTGTTTACTCCTCTTATACTTCTGGGTTCGCGCCCGCATTACTTCCAGGTCCTAGTGCCGGTCGCGGTGCGAGTGTGTGTGTGCGTGCGTTCGTCTGTGTGTGTGTGACAAATAGTATTTTTTTTATTTAATTTTTGTTTAATAATATTTATTTTTATTTTAAAAAAACAGGCAAGTCAAAGAGAATATTTAGTTTAAAAGATGCTCTTGTTTTAAGACACTATTGATGAGTGTATGGTTACATGTAAATAAAAAGTAATGTTTGAAAGTAATTCATATTGTGTTGGCAGGTCTATAGTAACAGCAAACCAGAAGTCAAAATATCTGCTGAGGGTTTTAAGTCATTCATAGTGTTTTGAAGTCTAAATATTTGCTACTTCCTTGACATATAGTTTCTTTTTAGCCTGAATATGATTTAATTACATCAGACGAATATCTATTACCTGTTTATTTTAGTATGATTATTACATATAAATAAATAATAAAAGAAATCGGCAATAATAATAATAATAAAAAATGCATTTCTCTAGGGAAATGTTATATCGCAAGAAATATCATTATCGCAGTATTCAACACCAATATCGCATATTTTCCGTGCAGCCCTAATTAAGTATATATTTAATATCTTGTAAATACATTACAGAAAGTTTTACTGTGTTACAAATACAGTGCATGATTAATATGAGTATATTCTTATTGCAGCAGTAACATGCTGTTATACTTCTGGCCAATTACAAATACTAAAAAAGTACACTTTGTGGTTAATACAAATATACTTTATTGTATCATACAGTACACACAACCTTCTAATACTGTATTGCAAATGTGTTACCTGTACATTAAGTGTTTAGGATAATTTACAAAAGCTAAATGCATTTTCTACACTATAACATTAACACATTACATCAGTAATTATGAGTCAGATTTTATTCTTGAGTTTAACAGATTTAATTTGCAGAAGGTTACAAAAAAGCACTACTATAGTTTATTTGTGTTGAACAAAAGTCAGGTTGTCTTACAAACACACAAACTAAAATATAAACTGTTTCCTGAACACGGACAGACATTAGTATTAGAATCTACAGGTACAGTATTAGTTTAAACCTGGTGTTTAAACAGAGACTGAAAACAGGCTGAGAGCTACGGAGCCATTATACCACAAGCAAAGTACATAAGATTTAGTAATAACACATTAGACAATACATTTTATAGCTTATACTTTAAGCTATAAAATGTATTGTCTAATGTGTTATTACTAAATCTTATGTACTTTGTTTGTGGTATAATTGTACTTAATGACAAATTACGTAACAAAAACCGTTAAATTTACCTTATGCCGATGAAAATAAAATAGTAACGATGTGAACTAATGCACGCGATGATGCAGCTTCCAGCCGTTAATTAACTAGAAACAGTCCGAATCTGCCCGCCTCCAGTCTCTGATTGGCTGGTCGGGCGCCGGATCTAGTCTCTGGTTGGCTGGAATAGTTGCAGCGTTAACAACACTGCTGCAGTAAGTGTCGCTTTATGACAGTGAGCGGACAGAGGAGTGAGAGAGTGCAAACATAAATTATCTTGAACAGCAAAAGTGATTTTCAGCGCGCAAAAACGAATTTGAGAGCATGCGCGGGAGAGAGATTCAGCATGCAGAAACGAGTCTAAAAGCGTGCACGCACAAGAGACTAGTGCAGTAAATATAAGTACATATTAATAAGTACATTTAAATTTAACTGATGATATACTGAGACTACCGTAAATTAAGAATTGTATTCTAATGTGTACTTTCTGTACATTTGTACAATGATTATTTCGAGGATATATTTTTTTAAATATACAAAATATACATTGAAAAATAAGTTTAAATAAGTATACTTTGGAAATTAGACCAACATTAGTATGTTTTCCAGTAATATATTTTTGGAAAGTGTACTATAATACAATTATTTTGAAATATATTTAAAGTTTAATTCCAAAATTTGGTAAAAGCATGATGTTACTTTTTGTATATTAACTGATGGTACAACTTTTTGTTAGTATAATTGCAATGTATTATCAAGGATTTCAATATATTTGTAGTACACTAAAGTGTATTTTTTTTCACTTGGGGCAAGGTGCTTCATTCAACATAAATGAACAAAACTAGTTACGGACTTTCCAGAAAGACAATATAAAGTGCAATTGTGCAAATGTGCAAACAGTAACAAATGCAATGCCGACCAGTACACAGAGCTGAATTGAGGTGGTGCAAATAAATTGTTCATGAGATAAATGCAGTAAACATTTCATGTTGTAATAGAGGCAAAGAAAAAGCTCTTGTGCAAATAGCAGCAGTAAATATTGTGCAAAAAAAAAAAAATTCTGCAGGTTGGTGTGTGGAACTGGTGAGTGAATAAGGGTGTGTGTGTGTGTGTGTGTTTTCAGTCCAGTCCCATTGCATCAAGGAGTCGAATGCTTTGGTATCTTTTGGCAGGAAAGCAGAGTGTGTGTGAGGGGTGTGTATGATCAGCCATAATGCTGGTGGATTTGCGGACAAGGCTCATGGTGTGGATGTCCATGATACAGGAAAGAGAGACCCTGATGATCTTCTCAGCTGTCCTTGATATACGCTTGACATACGGGTTTTGCTGTCCACGATGGCACAATTGGTGAGAATCAAGCATTTGGTGCTATTGACGATCTCCACAGAAGAGCCCTTGATGTTCAACGGAGAGCGGTCACCCTGTGTCCTTCTGAAGTCAACAACCATCTCTTTGGTTTTATCAACATTCAGAGGCAGGTTGTTGTCTACATCAGACTACCACTCGTCTTGGGAGTGTTTTCGTTATCATATTTGAAAAACCTTCAAAATCATTAATATGTTCTATTTCTTATGCTATTTAGTATTTCTGAAATTGTTAGGGAACCAAATCGTCTCAGAAAATGATGCTACATGTTGCATTTATGCAGTTCATTATTTTGCACATCTCTGCTATGTTGCAAAGCTAAAGTGTCAACGTTGTTTACACTGAGTTCTTTGCTGTAAACAGTTTGAACTTTACAGAGAAAGAATGATAATGTTGCCTAAATCCCAGTGGACCGTTACCTACTCGCTACCAGTGACTGACTCACCTGCTGAACTGAGGTTAGCACTGATCTCATAGGAATGCTTGTTTGGGAAAGTAAGATTGTTCTATCGTGAAATAATAAAATGTCAAAATGAATTTCGGGCTTATAGATATGAATATAAGAAATATTTTAGCAGAGCTTTCACCTAATTCTGGTTAATGTTTATCCCATACCATGTGCATAAATCCATTCTGTGCCTCTAACTTAATCTATATTTGTACCTACTGTGTGTGAATCTATATTTCACTTTTGCTTGTGCATCTTTTCTGCATATAAACTCAGTCTGCATATTATCATATTCCTCCTCCACTACTGTTCTCTAATAGCTCTAATGCAGTAATGCCTATAATGCAGTTCTCCTTATAATGCTGTAACCACCTTTTATTTGGTACTTAATCTATTCCGTTGACTACAGACACAAATCCAAAGTGCCTTGCATTAATTACTGACCTCAGCATGACTCTTTTTCTCTTTTTAAACATACAGTATCCAGTAGTGTCCAATGACCAAAAGAGACCACACCGACAAAAAACGACCGAAAAAAAATATTTAGATTTTTAGAATTAATTAAAACAAAGAAAGTAAATGTTTAATATCTTGAATGTAAGCAGATATTGTAAGTGTGATACTGATCATGTCAACCACAGAATAAACCAGATTTGTCTTTTCTATTGAAGCATGCGTTCCGACAAAACTGATAGAATTTGATCTAAAATAGATCAAAGATTTTGAACAAATGTGTCTAACCCAGTCATTAAAGCAAAAACTAAAACACAACAAATATTAAGAAACATTTTTACAAAACATTTTTTATATAAACGTTTCCAATATTCTACTTTTAGGACACGTATTATCAGACTTTAGGAACCAACTGAATATCTATACCAACACCACCAGTCACATGTTTGGACTCACTCTCCTTCAGTGGTTTTTCTTTATTTTTTATTCTTTTCAACATCATACACTAATACTAAAGACATCCAAACTATGAATGAACATGTATGGAATTATGTAGTAAACAAAAGAAATGATATGTTTTAGAGAAAGAATATGATTGTCTGAAATAGCTACATTTACCTTTAATGACAGCTTGACACCTGGTATTCTCTCATCCAGTTCATAGGAATGGTTTTCAATTCACAAGTGTGGCTTGTGAAAACTTTTCAAGAATTTAATTAGTGACATTTCTTGCCTTCTTAATGTGCTTTAGACCATCCATTTTGTGCATAACGGCGGTGGGTACAGAGTCAATACCCTTATCGGTGCTAATAGAACTACTGTATAAATTCATCTTATGGCAAGAGACACTTAACTCAGTTAAGTATACAGAAAAGAAAGTCCATCATTACTTTAAGAAATGAAGATCAGTCAGTCTGAAAAATCTCAAGATCATTGAATGTATCACTTAAGTGCAGTCGCCAGACTCTATGATGACTGTCTCAGAAAAGGAAAACCAACATCTACCTCTGCTGTAGAGTATGAATTTATTAGAATGACCAGCCTCAGAAACTGCCGATTTACAGCACCTCAGATTAGAGCCCACATAAATGCTTCCTGGAGTTTAAGCAGCAGATATATCTCAACATCTACTGTTCAGAGAAGACTGTGTGAGTCAGGCCTTTATGGTCAAATTACAGCAGTGGGAACAACAACAAGCAGAAGAGACTTGATTGGTCCACGAAACACAAGGAATGGGCATTAGATTAGTGGAAAACTATCCTCTTGTCTGATGAGTCCAAATGTGAGGTTTTTGGTTCTAACCACCTTGTCTTTGTTATACATAGAGAAGGTTCCTGAATGTGTGGTTCCCACTGTGAAGCATGGAGGAGAAAGGAGGAGGTGTGATCGTGTGGGGTGCTTTGCTGTGAAACATTTGGTGACTTAGTAAAAATTGACAGCACACTTATCATATCCAGCAAGTTTTTCATCAAATTGCTCTAATGTATAGCTTTTCTGGGGATTGGCCCAAACAGCCTAGCCTTCGCTTCCCAAGCAAATTCATGACACTTGGATGGGCCATGGACCAGTTTACCAGTTGTCCTTCCTTGGACTATTTTGGTCCTATCTTGGTACTGTAGGTACTAACCAGTGCATACCAGGAATCCCCCAGAAGACCTGTCGTTTTGCAGATGTTCTTATAGTAACGAAAATTTTTAGCCATCGCAGTGTAGCCCTTAAAGTCTCTCAGATCCATGCACATTTTCCCTGCTTCTAGCACATCATCTTTGAGACCTGACTGTTCACTTGTTGCCTAATACTGTATATCCGAACCCAGATGTCAATATAAGGGGACAATCAATGTTTTCTCTTCACCTGTCAGTGCTTTTAATATTATGGTTGATTGGTGTAACCAGTGTGTACAGTGTGTTACTTTTTGGTTCTCTAGACAAGAAACACTTGAGCAGAGAATATTGTCTCTTTATACTACAGACAGGATAGAATCACTGCTATTCTTTCTATCTCTCTCACTCAGGACACATGAGCTTTTATCTACAGTATTCATACTTACAGTGGTGTGAAAAACTATTTGCCCCCTTCCTGATTTCTTATTCGTTTGCATGTTTGTCACACTTAAATGTTTCTGCTCATCAAAAACCGTTAACTATTAGTCAAAGATAACATAATTGAACACAAAATGCAGTTTTTAAATGAAGGTTTACGTTATTAAGGGAGAAAAAAACCCTCCAAATCTACATGGCCCTGTGTGAAAAAGTGATTGCCCCCCTTCTTAAAAAATAACGTAACTGTGGTTTATCACACCTGAGTTCAATTTCTGTAGTCACCCCCAGGCCTGATTACTGCCACACCTGTTTCAATCAAGAAATCACTTAAATAGGAGCTACCTGACACAGAAAAGTAGACCAAAAGCACCTCAAAAGCTAGACATCATGCCAAGATCCAAAGAAATTCAGGAACAAATGAGAACAAAAGTAATTGAGATTTATCAGTCTGGTAAAGGTTATAAAGCCATTTCTAAAGCTTTGGGACTCCAGCAAACCACAGTGAGAGCCATTATCCACAAATGGCAAAAACATGGAACAGTGGTGAACCTACCCAGGAGTGGCCGGCCAACCAAAATTACCCCAAGAGCGCAGAGACGACTCATCCGAGAGGCCACAAAAGACCCCAGGACAACATCTAAAGAACTGCAGGCCTCACTTGCCTCAATTAAGGTCAGTGTTCACGACTCCACCATAAGAAAGAGACTGGGCAAAAATGGCCTGCATGGCAGATTTCCAAGGCGCAAACCACTTTTAAGCAAAAAAAACATTAAGGCTCGTCTCAATTTAGCTAAAAAACATCTCAATGATTGCCAAGACTTTTGGGAAAATACCTTGTGGACCGACGAGACAAAAGTTGAACTTTTCGGAATGTGCGTGTCCCGTTACATCTGGCGTAAAAGTAACAGCATTTCAGAAAAAGAACATCATACCAACAGTAAAATATGGTGGTGGTAGTGTGATGGTCTGGGGTTGTTTTGCTGCTTCAGGACCTGGAAGGCTTGCTGTGATAGATGGAACCATGAATTCTACTGTCTACCAAAAAATCCTGAAGGAGAATGTCCGGCCATCTGTTCGTCAACTCAAGCTGAAGCGATCTTGGGTGCTGCAGCAGGACAATGACCCAAAACACACCAGCAAATCCACCTCTGAATGGCTGAAGAAAAACAAAATGAAGACTTTGGAGTGGCCTAGTCAAAGTCCTGACCTGAATCCTATTGAGATGTTGTGGCATGACCTTAAAAAGGCGGTTCATGCTAGAAAACCCTCAAATGAAGCTGAATTACAACAATTCTGCAAAGATGAGTGGGCCAAAATTCCTTGATTGCAACGCTTGATTGCAGTTATTGCTGCTAAGGGTGGCCCAACCAGTTATTAGGTTCATGGGGCAATTACATTTTCACACAGGGCCATGTAGGTTTGGATTTTTTTTCTCCCTAAATAATAAAACCCCTCATTTAAAAACTGCATTTTGTGTTTACTTGTGTTATCTTTGACTAATAGTTAAATGTGTTTGATGATCAGAAACATTTTGTGTGACAAACATGCAAAAGAATAAGAAATCAGGAGGGGGGCAAATAGTTTTTTCACACCACTGTATGTCCTTTGGCATGGTCATCAGGCAGGAACATGTGTAAAACATTAACAAACATAAGTGAAGCATTTCAACTTGATTGGAACTTAATCTAATCAGCCTAGGCTTTGCTCAACTCTTAGATAAACACGCTAGAGAGAGAGAGAGAGAGAGAACGAGAGAGAGAGAGACATAAAAAATGGATCATACCCTGCTGCCTGCTGCTACAGCATCTGCCTTTCATATGTATACAAAGTAGAGCTATGAGGAACTTCAAAAGTTGGATTAATTTATTACATTTCTTATTATGATATACATCAAAACTCTTTAGTCAGCATATTCATATATTGGAGTTGTACACCGGATACTCTTCTTAACTTCTTCTAAAACGCGTCTCCCCTGATTTTGATAATTTTTCATACAATAGGAGAATCAAGTTACCACTTCTACAAAAAAGCCTTCAACATATCCATAAATTGCTCATAAGCTCATAAGTTTCTGCTAACACAGTTACAGATTTTGACTACAGTATACAGTTATTGAAGAGAAATGATTTATAACCGTGCTCTCTGGTATCACCTAAATCAGTAAAGGTTCTAATGTCAGTCTGGTTCCTCCCAAGGTTTAATCCTCATGTCGTATTAGGTAGTTTTTCCTCATTACTGTTACCTCTGGCTTGCTCATTAAGAATACATTCAGACATTTTACATTTGGATTTACACTTTAATATTTCTATAAAGCTTCTTTGTGACAATGTCCACTGATAAAGGCAAATAAACCTGAATCGAATTGAATAAAACATGAGCACTGAGTGCAAAACCAAGCAGCTGGTTTGAAAGCTAAAAGAAATTCCAGCCGTTATGATTTTGTGAGTTGTGAGGTGAACTACTGAAAGTCACCTTTCCTCAGATTGGCTTACTTGAATTAGTGTATGACAGCGATATAATGAGCCAAAAGATTTACATGCAGAGACCTTTCGAAAAGGGGAGGACCAAAGTCTCGCAAATGCAGTTTCATTCAAAAACCTTTGAGCACTTTAATTAATGTATGACAATGACAATTATGTCAAAAAGCCGAAATAATTGTTGAAAAAAATAATAAAACGTGTGCACAGTGACCTTGAGCTAAAATTTACTTTTTTTGTGATCATAAAAGCCATATTTCTTCCTATTCCTTAACTGTAAAGGTAACATTACTTTATCCATTCATATTGGAAAAAAGTAGGGGAAGGTATATCTTTTTTTATTTAACGGTATATTTACAAATGAGTGCTTTTAATTCAAACAAACGACCCAATTCGACAGCAGTGTCAAAGACATGATGACTAATGCTCTGCCTGGCATGGTGCCGCAAGTGATTGCTTTTCTATTGCATCAAAATCATAGATTCATAGATCATGATAAAACTCAGTAGCCAGAACACCTTTTCATTAATGGCTATGAGAAGAGCGCTGAGAATCAATTCTAGAGCAGACTGGTTTGTTGATTGTTAAGTCTGCAATGCATTTGTTAATCTTAACACTTTTTGTTAGTCTAGACCTGAGTTAAAGACAATTTAGGTGTGAAACCAAGTTTGGTGTCTATGAAGCTCATATTCATGTTATTATCCATGCACATTAAATACTAGACTTCAGATCATGATACATAATGCTTGGGTTTTTTTTTTTTTTTGTAACATTATGCATGTAATGATTTAGAAGCTAAAATTCTGATCGGATCATTTTAAAACAATAGAAAGCAAAGCCTGTGTTTCATTCACTGGACATACCTAATTTGTATAAGCTCTAAAAAACTCTCTTTTTTTGTAGAGAAAACTAGCAGCGAAAACAAGTCCATCTTTAAGTTATTCTGAAGAATCTCCAAGTGCTTTTCTGTATGTTTTTAAAAACAAAACAAGCAAACACACAAAAGAGAGAAAAATATTACTTTTGGTTTTGCTTGGATTAGATTTAGTTGTGGCATATCATTATTTACTGTAGCTGCAATAATATGTCTATAGAAGGTCCTTACTAGGTCAGTCAAACATGCATTTGTGTGTGTGTGTGTGTGTGTGTGTGTGTGTGTTGGAAAAATAATGCGCAAGAATCCTCCATTTTATGCCCCTCCTTTAGGAGGGAGCCATTACCCTCAAGGGCTGCTGAGTTTATAGTCTCCATTTTGGTGTTCATACAAGCGGTTAGGCTAAAGCTTTGCCTTGATGGTTTTACCTAAAAGACTGTAAAGGCCAGATAAAATAGGGAATGACAGAGTGCTCCACTGCACTGGAATAGCAATGAAAGAAGATCTTCAGTAATAAAAGTATTACTGGCAGATTCTACAGCTTAGAAAATGTTTTTCTACAATTCTGGAATGAAAGCAGCATCATTGTCAGTGGGCTTACTTACTACTACACCATACTTTGAAGTCCCTCGATGAGTTTTCAGTATTCATTTATTATATGAGATATGAGATTGATGCCTCCTTTTTTGGAAGTTCAGAACATGCATTCAACATAACACCAACAGAAGAATGATCAAAGAGCTGAAAGCACGACTTGTCTATAAATTTTTAAAATGAGAAATCACGGTGTATGGGTGCAGGTTCATAACCACATTAAGTTTTTGGAATGTTTAGTTTGTGATTAATACTGAAGTACGTTTGTCCTTTACTTCGCAAGCTTGCGCTCTATGTAATGGAACAGGCCAAAGTCAACAGTTCGACAGTTACACATAAACCCAACAGGGCAGTGGTCATATGATCACCCGATCTGGCGAAAAGGAGTATGCCCAGATCTAAAAAAGGAATATAAACAGTGTATGAAAACTGTTTAAAAGAGTGTTTAATAATTGGCTCCAATATGCACTCGAACAATTCACCAGGACTAATAAATAGAATGATTGTGTGAATTGTACAGGATTTATTAAGGCAAAACAAAACAAAACCAGAAAAAGTCAAAGTGTACATTAAATAGATGTCTAATGCTAAACCAAGAACCATACACAGAAATTATTGAGATCATCTTATACAGTGTAACAAGTAAAAAAACGTGAATTGGCAGAATGTTAAGAGACATACTGTTGAAGGTCCACAAAAAGCCATACTGATTGGTTAACAAACAAGGCACAGGTGTACCCAGTGGCAAGCCCCAATCAATTAGAAGTAGAGCTGTGATAGGCCAGTGTAGAAGCAGCTGGGGATGTGACAAGCAGCAGAAGAACCATTCGAGAGTTAGAAACTGAGGAGCAGGAAAGAAGATGGAGAGAATCGTCTCCGCTGTGACTCTGGTCTGGCAGATGGTGAAGGTCTCCATTGACTAGACCTGATTTGAGAACCCTTTACCAGACTTATCAAACACTATGAAACCAAAAGTGCACACTCTCACACACACACACTAGATCTACTTGCCTCCACCAGGTGTCAAAATGACAGCAGGGTGATTCTTCAGCCCATGCTAACACCTTCACCGAACTTAATTAGTTTGCTCATACTGTGCACATATGGTCTTCCATGTAGACCAAGTATGATGCTTATAACTGATCTAGGAAGGCCCCTTCTGAACACAAGCCAAATTACATGATCTTGGAGATGCGGTGTAAGAGTGTGGTCCTATCTTTTACATTATAAATCAATGTTTATGTAGTTTTTGTGGTGACTATTCTGATGCAGGTACATACACTTCACTATTTTCCATGTAGACTGTATAAAGTAGAAATATAGTAAATATTCCTAAACAAATGTTATATTTAAATAGACGTTGTATTTATTATTTTAAGGATGGGGTATTTTACCATTTCTTTTTTTTCCAATTTGTAGCAATTTTTGCCTTGTTCACAAAACAAAATCTAAATACAGTATGTAACATGAATATACTCTAATATTTTATAAATATTTAAATATCTAAACATAAAAAAGTAACAAAAGTTTAGAGGCACCATATTAGACTGATTTAGTAAATATTAACAACAAATAGTAATTCTTCTATACCACTATACCTATTATTCAGGGGGGCATGGGGCCTATAACAGTGGCACATGGGCATGGTACACCATTAACAGGGTGTCAATCCATGGCAGGGCACACACACATACGCACAAACACACATGGGCAATTTTGGGAATGGCAGTTAACTTATTTCATCTTTGGACTGTGGGAGGAAACTGATGTACATGGATAAAACCCATTAAGCACAGGGAGAACATGCAAACTCCATGCACGCAGACCCCAAGGGACCCGAACCCTCAACTCATCTAATATTAACTCATTTAATATATATATATATATATATATATATATATATATATATATATATATATATATATACAGTACAGTATATTTTATATATACATATATCCATATAACACATTTCCTTCAAAAGCTGATCTGCATTAAGTGATGTCCACAAAACTCCACGAAAAACAAAGCTAACTGAAAGCTAAAAATGACAATAATGACTGATTATTCAAGAAAAACCTTATACAGTATATAGATTATATTTTAAATCTCCCACTAATGCAGCTTAACCAGTGCAGCATGCCACCTATAATAGGTTCTATTTTGTCTTATTTGAATTACTCAACCTATTTGTATTTTTCCTATTAAGTCATTAATATGAAGTGTTAATGTTTTAAAATTGACATGGAATCAGCTGTTTATAAATGTGCAGTATTTCAGGCAAATAATTGTTGAAGCCTCTCAGTCAGCATGAACAGTACATTAGTGTCCTTATATGGAAGTTTAAACCAACTTAGCAGCTCTCTAAAGATGAAGACGTTTTTCCAAACACCACATTTCCTGTGTAAATGCCCCTGTGACTGTTTTCCGAATAAATTTTTTCATTTCCAGTTTGATAAATGAGGCCTAATGTTTGCAAACTTTTAAATGGTGGTGTACATGATAACAGATGTGACATCCCTGCTGAACCCTCCCGTGAAGTGACATTGAGTAATTATAAAGCACGGGCCAGAGTTGTTGCATTTGTTAGCATTTTAGAATAAATGTCTAAAACTTCGAAGGAAGGAAGTCGACGCAGTTATCATACTGCATGTCTTTATTGGAAATTAGCCAAGTTGTGTGTGCATTTATTCGAAAAAGTCATAAACGGTGCACATATACACAGAAAACAGGGATTAGTGTGTGTAGGGGAAAGAGAATATAGACTAGGAAATAACAATATATTAATAAATTACTTAGAGTGTATAAGGTTGGCAAGACTTCACAAAGTCACAAGAGAAATGCAAGGACTGTAGAGCCACACTGACTGACTAACAAATACGGCACATGTATTGAATGACAAGTACCGTTTGATTAGATTAGAGATGAGAGGCAGACACAGGTGTACTGTAAGAACAGCGAGTGCCATGATGGTCACTGTATTGCTTGTCATATCCAAATTATGAACCACAATTAAATATTACTATATAGCATTTATATCAAAGAGAGAGGGCAGATGAAAAGTAGAAGGTGTTCTTATATGACTCGATGGATCAGTCAAGGCTTCTTTTTCTTTTCGCAGTGAGAGAGAGTCTCCGAAGGGTACCGCGGCTGTCAATCTCAAGGTAAATTGCTCCCATTTCCAGGGAAGTGTCAGGCTTGACTTTTAGCATCAGGCTAGAGTTTATCTGCCTCTTTTATCCAATTAGGATATGAGTTCACTTTAGAAAGTCCACACAGGACTGAGGAATGCCAACACACATAGACGGCCCAATCACTAGTACTGACTCCCATTTAGATCCCAGATGGGATAGCACAGGAACACACTCTCCACGCTCACTTATCTGCTTCTATTGCACATCCGCCCTTCATTGGAGGATAGCACGCACACACACACACACACACACACACACACACACACACACACACACACACACACATACACACTGGGAGAGAGAGAGAGACTTACAGTGGTGTGGGCCTAGCCTGTGAGATAAGCAGCAAACATGGGGTGACAGGCTCGGTTGGGCCATTATTGAATTGCAGTGAGGACTATATTACTTTAGAGGGAGATAAAAGACTACATACAAGACAGATGGGAGGGGGACATCAAACAAGACTGTGTCCGTATTGTGCCAAGACCAATCCCGCTGAAGGCAGCTTTGATTTCCCCTTAGGCCAGGTGCCATTTCTCCTTGAATAATTCTTATGAGCATTCCAGCCTGTTCTGCTTCAGCCTTTATTCCTCTTCCCTTTACTGGCCTCTGTTGCTTTTCTCTCCGTCTGCTTTTACCCATCAGCAGTGAACAAATGCTTTGCTCTGATGTAATGATTGGAATTCTTCAAAACCATTTAATTTCACCATGTGCGCTGAAGCTCTTGGGGGAGCACCTTGGCATACGAGGCAGGAAGGCCTATGGGAAATCCATGATGTGCTTGCCAGGAATCGCCCGCGAAAGCAACAAACAGCATCGTCATAGCAGCCGGCCGCCAACACGCTATTCATTAGCTTAGGTGTTTATTGAGTCTGTTCCACTCCGATGAGCTTTACGCTCTCTTCAATGAGAAATACACAGTGCTGTGCATAGATAAAGTGTGCGCATTGTTGTTACTAGTCACCATTAAACTAGAAATTTTACATTTGAATTATATTTATTTAATTATTAAATTAACTTACACAATGATAATTTAAATCACAGTCTTTATACAATTTCTTTTTTATTTTTTATATCACAAGGACCATGGTAAAACCACTGCTATGATTAAGCATAATTGTAAGATTGGAATAAAAATCGATGGGCTGTGCATTAATTGCAATTCAACCTGGACAGTCTTTATTGTCATTTAAAGAACCACAAACCAGTTTCATACATTTTTTTTAAGATAACGAAGGTATTCAATTGGTAGGACAGATAATTCAGCAAAATGAGCGACACTGTCTAGTAAGCTGGATGTAAACTTAAAAAAAGAGAGAGAGAATGTAGTGATGCTTTTTTACCTCATCAGTGAGTAATGCACACACTTACTGGACACAGTAATCTCACGAATAGAAAAACAAAAAGGTGCCTTTCTGTTTAAGGTGCATGTTCCAGATAAGATTTATATCACATACATAAGAACACTCAGCCATGTAACATGAGGCATGTCTTCACATTCGAATTGTAGGTATGTTTGTGTAATATGATTTATTGGATAGATGTGAGCGGCGCGGTGGTGTAGTGGTTAGCACTGTCACCTTGCACCTCCAGGGTCTGGGTTCAATTCCCCGGCCAGGCTCGATTCCCGTCTCTGTGTGCATGGAGTTTGCATGTTGCTTGGTGGGTTTCCTCCGGGTTCTCCGGTTTCCTCCAACAGTCCAAAGATATGCAGGTTAGGCTAATTGGCGTTTCTAAATTGCCCGTAGTGTGTGATTGGGTGTGTGAGTGTGTGTATGTGTGTGCCCTGCGTATGTGTATGTGTGTGCCCTGCGATGGATTGGCACCCTGTCCAGGGTGTACCCCGCCTAGTGCCCGAAGTCTCCTGGGATAGGCTCCAGGTCCCCCGTGACCCTGAACACAGGATTAAGCGGTATAGAAAATGAATGAATGAATGAATGAATGCACTGCAAATTATCTGACACTTGCCATGATTTAAAATCTGACTTTCAGACATGATAGATAATTTGCCTTGTTTTAAAAATTAATTACTTGTTTTTAATACTTGATTTTATATCATAATCTTAAACTGAGCATGAGTATATCATTTTGTCTTTATTAGTCCAGAAATCCTAAATTGGATAGAATAGCTCTTAAAATAAGCTAAATTAGTTATTTCACCAGACGCCTCACAAAATAAAACTTCTTTTAAGATTCTTTAACAAATTCAAAGATTTGTTTGCTCAGTTTGCTTGATTTAAAAATCTTATTTCAAGATTTCTTACCAAGTAAAATTTACTTGCTGCATGGACAGATAATTTCACTAGTTTTAGGTAATTTTTTTATCAAATGTAGTAATTGTTTCTTATTTTTAGACTAACAATTTTTGCAGTGTGGATAGATATGAATGAGAATTACTACATGATCAATGAGTGTGAGAGAAAAAAAATCACATTTTTAATAAATTTATGTCTGTAGTTATAGTGTTTCTTACATTATTATTGGATATGTCTTTATTCGGAACTGAATACATAAGCAGTATGAGCGGTACTGTGCGCTTACGCAAAGAAAATATATTTCTCTATATACTAACTGTCAATACTGTATATAAAATTATTTAGACTTTTGATCTACTGGTAAATAAAAAAAAAGATTTTATAATGTTAATATTCCTTGATATGACCTAATAATTAAGAAGAAAAAAATAATTATATTTGAATTATATTCAAAATATTAATTTTCAAAAATATATTCATAATATACAGAATAATAAATTGTATTAATATATTACAATATATTGAAAAATACATAAGAAATTGCCACTTTTCATATAATGAGAAATATATTCAAATAAACTCGCACAAATGTATATCGTAATGTATGTAATTTTATATGCAACAATATACTTCATAATATATTGGATTTATATTTATATATATATACACACACTATATAATATTGATATACAGTATATTATATTTAAATTTTTTGCAATATGCTTATATATAGTTAACCAAAATTGACTTTATAGGCATTAATCAGAACACACCGACAAAGTAAAAGTGTGTGTATAATTTTTTAACCATAAAGCATAAAGTTTCAATAATGTTTCAATAAAACAATTATAAGTATAAATATAATGTTTTTTTTTTCTTCAGTATATCCATACATGGTCCATTCATATATTGCAGTATATTAATAAATATAAGGAGTAGCTTCCTATATAATATATTGCCATGAATTTCCTTTCTGTAAGGGACTCGTAAAAGAATAATACCAAGATTATTGTTACAACCAGCTTCCATGACAGGGTATCAATATCTTTGCTTTTCCCCTGTTGTGATTTTATGTGTGACAACAACAACAACAACAAGGTAATAATGTACAGGTTGTAGTTAAATTGGATTTCCAATATTTAAAGATATTTCTCAATTTGCATGCTCACTGAAATTTAACAAACAAAAAAATAGACACTAGACATCACCGTATGACTCCATAGAGTACTCTGCTTTGTCACTGAATCAATATTGATCATTTGCATAATAAGAGGGGGGGGGGGGTTCTTCACACATAGAGGAAGTCTGTCCTGATTTGACCGAGATGCTGCTGTGCCCATGGTTGATAGCAGAAATACAAATATATAAATTTAATAGATGAATAAGTTTGAAAACAAAGAAGACAGAATTCCATAAGTGTGACAACCAGTGGGGATAACTCCCTGAAGTGCAACAAACAGTAGGGATAATAAGATAATGTCACAGGAGAGTGTTCCTGAGGAAGTTATGAGAATGTTCCCCTGAGAACGCTGCAGGAACTTTCCCTTATGAATTTCTGGTTAGGGAACATGCCTGCAAAGTTATCAAGACTAGTAAGAGAATATACTGTTTGTTAGTTTGGAGAACGACCAAGAATGTTGTTTTAAAGTTTGTTATTTAACTATATACTATATATAGTGCACACCTACAGTAGGGTCTGAAATCAAATGTACAGTGACACACATTTTTGTATTTTTTCCTCTGTTCACTCGTACAATGAACTGCAAAGGAAGCAATCAAGATGTGATTGATGTCTAGATGTTCAGTGTAAATTCTGTGGGTTAGCTGTTTAAAAATTACACACTCCCTTGGTAACTGCAATCTTTTTTTTACACACTTCCTCCATTTTTACAGACTGAAAAGCAAATGGTAAACTGATTGATAAACAGTTGGATTTACAGAGATGGACTGTTTTTCTAATATAGTGTATATTGCTAAAAGTGAGGTTGTCATGTTAAGACAGGGCGTGGCCATCCCCAAACTGTTCTCACAAAGTTGGGAGCATGAAATTGTCCAAAATCACTTGATATGCTGAAGCATGAAGAGGTCCTTTCATTGTAAGAAAGGGGTCGAGCCCAATGACTGAAAACCAACCCCACACCAGTTCCAACATGACTACACACCACTGCACAAAGCTACTGTAGGTCCATAAGGTGTAGAAGAACTTGACTGGCTTGCGCAGAGTCCTGACCTCAAGCTGATAGACCACCTGTGGGATGAATAGACTCTAGAATGGAGACTATAAGACAGGCCTTCTCGTCCAACATCAGTGTTTGACCTCACAAATGCTCTTCTAGAAGAATGGTCATACATTCCAATAAACACACTCCTAAATCTTGTGGAAAGCCTTCCCAGAAGAGTTGAAGCTGTTAAAGCTGCAAAGAGTGGGCCAATATCATATTAAACCCTATGGACTAAGAATTGGATGTTACTCAAGTTCATACAGTATGCAAGTACTGTAATGGCAGGCAAGCGAATACTTTTGGCAATATAGTGTATTATGAATTTAAAGATATACATGGATGTGAGGTGATGCAAGTGAAGGTTGAAAAAACCAGAAAGAAAAAAGCAGAAACTTAAGGTGTGGTCAAATCAACAATTTTGTTAATTCTTGAAAAGATTATGCACTGGTGAGTTTGCCAATGCAGAAATGCTTGGAAGCTCATACAAGACAATTAATGTGTATGACTGGAGATCCCTTTTCTTTTTCTTGTTGAAGAAAAATCCATTTAATATCAAGCCATGTCAAAAAAAAAACTCTGAAGAAGGAACTAGGTAAATTGGCATGTTATGACATGGATAAGTGCAGCCGCCAATGGAACTGGGTCAGTAGTGTTTACTGATGATATGACTGCAGGTAGAAGGTGCAGGACAAGCTCTGAAGTGTATACTGTAGATATTTACTTTCTGCTCCGTGTGAGATGACGACAAGGAATTTTAAGCATGAGGATTGTTCACTCACCCTGTTGAGTGAACTTTAACATTTTCTTTCTATATTTTTTGGTGCCAACTGTGAAAAGTGCATATTAAATACACCATCATCCACAAGTTAACCGTGGGATTCATTATTTTAAGTCAGAGCATTTCATGGTTTTCATATATATATATATATATATATATATATATATATATATATATATATATATATATATATATATATATATATATATATATATATATATATATATATATATATATATTCTCAGCAAAAAAAGAAACATCTCTTTTTCAGGACTGTGTATTTCAACAAAAATGTTGTAAAAATCCAAATAACTTTACAGATCTTCATTGTAAAGGGTTTAAACAATGTTTTCCATGCATGTTCAATTAACCATAATCAATTAATTAACATGCACCTGTGGAATGGTTGTTAAGACCTTAACAGCGTACAGAAAGTAGGCATTTAAGGTCACAGTTCTAAAAACGCAGGACACTAAAGAGACTTGTCTAACGACTGTGAAAAAAACCCAAAGAAAGATGCCCAGGGTCCCTGCTCATCTGTGTGAACGTGCATTAGGCATGCTGCAGGGAGGCATGAGGACTGCTGATGTGGCTAGGGCAATAAATTGCCATGTCCGCACTGTGAGACGCCTAAGACAGCGCTACAGGGAGACAGGAAGGACAGCTGATCATCCTCGCAGTGGAAGACCACGTGTAACAACACCTGCACAGGATGGGTACATCCGAATATCACACCTGCGTGACAGGTACAGGATGGCCACAACAACTGCCCGAGTCACACCAGGAACACACAATCCCTCCATCTCACAGCAAGAACTGACAAATCTGGTCCAGTCCATGAGGAGGAGATGCACTGCAGTACTTCAAGCAGCTGGTGGCCACCAGATACTGACTGGTACTTTTTTGATTTTGAGCCTCCCTTCATTCAGGGACACATTGTGAAACATTTTTAGTTTATGACTTATGGTGTTGACTCTTTTAGTGTTCATACAAATATTTACACATTAAGTTTACTGAAAGTAAAAACAGTTGAGTCAGAGGACGTTTCTTTTTTTGAGTACACACACACACACACACACACACACACACACACACACACACACACACACACACTGTATACAGTACTACCAGTCAAAAGTTTGGACACAAATTAAAATTTATTTTGAACATTCTAGAAATATACTGATTTTTTTTTTTTTAAAAGCTGTGAACTAACATATATGGCATTAGGTACAATAATTAACTAACAACAGCAACAACGGTCAGTTTCTATTTTAAGACACGAAGGTCACATGTTCTGGAACAGTTCTTGCAAGAACAGTATAGTTAAGAGCATTTGCAAAGCCAATCAAGCACCGTGATAAAACTGAAAATCATCCCAGGAAAGCAAGACCTCTGCTAAGTTCATTTAGAGTTACCAGCCTCAGAAATCACCAATTAGCAAACAGCACCTCTGAATATAGCCATTATGAAGGCTTTACAGGTCATACAGATATATCTCAAACTGTTCATAGGAGATTATTGTATTATTGCATACTTTGGATGCCATCAGCATTGTTTTACAATGTAGAAAGAAATAAAAATCAGGAAAGACCATGGAAGATGTGTCCAGACTTTTGACTGGTATTGATTAATACTGTACCACCTGTAACTTTTAGACTGTTATGACAGGTCTCTTTGTAGGTATACATAGATCTACACACAGAGCACTGTATAGTTATTTGTAATCGTCTTTACTATTCCAAATTGTCAGGGTTTTTTTTTTTTCTGTGCCTTTATGTAGTGCCGCTGTATTTAGCTTTAGCTCCACGTTCTCATTGCTATGAAGTAGCTAACAACATCATAGCGTGTTAGAGGCACAGCAAGCCACAATTATGACACTGTAGTGATTTGTAGAACAAATAAAATCAGGAAAGTGGGAAATGGGCTTTAGTTGACCATGACACATTTTCTTTTGGGCTTTTTACCTCCCACTGAGGTTAGCAAGAGGTTAAAAAGCCACTGAAGTCCTTGTTCAGCTGTTTGAGAAATGACCAAAGAAAACCCTTTAGATTAGGTCTCAAATACAGAGTTCTGAAGGCTGTTTGTTACCCTGACCACAAGCAAAGTGTGATTGAAAGAGAGTGAAAGAGAGAAAATTGCATTTAAAGATTTCACTCCAACTCCTGTGGCACAGCTGCATTGTGGGTACTTTGAGTGGCAACATCTGATAAACTAAATTGATTAGGCTTATGTCCATTTCTCTATGGCACACAGCTATCCAGTGGTTTGATTAATGTGAGCTAGCAAGGTTTTAGACATTTTGACTATATTATCACCATTATGACAGTTTTTGACTGTATTTGTTAAATTGACTTCTTAAACAATATGTTCAAAAAGTTAAAATAAAATTTATTTTAAAAAATCCACATTGTTTCAGTGAAATATTCTATATATTATCATCTTTAAAGCAAATAATTCAAAGTACATTATACGTACACCAATCAGCTATAACATTATGGCCACTGCCAGGTGAATCAAACCTGATCACCCATGCCCACAGGGACCAAAGGCCAGTCCGTTTAGTTCAATCCCACAGAAAAGCCTCCTTTGGCACAAGGGGAACCCAAAATCTAGATGAATATTATAGCTGATCAGTGTAAGCACCATTAATTAATTAAATAATAATAATACATGATTTCTTTTGGTTGCTTGCCAGGCTTCAGCAACTGGATTTCCCAGACTGCCATACACACACATATACATTAACAGAGAGAGGAGAAAATTATATATATATATATATATATATATATATATATATATATAAAATCTTTTAGAGAGTGACTTACTGTACAAAATACTGTACAAAATACTGTACAAAATACTGTACAAAAACATCAAATAAGGTCTGATGTTTTTGTATAAGAAACTTTCCTATGATGGTTAGAAAACAAGGGACCATTATTTTATCAGCTGACACATAGTGTGTGTGTGTGTGTGTGTGTGTGTGTGTGTGTGTGTGTGTGTGTGCGTGCGTGTGTGTGCGTGCGTGTGTGTGTGTGCGTGCATGTGTGTGTGTGTGTGTGTGTGTTTGAAATGTGAGAACAGTACTTGGAAGTATGCTAATGGACTTTTCAAAGAATTAATTTGTGGAATTTTTCCTTGAGTTTACCTTGAAGGTACTTGGAATACTTACTCATCTCCAGGAATGTACAGGCTCTTACTGATGTTTCACAGAAAAATAGATCTGTGCCCATATTTATTACAGAGTAAAGCACAAGACCAGATCACTATAACAACTAGTGGACCATTGAGCAAATGTGTATTCAACAAAGTATTTCCAACCTTTTCTTTTTGAATTTTTTAAAGTACAGTACATTGTAGCACAGCTGATAAATGAAAAGAAAAAAAGTGGCTTTAGTTTAAGATAGATAGATAGATAGATAGATAGATAGATAGATAGATAGATAGATAGATAGATAGATAGATAGATGTGAAACCATTGAATAAAGAAATCAAAATATTACGTTTCCTCAACTTGATTGTTTATATTTGTTGGACAAAATAGTAGTAAAATCCTGTTAAATAGATTTTATAAGTAAATTCAACACTGTGCTCAAAAATATGTCCACCTAACTTGGAATTTTAAATTGAGTTAACAATTTGCAAGGTGGATTTTTTTATAGTGTAGATAGATAGATAGATAGATAGATAGATAGATAGATAGATACTGTAGATAGATAGATAGATAGATAGATATATAGATAGATAGATAGATAGATAGATAGATAGATAGATACTGTAGATAGGTAGATAGATAGATAGATAGATAGATAGATAGATACTGTAGATAGATAGATAGATAGATAGATAGATAGATAGATAGATAGATACTGTAGAGATGTTAAATGTGGACAATGCCACTCAACATTTACCTGTAAATCATACATTGTACAACTTGCACAATGCTCCCGAAAGTCAGTGAGTGTTTCATGAACGGCACCAAATTACAAACATTCAACATTACATGAGTTACGACATCTGCTAATGCACACTGGCAAATGCATGTCTTTCTAATCACAACATGCATTGACAGCATCGCACAATCTGGTTGTGAATCACAGGCAATTTGCAAAGTACCCCGACATCTTTAAGAGGCTGGCTCAATCGTGGATTCACATGTGAGGTTTTGAAAGGAACTAATTAAGCTAATGAGAGGGTGGAAACCAGATACCCATGGCCTCAAGTAAGATTTCACTTCTTACCTAACACAAACCTGCCACTAGCATCATGCTCATACAATACAGGTTCAAAAGTTAGTACCCACTCTTCCTTCTGTAAAAACAATAAAAGTCACCTGAATATAGCAGATCTTAGAATTAAACAAACAAAAAAACATAATGGCAATAAATTACCCCATGCTTCAATAACTTAGTTCCACCTTTAGCAGGAATAACTTGAAATCATTGTGTCTGTATGACCTTATCTGTCTCTTAATTCACGGTGGAGGAATTTTAGTCCATTCTTCCTTAGTTGCTCCAGTTCATTGAGGTTCATGGAAATTTGCATCTGTACAGCTCCCTTAAGGTCCTGCTAAGGCATTTCAATTGGGTTGAGCTCTGGACCTTGACTAGGCTATTCCAAAACCTTGATTCTTTTCTGTTTCAGCTATTCTGATGGCCTTTGTATAGCAGAGAATACTCTGTTATACAAAGACATTCATGGTCGACGTATTGACTGCAAGGTGCTCAGGTCCTGAGGCTACTAAACCAACCACACTGCTTTGCTTGACGGTGGGTAAGAAGTGTTTTTACTGAAATGCTGTTTGATTTCCTCAAACATGGCGTTGGGCATTAAGGCCAAACAATTACACTTTGGTCTCATTTGTCTATCTATAAGATATTATTCCAAAAGCCTTTGGGTTTGTGGTATATTCTGTAGGATATATATATGTTCTGTAGGACCTGAGATGCTTTCCACCCTAGTAAAAAAAAGTATGCTAAGTATATTAAATCCTAGCATGCTAAAGCATACTTAAATGTACTTGCAGCCAGACTAATGACTAGTATACTTGAAGTTTGCTATTTTGGAACAACTAATTTTGTACTAAGTGTATTTAAGTTGTAATTAAATTGTACAAAAGCACAATTTTAAGTGTATTAAGTATACTTCTGTGTGCTAAAGTGGAACATCTTTAAGTATACTTAGTACACTTAAAGTATATGGCGGTCTGTGTACTAACGTACATACCTGACAGTAATTAATACATTTTAAGTGTATATTTAATGTATTATAACTTAAGTACATTACAGCTATTTTTGCTGTATTACAAATACATGATTAATATACTACGAGTATATTCTCATTGCAGCAGTAGCGTGCTGTTACACTTCTGGACAATTACAAATATGAAAAAAGTACACTTTGTGGTTAATACAAATATACTTTATTGTATTCAATTCAATTCAATTTTATTTATATAGCGCTTTTAACAATGGTCATTGTCTCAAAGCAGCTTCACAAAAATGAAAGAAATTAAAAAAAAAATAATAATAAATAAAATAAAAAAATAAAAAAATAAATAATAATAATAATAATAATAATTATTATTATTATTATTATTATTATTATAGAAAGGAAAATAATTGGAAGTGTGTATGTGTGAGAAAAATGTGCAGATAATAATAATGAGACGAATGAATGAAATGTCTCTGATGAGCAAGCCAAGGGTGACGGCGACGGTGGCAAGGAAAAACTCCCTGAGATGGCATTAGGAAGAAACCTTGAGAGGAACCAGACTCAACAGGGAACCCATCCTCATTTGGGTGATAACAGATAGAAATGATATAACATCTTGTGTGTTGTGCAGGTGAAAATTCAATATGACAGAAATTATTTAAATTGACATGAAGACCAGTTCAGCATAGGGACGAGTCAGTAGGTGCAGTGGGCAGATGAGGTCTGGATCACCGGAAGCACAGGAGCAGCATGTGTAGCTCCAACCATCATAAAGCTGAATCCAGCTGGAGCTGGTCCTTCTCTGGATGCCTCAGGAACCTCGCAGGGTCGGCCTTTCTCTACTGAAGCTGGCACAATCTCCCGATGCCTCGGGATGGGTAGAGAAATACAGAACAGATGGGGAGAATTAGCGTAGTTGCCATTCGGGATAGGTGTACTGGAGTATGAGATTATGGGATGAGTTACGTGAATGCCAGATTAAAAAGATGCGTCTTGAGTCTACTTTTGAACTGGGAAACCGTGTCTGCTCCCCGAACACTGTCTGGAAGGCTATTCCAAAGCTTTGGAGCTAAATATGAAAATGCCCTACCCCCTTTTGTAGATTTTGAAATTCTGGGAACTACCAGAAGTCCGGAGCTTTGTGATCTTAAGGCGCATGGTGGATTGTAGGTCATCAGAAGACTGGTTAGGTATGTGGGAGCTAAACCATTTAAGGCCTTGTATGTAAGTAATACTATTTTGTAATTTATTCTAAACTGAACAGGTAGCCAGTGCAGGGATGATAATATTAGGGTTATGTGATCATATTTTCTGGATCTAGTGAGAACCCTGGCGGCTGCATTTTGGATTAACTGAAGCTTGTTTATTGAGGATGCAGGACAACCACCTAGTAATGCATTACAATAGTCCAGTCTGGAGGTCATGAATGCATGAACTAGCTTTTCTGCATCAGATACGGATAAGATGTTCCTAAGTTTGGCAATATTTCGAAGATGGAAAAAGGCTGTTTTTGTGATATTTGAAATGTGATTTTCAAAAGACAAGTTACTGTCTAATATTACGCCCAGGTCTTTTACTGCTGAGCTGGTAGTAACAGTACATCCTTCTAAGCGCAGGCTGAATTGTGAAAGCTGTTGTGTGCTGGTTTTTGGGCCAATAAGTAATATCTCTGTCTTATCTGAATTTAATAAAATAAAGTTATTGGTCATCCAATCTTTTATGTCCTGGACACACTCAGTTAATCTAGACAACTTAGGTATTTCGTCTGGTTTAGTTGAAATATATAATTGGGTATCATCAGCATAACAATGGAAACTAATCCCATGTCTTCTAATGATGTTACCCAAGGGAAGCATGTATATTGAGAACAACAGAGGTCCTAAAACTGACCCTATTGAAACTATTGTATGATACAGTACACACAACCTTCTATACCACAGTATTGCAAATGTGTTACCTGTACATTAAGTGTTTAGCATAATTTACAAATGCTAAATGTATTTTCTACACTAAAATGGGAAGGTTGCGTCAGGAAGGGCACCCGGCGTAAAAACCTGTGCCAAGTTGTAGCGACCCCTGTGGCGACCCCTTGTCGGGAGCAGCTGAAAGACCAACAACAACAACAACACTATAACATGTTTTTGAAACACATTACATCAGTAATTATGAGGCAGATTTAATTTGCACAAGGTTACGAAAAAGCACTACTATAGTTTATTTGTGTTCAACAAAAGTCAGGTTGTCGTACAAACACACAAACTAAAATATAAACAGTTGTGTGAACACAGACAGACATTAGTATTAGAATCTACAGGTACAGTATTAGTTTAAACCTGGTGTGTTGATTCTGTTACACAGAGACTGAAAACAGGCCGAGAGCTACAGAGCCATTATACCACAAGCAAAGTACATAAGATTAAGCAATAACACAATAGACCATACATTTTATAGCTTAAAGTATGTACTTAATGACAAATTACCTAACAAAAACCATTTAATTTACCTTATGCCGATGAAAATAAAATAATAACGATAAGAACAAACACACGCGACGATGCAGCTTCAGCCGTTAATTCAAACTAGAAGTGGAGAACTGGGGAGCCAATCAGAGAACGGACAGTCCGAATCTGCCCGCCTCCCGTCTCTGATTGGCTGGTGGGGCGCAGATTCTAGTCTCCGGTTGACTGGAATAGTTGCAGCGTTCTAACGCTGCTGCAGTTTGTGTAAGTGTCGCTTTATGACAGTAAGCGGACAGAAGAGTGAGAGAGTGCACACATAAATTATCTTGAACGGCAAAGTGATTTTCAGTGCACGAGTTTGATATCGCGCGCGCGAGGGAGAGAGAGATTCAGCGTGCATAAACGAGTCTAAAAGCGAGCACGCACTAGAGAGTAAATATACGTACATATTAATAAATACATTTAAATTTAACTGATAATATACTGAGACTACCGTATATTAAAATTGCATTCTAATGTATTGTAGTGTTTTCACCACCGGAAAGGATGTTGGAGAGACGAGTGAGCTTGCTTGCTACCCAATGCAATGGCTGGGAGTATTTTATTACTACACAGCACTGTATAGCATGAGCAGCACATTCACTGTTATAACACACACACAGGTCAAGCACACATACATGCACACCCCCAACATGGCCGAAACCACCAACCCGACCAAACGTCCCAACCATGGTGAACACACAGCGAACCTCCCGCAAAGAATGACGGTCGTCAGCCGCCGCCCCGCCTACGCCACAGTATACTTTCTGTACATTTGTATAATGATTATGCTGAGCATATATTTTTGTTTAAATATACCAAAAATACATTGAAAAACAAGTTTAAATAAGTATACTTTGGAAATTAGACCAATCTTACACTTAAAGTATATTTTCCAATAATATATTTTTTAGAAAGTGTACTATAATAAAATTATATTAAAGTATATTTAAAGTTTAATTCCAAAATTTGGTAAAAGCATGATGTTAGTATACTTTTTATATATTAACTGATTTAACTGTACAATTTTTTGTTAGTATATTTGCAATGTATTATTGAGGATTTCAATATATTTGTAATACACTAAAGTGTATTTTTTTTTTCCATTGGGGCACTTAATCACTCCCACTTACTCTCCAGATTAATGTGCAATAATTACTTCTCTAAAAATAAATATTGCCTTGTCTTTCCCACTTGGCATTGTGTTAACACACACCTGAATGCTCCTGACCAGTGAAAAAAGTTGCATGTTGTGCATCTGAGGATGTATTTACCTAATACGAACCCCTGTCCCTAGTGAAAAAAAAGTATACTTTTGTGTATTCCAAATATATTAAAATCTTCTTTAGTACATTGCAAATATATTAACAAAAAAGTGGACCATCAGTTAATATATAAAAAGTATACTAATATTATGCTGTGACCTACTTTTGGAAATAAACTTTAAACATACTTCAAAATAATTGTCATATAGTACACTTTCCAAAAATATTGTTATAGGAAAATATATTTAAAGTGAAAGGTCAGTGTAATTTCCAAAGCACACTTATTTAAACTTTGTCTTTCAATTTCATTTTGGCATATTTAAAAATGCCAAAGATATGCTCGAAATAATCATTGTAACAATGTACAGAAAGTATACATTACATTATAGAAGACTATGTGTATGGTATGATGTAATAAAAGTATATTTCTATTAACCACAAAGTGTATTTTTTAGTATTCGGAATTGGCCAGAAGTATAACAGTATGCTACTGCTGCAGTAAGAATACATTTATGGTACAGTATATTACATGTGTATGTGTAATAGTAAAAATTGTTGTACTTATAATACATTACAGATATACTTTAATTTCATTAATTACTCTCAGGTACAGTATGTACATTAGTACACACACAGCCATATACTTTAAGTCTACCAAGTATACTTAAAATTGTTCCACTTTAGCACACAATAGGATAATTAATAAACTTAAATTTGTGCTTTTGTACAATTTAGTTACAACTTAAATGCACTTAAATGGTGTAGTGGTTAACACTGTCGCCTTGCACCTCCTGGGTCCTGGTTCGATTCCCGTCTCTGTGCGCATGGAGTTTGCATGTTCTCCCCATGCTTAGTGGGTTTCATCTGGGTACTCCGGTTTCCTCCCACAGTCCAAAGATGTGCAGATTAGGCTAATTGGTGTTCCTAATTAGCCCGTAGTGCGTGAATGAGCATGTGAGTGTGTGCCCTTTGCTGGATTGGCACCCTGTCCATGATGTACCTCCTGGGATAGGCTCCAATTCCCTGTGACGCTGAATACAGGATATAGATGATAAGTGAGTGAGTGCACTTAGTACAAAAAGAGTTGTTCCAAAATGGCAAACTTCAAGTATTCTAGTCATGCCCTACTTTTTTTTAGCTTTTTTTTTTTTTTTACTGGGGGTTACAATTAGATCGTTGTTATTTTTTGCACAAAAAAACAAACAAACAAAGAATTATAAGTGGGGTAGTAACTTTTGAAAATGATGATAGCTTTGTGCTATCAATGTTAAATGCCACTAATGTAGTGCTAGCTCTGAAACCCCTCACTAGTACTGTGCTAGCAACTGGTAAAGGGAATGAAAAATGAGTGTTTAGCCCTCGCCGTTTCATAGCCAGACACGGGCAGGTGTCAAATTAACTTCAGTAAAAAACTGAAAATGTAGCAGATGGGGTGCTGAAGTTCTTTTCCTGCTGTCCGTTGGGTATGTTTATGGTGGAAAAATAGAAAGAACACATCAAGGTAAAGAGCTACATAAATATCTCGTTTATTTTCTCACCCCCTAAGATTAGCCTAATGATGCACAGCAGTGCTGTTTGGTAGCATGCCAAGACATGGAGTGATAAGGCTTAGTTTAGTATTCAAAAGACTAATGGGTGTATCTGAAAGTGAATGTAAACGCCAGTCTCTACATCCTAAAAATAAGTTTCATTGAGTGCTGCAATACACAATGTGGTAACCAAACACTCATTAAAGTTTAGAAATAGTAAGAAAAAAAAATTTGAATTAATCTGCTCAGAAGGATGCTGATATTGAATGGCAAACAAAATGAGATGAAATTTAAATGGTGCATGTAGGGCTTTCTAAATCCACTTTCTTTCACAACCCCTTTCCGTTGCTCAAATATGTGGATAACAACAAAAAGTAATTATACATATTAAATGGTCTTTGCCAATTTATTTTCCAAAAACAGATTTCTCAAAAATTGCTTTTCTTTTAAAATGTGCCTGTTTGGAATTTGAATTCATCTGGAACTTCTTCGTCTTGTATGTATGTATGTATATATGTATGTATGTATGTATGTATGTACTGTATAGTATATACTGTAAAGGCCTTGTATACGAAAAAAGCTCAGGAACTGTATGAGCATGCTGCTGTGACCTACATTCCTTCAGCCCCGTTCCCTGTGCACTTCAAAAATCCTTTTGTTATGTCAGGTAGTTGCTGGACGTCTCCCAAAGCCCCTCAGGCTTATTGGTACTGCATGTCTGCAGAACTAATAGAGGACGACCAAAGTTAACAAGGCATTTTGGAACAATGCTGAGCACTAAAATCACGGCAGTAGGGCTAGAGGGTACTGAGCAAGCTTAAAGTGAAACACTACACCTTCAGAGGAGAGGATTTCTCTCCGTTACCAGCAAATGGACATTTGTACTGTACGTCTCCTATTGACATTATTGAAGTACAGTAATGAATATTGCATAGTTAAAAAGGTACACAGTGTTTCACAAAGTCCAGAGTAGGCATTACCAAGTGCCAGCCATACTGTAGCTAAAATATACTGTATTCTACACTAACAACATTGATTTACTCGCAATTCTTTTTCTGTTTTGTTTCTGGGTATCTGCAGTTTTTAAATCAGGTTTTCTGATTTAAATTGGTGTTTTGTTTATTTATTCATTTATTTATTTAATAAAACCTGGCTACAGACAATCAGCCACAATAATGTCTCATGCATGCTCTGCCACACAAATTGTGCCAGGACTGTGTGTCCTGTGTGACTATACATTCTCTGCTTTCTTTTTTTCACACTTTGCATTGGCATTGTCATGTAATTCCTGGAAATTCTGGATCATTTTTCCTTAAGTATAAGCATTGCATCTGTCAATAAGTTTACAGGAGACTACACTGCAAATTACAGCACACTACAGATTACAATGAGCACTTTGCAAAACAAACATGTGCCACTGCTGTGCGTTCTGCAGCTTTATGAGCTACAGTCAACCTTCAAAAACTGTAAAAGCACCATTATAACCCTGCAGTGTTCGCTTCACATGCATCAGCTGAGACTCCTCCTTTCCTCTCTCTCTCTCTCCATCTCTCCAGACTCACTCACTCACTCACTCACACACACACAAAAATTATATTATGCTCTATTATATTATAATATATTATATTATTCAAAAATCTTTTTGAATTTTTATATGTTAACGAACATAACATAGTCAGTTATTAAAATTTTAGGAATCACCTTGCATATGTCTCATATGCTATTCTGCATTATTAAAGGAGTTTATATTCATACAGTATATAGGAGGTTCAGTTACATTCTTATTTTCATTAGGCTAATCATACCAGAGACATATGTTCCTTCTGATGACAGCATTATTGATAACAACTGAGCATGAATCTTTAACAGGGTTAGATAATGGTAGTGCTTTAGCGCAGCATTTTAATACGGGGCCGAAAGTGAAGCCATGGTAATGTGTGAGAGTAAACAGAGAGAGAGAGAGAGAGAGAGAGAGAGAGCATAATAAAGCTTAATATAAATCATAATTTAACATCTGTTACTTTGGAAGTGTGTTAACCACTTAAATGCTCAGGATCTCAATAAGCTGAATAATTTAAAGTACATACTGAATCATGTTCTTTAAAATACAAAACTGAATAATAAGCAGCCAACACCAAATAATAGAGTATTATTTTGCTTTACTGTGTGATGTCTACAGAATATTTGAGTGCTACTTTACATTGCACATACACTAATACCCATAATTTGCATGCATGTGATTTACTCAACAATGCCTTTTAAAGCTGCGTTAAGCCAGTGGGGTGAACTTTACACTCAGTGGCTCTCAAATGTCCATGACACAGCCCTGGTATCAAATTCAATTTACATTGCCATATAACCTTGACTGAAGTTTTGAATCACTTGATTAGTTTTCCACTAAACCTGCTCGATCAGTTTAATAGGATTGTGCTGCTTCAAAAATATGCCTCCTCCTCTTCACAGTAGGAAGCTTTCTCGCTGCCTGGCTGTACGTCATGGCATATTTCACCCTGCCACGTTTGGTCCTAGAATTAGTGTCGATGTTTAATAAGGCAGCTTTAGTCAGGGTTGTGTGTTTTCTTGTTCTCGATCATCGAAGTATTTGTTCTGTTTATGTATATTCTGATATATGACATAATGCTGTTATTCATCGAAATACAGTTATGCTGATAAAGTAAGCCTATTGCAAGGAGCAACATCAGTGCAATGAAAACATCTCTCAGGCTTTGTGATATATGAAGTCATGAGACATGTAAGTCTGTCTGTGTGCCTTGGGGACTCTATGCCAGAGCCCAGAGGTGCTAAAGAAGATGGAGAGAGGTGGGGAAAACACCGAAACATTGACTAAGCAGAAAGAAAAGCCTCAATTATCATAAACATCCGGGCCCACACACTCCGCCTCGGTAAATCCCTGTGGTCTGCTCATCAACATTCCAAGGGACTGCCAGATTACTCAAGGCGCTCTGTAATTTGCAGTAAAGAATAAAGATGACGCGAAAACAAAAACAAATCTGAGATGCTACAAATTAGGAGTGTGCTCGGTCAGTCTGTCAACGCTGTAAATTCCAAGCGTATAAAAACGTCGTTCTGGGTGCAGGAGTGTAAAGGAATTAATGAGCTGTCCATTTGCGTTACTTTATTCCCTCACGTGGCTGGTGTTTCCGAAATGACGGTGAATCAATCTGCCTTTATGGTAATGAAGCTTCAATGCTGGAAATTATTACATTAAATGGATTGCACTGGTTTGGAGTGCAGGAAGGCCCGCGCCGGCTTGTCTCTCTCACCTCTAAACCTCATGCGCACAAGTTTCTCTAATATCATTGTCTTTCCTGCGCTTCGCACCACATCTGTCTCCTCCCTTTGAAATACCGCTCTGTTGCGGTAAATGTGTTTTAAAGAAAACATAGTGGAAAGCATCATATGATCAAGCAGCTGAGCACTAAAAGTGTTGTATGGTAACCCTGTATATTACTGATCGTTCTTTGCTGGAGTAAATGTCAATCATGGAAAATAACATTTTTAAAATGCAGTATATTATACCATATGCGCTTATAGTCAACTCAGAAATTGTAAAAATGGTAAACCATATGATTAGTAATACATATTCCATGTAATAATTAGGATTTTCTAATCAGCGGTTGGAGAAAAAACTTACCTTCAGTGCATTGCAGGGCACCATGCGTGAACACACACACATACACACACAGGGGCAATTTATCTTAGGCAGTCCAT
The DNA here is from genome assembly GCA_030522415.1 of Channallabes apus. NCBI lineage: Eukaryota > Metazoa > Chordata > Actinopteri > Siluriformes > Clariidae > Channallabes > Channallabes apus. Next base: position 24,561,706 of record CM060108.1, on the reverse strand, counting down.
TTATTGTGATGTTTTTGGGAGGTGGCACAAAACCTGGACAAAGACAGAACAGACACCTTCAAACACAAGTAACCTAGAATCAGTGCTTCACCTATACATTCATCAATAATTATTTTTTTCTCAGAAATTTTGTGTTAAAATAAACAACACCACTAAAAAAAATGTTAAATATGTACAATGCACCATTCACTTTGGGGAGAAAATTATATATATATATATATATATATATATATATATATATATATATATATATATATATATATATATACACTACCGTTCAAAAGTTTTAGGTCACTTTCTAACTCCATGATGGTTCCTGATTTTTATTTCTTTCTACATTGTAAAGGAATGCTGAAGGCGTCCAAAAAATGCATTAATCTTCTTTGAACAGTTGATATTGAGATGTTTCTGCTACTTCTGCTCTGTAAAGACTCATAACACCTCTAATCTGAGCTGCTGTTAATTGGTCATTTTTCAGGCTGATAACTCTAAATGAACTTCTCGTCTGCAGCAGAGGTAGGTTTTGGTCTCGTCCTCCTGGGATGGACTTCATGAGAGCCAGTGTCATTATGGTGCTTGACGGATTTTGCAAATGCACTTGACAATATTGTTCTTGCAAGAACTTACAGAAAGGCTGACCTCTGTGTCTTAAAATAACAACTAACTGTTGTTTTTGTTGTTGTTACGTAATTACCTAATTCCATATGTGTTATTTTATAGTTTTGAAATCCCCAGTATTGTTTTAGAATGTAGAAAATAAATCACTAAACAAAAACAACCAAATTTGCAAGTGACCCCAAACATTTGAACGGTAGTGTATATATATATATAGCCTATATATATATATATTTTTTCCCCTTATTATCTATTAGGCAAATAACTTCAAGTAAATTCAATTATTAGTATAATTCAACAATTATTATTAGAAAGTTCACAGGACATCTGGTTGAGGTGTGTGGAAGGACTGGAAACCCATGGCATTCAATAGGTGGTGGTTATTTCATAATTATTTTTTATTTATTTATTGTACATCCACAGAAGCAAAAGCAATTGGTCAGATATGATAAAAGACAGCTTTTATTACAACACAATCATACAGCATAGTCCTCAGTTCTCAGTAACTGCAGGGTTGAAGAAAAAAAGACGAGCAGGTGGGGGAGCAGGTACAAAGAACTATAATGATTGTTAAAAAATAAATAAATAAATAAAAAGTCTTGGACACACCTCTAATTGAGACAAATTATGAACCCAAATGATTAGGCTGAGGAACCGTCAGAGCTAGAGTACCACAGAGCAAGCCCCAAATACCCAGACTAACATCTGGTGATGGATCATTTATACTTTAAGATTTTTTGCAGCTAGTGGTTCTGGGGCTCTTGTGAAGATTTATGCCATCGTAAATTCTGATAGCAGGACATTCAGTCCAAAATCAGATAGATAATGACCCCAAACATACATCAATATTAAGACAGACATGGTTGTAGGAACACAACATCAATGTTCTGCAATGCTTGATAATGTGGAAAACAGAAGAAAACTCTGCATGACTTTAGAAACACTTTTCATAAACTAAGAATTGTGCACCTATATATGAGTTCAAACTATGAACTTGTAAGTGTTATTATGCTCATTGCAATATTGATGGGGGTCAATGTTCAGGACTGTGCTATCAGTCTGCTTACATCTACTGTATTTCTGGTGGTTGAAAAACACTCAATAATCAGAAAATAATGTACAACTTGTGCATGCAAATGCTTCAAGAAGACTGGGTTACTTTGTGATATTTTTTCTAATATTCATTCATAATCCTTCTCTAAAGGTCTAAAGGGCGCTACTTGGTGTGTGGTGCAAGAGATTGTACACCCTAGTGCACTAGCTTTCCCATGAACCCAGAAGTTAAGAGAGCTGATATTATACAGCAGATTAAGTTGAACTACAAAGAGAAACTTCCACCATCTCCATGTTTTATTCTCTTCACCTTTTGATTACACAGTACCGTACTTGTAAGAATTTAAAACTACTTTCACACTAACTGTCGGTTACTATTTGGAGCGTTTATGCAGATTACCATCCAATCTCACAATGTCTGACCACATCCATGATCCAAAAGGATGTAGAACTCTAGAGATTGGGACGGACACATCAAATACCCCCATCCCCACACACACAGCTTAGTGTACATTGTTGTTATGTACACCCATTTATAAACATCATCAGCATATTACCTTGTGTTTCAGTGGTTAGCATGAAGTGCTCCCACCACAATGACTGGAGTTTTAGTCCGGCTCAGGCCGTTGGTTTGGTAGTAATATTGTTTTGGAGTCATTTCTGCAACACTGTGCAACATGTTGCAGAAATGATTGCAGCAACTGTGAACGTTCCAACATCCGCAAGTTTAGTGAATATCACAGCAAGCGTTGACAACCAGAATTTTAAATGTTTGGCAAATTGCTGGAGACTCTCACTCATCATCTATACTGTTTTATCCTGTATACAGGGTTGCTGGAGCCTATCCAAGGAGACTTAGGCACAAGGCGGGGTACACCCTGGACGGGGTGCCAATCCATCACCGAGCACACACTCCGGGCAATTTGGGAACACCATATAATCTAATCTGCATGTCTTTGGATTTTTGGAGGAAACCAGAGTACCCAGAAGAAACCCACCAAGCACAGGAAGAACATGCAAACATGCACACAAATCCAGAGGCGGGAATCGAACCCACACCCTGGAGGTGCAAGGCGACATTGCTAACCACTAAGCTATCAGGCCGCCTTCAAGACGTACTGTAACTGGATAATGTTTAGAGTAACTGTACCATGTCTGGTCACAACATCCTGATGTCTATAATTTTATTATAATAACACGTCCAATTGTGCTTTATTCCTTACATATACAATTCTCTCTGAAACCTGAAAAGATCAAACAGCAGAATGACAAAGTGGATTCTCTTCAGTCCACCTTACACAGGGAATTCTGAATGTCTACATCTAACATTTAACCAGTTGTGGTTAGTTACAGTAGTTAGTTCAGGTCAAGGGAAATTCAAGGGAAACCCGTGCAGGACAAAGAAGACAGTAACCTGAGCTCAGGTGCGAACGATAGATGGTTTAGCTGTGAGGTGCAGTTCTTTTTAAAAAATATATACAGTGGTGTGAAAAACTATTTGCCCCCTTCCTGATTTCTTATTCTTTTGCATGTATGTCACACTTAAATGTTTCTGCTCCTCAAAAACCGTTAACTATTAGTCAAAGATAACATAATTGAACACAAAATGCAGTTTTTAAATGAAGGTTTACGTTATTAAGGGAGAAAAAAAACTCCAAATCTACATGGCCCTGTGTGAAAAAGTGATTGCCCCCCTTGTTAAAAAATAAACTTAACTATGGTTTATCACACCTGAGTTCAATTTCTGTAGTCACCCCCAGGCCTGATTACTGCCACATCTGTTTCAATCAAGAAATCACTTAAATAGGAGCTACCTGACACAGAGAAGTAGACCAAAAGCACCTCAAAACCTAGACATCATGCCAAGATCCAAAGAAATTCAGGAACAAATGAGAACAAAAGTAATTGAGATTTATCAGTCTGGTAAAGGTTATAAAGCCATTTCTAAAGCTTTGGGACTCCAGCGAACCACAGTGAGAGCCATTATCCACAAATAGCAAAAACATGGAACAGTGGTGAACCTTCCCAGGAGTGGCCGGCCGACCAAAATTAGCCCAAGAGCGCAGAGACAACTCATCCGAGAGGCCACAAAAGACCCCAGGACAACATCTAAAGAACTGCAGGCCTCACTTGCCTCAATTAAGGTCAGTGTTCACGACTCCACCATAAGAAAGAGACTGGGCAAAAATGGCCTGCATGGCAGATTTCCAAGGCGCAAACCACTTTTAAGCAAAAAGAACATTAAGGCTCGTCTAAATTTTGCTAAAAAACATCTCAATGATTGCCAAGACTTTTGTGGACCAACGAGACAAAAGTTGAACTTTTTGGAAGGTGCGTGTCCCGTTACATCTGGCGTAAAAGTAACAGAGCATTTCCGAAAAAGAACATCATACCAACAGTAAAATATGGTGGTGGTAGTGTGATGGTCTGGGGTTGTTTTGCTGCTTCAGGACCTGGAAGGCTTGCTGTGATAGATGGAACCATGAATTCTACTGTCTACCAAAAAATCCTGAAGGAGAATGTCCGGCCATCTGTTCGTCAACTCAAGCTGAAGCGATCTTGGGTGCTGCAGCAGGACAATGACCCAAAACACACCAGCAAATCCACCTCTGAATGGCTGAAGAAAAACAAAATGAAGACTTTGGAGCCTAGTCAAAGTCCTGACCTGAATCCTATTGAGATGTTGTGGCATGACCTTAAAAAGGCGGCTCATGCTAGAAAACCCTCAAATAAAGCTGAATTTCAACAATTCTGCAAAGATGAGTGGGCCAAAATTCCTCCAGAGCGCTGTAAAAGACTCGTTGCAAGTTATCGCAAACGCTTGATTGCAGTTATTGCTGCTAAGGGTGGCCCAACCAGTTATTAGGTTCAGGGGGCAATTACTTTTTCACACAGGGCCATGTAGGTTTGGATTTTTTTTCTCCCTAAATAATAAAACCCCTCATTTAAAAACTGCATTTTGTGTTTACTTGTGTTATCTTTGACTAATAGTTAAATGTGTTTGATGATCAGAAACATTTTGTTTGACAAACATGCAAAAGAATAAGAAATCAGGAGGGGGGCAAATAGTTTTTCACACCACTGTATATTTATTGAACAATTGAACATACATAAACATATCGAAAGCAACTAATTAAATGTATTATTATTATTAGATGAAAAGAAAAATGAAAAACTCCCTACCCACCCCGAACATACCCTAAAACACACACACACACACACACACGCACCCTATCGTCCTTCGGCCCAAACTAATCTGTGTGAATTACATTGGTCATACATACACTCCGATGCTTGACCCAGTCCAGATAACCATTCAGGCAGTACCTGTAAGCTTGCAAAATAAGCAATAAATGGTTGCCATTTGTGAAAAAAACATATTATTAGAGCCTTTCAGTGTATATTTGATCTTTTCTAGCTTAAGAAAAAATAATAAATCTTTAATCCACTGAGAGACTGAGGGACAATTAACGGGCATCCAGTGTAAAACTTTGTCTTGCCAACAAAGATGAGAAGGCGACGACATCTTTATGTGTAGAAGTTAATTGAACTGAAACATCTGTAATGCCAAATATAGCAGTTAATGGACATGGCTTCAACTGTACCCCAAGTATAGTGGACATGAGATTCAAAAAAGCTGTTCAAAAGTTGTGCAGGTTTGGGCACAAAAAGAACATGTGACTTAAGTTACAGGGAGAAGCGTGGCACCTGTCACATCTATCCTCAACATCAGGAAATATTTCAGCTAGCCTTGATTTGGAATAATGGACTCTGTGCAAAACCTTAAACTGAATAAGACTGTGACGGGCGCATGAAGAGCTGGAGCGTATCCTGTCTATGGCTTTCTCCCAACATTCCTCACTCAACTGCAATACCAGTTAATTTTCCCAAGCAGCTCTGGTTTTAGCGATTTTACAATCACCTGTGAGGTGCAGTTCTGGGCCCCACCCCAGGTAAAAGAAATCAATTATATTCCTTTTGTTTTAGAGGTACGACCCATTCATTCATTTCACAGAGAATCACTTTAAATTACTCAAACTTGAAACAGCAAAGCACCAGGTGTCACCTTGACCAAAAAAAACCCATACCGGAGCTCTCTTCAGATAAAGTGCTGCTTCAAGAAGAAAAAATGCTGAAATAAAGCAAATGTGTATTTATAACTCAACTGCTAAATATAAATACATACATTTGTGTTTTTCCATTTAGTATGGGTGAAATGCATGGCTGGAGACAGTAGACCCAAATAATTCATCATGTCACCATGAGCAGCGGCAGCAGCAGAAATTCTAGCTGTCCCCTCAGTGGACCTCAGTGCTGATGTTAGGGGTGAATTGGGCTGCACTTCCACTCATCCCAGAGGCCCTCGCTTGTTGAAAAGGGGGCTTACGAGAGGCAAAACATAAAAATATTCCATGCCTTTCCTATACCCAGGGGTTCCCTCAGTCGTTGTGCATCCATTACGACTGCTTTTTGCAGCTCATACATCGATACAGTCCAGCACAAGCAGGCCAGAGGGAGTGTGTGCAGCAGAGCGCGTTGCTACAAAAACATGTCTCCATGGATCAATAGCTTATTAATACAGGACAATGGGGCATCAGCGCTGGCAGAGACCGGGGTGGCTGGGGCAAGTTCTTCACTGATAAGACAGACAGTCTGGCAGGGGTGGCAAGTGTTTGGTTGGACCTTTGGGATCATGGCCTTCAGGTCAGCCAAAACAAAGCTGTTAGTCAGGGCTGGAATATCAACCACCACCAAGTGCTAGAGACAGCACAGTGTGTGACTGGGTCTTTTTTAAACAATCATTTCTTCAACAATTAAATGTCTGGCACAAGAGCTTCAAGCATTTTTGAATAATTTAAAAATAACGACATGCAAAAAGGTCCTTTTGCTTGTCAAGATGTTATCTGGGTCTAGAGTTGATTTCACCCACTAAAAATGTCATATACAGTATATATACACTATACTTGGGTTTTACAAAATTGTTTTTGTTTTAACTATTTTCCCTAGTCTAAAACTACCAACTAGGATTCCATTGGTGTATGAGCTAACTCTTTACTAGACAGTGCAAATGAAAAGTTTTAAGACTTGAGCTTGTTGAAATGGAAACCTTTGTACCTGCCTGAGATGGTTGAGCACCCTGGAGATGATTTTCACTCAAAATTGGTCTCTATTTTTCCTGTATCTGTTTTTACCCTCTAAATGATAGAGTTGGTTACTTTGGTTACCTCTCGGACCAAGGCCCTCCCTCCCCTATTACTCAGATTTGCTGGGTAGTCAGATCTGGGAAGATTGTTGGTTGTTCTAAATGTCTTCCATTTTATGGTGATGGAAGCTACCATACTGTAGTAATGTTCATGTATCCTTCCCCAGATCTGTCCGATGGGTGTCTTGACACAATTAACAACGTGACATAATTACCCTCATAACTTATTTTCACTCTGACATCCACAATCTACTGTGAGACATTGTATAGACAGGTGTGTGCTTTTCCTAATTATGTCCAATGAATAGAGTTAGGGGAAGGTGGATTCCAGTATAGTTGTAGAAGCAACTCAAGGACCACTGATAGGAGTAGGATGCACCAAAGCTCAACTGCACGTGTCATAGCAAAGGATCTGAATCCTTATTTAAATAGGACATTTATAGTCTAAAAAACAATGTATACTCCAAAATATTGTACATGCTTTATTTTGTTATTATGAGTGTGAAACATAAAAAATGTGGGAAACATGAAAGGGTCTGTTGGCACGGTACATGGTCTAGTGTTTTTGCAACATAGACATAGAAAATATTGCACAGATATTTTTAAATTCTTGCAATTACTGCATAATATCAAACAAGTTAATATAGTCAGTTTATTATTTTTTATATTTCATCCTTATGCAGGTTATATTTGCATGTTTTTATCCTATATCACATTAATTCAGTATTTGATAACTGCAACTTTTTGTCTTGCACATGCTTATAAATATAAAAATGATTATGACTTCCCTTTTCGGCAATCAAACCTCAACAAAAACCCAGCAAGCAATATAACCAACCCGGAGTATTAATTTCTGTGCGAACTGGCCATCCTGGGTAAAAGATTTACGCTGCACATGATAGCATGCCTGGGGTGCTGGTGTGGTTTGGTGGCTTATTAGCCTTGGAATAGCCTAATAAGGAGAAGCATGAAGTCACACTAACTCACAATTAAGCAATAAAAAGCCACAATTTCAAGTGAAACCTGTGTAATATCTTCTCACACATGGTGGAAACAAGCTTCCATAGCTACATATGAATAAGTGCGCTAATGTACAGTTTATGTGCATGGTGCCTTGTACTGTACAGTAAGTGACTCACATGGCCATCTAGGATGTATCCCAGAAGAGGCTCGAAATCCACCACAGCCATCTAACAAATATATTAATGTAAAGAAAATAGGCATGACTAAAATCTTACTAAACAAGTTTTTACATCTATGACCCAGTGTTTGTGCTATTAATTTACAATTATCAAAATGCATATCATCAAGTACTCTTTACCTAAATAGCAATTAATCGATAATTTTTCACCTCACTCACTCATTGTCTATACCACTTTATCCTGTCTACAGTGTCGCAGGGGCCTGAAGCCTTTCCCAGGAGACTTAGGGCACAAGGTTGGGTACACCCTGGATGGGGTACCAATCCATTACAGGGCGCACACACACACTTACAGTATACACGTGCTCACACTGCAAACTGGGAACGCCAAATAATCTCACCTGCATAGCTTTAAACAGTTGGCTGGAAACCAGAGTACCTGGAGGAAACCTTAACCGAGGCAGGAATTTAACCTTTTTATTTCATTGAACACAAAATACCACTTTTAATATTTATGCCTTTTACCTTCATCAGTGTGGGATTTATTTTTGATCAATCATATGTATATATCACTATGCTTCAACTACATGATCCCATAACAACAGTAATCAACCAGGGGCTTTGTTTTGTCTACGCACACAACAACATGGCCACTGATTTGAGACGTGATGCCACTAGTGCTAACATTAATTTTGTTAAAAGGTAACAGATAAATCAATTCTTCATCTCACATACAGGTAGAACATAGCTTCTGCAAGTGTATATTGCACTAGGCAGGTGATATCTCATTGTGTCAGAGTAAAGGAGGGTATAGTCCTACTGTATACTCACACACACACCCACACACACAGACAGAGGGATGTGTGCCAGTACTTGGAGGAGGTGTTTTCCATTCAGCAACCCTGCGGGGAACCTGTTTACAGCTTTTATTGCAGCGGCATGGAGGTCCACGCCACACACTGCACTCCTCAATGAATAAATCACTCCCCTGCTGTGCTTGGGGTAGAGGGATCATGCCACAGGATGGGGAAAAGAACTTGCAGCTCAGTCTGTCCTCAACTATTTATTATGTGTGAAGGGAAGTGGCTCCTCTATGGCCTTGTGGCGAGGGATTGTTTACCTCTCTAACTCCTTTGGTTGGAAGAGGCATTCTTCCCACTAAAAAGATTGGCAGTGTATTGTTCATGCATTTTCTTGAAGCTCAATCTTTTTCACGAAAAATTACAGTGCTTTATACTCATCTAAATTTGATACAGTTCAATTTACATAAATTTGGTTTAGATCTCAAATTCTTTTATAATAGAACAATTTATCATATATGGTTAAATCAATGTCCATCCACTGATGAAACTGTACCTTCCTTCCCATTCAGTCAAAGCAAGGTGCTGTACACTGGATGACATCTTCCTAAAAAGAAAATCATTATTCGTAAATTATCAACAACCATTGTAATAATTTGACTTATTTTATGGCTTACCAAATGTGCATCTTGTGCAGTCGGGTGTGTGTACAGTATGTCTGTGTCGAGGCAATGGTGTGAATGATTTGGAGAACTCGAAGTGATTCAGGAGGCTAGGGATCTAGCTGCCAGTTCATTATCAAAGTTCATGCATCGTATTTACCCCAGTGCGATTACCTTAACAAGGGGCATAAATCACATCATTAATTCAGACGATTACCATCAAAAATCTATAAAACTGTAGCATGTTTCTCTGCCTAGCCACCATACTTTTTGTATCCCTGATAAAAAAAATGGGAGAGGAACAGGAGAAAGAGTTATATACGCAATTACATTGCCATCTACTATATGCAGAGTTTAGCGTAGGGGTTTCTAGCATTTCACTGCTAGTGCTTCAGCTTGCATATTGAAGATTTGATTAGTAAACAGAGTACATACACTGAGCAGATTTATTCTGTAAGTATTCTATGTGTCAGAAGATGTTCTCAACACCATAAATTATTAGATTATTTCTTGGGTGTTCATCTGGTTCAAACTAGGTTGCCCAGTAGCACAGCAAATGGTGCTGATGTCTGAGTTCGATCTCATGCTCAGGTTACTAGAATTTTACATGTTTGCCTGCTTCTGTCTGTCTGGGTGTTCTCCGAGTACTCTAGAGTATACTTCTTCTTTTGTTCCCAGTATTCTCCGGGTAGGTTCAGATTCCACAACCAGGGTAAGGTGATAATAGAAAGCAGGATAACCCGAATAATCCAATTACTGTAAATAAACAAATGACTAAAGCTAACAGGAAAGCTATGCATTACAGTATGTGAGTGATAAAGGTCTGGCCCAACAAGGGGTTAACCCTTGAGTGAGGTCAGCATTTGTAGTAGACCAAACACCTTGGAACAGATATCTCCTTCAATTTATCCTCTGAACAGTTCAATTCTAAGAACTGCTTAGTGAGATAAACTGTTTTCAGAATGTGAACCAGTGCAGAACAACTGACCTCATGGTGCCCACAGTCTGGCATGACTGAAAGAGCCAGATCTCTCTGCTTCTCCCCCTGTTGAATTGAGAGAGATGTGGTGCAGTCCAAATGAGTTAGGCTAACATGGACCCCACCTGCTCCTCTCACCAGTGGTACACCCCTCACTCCTCCTCCACTGCTCCACAGATCCATTTAATTTAACCTTCTTTCTCCTCCTCCAAGTGGCCACCTTTCAAACACTGAGCTCAAGTCTGCCAGCCCTGGTAAGAGGAGGACAGGGAAAAACATAAGAAGAAGGGGTTTAAGTGATTGTCAGCATTTACTCCCTGTTCTCTGGATAGGGCTCCTTCACAAACATCTATCAGTGGAGACAGTCTGTTTTCACCAGGGCTTCGGCCCCCAGGAGCGCGTGGAAACTGGCCATCTTATCGGCCCATCTGGCCCTCAGTGCTCTGTCCCAGACTGCTGTCCCTCTGCTACAATCTCATCTCCTCACATCAATCAAAGCTGCTTTTGGGGGGTCTGTGCTTTTTTTCCAGAACACATTTGCCCTCAGCTGTTGCCTTCCCCTTAATCCTATTGCTTTTTGCGCCTTCCTTTTTCTAGGTAGGGTGTGCTTCTTTGCTCTTGCCTTTACTTTCATCTGTAAATGTGAAGATGAATGTATTCTTCACCACTTTGTATATGATCCATATAGTTTAATAACCTTACAGTGTAACTGTGATTAACAAATAATATAAATATAAACATAGTATTCTAGAATTTACGATAATTTGCATTAATATGTGTCACATATTTTTCCTTTTCTTTCCATGAGCTTTACTCTTATGTAGTTTCTTTGTCTTCTCTGTATGTTTATACCAAAGTGCTGTTGGATTCTCAAATCATATTGATCATAAGGTACAGAATAGCTTCCTGTAACAGCATGGCTCCAACAGGACCATCTGTAATACAAACGGCAGCTTTAATTTCAGTGCATTAATTCTAATGTTATTATTTCAGCTAATAATAAAGGGATTCAAATGTTTTGTAGTTTAACCACCATATATACAGTACTGTATACATACGCAGAGATCTTTTGCATTAAAAACATAACAAGAATCATCTTATCATAGCAGGTCTCATTATTAGTCAAATACAACCTCAGACGAACAATTTCTAACCTTTTTCATTATGCCATTACTTTTTAACAAAAATGAAACTAAAAAGGAAAAATCAACATGTGGGCAATAAATACAGTACATGAAATATACAGTACTGAAATGAACGATTCCCCTATAGACATTCCCAAATTGAGTGAGTGAGTGAGTTCACAGAGATTCTCAAATATATCAAACAGAGGTTGCTACAGACTCCTGCAAATGGAGACGATTTGCTTGCGTAATTCTACCAGAATGGCGAAATTTCATAACAATAGACAGCATAACTGTGATACTTGGTGCCGTCTCCCACAGTTTTTCAAACTCGGTCCCCATTCACGACCACTTCCATATGAGAGAAAATAATACTAAAATATGAATATTTTTTCCTCCATCAAGAGACCCATTTCCCACAACAACTACACAACACAACTTCCTTTTCACTACTGGGAACATGTACAGCTGGAGCTATGCCCAAACGCACATGCGTCTAATTGTGCTGTCAGTCATAGACGTTAACATTTAACATAATAAGTGAGGCCTGAACCCTTTGGGCTCCAAGCCTTTGCCAAGAAATTTCAGCTGGACCATATTTTGGCGCAAGCCGTAATTAAAGAGTTCAGATGCAGTTTTGCGAATCTTGGCCGTGCTACCATATTCTTTTTAGACAGAAGAGGTTTTCTCCTGCCAAACAAACTATACTTGTTCATTGTTCTTCTAATTGTGCTGTCACAAACGTTAATATCAGTGAGGCCTGTACGGTCTGTGATGTACCTCTTGGATTCCAAGCCTTGGCCACGAAGTTTTATACCCGAACAAAACTGTAGCGAACCTTAAACCAAATACTCTTATGAACGGCAGGTTTGAACGAATCTCCCTGTTCCTAGAAATTTGGACATTTGTGATGGGGACCTGACTTTTATCCTTAATTTTCTTGGAGTTCTGAGAAAATCTTAGACAAGACCACTAACCTGGCCACGAACTGGCTATAAACGCTTGATTCTTATAAGGCCACTTTAAGAAGGCCGTATGGAATTGCTCGCAAATTAGCAGCTAATCATATGGGTATTTGTGACCGCCAGTGTTGGGTGTAACGCGATACCAAGGTAGAATACTTGGATTATTTTTTGGTGTAATGAGTAATCTAATGTGTTAGGTCCAGCATTTAAATACTCAGTTATTTAGTTACTTTTTCAAAAGTGTAATCAGTCATTCGCAATTCCTTGTGTGTGTGTGTGAAAGCCTTCCTACAAGCCCCGCCATCGATAACCCGTCCCCCCCTCTATTATTCCTCCTGTTATACCCCTATCTCTGTTATACCCCTACCCAATGTGGTTTGACTATGTGAGGACCGACGTGCGGAATGATGGAAACCTAATCACAGCGCCAAAACTCGTGGTGAATCATGATGAACCATACTAACGGCCACCACGCAAAACCATGTAGGTGAGATTGGGGTGTTACGTAGTAATTAACAGATTATGGGCCAAACTTCCCTGAGTGATGATGGTAGAATAATTACGTCTACTTTGCCATCATCCACTTTGACCATCTGTTTGGAGGAGATAAAGTCATGGATGAAGCAAAATTTCCTGCAGCTGAACAGCTCTAAGACTGAAGCTATTTTAGTAGGCACCCCACACCGGGTTAGGACAGCTAACATCACCAGTATTACGTTTTCTGGTCAGGGTATCCCATTGTCAACATCCGTTATAATCATTGGGGTTAAAATGGACTCTCATTTGACGTATGAGGCTCATGTCAAACATCTGTGTAAAACGTTTTATTTCCATCTCAGGAATATAGCAAAACTGCGTCCAGCACTCACGTTTGCTGATGCAGAAAAGTTAGTCCATGTGTTTGCCTCCTCCAGGCTGGTCTTCTGCAATGCACTTTTCATTGGGACTACTGGAAAAACCCTTCAAAAGCTGCAGTATATTCAAAACAGTCCTGCTAGGATCCTGATGAGAGGGCGTAAATATGTCCATATTACACCCATTCTTAAATCTCTTCACTGGCTCCCTGTTTCATTTAGAATTGATTACAAGGTTGCCCTTCTTACCCACCAGTGTATTTATGGGGATGCCCCTCCCTACCTCAAAGAACTTATTTCCTCACATAAGTCCGCATGCAACCTCTGCTCTGTATCAGTACATCTTTTGAAAACTCCTAAGACTAAACTTCATAGCATGGGAGATCGAGCTTTTTGCTCAGCTGCACCTAGACTATGGAATGCCATAGTATCTGAGGACGCCACAGACTGTTGATGCTTTTAAATCTGGTCTTAAAACTTATCTTTTTATCAGAGTTTTCGGGTCGAATTAATTTTGTAGCACTTTGAGATTTGTTTCAAATATAAAGTGCATTATAAATTCATTCATTCATTCATTCATTCATCTTCTATACCGTTTTATCCTGTATTTAGGGTCGCGGGGACCTGGAGCCTATCCCAGGAGACTCTGGGCATGAGGCAGGGTACACACTGGAAAGCGTGCCAATCCATATTATAAATTAAATGTATTAATATTATTATTATTAATTATACAATTATACATATATAAAAAACAACATGCATGAGGAATCACAAAGGAGTTTTCATTTTCTGCAATGAAAAAGTATTCTAACTAGATACTTTTATCAGAAAGTAACGCTGTAATGTAACTGATTACTTTTTGAAGACAGCACTTTTGTAATTTTTTGTTATAAAAAGTAATTATAATTAATTAATTATAAAAAAAAGTAATTATAAGTACATTTTAGCAATTTTTACTGTGTTACAAATACATGATTAATATACTATGAGTATACTCTTGTTGCAGCAGTACCATGCTGTTATACTTCTGGCCAATTCCAAATGCTAAAACAGTACACTTTGTGGATAATAAAAACATACAGTGAAACCTCGGATTGCAAGTAACGCGGTTTGCGCGTGTTCCGCAAGACGATCAAAGATTTTTAATAAATTTTGACTTGGAAAACGAACAAGTCTTGGTTTACGAGTACTGGGTATCAATTATCACGCATGCTCTTCTTAGTAGAGTCACGTGATCACAACTTAGCCATTTTTTTCCACAATTTTCTATAACACTGTGACCACGTTTGTGCGCTTAAAACATATATTTTTTTGTGTCTGTATGCGTGTGTACAGCGCGACTGTAAAGCAAAAGCAAGTCTCATTAGAGAGGTTAAAAATCAATTTTCTCTCTCTGTATCAGCCTACTCTTCGTGGCTGTGTGTGCACGCGTCATTGGACACCATGCCACACACACAAACAGACCCCTCCTACTTTCGCCTTCACACACACACACACACACACACTCTTTCTCTCTGCTCTGCTCTTTCTCTCTGCTCTTTCTCTCTGCTCTGTCGCAAATCTTTTCAAAGGTAAAGTCCAGGTTAATTGGTTTTATTTTTACTTTATATTTTGTGTTAATTATTTTTAGTTTACAAATGCTAAATGCATTTTCTACATTATGACACTAAAACACTATATATTTTTGAAACACATTACATCAGTAATTATGAGGTAGATTTTATTCATGAGATTACAAAAAACAGTACTATAGTTTATTTACGTTCAACAAAACGTCAGGTTGTCACAAACTAAAATTTTAACTGTCTGAACACAGACAGACATTAGTATTAGAATATACAGGTACAGTATTAGTTCCAACCTGGTGTGTTTCAACTACCACACAGAGTTTTATCAGTAATCTCCCAGAGTTACCTGTAGCGCAGCCACACAAAAGGGACATTTTCATATACAGGGAACTGGTTGAAGAGCTAATGCTGCTCACCTGTAGCCGAAGATGTGCCCTAGTTGTTTGTTTTCCCCTTTGACAGTGTTGGTCACCGGGCAAGATCCCGCGCATGCGCGATCGCAACGCAGGGGAACCCGGAAGTGACGTGGGTCACATGATCCGGCATAAAGCCGGAACCGGCGTAGAAGCCGGCACGGAGAGATGAGGACAGCGCGCTGCATGTTTTTCGAAGCTGAGAGCCTGTTTGTGGATTATATACCGATAATTTCATTCAGTACCCAGCTCATTCCGTTTCTCGATCTCCCAGACCTACCATCGTCATCTGGTGAGATCGAACCATCTCTCCAACTCAACATTTTCATACCCTTTGCCATATATCAGACACTGGACTATCATACACACACTCACACACCCGCATACATCCCGCACACACCATTTATATTTGTATTATATTTATATATATTGGTTTTGGTGCACCTTGTTTGTTTATTTATCTGTTTGTCGCTGTATAATACACTTGGTTTAATTTCTTACAATTGTTTTGTGTCACGTCGTATTTTGTCCTGCCGCGATTACGCAATACCGGAAGTGTGGTTTTCAAGCCCCTATTTGGATTCCCGAATCCGTTTTTTTGTAACCAAGCGGTTAATTAAATCCAAGCGTTACATACCAACTTCGATTAGATCACCGTCTGACCCCAACTCGATCAGGCGACTGAATATTTAGAGTCAACATTTCGTTGTACCTTAGATAATGTAGCTCCAGCTAAAAGAAAATTTATTAGAGATAAGAAACTCGCTCCCTGGTATAATGATCACACGCGCACTTTAAAACAGACCGCTTGGAAATTAGAGCGTAAATGGCGTCAAACTAAATTATTAGTATTTCAAATAGCATGGAAAGAGAGCATCCTGAATTATAGGAAAGCTCTTAGTGTAGCTAGATCAACGTATCTCTCCACTCTTATAGAAGAAAATAAAAATAATCCTAGATTTTTATTTAATACCGTAGCCAAATTAACCAGAAATAAGACCACTACAGAAATCTCCACAACAACATCATGCAATAGTGAGGACTTCATGAACTTTTAAAAAAAATAAAACTGTAAATATCAGGCATAAAATTGAGGCTTTGAAACCGAACAATGTAATTGATGCAGATGTTAACCTAGCCATGTCCGATCGGAACCTAGAATACTTTACTTCCCCTTGAAGAGAATGAACTAATTTCACTCATCTCTTCTGCAAATTCATCAACCTGTATAGTAGATCCTATACCGACACATTTTCTTAAACAGATAGTACCAGTAATAACAGAACCACTGTTGAGAATAATTAATTCCTCACTCAGCATTGGTTATGTTCCAAAATCTTTTAAATTAGCAGTTATCAAACCAATAATTAAGAAACCTGACCTCGACCCCTGTCAGCTGTCCAATTACAGGCCAATATCAAACCTCCCCTTTATCTCTAAGATTCTGGAAAAGATAGTAGCGGAGCAGCTATGCTCATATCTACATAGAAATGGCATACATGAACTGTATCAGTCAGGATTTAGGCCTCATCACAGCACAGAAACAGCACTCGTTAAAGTAGTAAATGACCTCCTATTGGCCTCTGATCAGGGTTGTGTAACTATGCTTGTATTACTCAACCTCAGTGCAGCTTTTGACACCATTGATCATGCTATTCTTCTTCACAGATTAGAAAATGTAGTAGGAATTAAGGGTATAGACCTCTCCTGGCTCAGATCCTATTTGACCGATCGTTATCAGTACAGTATGTAGACTTAAATGGTGATTATTCTGCATGTTCTCTAGTGGAGTTTGGCGTTCCGCAGGGTTCACTTTTAGGCCCACTGCATTTTTCCCTTTACATGCTTCCTTTGGGCAACATAATCCGTAAGCATGGTATTAGTTTTCATTGTTATGCTGACGACACACAGTTATATGTCTCAGCAAAACCTGATGAGAAAAAACAGCTGACTAAAGTTGAGCAATGTGTGCAGGACATAAGACATTGGATGCTAATTAACTTCCTTCTGCTTAATCCGGATAAGACAGAAGTTCTAGTCATAGGACCGCATACAGCTAGGTGTAAAATTTTAGATCACACCGTAACTTTAGATGGCCTTTCTGTTCCATCAAGTGCAACAGTAAAAGACCTCGGCGTGGTCCAGCCTTTCATTTGAAGCTCATGTAGATAATATTACCAGGATAGCATTCTTTCACCTCAGAAATATTGCAAAGATAAGAAATATATTGTCGCTAAACGATGCAGAAAAACTAGTTCATGCTTTTATCACCTCTAGGTTGGACTATTGTAATGCCTTACTGTCAGGTTGTTCAGCTAGGTGCATAAACAAGGTTCAGCTAGTCCAGAATGCAGCAACAAGAGTCCTCACTAGAACCAGAAGATATGAGCACATCACCCCTATCCTATCTTCACTGCATTGGCTCCCTGTGAAATTTCGCATTGATTTTAAAATACTACTCTTGACATATAAAGCATTAAATGGTCTTGCGCCGCAGTATCTGAACGAACTGCTAGTGTCTTACGATCCGCCACGTCTACTTCAATCAAAGGATGCAGGCTGCTTGTCAGTACCGCGTATTATGAAAACTACAGCTGGGGGCAGAGCTTTTTCTTACGAAGCCCCAAAATAATGGAATAGTCTTCCAAATAGTGTTCGGGACTCAGACACAGTCTCAGTGTTTAAGTCTAGGCTAAAAACCTATTTATTTAGCCAAGCATTTTTATGAATAGATTTGCCTTAGGTAAAGGAGCAGATCTGGGGGACTCATGGACGTAGAGTATTATGGTGAACTGAGATGTTTAGATGCTGTGTTCCTCACTCTCATTTGATCACTCAGGTTTGTTGACGGTGAGGTGATTTTTGCTTTACATCTCAGGGAGCCCTCATGTTTGTCTTTCCTTCTGGCTCTCCCTTTTAGTTATGCTGTCATACTGTAGTTAGTCCTGCCGGAGTCCCTGCTTGCACTCTACAGTAAATATACATTCACATTATACATTATGTGACTGTGACCATACCTAACTGCCATCTCTCCTCTTCTTCTCTTTCTCCCCCTCTTTCTCTTTCTTCTCTCCCCCTGTCTCCCCCTTTCACTCTTTCTCTCTCTCACTCTCTGTCGAGCTACACATGTCATTCCTGAGCTGCCAGTGATCCAGACTCCCTCTGCCCTCCGGATCTGCCTGATCCATCCTGGTGCCCCGTTTCTGGTTGGAAGTCTCGTTGCATGGATGCCCCGTGTGTCTCTTTGGGATGCGTCTGGTGTCTGTGGATGATTCTCTCTACTTTGAAGACGGTTCTGGCCTCGACTGGTGTTGGCAGCTGTTTCTCTGAGGACTTGACAATTCGATAGTTCAGGACTGGAACTTTCTACAAGTCTATCTGAGTCATTATACATTTTATAGCTTAAACTATGTACTTAATTTTAAACTACCTTAAAAAACATGAAATTTACCATATGCCAATGAAAATAAAATAATAACGATACGAACTAACGCATGCAACGAAGCAGCTTCCAGATGTGAATTTAAACTGGAAGCGGAGGTCTGGGGAGCCAATCAGAGAACGGACAGTCCGAATCTGCCCGCCACCAGTTTCCGATTGGCTGGTGTGGCGCCGATTCAAGTCTCTGGTTGGCTGGAATAGCTTCAGAATTATATTGCTGCTGCAGTTTGTACAAGTCTAGCATCATGATAGTAGTGAGTGCACACAACAGAGAGAGTTCAAACACAAAAATTATCTTGAACGTGCAAAAGTGATTTTCAGCCTGCAAAAACGAAAGTGGCGTGCACGAGGAAGTAGTGCACTAAATATGAGCATTAAAAAGTACATATGAATAAATAAATTTAAATTTAACTGAAAATATATTGAGACTACCATATATTAAAATTTGTTTTCTAATTTATACTTTCTGTACATTTCTACAATGATTATTTTGAGCATTTTTTGAATATACCAAAAATTAATTGAAAAAGAAAGTTTAAATAAGTGTGCTTTGGAAATTAGACCAAGCTTTCACTTAAAGTATATTTTTCTATAATATATTTTTGGAAAGTGTACTATAATACAATTATTTTGAAGTATGTTTAAAGTTCAATTCCAAAATTTGGTAAAAGCATGATATTAGTGTACTTTTTATATATTAACTGACTGTACAACTTTTTGTTAGAATATTTGCAGTGTACTATCGAGGATTTAAATATATGTGTAGTACACTAACGTGTTCTTTTTTTTTTCACTGGGGAGTGTCTTGCATAAAATCAAGTAAATGCTGGTTAAAAAGCTTCAGTTATTCATCAAACATCACCATGGGGAAGATGTGTCTGTGGCAGGAGTGTTGGCGCCAGACAGACTTTTGAGACGTATCTGTGTCTCTAGAGTTTACACAGAAAATTTTGAAAAACCGAGCAAACAAAAAGCGTCCAGTAAGAGGATGCTATATTGGCAGAAATGCTTTGTTGATGAGAAATGACAAAGGAGAAGGGACGGATTGATTTAGGCTGACAGGAAAGCTATAGTGATTCAAATAATTCTCAACTGTTAGGAACAGAAAAGCAACTCAGAGACCACAGTACCAAACCTTCAGCGGAATGGGTTACAACCGAAAAAAAAACACATCCTGTCAGCCAAGGAAATGAATCTGAGGCAACAGTGGTCACAGACTTCCCAAAACCAAACAGTTGAAGATTGGACCCTGTTACCTGGTCTGATGAAACTTGATTTCTACTGAGTCATGCTAGTCAGACAGATTTTGTGTGAACAGTGTGAATCCGTAAAACCAAGTCAGCTTTGTGTCAACAGCTCAGCCTGGTGATGGTGTAGAGTGTACAGTACATGTATATTTCTAATGGTGCGGAGTATATATACAGTATGGCCAGGTACAGTAGGTCGGGTCAGATTTTAATGGCGGCATAATGGGTTAGTGGTTTGCAGTGTCACCTTACACCTCCAGGGTCTGAGTTTGATTCCCGTCGTAAGTCTGTATGCATGAAGTTTTCAGTTTGGTGGGTTTTTCTGGGTACTCCGGTTTCCTACCACAGTCCAAAGACATCCAGATTAGGCTAAATGCCGTTACTTAGGATGGGCTTCTGATCATATTAGAAGACCTACTGTATTTACCAAAGCCAGCATGAACACTATTTTTTTTTTTTAATCAACTCCAATCTTGTGCAGGTTGGAAGATAAAAAATGTGTGTCACTCAAGAACAAACACTAATTCCGTTGTACTAGGTCTGTGTTACCCAGATTAGTTTGAGGTTAATGTTTTACAACAGCATCATATCTACACCATGGGAAAATAAGGAGCTGATTAGTATTTACAGGAGCACTTAGACTCTGTTTGCTCAGCATGTTCCTCCACATCTAATGACTATTTACACTTTACACAAACAAATAAACTAGCCTGTTTGCATATGCAGAAGAACAATGGTAGGTCATGATAGCATGAATAAAAGACAAAAAAAAGCAATGCTGTGGAAACTGGATAGAGTTCCCATTGCTCAAAGAGAGAGAAAGGCGCCAGCCAACACATCACAGGATTCCCACTCCATGTGTCACAGTTAAGATAATGGGGTATGAATGGCGTTTTGACATCAGGCATGCTGCTCATCATTTGGCATCAGAAATTATTTTTTAAAACATGTAAAATCTTTGTATCTGAAAAAAATCAAACCATCCTGACATTTCGCTTTGCATATACAAAATACTGCATGTAATAGGGGAACAGTTTTTACCCTCTTTGCAACACCAAACTGAACTGATCTGACATTTTGATATGACATATAAAGGCTAACAATATGTTTGATGTGAAAGATGCCATAACTTCCCAAATCAGGCTAGACTGAGTGACTACCCATTTCCATCAGCACTGCTAATCAGTTAGATTCTGTCAAGGTGATAATCCAAGCCTGTCAAGTGCCTGTAGTCTTACATTTATAGCTTATAGTGGAAGGTGCCATTCTTGCAGTTCGCTTTGCCAACACTGTTTGCGAACTTAGACAAAAGCTGGATTTCATCCATCACCATTCACTCAGAATCATATATATATATATATATATATATATATATATATATATATATATATAAATATATATACAAGGGTTATATATACAACTTATTGTAAAGCCAATCTAACAATGGTGTGATATAGCACAGGTGAGGCTTTTAGCACAGAAACGATCAATTTAAAAATGGAAATCAAATAAGCGATGCTAGAGGTCATTAAACAGGCTGAGTGATTAGTATTCATGTGGTGAGGATTAACAGAATATATGAGTGTTATGGAGAGGCTGCAGCAACTCAATCAGTTCTAATTTTCCAATGTGAGGACACTGGTCCTCCTTCTCTCTGTTCAGGACTGGCATTAATATTAATGAGTTATAGATGAGCTTGAGAAGCAAACATCATTAAAAACACACTCATTGACTCAAGTGTCCCGATCACGATTAAATGCTTCCATAATAATTA
The DNA here is from genome assembly GCA_030522415.1 of Channallabes apus. Taxonomy (NCBI): domain Eukaryota; kingdom Metazoa; phylum Chordata; class Actinopteri; order Siluriformes; family Clariidae; genus Channallabes; species Channallabes apus. The sequence continues at coordinate 24,539,867 of CM060108.1, read as the reverse complement.
TGTAATTTATGTGACCTGTATTTTTGTCTTGACTACAACGTTAGTTCCAGTATATGGGTCAAATATGGAAAAAGGTTTTTGAAGTGGTAATAAAATTTACATTAAAAAGAAATAAAAAAAAAATACAAATGCTATTAGAGAAATTGCTGTTGATTTTATATTGTGAGTTTAATGCAATAAATATAATGCAGGCCATTTTTCTTAATAAATATTTTCATTTAATCCTCCTGTAACAACTGAGAACCTTCACTATTCCTATACTAAAATGTTACACATTTTAAATGTGTAATATATTTAAAAGACAGCAATTTTTTTCTTTTAATTCAAGAGCAAATCAAACTCATTAGATTAACTGCATATAGCATATTTAAATACTGTATTAGTGTATACTCTGATATTAATATAATACAATGTCTGGCCAAAACAAAAAAATGAATTACATGGATTTACTGTAACTAAGCAAATGGGTAAAAGACTTTGCTAGCATAAAGAAGCAGCCAAAGCACAGTATTGGTGCAGATTTTATTATTTTACATTACTGATACTAAAATTGATGTAAACTACTAGAAGCATATGACCAGTAAAAATTGTTGCTTAAATTAAAAGCATTCCCATTTTTGGTGAACCTGAACAGTGAGCTGAGTGCTGAGTAATATTCTCCTGGGGGTCTGGAGTGACTCCTAAAATCTTCTAATCTACAGAAGATCATCTCTGAAAGGAATGGCTGTTCACAGAGTTCTGTATAGTAGAATATTCATGGAAAGTTGACTGCAAGGAAAAGTGTTAAGGTGTTAAGGAGAAGGTGCACAAGCAATAGGGATGACCACAGCCTTAAGAAGATTTTCAAACAGATTCATGAACTTGGGAGAGCTTCACGAGAAGTGGAGTGAGTCAGTGCATCAAGAGCTACCACACAAAGATGTCTTCAAGACATAGGCTACAACTACTGCATTCTTAGTATCAGATCACTACTGAACCACAGACAGCATCAGAAGTTTCATGCCTGGGCTAATGAGAAAAAGAACTGAACTGTTGCTCAGTGGTCCACTTTTCAGATTAAAGTAAATTTTGTCTGGACGAAGAGTGGAGTGGCACAGAAGCCCATTTTCTTGAAGTCTTTTGTGAAGTTTCCACAGTCTGTGATGAATTGGGGTGCTGTGTCATCTACTGGTGCAATCTACCAATCCAGCCATCTACTGTACCAGGATTTTAGAGCTCTTCATGCTTCCGTCAGTTGACAAGCCTTATGGAGATGCCGATTTCCTTTTCCAGCTGGATTTAGCAGAGTGCCAAAACTACCACTAACTGGTTTGCTGACTATTATATTAATGTGCTTGACTAGCCAGACTGACATGAACCCCACAAAGAATCTGTCAAGAATCAGTCAAGAGGAAGATGAGAAACATCTGCCCTGACAATACAAATGAGCTGAAGACTGCAATAAATGCAACCTAGACTTCAGTAATTCTTCATCAGTGCTATAGGCTGATCACCTCCATGCCATGCTTCATTAATGCAGTAATTCATGCTGACCAAGCCCTGCCCAAGTATTGAGTGCATAAATGAACATACTTTTTTGTAAGTTGTGCATTTCCGTATTCTAAATAATTTTTGGAGTGATCTTAGGAAACATTATAATATTTTTAGATTGGTTTTCATGAGCCGTAGGCAATAAATAAACAAATTAATATTTTAAAAAGGCTTGAAATATTTCACTTTTTATATATGAATCTAGAATGCATGAAAGTTAAAATTTTTTTATACTAAATCTCAAAAAGAAAAAACAGCATGAACATTTTAAAGATGGAATCTATAGTATACAGTAGGATTGTACTGTATAGTATAGTATAGTATAGTATAGTATAGCATAGCATGGCATAGCATGGCATGGCATGGCAGGTTCCCATTTATACAAAGACAAAAAGTGTTCTATGTTGCTCATCGACATTACGATGCCAGAGTTTATCTAGTTCTAAAGGCCAGTATAAATAGACAGTTATCTAGAACATAAACAGTGAGCTGAGTGTTGAGTAATATTCTCCTGGGGCTCTGGAGTGAAACCTAAAATGCAGTACATCTCTGGACAGAGCAATGCCCCATCACTACTCTCTCTCTTCCCAACAGATTGATCCCAGTCCTCCACATTCTGCACCATCTGCCTGGCCACATACCAGCAGGAGCACCATGCACTGTGCACATACACCTGTGCCTGCCATTTTAGATAGAGCTGTTTCTCTCTCTCTCTCTCTCTCTCTCTCTGTCTACCTCACACACAACCACACACGCACACACCAAAAGGTAAATGCTCGCTAGAATAAATACTTCTTTGCATACTTGCATGTAGTTTTTGGATACAATGTAATAATATCATATCCAGATTGAAAAATGCATCGCTCTTGAAGCACATACAGCACTATGTGCTACACACAGTCCATACAGTCGCCATCTAGTAACACAGGTACAAAAAGGTGCATGCGCACACACACTACACACACGTGCTTGTACAGTTATATGATTTAAAGATGACACAGTACAGGGCCTTTGGGAACTATCTCAATGTTACATTTCCTCAAGCAGAGAGAAGGAAGGATGAATTCCTGTCCTCAGAGAGAGAAGTGCAATTAAGGGAGGAGCAGGAGAGCAGATCGTCCAGACGCCACTCGTTTTTCAAGCTCCTCATGTAACCAGTCTCACTCTTTTTTTTTCTCTCACTCTCTAAAGGTTGGTCATTTGATGACAACCCATCACTCTCAACACCTAGGACCATCTGCTTCGTTTGAGATATTGTCATATCATGGCCCATTTTCCTGAAATGAAAGCTGTAGTTACATTAACTGAATGCATGTACTGTACCAGTTTTTATTTGGAAATATCATGATATATCATAGAAAATACCTTCCAAATTCGCTGGCATACTGCCATCTTTTATTAGAGAAGAACTAACATAATAGCATACTACTTTGTACAAATATCCCTATATACACTGACTGGTCATAAAAGTTGCAAACTTAAAAATGTAGTTTGTCCACCTTTAGTTTTGTTTACATGTGTGATGTGGTAGCTAAATAATGTGCGAAAATTATGCTCCTAGGAATGTTCTTTAACAATATGAGTCCTGTTCTATGCCCTGGCCTTCAGGAAAGAACAAAATCATTTGTTCATCTTAAACTGGTCATTCAGTCCATTTAGGTAGTCAGCTTAGTTACTTTTTGCCATATAAAGAAGAGCATGACACTGCCTACAGCGGCTTGTACAATGAGCACTATGCATGAGTCGGGACTCATCAGACCACATGGCCTTTTACCATTGCTCCAAAGTCTAATCGTTAAGCTTCCTAGCAAATAGAATCCTTGTATCTAATTAGTCTAACTAACAAGTGGTTTTCTTATGAATGTTAAGTCCCAGGCCTGTGAGTTGTTGTCACATTGTGTGTAGAAAAATGTCTTACTGTCAATAATAAACAACAACTGTGAATTTGAATATTTTATTATGCAACTTTACAATAAAAAACTATTCTCTGATAACAGGTGTATTTTAATGAACTAATTATTATTATTATTATTATTATTATTATTATACCACATTTCTTCTGCAAATGTAATGGTTCAGCACAAATGTTTCAGGTTCTACTAATGTGTTTATTGGTTGGTTGTTTGATTTGCTTGATCCAGATCCTTTTGAAAATGTGTCTTTTTGACCAGTCAGTGTATCTTCTTTAATATTTGTGAAAATGAATCAAAGTGGATCATAAAAAGTTCAAATCACTCAACTGGTTCAGTGTCTTGGCTGTGCTTTTCTGCATTCTCTCTTCCTCCAACCTTGGCTTGGAAACAAGAAAATTAGACCATATTACTCATAAGTGAATAATTGATACCCATTTAAAATTTAAATGAACCGGCAATAGGTTCTCAAACTGTGCCCCATGTGTCAGAACATAAGAGAAAGCCTGTCAGATGAAAATATATGTTCCCTAGCAAGGCTACACTCGATGCTGCGTGAAAACGCTATGGGAACCAGTTTGTCGCGTTGCCGGTCGTTGAAGCATGCTGTGAAAACACGCCAAAGTTTTTGGCTATATATAACCTCGACAGGTGACGTCATCTGATTAGATGTAGGTGGAGGTTATAAAAACAGGTGAGCCGGCAACGACCTCAGATCATTTGTCTTCAGAGCCTAGTTGTGAAGCGTGCTTGTGATAAACCAGCAAAATAAGAAGGTGTTTAACTCACCGATTTGACGAGTTTAAATCCCTCCGTGTGTGATAATCCATATCGGAGTGCGATCTCTACACTGCTCCGACTAGTGCTGCGCGCGCCGCGCATTCCGTGAGAAGCTGCGAGCCGCCGCGCGTTCCTGGCTTAAAACTCGTGCATCTGACAGAGCTGCGGCAGACGGAGGTAAGAAAACTCCTTTCTTCCGCGTTGTCATCACGAGGATTTCTCTCTTTTTTACCGGAGATGAAAATAGCCTTAAGCACTAAAACAAGCAGTAGACGGCAGCTTCTGTCGGGTGGCCGGGGGGGCGGAGCCTCAATGACGCTCTCTCTCCCCCCCCCCCTCAGCTCTCTTCATATGAGTTAACCCTTTCATGGAGTAGGCTGTATTCATGCTGTGTTTTTCATGCCATCGACTTATTTGTTTATTTAAAATATAGTCGATATGGAAATGCGGGATTGTATGATGACGCCCAGATAGCAGAGATGCTTCACAGGCTATCTCTCTCCTGGGACATCATCCTCCCTGGTAAGCTTATACTTCCTTTCTAGCTGTGTAGACTTTTATCTGCCCTAGAGGGAAAATTTTTTTACGGCAGTGGGTCAGCTTGGTGCTCCACTGCACACAGGAGGTCAGACTGATTTAAAAAAATATGTATGTATATATATACTGTATATATATACATAATGTGTGTGTGTGTATATATGTATATATATATATATACATATGTGTGTATAAAATAAAATAAATGGGGGTGGCCCCCCCAATAGGGAAAGGCACCCAGAATTCCTTTTTAACGAATATGTGTTCTCCCTGGCACCCCCAGGAGGTCGGTGTTTTGCTCCGCCACCACTGGTGTTCGGGCAACACCAGTCTCCAATAGGCTGTTAGTTCTTCGGTTTTTCCTGCCATGCTTCAGGATGCCGAACATCTAACATCCTCCCCCCCGTTTAACCAAGCTGCCGAAACTTTTGCCCTTTTATGAGAAACTGGCAGCGTGGAAGCTACTGCCAAGTATATCTCCTTGGGTACTAAGCACTGGAGAGAGGAACTACAGGATTCAGTTCTCACTTCACCTTCTGTGTTTTCAATGGCGTGGCCTCCACTTCCATGAAACCAGAAAGTGCGCATCTGCTGACAGGCTGCCGGGGAAGGGGGCCATGGAACATGTTCCCCCACCAGACAGTGAGTCAGGCTACTACAGTCGGTATTCTTGGTTCCCAAGAGGAACGGGGGCTGCGTCCAATATTTCAGATTCTGCGGGCTCTCCCGCTACCTGAAAATCAATGAATACAGTTCAGTTCTTGACTGTAAAGGTGATTGCTCTCAACCCTACCAAGCGATTGTTTCTGACAATCGATTTAAGGACGCTTACTTTCATACAGAAACATTGCCACAACACAGGGAGATCCTGAGGTTCGCTTTCGGGGGCGAAGCTTACCAGTATCGGGTCCTTCCATTGGTCTAGCTCACCCGCACACATACAAAATGCACGGATTTAGCCCTGGCTCTTACGGGAGTCCCAGGGCATCCGGTGGCTAGTGCTTCGACATCAGCATGTCGTCCTAGCTCATCTCTGTTCTCAGGACTGGGACCCAACGCCACGAAAGCGTGCTCTTTCCTGTGCAGAGGACAACACATTGGGTGCTATATGGGATTCGGTCGTAAGCGGGCACAGCTGTCTCCCGCTCGTATCGAACCCATTCTCAACACCCTCAAGGAAAACAAGCTAGACCAGAAAGTGACCATCACTTTCAAACATCCTAGCTCTCATGGCAGCTGTATCCACGGTGACACCTTTGGACCTTCTGCACATGAGAGCATTCTAAGTTGTGGCTAAGAACCAGGGGATATCACTAGGGCCAATCCCCAATATGGGTTACGCGCCAGGTGCTTCGTACCCTTTTCTACGTGGTTCAGACCCCGGTCTCTACTCTGGGTCCCACTCTAAGTTCATCTTGTCATCGCTGAGGCTAACGACAGATGCTTCCCTCATGGGCTGGGGTGCGGTTTCTGATGACTGTCCAGCCCAAGGGAGCTGGAGAGGCTATCTTCTCGCATGGCACAGCAATTGCCTCGAAATGATGGCTCTATTTCTGGCCCTAAAGCACTTCCTCCAGCAGTTGAGAGGCTGCCATGTCCTAGTGCGGGGGACAACACTATGGCAGTCTCATATGTTATCGCCAGGGCGGACTGTGCTCGCGCCGCTAACAGCTAGCGCACCAGGTTCCTGTCCCTCAGAGCGATTTACATTCCAGCATGGATGCGGGAGCAGTAGTACTGTCCAGTCTATCTCTGACACACGGGGAATGGTAACCCCACTACGAAGTAGTCAGGGAGAGATTTTCATGTAGCAAGGCAGACCTCTTGCCTTCTAAGATATGCTTTGCCTTTTACTGCTCTTCAGATTTACGTCCACCGCATCAGCTAGTGGCGTAGGTCAGAGCAGCTTCTACATGTTTTGGATGAGAGATGCTATTGCCCTCACCTATGAGGCGCGTGGGTTCACTTCGCCTCTGGGAATCAGGGCTCTTTCAACCCTGGGGATTGCCTCATCTATTGCATTAGCAAGAGGAATTCCCCTGCAGCAAGTATATGCTAAGCAGGTAAACCCAGTCCACTGCCGAATTGTTTCAGTGCTGGAGTTTCCCTCCTCGGGTCTGTGCCCTAGTACTCTCAGGACGTACGTGACTGCATCCTCTCTCAACTATCTTCAGAAAGCTCCATAAGCCCAACAGGCACCCTATTGCTCTTGAAGCCTTCTGTCCTCCGCGCTTACAGCTTCGGAGCAGGAGAGACTTCACTTGCTGTGTCCAGCTTGTGCTCTTCAGATCTACGTCCACCGCATCAGCTAGTGGCGTAGGTCAGAGCAGTTTCTACATGTTCTGGATGAGACATGCTATTGCCCTCTCCTATGAGGCGCGTGGCTTCACTTCGCCTCTAGGAATCAGGGCTCTTTCAGCCAAAGGGATTGCCTCATCTATTGCACTAGCAAGAGGTATTCCCCTGCAGCAAGTGTCTGCTAAGCAGGTAAACCCAGTCCACTGCCGAATTGTTTCAGTGCTGGAGTTTCCCTCCTCGCAACAGGCACCCTATTGCTCTTGAAGCCTTCTGTCCTCCGCGCTTACAGCTTCGGAGCAGGAGAGACTTCACTTGCTATGTCCAGCTTGTGCTCTTCAGATCTACGTCCACCGCATCAGCTAGTGGCGTAGGTCAGAGCAGTTTCTACATGTGCTGGATGAGACATGCTATTGCCCTCTCCTATGAGGCGCGTGGCCTCACTTCGCCTCTAGGAATCAGGGCTCTTTCAGCCAAAGGGATTGCCTCATCTATTGCACTAGCAAGAGGTATTCCCCTGCAGCAAGTGTCTGCTAAGCAGGTAAACCCAGTCCACTGCCGAATTGTTTCAGTGCTGGAGTTTCCGTCCTCGGGTCTATGCCCTAGCACTTTCAGGACGTGCGTAACTGCATCCTCTCTCAACTATCTTCCAAAAGCTAACTATAAACCCAACAGGCACCCTATTGCTTTTGAAGCCTTCTGTCCTCCGCGCTTACAGCTTCGGAGCAGGAGAGACTTCACTTGCTGTGTCCAGCTTGTGCTCTTCAGATCTACGTCCACCGCATCAGCTAGTGGCGTAGGTCAGATGCTATTGCCCTCTCCTATGAGGCGCGTGGGCTCACTTCGCCTCTAGGAATCAGGGCTCATTCAACCAGGGGATCGCCTCAGCTATTGGATTAGCAAGAGGTATTCCCCTGCAACAAGTGTGTGCCAAGCAGGTAGACCCAGTCCACTGCCAAAATGTTTCAGTGCTGGAGCTTCTGCAGTAAAAGCTTGTCCTTGGGCTTGTGCCCTAGTACCCTCAGGATTTTCTTAGCTGCATTGTTTGAAGCCTTCTGTCCTCCGCCTTTTACAGCTTCGGAGCAGGAGAAACTTCACTTACTATCCAGTATGTGCTCTTCAGATTCACGTCCACCGCATCAGCTAGTGGCGTAAGTCAGAGCGCCACTATACTGGGTGAGAGATGCATATTGCCCTGTCCTATGAGGCGCGTGGGTTCACTTCGCCTCTGGGAAGCAGGGCTCACCCAACCAGGGTGATCATCCCAGTCTCACCAGCAGGAGGTATCCCCTGCAGTAATTGTGTGGCGCGAAGGGTTGGTTCCTCCCCGCACACATTTCTTACATTTATAAATCTGGATGTTCATGCTACTCCAGGCTCACTGCCCCCAAGTTAGCTGCCCAGGCATAGCTCTGAGACCTTCTTGGCTTTGTGCGCACACGCTACACAACCTTGGGGTCCAGACACCTGTAGTGCGGCGGCGTTGGTATTCTCGTTCCCATAGCGTTTTCACGCAGCATCGAGTGTAGCCTTGCTAGGGAACGTCTCGGGTTACATTTCTGTAACCCTGTTCCCTGAAAGGCGGGAACGAGATGCTGCGTCGCAATGCCGCACTACCACGTGACCGGACGGCTGTTCAGACAAATTAATCTGAGGTCGTTGCCGGCTCACCTGTTTTTATAACCTCCACCTACATCTAATCAGATGACGTCACCTGTCGAGGTTATATATAGCCAAAAACTTTGGCGTGTTTTCACAGCATGCTTCAACGACCGGCAACGCGACAAACTGGTTCCCATAGCGTTTTCACGCAGCATCTCGTTCCCGCCTTTCAGGGAACAGGGTTACAGAAATGTAACCCGAGACGTTTTAGTAACAACATGAGCAATGCTCCACCACTGTGTGACCTCATCAATTCATGTACGCCTTTCTCATTCACAGTAGAACTGTTGGTCAGGTTTCTAAACATCAGTTTCTGAGCGACAATAACACTGAAGTACATTAAATCCATTCATATTGAAATACTTGGGTGGGGGAAAAGTAAGGCATTAAATATTGGTAATAAAGTCTATATTACTAATATAAATTTATTGAAACAAATTGTACATGTACTTTATTACAAAATGAAAGCAAATCTTTAAATTTCAACATAGGCACCGGTGGAGTCAACCAGTTTCTTCAAACAGTCAGGGATGGAATGCACAGTCTTCTGAAAAAAGTCTTTGCGATATTGCTGAGAACCTTCTGAATCCGTACCTCCAAGTCCTTCAGTGTGTGAGGCTTTGTCCTGTACACCTCCTGCTTAACGTAGCCCCACAGGAAAAAATCTCATGGAGATCAAGTTCTACAGCAATTAAATATTGCCTATTTAATTTTCACCCATCCTGTGTACAGTAATATGTTCATTGTTTCTGGTCATAATTTGGTTGGTGGTTCTGCATTTTTGTCATTGCCATGAGAAAATCTTGTGTGCTGGTGGGATGTCTCCAGGATATATTGCTAGTGCAGTTACAAAATTTCAGTGATCGCAAACATAAGTCATAATGGTCCAATTTTGTCACTACCCCATAAAAAGGAAAGAAAAAGAGTGTAATTTTCCATACACAATCTTCCAGTGACATTCAAATTCATATAAATGAGAAATCCAGCAAGGAAATAGTGAGGAAACAACAAAGGTTGTACATTAATTTGCAATGCAGATATACAATGCAGAAATAGATCTTGACTTGGAAATGGAACTAGTTAGGGATCTATGAAAGAACAAGCATAATGCCATTGAATGCAATATTAGCATGAATATTTTGAGCCTAATATATTTGAGCAGAGTATATACATGTGGTGGCAGGGTAGCCGGACAGACTAAACAGCTACAGCACTGCTGCATTGCTCTCTAGTGATAAAGTAAGGGTCAAGCCCCAGTGGTGCAACTGTAGTAGTATAGATAGTATGGTGGCATGGTGGGAATGTAAAGTAAACATAGACCAACAATTTCACTAAAAATATAAATTCAGAATTTATAGCCAAATTTAAAAAATTTACAAAATTACAAAAAGATAAATAAGCAACTGTTCTGGGAGAATCTTAGTTATCTAAAAACATTTAACCCTCTCAAGGCAGGCGTTGCTGGTGTTGCTGCTTGCTGACATGACAGTTTTAACAGTTAAAACTAACTACTAAACAATGTAACAAAGTGCTTTTCAGTGGCAGAACAACAACAAAAACAATATGGGATCCAAATCCAATATCTCAAATCCTCAAAACTTAATTTGAGCCTGAAAGGGTTAATATTCACTGACTAAAATATAAAACAACACCATTTATAATAGATAGATTTTAATAGAGTTGAATATTGATAATCACTATAAGAGTGTAGCTAGCATTTTCTATTCCGAATTCAGAATGGTTCATATATTCAAATGTTTCATTTCATTATTTGTGTACTTGCAACATGTAACATTAAAAGATTCATTTAAATGTTCATTGCACGAGGTCTCAAAATGAACGTAACTCTGACAGCTGTAACACTATCACTGGAAGCACCATCGTCTGCCTTAAAAAGAGCACTGATGGAGATAAGAATGTCCCTGAAATACACTGGCTCAAGGAGCATGCACAAGGCAAGCAATTATGGTGACTTCAACCTGTCAGTTCCGATATGGAGCTATGCAACTAAGTAAATGCATTTCTCGAGTTTGACAAGATACTTTAAGAAGAAATATCTATTGATGTAACCTTTTGGGGTTGTGCCATTGAACTGTTCTTATACTTGTTCAAAAGTAAAAATGAAAAGAAGGAGATGTGAAATCAGACAAGGACTAGAATTCCTTGCTTTTAGCAGCTTGCATGTGTGTACAGTATATCCAGAAAATGACTCCTTACACTTTAATCGCTGCTTCCATTCCATAAGAAACTTAAATGGCATAGTTGTCATCCAACTTCTTACTCAGATGTGGACATCACCTTTACAGACATCATCATCATCATCATCTTCCTAAGTCCACAGCAACAGAATGAGTTCTTTGAAACTATGCAACAAAATATGCTTTAGCTGCAGTCTAAAAATGCACCATTTTCATCACTGACTAATATTTATTTGGTCAATTTTAGTCCCAGTCGACCTTTTGAAGTGACATACAAGTTCTAAGTTGTCTGTTCGCCTTATTGCCTGTCTGCTATAGAGCAAGTTGTGCTGTGATTTTATATAATATCACAGCATGTCAGGTTATGGTCTACTTTTTAATAAAATAAAAAAATTCAAATAGTTACACTCTAAAAAATGCTGGGTTGTTTTTTCTACCCAAACGCTGGGTTGCCGCTGTTGGGTCATTTTTCTGGGTTATTTACAGAGAGTTGGGTAGTTTTTGTGTAACCCAGCTGCTGGGTTGAAGTTTGCTCGGCCCATCCCCCAAAGTTCACCGGTGGATTCAGCGGCTGTGACTCAGCTTCGTGTCTCTTGAGCTCCCACACCGCTGATGACGGTTCATCCTCCTCGGACATTTAAGGGGAAATGGCGTTAAATACAAGGTCTGTATACACATGTTCATTCACCTAATTCACATATGACTGAAAAATTATTACTATATGTAACATTTATTACTGTTACCGTGTTAAGGTTACACACAAACTTTCCGGCTGGTCTGAGGTACTGGATGATAATTTAGCTGAGAATAGCTGCTAGTTAGCCAAAATACCCCACCTGTGTATGAAAGAAACGGCTAAGATGTCTGAGCTTTTTAGCTTTCTCTGTAGAATGTTTGCAGGGTTACGAAGATGGTGAAGTGATGAATGAATGCTAAACTGTTAATTGTAGTGTTAGCATGACGCAGGCATTTAGTTAGTTTGCTAGCGTTAGCAACCACTTTAGAACTTTATTAATCTCACTGCTTGAGACAATAAAATGCTGTGGTGTTACAAAACACTGACCCTCTCACAAATATACAGACCTGCTAACCCTCCCGTTTTTCACCAGCTAGTAATTTACTCTGCGGTCAAATTTCTCCTGCGTTTCTCCCGAGTTATAACAATATTTTACACCTTTCCCCCTTTGGCAAGTATGCAGATGTATCACCAGTAATAGCATGTAAGCTAACCAGGTAGCGCTCTTTAACCAAAGTTAAATTAACTATCAGTCAGCGCGCCAACTACAGGAAAAAGTACCACAGCAGTACAGATAACTACTAGATGAAGTATTAATATTTTGGTGATTGTAATGTACCAGTATGACACAGCTATGACATTTTTTCGGTAATTAGCTTAAAATCAATGCAGACTACAATATCAACTAGTCTGACATAAAGAGCTGTATCCTAAAAGTCGTGCTTATTTTGCTGTTTTATTTTTGGTAGTAGCTGTCTCCATGTTTTTGTTTTAGGTTACCTATACCCTATCTTAATGGGCAGCTTTGTAATTTTTTTGTATCAATCCTATTTCACATGAAATTGATAGTCTTATTCAGTTTAATCTTTGCTATTCAACAAAATTTAAACTTTTTCATTTCTTTCTTTCTAAGGTTGGCACCAACATGGTGTAATACCTCCAGCAGGCTGAAGTGTCGAGGCCGTACCCCTACATCCTGACGTTGGGAGATAATGACCAGCACTGCTCTCAGTAATGTTGTAATGTTGCTATGAAATAGCGAGGCCTACCTGAAAAGTCATAGACAGTGTTTGCATGTTAAAATGAGACCAGGGCTGGATAGTTTTGTTCTGCAGAAAAGATATCTGAAGTCACAGAGAGATCCTGCTCTGTAGAAGCTGCCTCAGTTTATTTGTGCAATTACTCCATTCTGCCCTTATCAGTAATAGTATAGTAATGATGTCACTGTTGATTATCTGTTCTTGTGCTTTTGAAAAATAAATGTTTTTTCTAAGAACATTTAATAGGATGTTGTTTATTGCATATATGTATGCTTTTTTGTAATAGACCAGTATATCAAAGTAATTTAACTGTTTAATAGACATGGCTGTTTTTTTTTTTTTTTTTTTTTTTTTTTTACAGATTCACTGTAAAACATGAAAATAATAATAACCTATTTGTGAGGTAGAATTAACCCAATTCTACCTCACAAATAGACCAATTTATGTGGTGGAATTAACCCAGCATTATAGTTAAATATGACCTAGCACTTGGATTGAATATTTAACCCATCTTGTTGGGTTAAACAAATAACCCATCTTGCTGGGTTACATTAACCCAGCATTTAGTTAGTCCTATATTTACCCAGCAGCTGGGTTAAAAACAACCCAGACTGGGTTGTTTTTAACCCAGCATTTTTTAGGGTGTAAGAAGCACACAGTTTTCACTATTTTTTCTTGTTTAAATGAAACCTTATTAATAAAAAAATTAAACCTTATTTATAGACATTAAATGTAGGAAAGGCAAGGACAATAAAGAAATTTTTAATGAAAATAATTTTTTTCTTTAAACTAATACATTTATATAGTATTTTTCTCCAATTTTCTCCACATACAAAAGGTCCTTTGCTTTGTCTTTCGATTGCTCTGTGTACAGCCCTATAATGATCAGCCATAACATTAATGCAATTTAACATTATCAACTTAACCCTAATTATTAATTATATGCCGGTAAACTGGTGACAGGATCAAAAGGTACCCACGGCCTTTTTATGCCTGTGGGGAGCAAATGCCCATTTGATCTCACAGAAAAGCCGATGCAACTCTGACCATGCTGACGTCCCTGCTGACCATGACCAGAACACCCAGTGCACCACATCACTCCATGCACAGGGCACAGCAGGCCAAGAGAGCGCAAGATTGCCAACCAGGCCTCCAAACTCCCCCGATCATAATCTGATCCAGCAACCATGGGATGCACCGAACAAAAAGGTCCAATCCTTAGAGGCCTCATCCGGTAATCCACAGCGCCCAATGGATTCGTTGCCAACATCCTGGCAAAAAACAGCAAAACACCAGAGGTCTTGTGGAGTTATCTCCAGAGCTGCCCAGGAGACCCAAGTAGAACCTACACAATACTTTGCATAATGTTTTGCGTTGTAGTGTTATCACTAATTGGTATACTGTATATCTAGGGGTTACCCGTTTGTGAGAGTGTTTTAGAGAAAACACCTTTAGTATGCTAATTATCTCACTGAGATGCAATGGTAGTGATATTGTTCTGTTATACATTATTTTATGCGATATTTGCTGAATATCATACTCACCCACTAATACACTATCTAATACCAACATTCAATACCATGTGATATAAGGCATTCAATACCGTGTTATATAGTTCATGTTGCAGTGCTATTGAACATATCAATTTGTATGTATTTTATGCTTAATGATGACAATTGAAGCAGACAGCAAACTGTGCTCATATTTAAGTAAGCTACAGTAGTGAATGTTATTAAAAAATAAGACTCCTAAGGAAGAGAATTTACATTGCCACCAACTAAACATAAATACTCCATGCCAAGTCTGATTGATTAATACTAAATAGTCTAATAACCAATTTGGGTATTCTAATAAGTACTAAAAACATGTAAAATACTTATATTTGTTCTGGGAAATTAATTTTGATGCATCGCCACACCTAACTATACAAATAACATTTCAGAAATCCCTTTTAAGGTTTGTCAGAAAGGTTCATGACAGCCACCTGAGATAACACTAAACATTGGAATTCTGTTCTACTTTTCTATTTCCAATCACATGCAGTGTAATTTGGACTCCAAGACTAAATCCAATACTATAGTATCCATCATCAATCAATATTTTCATTCTCTCCAAAGGCTGATATCATTAATAACGTATGACATGTCTGTGCTGATAATAAGCCACAGAATCTTGCCTCTTATAGTGCAGCGGTGACAAAAATTTAGCTTCGAACACTTTAAATGTTGCTTCGAACACCTGTAGAAACACACAGCTTGTCATTGTGTAGCAAGTACAATAAAAATGCAAGTATTGTACAGAGTTAATTTTGTGATAAGTTAAAGAATGTACCAGTACGTGATTGGCAAGTACTGTAGGTTCTACAGTATTGTGCATTCATTTACATTCATTACCTGTCTAACATTATACTGTATGTTTCTGTTTGTGCAGAGCCTGGATGCCATGCTGATAAAAATGGGGGAAAAAAGAAAGAGAAAAAAAAACCCGAAACAAAAAACTCTGTAAGATATGTGGCTCTTTTGTGGGCTGAACAGCAAAATTTATAAGATTGATTTGGGCAGGTGATGAGTTGCCACACACTCATGGGGACGAAGCTGAGGCTGGGATGAGAGATTTCTCAACCACCCTCTCTGACAAGCCTGAAATATGGTCTATCCTGGTTAACCAAAAGGAACACATACATTTTCTACATTAGAAGAGTTCCCATTATTTCTCCTTCAGCCATGAAAATCAATTCTGAAATGATTGTGTTCAGGGGTGAGGAAAAATAGTTGATGCTTCTTTGGCTGGTCAAATGGATAGAAATTGTTTTGTTTTTCATTTTGTTCCCATTTCATTTTTTCCAATACAACTCTGACTGACCTTTTGTATAAAGAATAGTTTTGTATATTTCTCTCTATTCCTAACAGTTGGGACTTTTGCAATATCTAGTACAATATTTTCATTGCTTTGGAATCTTTCTATTTTGCTGCATGTCATACTGTGTATAGTTGTGTATGTGATAAATGTGAAATGTCATTTTTATTTGACTTTTTTTTTATACCAGTAAACCGGTATAAAAAATAGTAAACCACGATGTATCTGCTGTTTTTCCAAACACTGACAAGTAGAGTTCTGTAGACAGCTCTGTTTAAGAGGCACACTTCGGTGAGAACATTTTAAACACTATTGTTGCCTTCAAGTCTTATAAGCAGAGGTGGAAAGAGTAATAAAATTTTGTACTCAAGTACAAGTACTGTTACTTCAGTGAAATTTTACTTAAGTACAAGTAAAGTTACCATTATAAAAATCTACTCAAGTAAAAGTAAAAAGTAGCTCATTAAAAAATTTACTCAGAGTAAAAGTTACCGAGTTACTTTTAAAATTTTTTAACAGCGGGGTGGGATGAGGCATTCTAGCGTAGTTCAAAAAAGATGAGCAGATATAAATCTCAAACTAGTTGTTTTTAACTGAAGGAACACCTTTGCATAATAAAGCTGTTGTCTTTCTTGTGCTTGAAAATCAAAGTGGTCACTTAAATATGGTGTTACGTCCCAGTCTAGGGCCATACAGCAAAAGAATGGTTCAGGGTTCTATTTATAATATATATAACTGTATGGAAATGGTGGTATATGGCAGAAAGAACTAGATCTAATGATTAACTGATGAAATAATGAGGTTTGTATACACACACACACACCAGGAGGAGGATCAGATTCAGGATGGACCCAGGCCAAAATAATAAACAAAATGGTATTTATATTTAGTAGCTAGATTACCTGCAAAAAAAACCACACAAACAAAAATACACGTACCTTCCCGGACTCCCTAAACCAAAAACAATAAAATTATCTACAAATATATACAAAGACCAACCAAACCAAAGGGACAAAGCAATAATCAAAGTCAATGGGAGGCAAAAAGTCAAAACCAGAATACACAACCAAATGTCAAACACCAAAATCACAACCTCTTTCATCTTTCCCGTATGGAATAAAATCACTGTCAAAAATATTCGTGCGTAAAAAAAAGATTTGTGTGTAATCTACGGCCACGACAGCGTACAGATACGAGATTTTGTGTGTTTGTTACAATACAACTCTGAAATATACGACTCTGACCGCTTACAGATACGAATCTCGTTGTTACAACTCCTCTGTTTCACGGACGAATTGTGAAATTACGGGTACGAATGCTGCGCGTGAAACCACTGTCAAAAATACGTCATCAAGATCACAGGCATTACAATCAGAGGGAAGATTAATCGATTCCACGATATGCGCATGATTCTGAGTGCTTACTTACTATAGTTAAACTATCTTCTTAATATTAATCCTTTCTGTAATTAGTGATAACTAACCCTTAGAAATTTGGGTGGAATTGTGCACTTACCTGAGACGATGAGTGAGCTATTGGCTGCTGATCCGCCATTTTGGCGCCTGTGGTTTAATCCGCTAAAGGGCTCATGCGCATATCGTGGAATCTGTACGCTGTCGTGGCCGTAGATTACACACAAATCTTTTTTTTACGCACGAATATTTTTGACAGTGATTTTATTCCATATCCCGCGTCTCTCTCCGGTTATATGGTCGCGCTAGTCGATGACGTCACTCAGGGCGGAAGCGACCGTGTGGAAGGTCAGGTAGATGCCGATGTCAGAAAACCTGGAGTGGAGTCTGGAGCGGCGCGCGACCAGGACATGATACACACACGCGGCGCAACGGAGCATTTATACAAAGCATAATATTTTTATTATTTTATCATTTTTATTCATTTATTTTTTACTCAGTAGCGAATATGATTTAAAATGTAGCGAATTACAATACTTCAAACAAAACGTACTTAAGTAAAAGTAAAATTACAGATTTTTAAAACTACTTTAAAAAGTAGAAATACACAAAAAAGCTACTCAATTACAGTAAAGCGAGTAAATGTCATTCGTTACTTTCCACCTCTGCTTATAAGTCAAACACCCTTGGACACCACCACAAATCAGTATATATATATATATATATATATATATATATATATATATATATATATATATATATATATATATATATTTTTTTTTTTTTTTTTTTTTTTGCTGGAAAAATCTTACTTTTTTATTTCTACCATGAAATATTGAAGAATTTGCTAGAATGTTAATTATCCAGCTAGATATTAAACTAGCTAATAATCGAAAGCAATTAAAATGGGTGCTTTTTGTATATATTTTAAAGCTAGACAGCAGACTGTTAAGGGTATCCACGGAATTTAAAATATTAGTAAGCTAAATTAGCAAGCTAAAATTTGGTATTAATACAAAAAAGATTTTACATACAGTAACCATGTTGTTAGCTAGCAGTTAATGTGCATGTCTTTTTGAGCTAGCTAGCATTCTTAGCATCACATCAATTTAAGAATTAGGTAGCATTAATGTTTACAATAAAATTAACATAAACATATATAAACATTATAAATATATGTTTAACATTACCTGTCTGGCCAAAAAGTACAAACTCTAATACTTCATTCAGGCACCTTTAGATTTTATTACAGCACAGAGTGTGGTGGTCCGGTCACCTTGTGCTCCCAAAACCATTTTTTATTTATTATTATTATTATTATTTATTATTATTTTTTTTTTACAAAATGCCTGTGTTGCCTGTGCCATCATGGATGAAAAACTCCACTGATGAGAAAATCTGGGGCCGGTTTCTCGATAACGCACACTATTCACGCGCTAAGTAGACTCTTAAGATATATCTTACGTTAAGTGATAACTTTTCTAAGTGTATTTCTCGAACTGTCTCTGAGGAGTCTTCTTAAGTCGCTGCCTCTTACGTCCGACATTACAAGGCGCTGTCTACAGTGAAGGTCCTGAATTAGCTGACATCGGTTGCTCAGGAATCGATTTTTCACTCCTTTTGCATGACAGCGTTAAAAAGACGGCACTTTCTATGCAAATTAAACATTGCACTAAATTCTTTTAATAGCGTTTATTTCGACATGGGTTTACTCTCACCATGAGTCAAGCATTAGTCACATTATGAAATAGGCTTAAAAGTCACTCTATTAGTTCTGATATCAAATAAAATAAAATTCTTAAACAGGCCTACAGTATATTCCATCATTAATACGGCTTTGATAACGTGCCATAATGTGTTTGCATACACCGCTGATTTATAAAGACTGCTGCTCAGTAGCGGCGACTAGCGTCTTGAGCTGAAACTACGCTAAGAATGAGTTACGGTTGGTCCAGACCAACCTTACGAACATGTGACTTAGCTAAGAACTACTTAGCGATAAGAAGTTTTCGGGAAACCGGGCCCTGGTCGTTCAGGTCATCAGCCAACTTTCATTTTATTGCCACATAAAGTTGCTGAGCCTGATGAGTGTAGACCTGACCAACTGAAGCAAAATGCACAATAACAACCAGTCACTGAGACATTTTAGTAAGAAAGAACATGTGATAAAGTTATGCCATTTTAAACATCACTTTGTCTACTTCGAATTGCTTCTAAGCTGTTACAAATTCCACCTGTTGTTTTATTTGCACTTAAGTTGAGCTATTAAGCTAACTAGCATGTAACACAAGGCTGTATCCCAAATCCCCCTGTAGTTCCCCGTAATCAAGGGCAATACTTGATGTGTTGAACAAGTGATTGTACATCCTAGTGCATTGGCTTTCCATTAAACGCTATTTTTACTTCAACCCCAGAACTAGGAAGTTAACAGAGCTGATAGTCTAAAGTGCAATAAGTGGTTACCTGCTCCGCCAATCACAGATACAGTAGTTAGTTCCGCAAGTCTGGAAGGATATTTGTTGGCAAGAAAAAACAAATTGCTGGTTCACTCACTCACTCATCATCTATACCGCTTTATCCTGTTTTCAGGGTCGTGAGGGGGCCTGGAGCCAATCCCAGGAGTGTACACTCTGGACAGGGTGACAATCCGTCACAAGGCACATAGCTGGTTAAATAAACAAATAAATCATAAACATTTGATAATAAATACTGTTTGTGGTACTGTTATATAGAACCAATATCACACTTGAGGTTGTGCTATTGTTCTCATTACAGCACGGCCGTGATGCCTTTGGCACTCGGGCTGCACCCTCATGCCTATGACCACATCAAATTCAAAATTCAAATTCAAATTTTATTTTATTTTACACAGTCATACACAGTACGATATGCAGTGAAATGCTTATACGACCGCCAATGACCTTAAAAAAGAGAATAAAAGCTTATACGTAAGGAATAAATATTAATACAAAGAGATACGAAAAAAAAATTAACTAGTAAAATGAACTGATAAGGGCATAATAAAAATATTACAAAATATAGAAATATAGGGGGGAAAAAGTATATATAAAATTTTTAAGTGGCAATGGTTGTGCAAATATGCATGAAAAGTGACTTATGAAAGTGTCATGTGCAATGGTCCAGATATATAAATATGTAGTGCATGAATGTGTCCATGATTGTCCAGTCAATGTCAATGTTTAAAAAGATGCTATTAGTCTTGTGTGGTGGTGTGATTGAGAGACCTTATCGCCTGCGGGAACAAGCTCCTCCTCATTCTCTCTGTGTTGGCCTTCAGGGAGCTGAATCGCTTCCCAGACCGCAACAGAGAGAACAGTCCATTGTTGGGATGGCTGAGGTCCTTCACAATCTTCCTGGCCTTGGTCCAGCACCGCTTGCTGTAGATCGAGTGCAGGTCAGGGAGCTCGCTGCAGATGATTCGCTCAGCTGATCGCACCACCCTCTGTAGAGCTCGTCTGTCTTGCATGGTGCTGTTTCCAAACCAGGTCATGATGTTTCCCGTCAGGATGCTCTCTATGGTGCAAGAGTAGAAATTCCTGAGCACCTTAAAGGGCAGTCTGAAGTCTCTCAAGCGTCTGAGGTGGTACAGACGCTGCCGGGCCTTTTTCACCACGGTGTTGATGTGACAGGACCATGACAGGTCCTGCGTGATGTGAACACAGAGATATCGAAAGCTGTCCATTCTCTCCACTGGGCTCCTGTTGATGATGGGGGTCTGGTAGTTCCTCTCCTGCTTTGTACTAAAGTCCACTATCAACTCCTTTGTCTTGCTGACGTTCAGGAGGAGACGTTCTGGTTCCTCTGGCACCAGATCTCCAGATTTCCAATCTCCTCTAGGTAGGCCGAATCATCATTGTTGGTGATCAGGCCCACCACGACAGTGTCGTCAGCAAACTTGATGATGGCGGTGGAGTTGGTAGTGGCCACACAGTTGTGGGTGTACAGAGAGTACAGCAGGGGGCTCAGAACACAGCCCTGGGGGGCTCCAGTGCTGAGAGTCAGGGAGGCTGAGACATGTCCGCCCATCCTTACTGCCTGTGGTCTGCCAGTCAGAAAATTGGAGATCCACTGACACATTGATGAGCTGAGTCCCAGGTGCTCCAGCTTGGTGGTGAGTGTGGAGGGAATTATGTTATTAAATGCAGAGCTGTAGTCGATGAAGAGCATTTTAACATAATTCCCCTTCCTAGTGTCCAGGTGAGTGAGTGATGTGTGGAGAAGATGGGAGATTGCATCATCTGTGGAACGGTTCGGGCGGTATGCAAACTGTAGTGGGTTGAGTGTGTCCGGTAGTGAAGAAATGATGAAGTCTTTGACCAGGTGCTCAAAGCACTTCATCAGTACTGAGGTGAGGGCTACAGGGCGATAATCGTTGAGGGAAGCAGGATGAGGTTTCTTCGGGACAGGAACAATGATGGACATCACAGCTGATTTGAGCAATTTCCCTCTGGGATTAATAAAGTTCTTTGAATCTTGAATCTTGAATTGAATAACCAGCATAACAGCCCTCTCTGTCATGTGATTTTGCTTAATAACAACTTAAAAGCAGATTTGCACATGAGCAGTAACTTTTGCTGAAGGTGTGCTGTTTTGCCACTTAATTATTTGCATTCAAAAGCTGTGAGCGCGAGTTGTTGAATATTAATTGCTGCCAGGATTAGGCTAAGCTCTATAGCCATCTCGTCTGAGTGCCACTGACCAATGTCACATATTCCAGAAGCCTGTAGTATCTCTTGCTGAATAAGGGATTTTAATTAGTGAAGGAAACTGGAGCCTAAAATGACCAGTCTCTAGGCCTACATCCTTAAAGCAGAGAGCTCCTACTTGAGACAGAGAACTTTTTATAGAAATTGAGCATAGATGGGAATAATATGGAAGGGTGAGAGGCCCTGAATAAAAATGAACTCTGTTATTGCTTCCAGCCAGTTCATATCAAGTAGTACATAAAAATGTTCATTATACACATGCTAAAGCACAGTCACAATCTTTACGGAGAATTCTACATAATAAGTAGTTGGTACACATTTAAAATCAGTTATTGATTGATTAATTGTTTGGTTGATAGATTAATTAAATGTCATGCATTGCTACACTAAAGATTTTCACTTAAAAAAATGTTTGTGCTTAAAGTGGATAATCCCACATGGTTGTTGGAGACTTGTAGATAAGAGCAGCTGCTGTAATCATAAAGTGATTCCTGTATTTATTCAGGATTTTTTAAATTCATAATATACTAATACTTTTTTAAACAAACAAAAAAGTACTGTTCAATTTGTAATCTCACAATCTGGCATTGCCTAGAACAGAATGCGTTCCCTTTTGAATCTGGTTCTTCTCATTCATCCTCATTTTGTCTCATGGAGTTTTTCCTTGATAATGTTTTCTCTGCCTGGCTGATTGAAGAAATGTACCTTGATTTGTGTACCTTGAAGGTTTTTTTTCCCGACACTGTCTATCGTCTGTTCAATTGAAGAGGTGATAACAAACACTAAAAATGTTGTTATTTGACCTGTACATAAATTGTGTTTTTAACAGTTAAACACTTGAGGTGTGCATGTATCACTGTCCTCACATGATGAATCTGAAGAGTCTCCTTATGTGTGCAGAGTCGCAGTCTCTAAGGTGTGTGTGTGTGTGCGTACGTGCGTGTGTGTGTACTGTATGTGTGTGTGTGCGTGTGTGAGGAAATTAAAATGCCAACTCCACATCTGTTTGAGTGCTTCGGTACCATAGCTCATTCTAGATATGTTCATCTGTTAAAGTGGCACAGAGTGACATCCTCAAGGAGCCGTTACGTCCTGTGGAGAAGCATGAATATAAACGAGGAGCTGCCTGAGGAGAAGGAGGAGGAGCAGGAGGGAGGGAAAGAGGGAAAGAAAAAGAGAGACCCCTGTTCTTCAGTGGGACTCCAACCTCCTAAAAATGGCTCCTCTTAGATCGATTGGCACATTTTCTTAAATTACCCACAATCACAAGAGAGGGGCAATTTGCAAATTTGAGGAGCTAAAATTTGCATGCCACACAAGAGGAGGGATAGACATCTTTTCTCCTTTTTTGATACACAGATCCTGGAGAGGTAAAGGAATACAAACTCTTTTACAAACTTGGCTCCAGTGCTCTGTAGTGTGTGTGTGTGTGTGTGTGTGTGTGTGTGTGTGTGTGTGTGTGTGTGTGTGTGTGTGTGTGTGTGTGTGTGTGTGTGTGAGAGAGAGAGAAAGAGAGAGAGATTTGGTTTGAGACAAATCAGAAAGAAAAAATACCTGAGAGATTGGCCCGGTCTGAATTTACCTCACATGTAATAATAACATTCAGTCCATAGTGCTCATAAATCTATGAACATAAAATGTGTTCAGAGTACATGCAATATCCTGGATAGTCATGTACTCCAGGAATTGTAGAATTTATAGTATATTATAAAAAGGAATTACCAAAGAGTTTTCCAAGAGTACTAAGTAGTCAAATCAAATCTTTTTCATTGAATGATGTGAATGTTGAATTGTGAATACCCACACAGACAAAAATACCTGGTAGTTGTTTTCGATTTTAATATGTACTGTAATATATTAAATTGGACAATTTAGGATTTTGCAGAAACATTTTACACAGAACATGCCAATGTCTAGAACAAAGTTTTGTATTAATTCGCTATTAATGAATTAATTCATTAAAAAAATAAATAATAAATAAATCTGCATCTGTCGGGAACAACACACACGGACATTCACGGGCACCACTTGCACATTACTGCAACTTGGCTAGGAATTTTTTCCACATCCCTGTACAGTCCTGAACTCTCCCTTAGTCATTTTCACATGTTCAGTCAATTAGAGTTCTTAGGAGGCGGCGTTTCAGATGTAAAGCAAGCAGTCCAATTATGACTTTTTCATACTGAGACATCTTTCTTCCCTGATGGCATCCAAGCCATGCTGGGATAAGTGCATTAGTGTTACAGGAGATTATATATAAAAATAAAAATAGATTTTACCTTCATTACTGTGTTATTCTGTTATCTAAAGTCCTGGTTTGACTTGAACAATACGCTTTTATGCAGACATTACTACATTTCTATGAATAAGACAGGCTGTTGAAAAAAATAACACATTAAAATACGATGGACAGCATGGTGGACCAGTAGGTAGTGTTGCTGTCTCAGAGCTCTAGAGTCCCAGTGGTGCAGAAGGTAGCATTGCCATCTCCTAGCTCCAGGGACCGATCCTGAGCTCAGGTTACTGTCTGTGTCTGAGTTTCTCATCTTCTCCCTGTTTATGTCTCCTCACACTTCCCAAAAACATGCTGGGAATTGTATTGCTACACTTAATTGTCCTTGGTGTGTGTCCATTGCCAGTTACTTTAGTAAGTGCTTGCTAAAGATGAATGGATAATTAATATGAGCTCCAATATCCCATTTTATATTCCTTTATCTGTTCAGAAAGGGGGAAAAAATCTTGCTCACACTGTTGTCTATTTCTGTGCTGCTATAAACACACCCCGCTGTGTGTAAAGGCCGTTTATAATTCTCCTATATCAAGCTGTGCCTGGTAGTGAATCAGGTTACCATACTCGTATCATATGGTAAGGTACATTGTATTGCTTCTTAACTGACATGGAAATCACACCAATTTATCTTCACTAAAACCATGAAATCAGTCTTCAAATCTGTCTTCTCCAAGGCATACCTTGCTAAATTGTCCTTAAGTGTGAATGTATTCGTGCATGGTACTTCATCTCCTGCGTACCTGAATGATGCTTCTGATTCACTGCAACCCTGACCAGCATTACGTGGTAACTGAAAAGTCATGATTGTTTAAAATACACTGGCGTGAGACCTGAATACTGTACAGTATGTGTACACCACCAGTGATGCATTTTGGAATTAAATTATATTAGTCTAATAAGGTCACAAGTTCAGGATAACTACTGTATTATGAAGCTATTATGGTTGCATGTTAGAGCCTGGGGATTGGACTCAAAGGCTTTATGAACAAATGAAAATTGGGGAAATAATCCATGTCAAGTTTATTACACTCATTTATTAAATTAATTAACCCTAATGCATAAAAAATCTAGACAGACTTTCAGCATGCATTATGACTTGTCACGTTACCCTAAGAATATGCAGTCCAGACTAACAATGTTCATGACTTGGCTTTCAGCTTGAAATGTAACAATTTTAATATGTAAATTTGACACATGGATTGAAAAAAAAAATGCAAACTTTATAGACTTTAGGTTACAGATTTAGCAGTTGAATATGTCTGTATGTTAATTGATTAAGGCCCGATCAAATACATAAAAGGACTACATACAATACATACAAATACAAAGTATAACTCGTTTAGAGGTAAGGAGTTCTACTTTGTTTGTATCTAATCCCTTGATAAAGGGAACTTGTAGTCGACAAGACTACCCAAATTGGTAAGGAATATCAAGTTAAGGAGTGTTATTGCCTTTTTCCTGGGATTTTGATTGGGGATTACATGTTGCAAGTTCAAGTCAAGTATGACATAATACTTCTTTAATGTAAAAGAGACATGTCATCATCATTTTTTGTAAGTTCCTGTGGCCCATGGGCACTGATTCTGACACCTGTCGTTCAAACCTTCCAGTTTTCCCTCTATCTCAAAACATAAATCTCAGCCATGCACTCTGACAGTCACAAGTGTTGTAAGGATGGCAAGAGAGAAGTGAGACGAGGCCAGGAGAGAATAGAGCCTGGCTGCGGCTGTTTGTTGATTGGGTGCGAGTCATACATCACTGCTCTCTCTTTTAGCAAAGTACACTCCCCCCTCTGCCATCTAATTTCTCTGCATCCACTCTCAGCCCTTTTGTGTCAAAAACATGGTTCACTATGTTGGCAGAGCCTTCAACCACAGCTCACCAAAATAATCCATGACATCACCCATAAAGTACAACCATGGTCTTTTCTTAAGTGCATATAGAGCATAACCATTTCCAGTATTCCAGTAGTATTATTGGGCATA
Source organism: Channallabes apus (assembly GCA_030522415.1). Lineage (NCBI taxonomy): Eukaryota > Metazoa > Chordata > Actinopteri > Siluriformes > Clariidae > Channallabes > Channallabes apus. The sequence goes on along the minus strand of CM060108.1, from coordinate 24,513,909 downwards.
AATGTGGTGTTAGATTCTCAGGTGGCCTGTATATGTGCAAGTTGTCCACCAAAGTGATGCATGTTGACAAAGACGTGTGGCCAAGTACAGATGATGCTGTAAGTTTTGTATAACATTGAGTATGGGGAGACAAGAGAGCCAAGTTAATCATGTCTACAGGGTCTGTCCAATCACTGCCAGGAGCTTTAATCAAATTATGACCTTGTAAAGCATGTACTTGTCATTTGATCCCTAAGAGTCTTCACCCATGACTAATTAAGCTCATCACCTGTTTCTTAAGTTACACTCATAAATGCACTTAATGTAATGAAATAAACACAGCACCATTGAAATCTTTAGAGAAGGCATCAATCACCAAGTCAATAAATTGTAATGATTTTTTTGCTTTACAGTTTGAGAGCACATAAACATATGCATTAATTACTAATTTGCCGCTGGCCACCTTACCATATAGAGGAAAACATTATAGACTCATTGTCATTAGCCTTGAACCCTTTAAATGTCTGTAACTAAGCAGGTAATAAAATGGAGGGGGGGGGGGGGTTGCGGTCAAAATTAAGCAGTGTACTCTAGTCTCGTTAAAACTGCAACAGGAGACACTTTATGAAGGATTGCTAATTTGTCTCCAAAACTGTTCATTTAGCGTAATGCTGTTATTCCATCAGGATTGAAATCAGTGATAAGTGTATAGATTGAGGATTTTATCAGTATTCAGATATCAGTTGAAACACACAAAGGATATCAAAAGAATCCTTTCATATCAAATTTTACATGAATAAAATAGTGAAAAAAGTTGGTTGTAACAATAGAAGATAAATGCTCAGTCAGAGAATACTTATAAATTCTATACAAAGTATACTTAAAAATGTAGGACATATTATATTGCAGACAAGTACGGTTTTGTGTTACCCCTTATTTCTTCATATTTTGTTTGTAAAAAGCCAGACTTTATTGTGTTTTTAATATAGTCTTGAGTAATAGTTCTCCAGGCTCCCTGAAAAAACTTTGTTGCCTCTCATTTTTGGCAGGATTTTGCATCTCATTTTCAGTCCAGTCCATTTTCAGATAAATGTTTTATTTTGTTTGTTTGTTTGTTTGTTAAGCCACACAATGACTTACAGTATGAATAATTTCATAAAAGCATAAAAACATCTTGAGTCATGAACCTGATGACAGATGATCAGGTTGGTAATAGTACTGTATAGTATAGTATACTAGTGATGCTGAATACTAAGTGGTTGGAACAGACGAGAGGGGAAATGAGGTTGCTGCTGAAATTATTTTTTTTGGGCACTTCATAGCCTTTCACATTAAAACATTTCCCATTTCTTTAATGTAATCAACATTATTTCATCCATCCATCAATCATCAACCGCTTATCCAAAGTCGGGTCGCGGGGGTAGCAGTTCCAGCAGAGAACCCCAAACTTCCCTTCCCCAGCCACCTCAACTATCTCTGACTTGGGAATCCCAAGGATCCTACAATGTGATTTTCTGGAATTTTTTTTTCTCATTTTGTCTCTCATAGTTGAGGTACACCTATGATGAAAATTACAGGCCTCTCTCACCTTTTTAAGTGGGAAAACTTGAACATTTTGTGGCTGATTAAATACGTTTTTGGCCCACTGTAAAATGTACTGTACTTAGTTACCTTTCACTTCTTCTATCAGAGAAGAAAAAAATAATTGATATGATAACCTGCTCATTCTGTACATTCAACTTGTGTAACTACTTTCATTGTGAAAAATAGCTGTGATTTGTACTTACTTTTTTTATTATGCAACCTCACCAAGCATTTGGCCGATCTTTAATTATGGTCATTCATATGTTTTTCTGACCTCATTTCTTTTGTGAAGATGGTGCAGCACTATCATTCCAAGTCTTGATGACGTGTTTGACAATTCTTAACCCAACTGCAGTCATCTCCCCCTGCATGCTGCAGGCCAATAATTTGACCATTATGAAACACAGTAACATCTTTGCAATGACCACGAGATGCACCTTCTGACATTATTGTTTAAGAAACGAGAAGCTACACACAGCATCAGTTAGGGTTAAATATATTGTCGCCAGCTAAGTCATTTAAATCAATGTAGTCATTTTCCAATCCAAGGCTCTAAAGTTTTTGCTTATTTAAATCCAAAGGTGACTTTGTTCAAGCGTTGTACATTTTACAGAAAAGATAACAAATTCAATCTGCTTTAGTAAACATTATCTATCCATAATGATTTCAGCCATAAAGTTGCTTGTTTTTAAAGGCAGTTGTTAATATATTATAAAATGACTTAAGCATCTGTGAGACATGACTAAGAAGATTAGGAAATACCAACTCTGAATGCTGTCCTTTGGGATGAAGTCTGCGTTTGGACCACTAAAGAGATATGCAGATGTGCCACTTGGCTCTGAACACCTAAACAGTTGTGGTGACTCATTAAGGTTTTATTTTACAGACACACTCTCTCTGGGGTATTCGCACATCTGCCTGCAAAATCAGATAGAAAAGATACGAGTAATACTGAGAGGTCTAATTGGAGAGGATAAAAACAAAGAAAAAAAGAACAAGAGTGAAGTGGGTTTGGCTAGAGCCAGAGTGCATATAATTAGGGGAAGAAAGAATAAAGGAAATGCAAAAGGAAAAACAAAACAAAAAAGAACAGAGATGAGTGAAGACTATGAATAAAAATATAGTGAGAGATGGGCTATGAGTCCCAGAGCTGGCATCATAGGCACATCTGGCTCAGGAACAAAATGGCGCCTTTTTGAGGGACACATGTGGTCAGACCAAATGCTTCATCCAGCTCTTCTGCAGTTTTGGTCTCAATGCAGCAGAGCTCGACTGAGCTTAGTTTAATTGAAGCAGTGTGTAAATTAAGCAAATCTGTAGAAAGGTTATTGTTCAGATTTCACATGTGGATTGTAACTTTATTCCTCTCAGCAACCAAACACCAATCACATTCTAATTAACGAGAACTTCGTCAATCCCGGCATCTGCTTATGGCTTATTTTACACTTGATATTTTTTACCAGGACTTCATAGTTTGCATTGCATTCCATATGCTCCAAATATTTAAGCGGCAATTAGGGAGCAGAATATTACTGGTGCAGTTGTAGTTTAAAAGCGTGGCTTAAATCAAACAGTTCCACAGGCACTGTAATGCAGAAAAAATGTGTACTTTTTATTCACATCTCACTTTTTTACTCCACTTAATCTAGTAAAGGGCTTCTTTTTCGACACCACTACACATGACCTAGTGCATCCAGACACGGTATCTGATGTAGCCCTCTTGTTAGTCTGGCTATTGCAATGAAGACTCAGGTGAGGCGTTGCGTTCATGCTCGATGCTGTGGCTTTGTTTGTTGTGTCGTTTTCCCTGGTTCTTTATCTAGCATGATGAATGAGGGCATGCAGCATCCCAAATGAAGATATCCAGCCCCCACTGCCACTGTAATGAAGCACTTCAAAATAATGTGGCCAGCCCCAATGGAGGTTGCACTAAATTTGATCTCATTCAATTTTGTTAAACTATCTGCCAAGCATGCAAGGACAATGGCTTTCTTATATAAATCACAGTCTTAAAGGGCACCTAGTGGTTGTCCCTGGGGGAAAATAAATAAATAAGTCTAGATAAATAAAAAGAGGACAGAAATCAAGCACGACATGTTGGAATATTCAATAAGTGGTGTTAAGGATTTCAGGCATATTGTAGCAATTGATAATTACTTAATTAAATATTAAGCTGTTTAAACAATAGTCAGTCATTCTTATAATTAAAAAAAACATGGTGTCAGATAGCTACATGTAGAGTCATATGGCTATCTTGAACCGGTTGTTAGCACAAAAAGAACAGAAAAATCACTCAGTATTCTCCTCCTGCGCCCTCCATTGTGATAATCCACCTCAGACTAATAACATGAGGTATGCGTGCAGAATGCTAAATGGAGATTAACAGACCCGGCTGCCGAATGCAGGCTGTATGTAGCAGCAGTTTGTGTGTTATAATAAAGCCTGAATGCCTTGGGTGCTTCATTACTTTAGAAAGTGAACAAGATTAACTTATACAATTAACCTTTATTCATCATGGATACAGCAACTCCAGCCAGGTCAAATGGCCCATTTAAGATGATTGTCTCAAAGGACATTTTTAGGAGACATATGAAAACAGCATGATGAGGATAAATGCACTCACTAGCTTTAGTAAAAAAAATTATAAAAAAGTCACAAAAATCTCTCAGCTCCTGTCTGTTTGAAATATACTAGTAGTTTTTTTTTTTTTTTTTTTTTTTTACGGAAAGAAGCCACATGGTGTCTAAAAGCAAGCTTGTGGTAAATATGAAAACAAAATGATTACACTTTTTGGAACAACCTGCAGGTCCTGCAGCCCTAATCATTTTGTCGATAGACCCTTTAGTGTGCAGGTGCACAGTTACAGATGGTTTTATGAAGATCCATTAAAAATAATTTAGCTCATCGCTAGGCACAGGAGGGGCTCGAGGGCTAAGACTAAAGCATCCAACACTAGCTGCTTTCCCTCCCCATAGTGCCAAGAGCCATCACTATGGAAACTCAGGAGATAGGTTGGCCTAGACAAGGTAGACAGTTACATATGTATAGGCTTGGAGACAGCAGGCGTACGTGATAATCACAACTGCAGCAGTTGCTTCCAATATCATGCTAGTCAGATGATGTAATCTGTAATGTTTGCCAGGTTTCCTCACCAAATCACCCAGCACATCTCCCATTGAATATTTTTAAAGAAGGACTAAGAAACAGCAGAATATACTTGACACATACACCTTAACTGGAATTACACCAAGATTACATTTTTAGATTTGCCTTGGAGGAAAACTAAGCTCCAGTGAGCATTTTAATACTCATGTGTGTATGTTGATGAATGCTAATTAATTGCCCGTTAAGTGAAAAACACATTCACAGTACAGAGGCAATGTCCAAAAAAAAGAAAAGACTCAGTAAAAGGCAAGTCAATTTCATCACCTGAAAATAGCAACACGACAACTAAATGATGAAACAGCATATAATAAGAGCTGATCACGTATTTACTGTAAATTAATGCCAACTGTACACTTTGGAGCTGATCATTCAAGATCAAGGCTAGTGAATCATCTTCTGCGTAAGTTGTAAACCAACACAGAAGCCCTCATGCAATAGGAATGCTTCATGTTTATATAGCAGTAATATAGTACAGTACAGTACATACTGTACTCTCCAATATTTCTCCCAAACTTTTCTTGACTTCGCAATGTTGTAGACTCCTCCCCAACTCCTGACTAAATTACTCCGGTTACTCCTTGCAAAGTCTTGTTTATGGTTATGGCTTCCTTGCTTTTTGCCACAGCATGCCCAGTTTAGTGTGTTGACCTTCTTAGAGTTTTTGTGCGATTACGGGAATACATTTTCTTGGTATTGCTTTGTGTATTGAATTTATGAGCCTGTCTGGCTGCAACAGTGATGCTTTGTGGAAAAAGAAGAATAAGACTAATTACCATTTGTACCCAACTGCTGCTGGTCCCATATTATTAGATGACCTCACTTATCATGGATGACTTCATTGTTTTATTCTAATATCAAGTTTTAAGTGATGTCTTCATATCTACTGGAAAACTAATGGATTTATTTGGGCTACAAGACAAATACAGTTCTGTTAAATTGAGACACACTGTTTTACATTCTGCCATACATACACCTAAGGATTTAAAAAATTTTTTGTAACTAGCACTAATCTTAGAAGAGCAAGTATTTTTGGTGTAATTGTAATTCAGATAGCATGTAAGCAGGTGAAATGGGGTACTGACACCTGTGAGTTCATCCTTCTCCTAAATCCACATTCATCCAGATTAGCACACTGCAACAACAAATGCAGCTGTGCACACTAAACCGGGCACGCTGACTTCCAATAATTAATCTCCTATTACTTTCCATCCTGTCAGTTTTCACACTAAAATATCATGGATAAGGTGTAGGCTAGGATGTACCCAAGCTCCTGGCTGGGAATATACAGTACAGTAAGAATCTAGTAATAATGTCAGTAGCACAACCATTATGACAGATTTCCTTACACATACAAATATTAATCTTCATAAAGTTCTCATTCACAAGTGCAGATATGTTAAATTGAGTTGTCACTTTTGCACAATTCCTTATCTCCATAAGAGATATCATTGCCACCAGTGGATAGAAATGGGAACCGCAACAAATGCTATTAGAGGCTCATTGGAGCAGCAATCACTCTGCCTCGTTCTCTCTAAAATGAAAGTTTCCAGTGCGTGAAGAGCAGAGCAATGGACAACTGATAAAAGTGTAAGTGACGCTGGTGTGTCAATGAAACAACCATATCTATCATTAGATATTTAGCAAAGATTAGGAGAGGGAAAGGGATTATGAATTGAATAATATCTGTACACACACTACCGTTCAAAAGTTTTAGGTCACTTTCTAACTCCATGATGGTTCCTGATTTTTGTTTCTTTCTACATTGTAAAGGAATGCTGAAGGCGTCCAAAAAATGCATTAATCTCCTTTGAACAGTTGATATTGAGATGTTTCTGCTACTTCTGCTCTGTATAGACTTCATAACACCTCTAATGTGAGGTCCTGTTAATTGGTCATTTTTCAGGCTGATAACTCTAATGCCTCTTTTCCACTGCATAGAACGGCACGACACGGTTCAGTTCAACTCACTTCGGTTCGGCGCAGTTTGGCTCGGTTTGCGCTTCCACTGCAGTGTAGTAACGCTTTAACGTGGGCGGGATTACTCACATGTCGTTTAGTCGCGGCGCCGCTACTGCCATGACATCATCGTAAACGCGGCACAAACAAACACACAACAATGGAGCATATCGACGGCATGGTGTTCTTCATTCTCGGCATGTGGATGTTTTTAACAGTGAGACGAAGGAGTTTGTTTCAAAAGAGGCTGACGGTTAATTCCAAAAGGTGCGTGCGATCCTTCTCTGGCTGTTCTAAATATAGCGGTTCTGTTGTGTCTCGTGTCGCAAGTTCAGTGACGCAGTAATGACGATTCTCTCCGGCTAATCAGTGACCAGCAGAGTTTACACGTCACGTTTTGGTAACGGTTCGGCGCGCTTGGAACCTCGGCTGAGGTGGTACTAAAAAAAGGACCAGGTACCATGTACTGTTCCCAGTGGAAAACCCCCCAAAAGTGAGTAGAACTGAACCGTGTCGTGTCGTACTATGCAGTGGAAAAGCGCCATAAATGAACTTCTTGTCTGCAGCAGAGGTAGGTTTTGGTCTCGCCCTCCTGGGATGGCCTTCATGAGAGCCAGTTTCATTATGGTGCTTGACGGATTTTGCAAATGCACTTGACAATACTGTTCTTGCAAGAACTATTACAAAAAGGCTGACCTCTGTGTCTTAAAATAACAACTAACTGTTGTTTTTGTTGTTGTTACATAATTACCTAATTCCATACTGTACATGTTATTTTATAGTTTTGAAATTCCCAGTATTGTTGTAGAATGTAGAAAATAAACAACAAAGAAATTTGCAAGTGTTCTAAAACATTTGAACGGTAGTGTATATATATTTGCACTACATTGACTTTGTTGCATTGCGTGGTCTGATAAGTCTTGATTTCTGCTGCAACAGTCAGAATTTGGTGTAATCGACATTAAAGCACACATCCATCCTACCTCGTATCAGCGGCGCCTCAGGCTGATGTTGGTGGTGTAATGGTGTTGGGGATAATTTTATTGGCACACTGTGGGCCCCTTAATACCAATTGAACATTGTTTAAATGCCACAGCCTACCTGAATATTGTTGCTGACCATGTCTATCCCTTTATGACCACAGGATAACGTGCCATGTAACAAAGTTAAAATCATCACAAATTGTATGCTCGAGTTCACTCTAGCCTCCACAGTCACCAGATCTCAATCCAATAGAGCACCTTTGGGATGTACTGGAATGTTGGATTTGCAGGGATGTGCAGAAATCTGCAGCAACTATGTTATGCTATCATGTCAATATGGACAAAGATCTATAAGGAATGTTTCCAGCATCTTCTTGAATCTATGTCACAAAACAGATTGATATACAGTATACGGTATATACAAAAGTCTAAAATATAAATATAGGTAAATAAATCCACAGATGGACGTATATATAAGAATATAACTTTTTCACTGTGCAATTATTTATTTAACAAAAATGAAACCAAAAAGAAAAGAAAAAAACATGTGGTCAATACCAAGTATCTTGTTTCTGCTTACTAAAAGACAACAATACCAAAAACTATTTGGAGTTCAACTTCCTACAGCGAGAAAAAATATTCAAGACAGATGCCAATCTTCCCAGGAGTGAACATCCCAGCACATTTATCCCAAGCTCAGAGAAATATTATAAGAACTGAACAAGTACTTCATTTTTTTCTAGGAGAAAGCATCTTCTGTCTGTGATGTAAGCATGACTGAAGTTTGCAAGACTGCATCCAAACAAACCAGAAGATGACTGGAACAATTTTCTACTGTATGGTGAGACCAAAGTGGAACGCCATGTTTGGGGAAAACCAAACACCATTTCAGCAGAAACACCTCATACCCACTTTCAAGCACAGGGGTGGAGAGGTGATGATTTGGGCATTTTTGCAGCCACTGGACCTGGGCTCTTTGCAGTCAAAAAGTGGACCATGAACTCCTCTATATACCAGAGTATAGAAGCAAATGTGAAACCAGCTAAAGCTTGTTTGAAAGTGGGTCATGCAGAAGGACAATGATCTGAAGCATACTAGTAAATCTACATCAGAATGACTGTAAATAATAGAAGCAATGTTTTGGAATAACTTAGTCAAAGTGCAGACCTCAACCCAATTGAAATGCTATAGCAGGACATTTGCAAAAACCTCAAATGAACTGAAGGAATGTTGTAAAGAAGAATGGTCCAAAAACAAATTAGGATCCAAATGGTCCTCCACAAATTATGTGAGAGCTTGGTAGTCATACAGGAAATTATTACTTTAAGTTATTGCTGCTAAAGGTGGATCTACAAGCTATTGAATCATGGGGGTACTTAGTATTGCCCATATGTGTGTGCTGGCCACATGAACTTCATGATTTCCACAAATCAGGCAAAACTTATGAGGAATGAAAGTCAAGTGTTTATGTGACAGGCAAAATAATTAATTCATTCATTCATCTTCTGTACCGCTTTATCCTGTATTAGGGTCGCGGGGACCTGGAGCCTATCCCAGGAGACGCTGGGCACAAGGCTGGGTACACCCTGGACAGCGTGCCAATCCATCGCAGAGCACACACACACACACACTCATTCACACACTATGGTCAATTTGGGAACGCAATTAGCCTAACCTGCATGTCTTTGGACTGTGGGAGGAAACTGGAGCACCCGGAGGAAACCCACCAAGCACGGGGAGAACATGCAAACTCCATGCACACAGAGACAGGAATCGAGCCTGGCCGGGAATCGAACCCGGACCCTGGCGGTGCAAGGCGACAGTGCTAACCACTACACCACCGTGCCGCCAGGCAAAATAATGGCATTTCTTATCTTGGATAAAATTCATATAACATCACAATATCCCTTGCAGATTTGATGTTCACAATTCTTATGTAGCTGTTATTTATAATGACAAGTTGACATTGCTTATATGATCTATTATAACATTTCAAGATCAGTTCATAAAGATACTATAGACATTAATGATGTTACGCTAGTATTGACTGTCTTTATGTACTTTAACACAGTGTGAGCAGATATTATAATTCATTATTCATTCATTCATTCATTCATTCATTCATTTTCTATACCGCTTTATCCTGTGTTCAGGGTCACGGGGGACCTGGAGCCTATCCCAGGAGACTTCGGGCACTAGGCGGGGTACACCCTGGACAGGGTGCCAATCCATCGCAGGGCACACACACATACACACACTCACACACCCAATCACACACTACGGGCAATTTAGGAACGCCAATTAGCCTAACCTGCATATCTTTGGACTGTGGGAGGAAACCAGAGTACCTGGAGGAAACCCACCAAGCACGGGGAGAACATGCAAACTCCATGCACACAGAGACGGGAATCGAGCCTGGCCGGGGAATCGAACCCAGACCCTGGAGGTGCAAGGCGACAGTGCTAACCACTACACCACCGCGCCGCCTATAATTCATTATGTAACCTGGTATTTTTAAGCCACATAATAAGGCTTTCTGCCAAGCAATGTAAGTTAAGATAAATGTTACACACACACACACACACACACACACACACACACACTACTCAGTCCTCCATCACCCCCAGAAAAGCCAAAAGCCCTTGAATTAAGTCAATCATTTAGTCATAACAAATTAATTAAAAGAATAATTAAATCATTAACACATTAAATATAGCAATTAAACCTCATGTCTTACATGAGTGAATCTGAGTGGATTTGATGAGGGAGAGCATAGAGAGCAATGGAGTGTACCAGCCAATCAAAGAGTTTACTTTTTTCCCTTCCAGAGACAACAGTAGAGGACTTGTGGTGCAAGGACTCTCCCTTGCTCTTTCTGCAGACTGATTCTAAGGCCAGATTCCTGAGATAAATTATGTATAATCATCTCGAACATAGCATGTGTTGAATAGCAAATGATGATGAACCTTTCCCCCCTCCGAGTGTCCGGTTATGGAGCCTCTTTAATTGAACAATAAACGGTCTGCCTTTGTCTTAAGTACTGCGCCGGTTTCTGGATTAGGTTCAATTTCACATTGGATTTGAGCGGAGTACGTTTGATTGGCTGCATGAAGCATGACCAATTGAGAAGCAGAAGCGATGACTCACAGCAATAAATTTCACCTTGTTGTGTCTCAGCAATATTTGATTCGCTACAAGAAAATAACCGATTTCTATGTTAAACATCTTCCCACTTTGCTCAAAACTGAAACGCTGATTTTGTCCTATTGCTATGAGGAAACATGCTGCTGTCCACTCATACTTGAAGCAATCTCTAATCAACACTGGGGGTGAGTTTCTCTTACTCTACCTTTTATGTAAGGTATTTTGGTGAGTATTTCCTACAGCATGTTTATGCAACCCCCTTTCATTACCCTGTGGTTTTAGTTATAGCTAAAAACAACATGATATTATTGATGTAAGAAGAACAAGCTGTGCTTTGGGTCAAATTACAATTAGACTGCCTGAGGGCACCTGAATATCAGAACACGTTCATGTGGTTAGATCAGCAACAATATGACTAGAAATATAGCTTACTTAATGCAGTGTTTTTTTTTTATCTAGCTTTGTTTAAAAGAAGAGTGACAGCTGGTGTCAGGATAATTCTAGTTTAAACAGTAAGCTGTATCTTGTCACATAATTAGATATAGGGTTATGATTTGTAAAGCAAAAATCATATTATATGAAGCCGTGCTCTGTGCAGTGCGAGGTTCTTGAAAGGTTTCCAAAGTGAGTGGAGAGTGGAGTCAACTTGAATGTAATGTTGGTGGAATGTTTAGGAAGACAAAGCACTATGGCTCTTATAAATTGTATGCATTTCATAAAATATACCTTTCCTAAGGGGATAAAAAAATGTTTGAGAAGATTCATTCTGCGGCAGCATAAAAAAAAATCGTAAGTTGCTCAAAAGGACTTGATCTCATTCATTAGTCTAATCCCCCTGTGATGCTGTGAATAAGCAGGCCTGAACAGTTTATCAACTGCTGAGGAAGCACCTTTCACTAATGGCTCCCTGCAGGACTAGGTACAGATTGCTAGCCTTGAACTGGAATGCTCTATCAACTAATATCTCTATATACAGCATTCATGAAGGTCTTTAGATATTGTTCTCTGAATTGTGAATTAGTTCTGATTCGTAATTCCTAATCTGTACGTATGAGTTATCTCAGCTGGGGTATCCAGGTTAGAGGGATTACCTAAGCTTCCGTCTTGGAGCAGTTGCCAGAGTGGGTAATGTACTGTAGCATGGTCACTCATCTGTTAAAGTGCTCTCCTCATGTCTGAAAGTTTCCACCCCCACCCCTAAACCTGGCACTACGTGAACTGGTGACAATAAGTAATCCTTAGATGTGTGGTCAGCAATATGCAGCGGCTGTCACGTTGCCATTTTCTTTCTAGATGAGAAGCATTTCAAGTCGTTGGAAGAATGTTTGGAGGTTTTCATGCGTACAAAGCAGAACACAATCTATTTAATACAGCATTCACAGTGCCTTGTTTTACTGTAAACTATTGTGTTTAAAATTACAAAATAAATCCCAATGAGGAGAGGCACGCAGAATTCCTTTCAAGAATGAAGTGTTCCTCCTGACACCCCCAGGAGGTTGGTGTTTTGCTTCGCCACCACTGGTGTTTCGGGCAACACCAGTCTCCAATACAGTGTTAGTTCTTCGGTTCTTTCCTGCCATGCTTCAGGATGCCGAACATCTAACATCCCCCCCATTTAACCAAGCCACCGAGACTTTTGCCCTTTCTGAGAAACTGGCAGCATGGAAGCTACTGCCAAGTAGGCTTGGGTACTAAGACCTGTAGATAGAACCTACAGGATTCAGTTCTCACATCACCCTCCGTGTTTCAATGGTGTGGTCTCCACTTCCATGGAACCGGAAAGTGTGCATCTGCTGACAGAAGTTGCTAGGAATGGGGCCATGGAACATGTTCCCCTACCAGACAGTGAGTCAGGCTACTACAATCTGTATTTCTTGTTTCCCAAGAGGAACGGGGGGCTGCATCCAATTTTTTTATTTTGCGGGCTGTGTTTGCAGATGACATTGTGCTTTGAGAAAGACGGAATACATGTGTGTGAATGAGAGGAACCCAAGAGGCTGAGGTGAGGCTACAGGGAGCAGAGGTAAAGAAGGTGCAGGATTTTAAGTACTTAGGGTCAACGGTCGAGAGCAACGGAGAGTGTTCAAAGGAGGAAGAGACGAGTACAGGCAGGTTGGAATGGGTGGAGAAAAGTGTCAGGTGTGTTGTGCGATAAAAGAGTATCAGCGAGAATGAAAGGAAAGGTGTACAGGACAGTGGTGAGACCAGCAATGCTCTACGGCTTAGAAACAGTGGCACTGAAGAAAAGACAGGAGGCAGAGCTAGAGGTAGCAGAGCTGAAGATGTTGAGGTTCTCTTTGGGAGTGACAAGGATGGATAGGATCAAGAATGAGTTCATCAGAGGGACAACCCATGTTAGATGTTTTGGAGATAAAGTCAGAGAGGCCAGATTGAGGTGGTTTGGACATGTTCAGAGGAGAGATGGTGAATATATCGGTAGAAGGATGCTGAGGTTGGAACTGCCAGGCAGGAGGTCTAGAGGAACACCAAAGAGGAGATTTATGGATGCAGTGAGAGAGGACATGAAGTTAGTTGGTGTGAGAGAAGAGGATGCAGAGGATAGGGTTAGATGGAGGTAGATGATTCGCTGTGGCGACCCCTGAAAGGGAACAACCGAAAGACAAAGAAGAAGAAGAAGAAGACTGCTATCTAAAATGAATAAATACAGCTTCAAAATGTTGACTGTCAAAGTGATTGCTCTCAAATCCTACCCAGCGATTGATTTGTGACAATCAATCTGAAGGACGCTTACTTTCATATAGAAATATTGCCACAACACAGGAGGTTCCTGAGGTTCGCTTTCGGGGGCGAAGCTTACCAGTATCGGGTCCTTCCATTTGGTCTAGCTCTCTCACCCGCACATATATAACATGCATGGACGTAGTTCTGGGTCTTACGACTCCAGGGCATCCGTATTTGAATTACAGAGATGACTGGCTGGCCTAGTCTCATTAGCTAGCGCTTCGACATTAGCATGTCGTCCTAGCTCATCTTTGTTTCTGAGGATTGAGACCCAACGCCACAAAAGGTTCCTGTCCCTCAGGGCGATTTACATTCCAGGGCATATGAATGTGAGAGCAGTTGTACTGTCCAATCAATCTCTGACACACGGGGAATGGAAACCCCACCCCGAAGTAGTCAGTCAATCTGGGAGAGATTTCATGTAGCAGAGGTGGACCTCTTTGCCTTGCAAGATCAGCAAATGTCCCCTTTGCAACTCTCTGACTCTGGATCTAGTATCCCTCTTCAACGGCTCACCATGGGTGATTCCAATGAGGTGATTCCATCTTCTGTCTGAGGCTCAGGGGACGATATTTCATCCCTGGCACAAGCTTTGGAACCTTCAAAGGAATGTATTTAAAGTTGGTGCACGACGAAGCAAGCCGCCACTACACTGGGTGAGAGATCCTTCGGAGCAGGAGAGACTTCACTTACTGTGTCCAGTACGTACTCTTCAGATTTACGTCCACCGGATCAACCAGTGGCGTAAGTCAGAGCAGCTTTTACATGTTTTGGGGCCGCAACCGGTGGGCCGGCCGCCACTACAGTACACTGGATGAGAGATGCTATTGCCCTCTCCTATGAGGCGCGTGGGCTCACTTCACCTCTAGGAATCAGGGCTCATTCAACCAAGGGGATCGCCTCATCTATTGCACTAGCAAGAGGTATTCCCCTGCAGCAAGTGTGTGCTAAGCAGGTAGACCCAGTCCACTGCCGAATTGTTTCAGTGCTGGAGTTTCTGCAGGAAAAGTTGTCCTTGGGCTTGTGCCCTAGTACTCTCAGGACGTACGTAACTGCATCCTCACTCAACTATCTTCCGAAAGTTCCATAAACCCAACATGCACCCTATAGTTTTTGAAGCCTTCTGTCCTCCGCCTTTACAGCTTCGGAGCAGAAGAGATTTCACTTACTGTGTCCAGTACGTGCTCTTCAGATTTACGTCCACCGGATCAGCCAGTGGCGTAAGTCAGAGCAGCTTTACATGTTTTGGGACCGGGGGGCAGCCGCCACAACACTGGATGATAGATGATATTGCCCTCTCCTATGAGGTGCGTGGGCTCACTTCGCCTCTAGGAATCAGGGCTCATTCAACCAAGGGGATCGCCTCATCTTTACCTCTAGCAAGAGGTATTCCCCTGCAGCAAGTGTGTGACGCGGAGGTCGGTCCTCTCCGCACACATTTGTTAGATTTTAGCAGTGGTGTCAAAAGTATTCACATTCATTACTTGAGTAGAAGTATAGATACTAGGGTTCAAAAATACTTCTTTAGAAGTTGACGTATCAACCCAAGCTTTTTACTTAAGTAAAAGTTTAAAAGTACTGGTTTCAAAACTACTTGAAGTATAAAAGTAAAAGTACCGTGAGGGGCGACAAAAGCATTAAGGTCTCGCTTTCTGATCATGCAACGGGGGTGGGGGGGGGTTGCCGTTGTGCGCGTTCTGATCATGTGACGAGGGGGAGGGGTGGACGTTGTGTGCGTTCTGATCATGTGGCGGGGGGGGGGGGGGGTTGTGCGCGTTCTGATCATGTGACGGGGGGGTTGCGCGTTCTGATCATAAAAATAAAGTAACGAGCTTATTTTTAAAAAGTAAGGAGTAGAAAGTACAGATAATTGCTTAAAAATGTAAGGAGTAGAAGTAAAAAGTCGGCTTAAAAATAATTACTCCAGTAAAGTATAGATACCCAAAATTTCTACTTAAGTAAAGTAACGAAGTATTTGTACTTCGTTACTTGACACCTCTGGATTTTAGTCTGGATGTTAATGCTACTCCGGGCTCACGGGTCCTCGAGGCAGCTGCCCAGACATAGTTCTGAGACCTTCTCGGCCTTGTGCGCACACGCTACACAACCTTGGGGGACCAGACACTTGCAGTGGGGCGACGTTGGTACTCTCGTTCCCATAGCGTTTTCACGCATCTCATTCCCGCATTTTCAGGGAACAGGGTTACAGCAAAGTAACCCGAGACGGTTGCTTTTATGAAGTATTTATTTATAAATGCCTGAATGATTATTGTATAATGGTCATTGTCAATGGTTGACAACATTGTCATCACTAAATTGCACTAGGAGTTAATAGGTATTTGTATGAATGTAAGTACATGGTAATCAATCCAGGTTGTATAACCAGGATAGTCTGTGAATTCTCCACCAACCAGACCAGGATATCCCACTATATCCTGATGAATGAATGAAATGATAAATTAATGAACAAATGAATGAATGCTACAGTATGTCTAGAATAGCAAAGATTTAGTGATTTTTCTCTGCCGTTAAAAGCTATTGAACCGTTGGCCCAGATGATTTGTGCAATTTAGCCATATATTGACCATGACACAGATTCAGGCATCTTTACCACCCACCGAAAGAACTATCATCACGTCAGATATACTGTAGATGGGGATGATGTCAATGAGGGATCAATAATGCTGGTTCTGCTGTGCTGAGTACAGTTATGTTTTCCCACCAACAAATCAGAATGTGTTACACAAAGAGGTGCCTAGCTAGCAATTTGTAAAACACATATAAAGTTAGAAAACTAAAGCAGAAAGGAAGGATTTACTGTTTTTTTTTTATTTTTATTTTTTATAACCAGCATTGTTTTCTTTAGCGTGGCACAGGATGGTCATAGCATTGAATTTCTGCACTCAACCTACAAGCATCAAATTGCAGAATGTGTTGTTTTTTTATTCATGTTATATTGTGCAATAGTAAAAAAAAAAAAAAAGACGAGAGAAATTCAGATACAAAATACAGCAAATCACACACTGTTCATGTTTTCAGTAGGTGAGTCAGTTTTAGTGGCTCGTCACCTCTCCATGTAAGCAGACTGCCAATGAGCTGGCTTATTTAAAAGGCTTTTAATAATGGAGGATGCCAAGATGCAGTCACGCATTGACTATTGAATGGGGCCTTAGAGAGACTTAGGTGCTGTGTGTGATCTGAATGACCGTCCTCAGATAGGGCGTATGGCTCACTGGTTTTAGCCGCATGTACATGAGTTGAATTGGCTAGCTAATTTTCTGTTTATCATACTGGGAGAGGCAGAGAAGGGCATGACCTGTATCTTTCTCTCTGTTCTCTCTCTCAGACTCCTCTGTTAGCATTTTTACACAGTTGAACAGTCCTCCCACTTATTAAAGATGACTTTACATTAACAGCTAAGTATGTGTTTGCTAACTTGTAATTTTATTAACATAAGGTAACACAGACACGATCATGAAAGAATGGATGTGCCTTTCAGCTGTCACTCCACATGACCTTTAGGTGCAGCACACTGAAGTCTATCCACACAGCAGGCCCTGAGTAAATCCTTGCTCCGAGAAATGGTCAACTCTCTATGTGCTAATCCCTACAGCATTGCGTCCACACTCCCTATCGCTCACACCGGATTGGTGCCCTTTGAAGCTAAATTGCTGTGTTATGCAGTTGTGAAACCTGAGGTGACAGAAGCAGGTCTGAACACCAAGGACCACATAGTGACTACCCCGAAATAACCATGCTAAGTATGGAGCTTTCTGCAGGGCTCTGAAGATCACAATTAAGTACAAAAGGTGCCTGAAGTACCGGTTCTAGTTTTTCAAAGTGGTCTATTAACAGATTTCTCTTATTAAGAGATTTCTAATAAAGGGAGAGGAAAAACTTTAATTGTAATAAATTTTTAAAGTTTATTTGATACTAGCGTGTTTAGAAACAGTTAAAAGGTTAAAGCTAAAAATGAGCTGATGTAATCAGTGATATTATTATTTCAAGTTGAAGCCCACGTACATATCTGCCTTTCTGAGGCTACATGGTTTCGGGTCTTCCAGTTCATGAAATGTAAAGATATCATTAAAAGCATGAGTTCTGACCAAAAGTACAGACAAAACCTTTTATTTATATAGATTGTGCCGGCTTGTAGGTGCATGACTGTTATTTCTCTGTCTTCTGCATACTCTGGCTATACACAGTAAGCCATTATGTTGATTGGCTCTGGTAGTAATTTGTATAGCCATGCCCACCTCGAGAGCAAAAGCGATGAATGAGTAAAAAAGAAAAAGAAAAAAAAAAGCATTAGATGTTGTGACATAATGAGGCACATAACTGCTCATGAGGTCCCTTCAACTCAACATTTTAATGTAATGCATTTCTGAGATGCGCAAGTTTCAGTACTGTATATTTTAGAGCATACCATAAATGACCACAGTACGTTCTGTTAAATAAAAGAGTTAAGTGTATTACATTTGTACCAAAGCCTAGATTTGAATTAAATAATACTGTATACCTGGGCACAAATATATTCTTGAATATTAAGCAAGATGCTATCATTTGCACTTAGTGTTGTTTTTATAGGTTAGTAATATAACCTCACACGTTATAAGAGCAAAATTATGTAAACTGATCACTAGACTCAAACTCTACACATTTACCAATAGGACAAAGTAAAGTAATCCAAGCTTTTCCATTGAATTCTTAGTCCTATACTCAGAATTGTAACATACATACTGTACACTAAGTGTTATAAAGGAAGTCTAACTATAAAAGTCACAATCCAACATTATGATTTAAAAAAAAAAAAATATATATATATATATATATATATATATATTCAATAGCCAGGGTCAAAAAGCAAGGACTAATATGTGCAAATGAGTGTGCACAGCTAAGACAGACAAAAGCCAAAGCGGAGAATTGAAAAAAAAAAAAAAACAAATTAGTCAAGGAATAACAAGGAACAGGTGTGGCTAATTAACCACTAAGACAACAAATAACAAGAACAGGAAGTGCAGACCATGTAAGGAACGTGGAAGGCCAAAAGGGACATGTGTAGAGAAGGTGCACACTGAGTGAAACAATAGGAACAGAGGCAAGTAGGATGTGACAATAATTGATTTATTTGACACACACAGAGGTGGCTGTGTGATTAATCTGCCTCATTTGTTTACACCAATTTGCAACAATGTTCTAAGCAATATGGTAAACTTCTGTCAAAAAGGCTTGAAAGGTTTTATCGGACATGTAACAGCCATGTACTAAAATAAAGGTAATATGAAAAATATAAATTTTGCTTTGACTGTCAAAAACAACACTGGATATTTAGGAGGCAATTATAATTTACGGGGGAAAAAAAGAATTTGAAAAGCTCACCTTGACAAGATTGTGATGAAAAGAAACACATACCAGACAATTGGATGTTTGTCAATTACAATATTTTCAAGAGTTTTATATTATATAGAATTATATAGGTAAAGAATTAATGGATTGATTGGTGACCCAGTGATGGCATCCCATGCAGAAGGCCTGGGTTCAATTCCCACTTATTGCCCAAACCCCAGGCTCGATGGAAGCAGGTAAAAGGCTAACAACAACATATAGGTTAAGAATTAACTGAACAGTTTAAGAGACAAACGTATACTGTTCATCATTAACAATAGCTTATTTACCAACTAGCATTTCTAATCTCAGTGTGATTGATTCTTTTGTAAAATTTTTTGTTTGTTTTTTTTCTACAGAAGCACACAAAAAGACATTATTAGCGTTACAGTCTACAATTCTTATATAAACTCCAGAAACACTGAAAGAAAAAAATGAAGAAAATTGATTGTGTTGTTAAAGTGGCACCTGGCTAGGACTGGGATATACAGTGGTGTGAAAAACTATTTGCCCCCTTCCTGATTTCTTATTCTTTTGCATGTTTGTCACACTTAAATGTTTCTGCTCATCAAAAACCGTTAACTATTAGTCAAAGATAACATAATTGAACACAAAATGCAGTTTTTAAATGAAGGTTTACGTTATTAAGGGAGAAAAAAACTCAAAATCTACATAGCCCTGTGTGAAAAAGTGATTGCCCCCCTTGTTAAAAAATAACTTAACTGTAGTTTATCACACCTGAGTTCAATTTCTGTAGTCACCCCCAGGCCTGATTACTGCCACACCTGTTTCAATCAAGAAATCACTTAAATAGGAGCTACCTGACACAGAGAAGTAGACCAAAAGCACCTCAAAAGCTAGACATCATGCCAAGATCCAAAGAAATTCAGGAACAAATGAGAACAAAAGTAATTGAGATCTATCAGTCTGGTAAAGGTTATAAAGCCATTTCTAAAGCTTTGCGACTCGAGCGAACCACAGTGAGAGCCATTATCCACAAATGGCAAAAACATGGAACAGTGGTGAACCTTCCCAGGAGTGGCCGGCCGACCAAAATTACCCCAAGAGCGCAGAGACAACTCATCCGAGAGGCCACAAAAGACCCCAGGACAACATCTAAAGAACTGCAGGCCTCACTTGCCTCAATTAAGGTCAGTGTTCACGACTCCACCATAAGAAAGACACTGGGCAAAAAACGGCCTGCATGGCAGATTTCCAAGGCGCAAACCACTTTTAAGCAAAAAGAACATTAAGGCTCGTCTCAATTTTGCTAAAAACATCTCAATGATTGCCAAGACTTTTGGGAAAATACCTTGTGGACCGACGAGACAAAAGTTTAACTTTTTGGAAGGTGCGTGTCCCGTTACATCTGGCGTAAAAGTAACACAGCATTTCAGAAAAAGATCATCATACCAACAGTAAAATATGGTGGTGGTAGTGTGATGGTCTGGGGTTGTTTTGCTGCTTCAGGACCTGGAAGGCTTGCTGTGATAGATGGAACCATGAAATCTACTGTCTACCAAAAAATCCTGAAGGAGAATGTCCGGCCATCTGTTCGTCAACTCAAGCTGAAGCGATCTTGGGTGCTGCAGCAGGACAATGACCCAAAACACACCAGCAAATCCACCTCTGAATGGCTGAAGAAAAACAAAATGAAGACTTTGGAGTGGCCTAGTCAAAGTCCTGACCTGAATCCTATTGAGATGTTGTGGCATGACCTTAAAAAGGCAGTTCATGCTAGAAAACCCTCAAATAAAGCTGAATTACAACAATTCTGCAAAGATGAGTGGGCCAAAATTCCTCCAGAGCGCTGTAAAAGACTTGTTGCAAGTTATCGCAAATGCTTGATTGCAGTTATTGCTGCTAAGGGTGGCCCAACCAGTTATTAGATTCAAGGATTTTTGGATTTTTTTTCTCCCTAAATAATAAAAGCCCTCATTTAAAAACTGCATTTTGTGTTTACTTGTGTTATCTTTGACTAATAGTTAAATTTGTTTGATGATCAGAAACATTTTGTGTGACAAACATGCAAAAGAATAAGAAATCAGGAGGGGGGCAAATAGTTTTTCACACCACTGTATTACACAGCAAGTAAACAGTCAGCTATTAAAGTTAAAGTTGTTAGAAGCATGTAAAATGGCCACACATAAGGATCTGAACTAGAACTGGTAAATTGTGATTGCTAGATGACTGGGAATGAGTATCTCCAGAACTACAGGTCTGATGGGGTTCTTGTATGCCGTGGTTAGTTCCTACAAAAAATGGCCAAAGGAAGGACACCATCTATCCTTGAAGTCAAATGTTGCGACACTTAGGTTGAAGTCATTAAAACAAATATTTTAACCACTTCATGTGTCACTTCAAACCAGGTTTCATGTTAACTATTTATAGTTTTGGGAAGTCAGTCATCTACTTTATGCATGAAACAAGTGATATTTCTCAGTGCTTTGCACAGTATTTTGCTCAGTGGTTAAGGCATTGGACTACAGTTCGCAAGGTCCCAGGTTCAAATCCCACAAACACCAAGTTGTATCTGTTGGGCCCTTGAGCCAAGGCTCTTAACCCTCAACTGCTCAGATTAAAATCTCGCTCTGCATAAGGGAGTCTGCCAAATGCTTAAATATATATACAGTACACTCAGTATTTAAACAGTTTGTAAAATTCCAGAAAATTATGTCATGGCTTTACAGGTTTCTGTTTGTGTTAAGGCACCCCAGTGAAAAAAAATAATAGACTTTAGTGTATTACAAATATATTGAAATCCTCAATAATACATTGCAAATATACTAACAAAAAATTGTACAGTCAGTTAATATATAAAAAGTATACTAACATCATGCTTTTACCAAATTTTGGAATTAAACTTTAAATATACTTTAATATAATTGTATTATAGTACACTTTCTAAAAATACTGTATATTATTGGAAAAAATACTTTAAGTGAAAGGGTCTAATTTCCAAAGTATACTTATTTAAACTTGTTTTTCAATGTATTTTTGGTATATTTAAAAAAATATATGCTCAAAATAATCATTGTACAAATGTACAGAAAGTATACATTAGAATAAAATTTTAATTTACGGTAGTCTCAGTATATTATCAGTTACATTTAAATGTACTTATTAACATGTACTTATATTTAGTGCACTACTCTCTCGTGCGTGCGCGCTTTTAGACTCGTTTTTGCACGCTGAATCTCTCTCCCTCGCGCGCGCGATATCAAACTTGTTCTTGCGCACTGAAAATCACTTTTGCCGTTCAAGATAATTAATGTGTGCACTCTCTCTCTCTTCTGTCCGCTCACTGTCATAAAGCGACACTTACACTAACTGCAGCAGCATTGTGAACTCTGCAACTATTCCAGCCAACTGGCTCCCCAGTTCTCCACTTCTAGTTTGAATTAATGGCTGAAGCTGCATCACTGCGTGCGTTTGTTCGTTCATTCATCTTCTATACCGCTTAATCCTGTGTTCAGGGTCGCGGGGGACCTGGAGCCTATCCCAGGAGACTTCGGGCACTAGGCGGGGTACACCCTGGAAAGGGTGCAAATCCATCGCAGGGCACACACACATACACACACTCACACACCCAATCACACACTACGGGCAATTTAGGAACCCCAATTAGCCTAACCTGCATATCTTTGGACTGTGGGAGGAAACCGGAGTACCCGGAGGAAACCCACCAAGCACGGGGAGAACATGCAAACTCCATGCACACAGAGACGGGAATCAAGCCTGGCCAGGGAATCGAACCCAGACCCTGGAGGTGCAAGGCGACAGTGCTAACCACTACACCACCGTGCCGCCTGCGTTTGTTCGTATCCTTATTATTTTATTTTCATCGGCACAAGGTAAATTTAACGGTTTATGTTACGTAATTTGTAATTAATTACATACTTTAAGCTATAGAATGCATTGTCTAATGTGTTATTACTAAATCTTATGTACTTTGCTTGTGGTATAACGGCTCCGTAGCTCTCGGCCTGTTTTCAGTCTCTGTTTAAACACCAGGTTTAACTAATACTGTACCTGTAGATTCTAATACTAATGTCTGTCCGTGTTCAGGAAACAGTTTATATTTTAGTTTGTGTGTTTGTGAGACAACCTGACTTTTGTTGAACACAAATAAACTATAGTAGTGCTTTTTTGTAACCTTGTGCAAATTAAATCTGTTGAACTCATGAATAAAATCTGCCTCATAATTACTGACGTAATGTGTTTCAAAAACATGTTATAGTGTAGAAAATACATTTAGCTTTTGTAAATTATCCTAAACACTTAATGTACTGGTAACACATTTGCAATACTGTAGTATAGAAGGTTGTATGTACTGTATGATACAATAAAGTATATTTGTATTAACCACAAAGTGTACTTTTTTAGTATTTGTAATTGTCCAGAAGTATAACAGCACGCTACTGCTGCAATAAGAATATACTCATAGTATATTAATCATGTATTTGTAATACAGCAAAAATAGCTGTAATGTATTTATAATCCATTAAATATACACTTAAAATTTATTAATTACTGTCAGGTATGTACGTTAGTACACACACAGCCATATACTTTAAGTGTACTAAGTATACTTAAAGTTGTTCCACTTTAGCACACAAAAGTATACTTAATACACTTAAAATTGTGCTTTTGTACAATTTAATTACAACTTAAATACACTTAGTACAAAATTAGTTGTTCCAAAATAGCAAACTTCAAGTATACTAGTCATTAGTCTGGCTGCAAGTACATTTAAGTATGCTTTGGCATGCTAGGATTTAATATACTTAGCATACTTTTTTTTTTTACTAGGGCACACTGGTGAACTTCACAAAATACTGTAGATGGAATCATGAGGAAGGAACATTATATGAATATACTTTATTGAAGCAACATCTCAAGACATCAGCCAGGAATCTTAGTCACAAATGGGTCTTCCAAATGGGCAATGACGTCAAGCATATTTCCAAACTTGGCAAAATTCAAATTTCAAATTAAAATTTTAATAGTCACATACACAGTCATACACAGTATAATATGCAGTGAAATGCTTATACGACCGCCAGTGACCTTAAAAAAATTAAATAAAAGCTTGTACGTAAAATAAATAATCAATAAAAAGGAAATACTAAAGAAATAATTTTAACTAGTAAAATTAACTGTACAATAAGGGCATAATAAAATATTGCAAAAATATAGAAATATAGGGTAGATAGAGTATATATGTATATAGAATTAAAGTGTCAGTGGTTGTGCAAATATGCATGAAAGGTGACGTGCAATTGTCCAGATGTATGAGTATTTAGTGCAAGTGTGTATGAATGTGTCCATGATTGTCCAGTCAGTGTTGTGAGCTTAAAAGATGTTATTAGTCCTGTGTGGAGGTGTGATTGAGAGACCTTATCGCCTGCGGGAAGAAGCTCCTCCTCAGCCTCTCTGTGTTGGCCTTTAGGGAGCGGAATCTCTTCCCAGACCGCAACAAAGAGAACAGTCCATTACTGGGGTGACTGAGGTCCTTCATGATCTTCCTGGCCTTAGTCCAGCACCGCTTGCTGTAGATGGAGTGCAGGTCAGGGAGCTCAGTGCGGATGATGCGCTCGGCTGATCGCACCACCCTCTGTAGAGCTCGTCTGTCCTGCATGGTGCTGTTCCCGAACCAGGTCGTGATGTTTCCCGTCAGGATGCTCTCTATGGTGCAGGAGTAGAAGTTCCTGAGCACCTTGGAGGGCAGTCTAAAGTCTCTCAAGCGTCTGAGGTGGTAGAGACGCTGCCGGGCTTTTTTCACCACGGTGTTGATGTGACAGGACCATGACAGGTCCTGCGTGATGTGAACACCGAGGTATCTGAAACTGTCCACTCTCTCCACTGGGCTCCTGTTGATGACGGGGGTCTGGTAGTTCCTCTCCTGCTTTGTACTAAAGTCCACTATCAGCTCCTTTGTCTTACTGACGTTCAGGAGGAGATTGTTCCTCTGGCACCAGTTCTCCAGATTTCCAATCTCCTCTAGGTAGTCCGACTCATCATTGTTGGTGATCAGTCCGACCACGATGGTGTCGTCAGCAAACTTGATGATGGAGGTGGAGTTGGTAGTGGCCACGCAGTCGTGGGTGTACAAAGAGTACAGCAGGGGGCTCAGAACACAACCCTGGGGGGCTCCAGTGCTGAGAGTGAGTGTGGCTGAGACATGTCCGCCCATCCTTACTGCCTGTGGTCTGCCAGTCAGAAAATTGGAGATCCACTGACATATAGATGAGCTCAGTCCCAGGTGCTCCAGCTTGGTGGTGAGTGTGGAGGGAATTATGGTGTTAAAAGCAGAGCTGTAGTCGATGAAGAGCATTTTAACATAATTCCCTTTCCTAGTGTCCAGGTGAGTGAGTGATGTGTGGAGGAGATGAGAGATTGCATCGTCTGTGGAGCGGTTCTGACGGTATGCAAACTGTAGTGGGTCCAGTGTGTCGGGTAGTGAAGAAATGATGAAGTCTCTGATAAGGCGTTCAAAGCACTTCATCACTACTGAGGTGAGGGCTACAGGGCGATAGTCATTGAGTGAAGCAGGATGTGGTTTCTTCGGGACAGGAACAATGATGGACTCTTTGAAGCATGTGGGGATCACCGACTGAGATAAAGAGATGTTGAATATCTCAGTGAACACAGGTGCTAGCTGGTCTGCGCAGGCTCTGAGAATACGACCTGAGATGCCGTCTGGTCCTGCTGCTTTCCTGGTGTTCACTCTCTTGAAGGCTCTCCTCACGTCATGCTCGGAGATGATGAGCGCGTTCCCGGTGTCTTCCTGTCTGCAGCCGTTAGCGCCAATAGCAATAGCGCCGCTAGCATTAGCGCCGTTAGCATTAGCGCCGTTAGCATTAGCATCGCTAGCGTCTTTAGCTGCAGCCTCGAAGCGAGCATAGAAGGTGTTGAGCTCGTCTGCCAGAGTCGCGTCCGCGTTCGTCATACCGGATGTTGGTGCTTTATAGTCCGTTATTTTTCTCCCGTAGCGCTGCTTCGCCTCTTTCACCGCCTTCCGGACATTATACGCTCGCGCTGTTGCACCAGCTGTTGTTCACCATTAAGCTCACGCCACCTCCCCTTGACTTCCCCGCGTCCCGCGTCCTGTCCATGCGGTGAACCGAGAAGAACTCGGCTGGTTGTATGGCGTGGTCTGGCACCGCTGGGTTCAGCCATGTCTCGGTGAAGCAGAGGAGATTGCAGTCCCGAATGTCTGTCTGGAACTTTATCCTGGCCCTGAGGTCATCAAGTTTGTTCTCCAGTGGCTGGACGTTGGCGAGCAGGATGCTAGGCAGAGGTGTGCGGTGTGCACGGGCTCTGAGCCGGTTCCTCACGCCAGCTCGTCTCCCTCGGGTCCGTCGCTTCGCGTGGCGTCCATTGTTCTCCCTCAGGATCTCACTCGGCCAGCTCGGATCTGGAGTTAAAAACGTCTAATTGTGAGTACATTGTATACCAATAGAAACAAGAGTGTCTCTATCATACCTAATGTACTCAATGGTGGTGATTTTGCCGATTTTAAAACACTGAAAACTAGGGTTGTTCCGATTCCGATACTGGTATCGGAAATGCTGCCGATACCACAAAAAAAGCTGGCATCGGAATCGGCGAGTACTTGAGTCCACGTACCGATCCGATACCATTTTCCTAAACATAACCTATTTATGCCCGCTAGCTTTGCTAGCTTAGCTTACTTACAGAGTGTCACGGCGTGCGCCTGTGATGGGCGGGCGCCCAAATTGATATCGCTCCTCGCTCACTAGTTAGGCGGCCTCCCCCCTCTTTAGGTATGTGAAGTACCAGGGCAGCAGAATCAGGCAACGGCCCATGAGCTATCGCCGCTATAAAACACAGCGGGGAGTGTAGCTCGGGGTCTGACTGTTGGGAAGCTGGACTTTGCGACGCGGTGGATTTTATGAGAGACAGTGGTACAAGAGCGGGGCGATGTGATGCGACCCAGAGACTTTAAAAAGGGGGCGCCTTTGATATCCGCGAGAGGAGCGCGTGAACGAGCTGCACGAGCTCCCGCGGCACCTTCACTTCCGCGTAGAGCCCGCCTTCGCATCCCTGCCGCCGAAGGGGAAAAGACAGCAGGGAGCCTTTAACCCTTTCCTTCCCCATTTTTCTAAATAAATTACCCTTTTTCCTGTAAGACCTCGCCTCGTGTCCGTGTTTCATGGTGTCGCCCGTGCACTTAGGGTCGAACCCGTTACACAGGGCTAGTAGTATTTTACTTAAAAAAAAAATTTATATATATATTTATTATGCGTGTGTGTGTGTGTATATATATATATATATATATATATATATATATATATATATATATATATACACAAACACACAGTACAGATACACACCCAGGTATCGGATCGGTACTCGGTATCGGCCGATTCCCTGAGCCCAAGTATCGGAATCGGTATCGGGAGGGAAAAAATGGTATCGGAACATCTCTACTGAAAACTAACTTAAAGAACAAAAACAAAGAAAAGGTGGTCGGAGCAGTCGTGACGGCAGTCGACCTCACCGGCGCCATCCTAAATGGCTTAACGAAAAAATATTGAGGCTTTTATAGTGGCCCTAAACTCAATCCAAGACAAAAAATTGTTGCCAGAACTGAAAAAGCATGTGTAAGCAAGTAGGTCTACAAACCTGGCTCACTGACACCAATTTCTCTTATTGGCTAAATTTATTGGAGCTTGTGGAAAGCTACAACAAATGTTAGACACAAGTTAAACAAGTTTAATGTAATGCTAAGAAATAGTAAACAAACTAAGTGATTGAGAACTTCTGACCCACTGGGAATGATCAAATTTGATCAAAGAAATAAAACCTGAAGCAGGTTTGGGGTCAAGGATGCTTAGGGCTGGCTGATATTAGTGTGGAGCAAAAGCTAGTCAGTCTGGTCTGATTCCACAGAACAACTACTGTAACACTAAAAATAGTTGGCTTTGTTTAAAAGGTATCAAAGCACACAGCACATCACAGCTTTCTATGTATGGGGCTGTGTAGCCTGTAGACAGGTTAGAGTGCCTATGCTGACCCCTGTCCACTGAAAGTCCCATCAATGTGCATGTATGCATCAAAAATGGACAGTGGAACAATGGATGAAGGTGACCTGACTGGGAAGAAATGGCCACAGGATGCAGTATAGGAAGAAAGTAAGCCAGCAGAGATAGTGTGATATTATTGGTGATGTTCTGCTTGGAATTCTTGTGTTCTGGCATTCATGTGGATGTTATTTTAACAAAGACCACCTGTCCAAACATTTCAGTTCAAGGTGTTAGCCTGGTCTCCAAATTCCCCATATTTCAATCCATTAAAGCATGTGTCCAAACAATGCAGAGCGCACGTCATAACTTTTGTGATGGAGGTCTTGTGGAGCCCATGCCTAGAGGGGTCAGAGTTACCGTATTTTCGTGACACAAGGGGGCCTACACTATTTAGGATTGGTTGTTTTAATGCCCTAGCTGATCAGTGTATATGACTGCAATCAGCCATCAGGGATACTTTAGTAATCGTTCAACACCTGACTACCTCCCCTTGTGTTATATCAAATGTTAGCAAGAAAAATAGAACTTTAGGGTTTTCTTACATTGTGGAAACTTTCCCATGTCTCATTCTCTAACATCTCTCCTTCGTTGTTTTTCCTCATTCCGTATATGGCAATACTCCCCATGGTTTGTCAAAACCCCATTGTTTCTACACAACATGTAAATAGGCTTGAATGTACAGTAAATAGACTCTGGAAACGGAATGGAATAGTGCTAGAGTGAACATTCAGGTACATCATGCATGTGTGTCTGTCCCCCTCTCCCGGTTTTGGAGCTGGCCATCAATGTGTGGCGGATACTTCAAGCTAATTCTTATATCAGTTTTAAACGTAACAGATAAGGATCAAGAATTCTAAACTCCTGGAGGAAAACTGCTGCCTTTGTAAAGGTTATCATACAGTATGATTTGCCAGATCATGGTTTCTGCAGGATCAGGCTTTCTGAATTTAAGGCAGAAATGCTAAACACCAGCACAATGCAGTGGAGTCAGTCACATGGCTATTTTTTGAATGCAGAGCACAAAGGCATGTGAGTGATCTCTCCCATTGATCCAAAGTGTCCACATATTTTTAGAGAATTGATTTTATGGTGCAGTGTATTCCGAGAAGAGCTAAAACAAGAGTGTGTGTGTTCATGTGTGTGTGTGTGTGTGTGTGTGTGTGTGTGTGTGTGTGTGTGTGTGTGTGTGTGTGTTCGTATGCATGTGTATGTGTGCACTTCAGTGTTTGCTCAATTGAAGGAAAGAAACTCTGCTCAAACAATTCATGTCAAGGTAGGAGCCAATAAAACCTAATAAATAATTTCTTTTTCTGATTTCCAGTCATTATTTAAAATTAGTTTAAAATTTTAAATTGGAGTGCCATTTACTAAGATCAGAGTTGTTCTGTCTGTAAGCTTTACTATAGAACCACAAGACACATGCTGTGAGACTAACCATGAACCTAAGTAATATAATTCATCTCATATGTAAGAATAAAACATGACGGAGTGTGCTGCGTTAAGAAAATAACCAAGATAGTGTACTGAGTTGAGGCCTGTTGTGACTTGTCACATCAGATATTTTCATATAACAACAAGGCATAATGTTTTTTATTTCTTATATGTCACAACAATTAGATTTTCACTATACAGTATTTCCGTTATAACCCAAATGAGGATGGGTTCAGTGGGAGTCTGGTTCCTCTCAAGATTTCCTCCGTTGTGCTCGACTTGCTCATCAGGGACAATCTGATCATTTTGATTTGAACATTTCTCACACTTTTACTTAATTTTCTTTTGATTATGTAAAGCTGCTCTTGCGACAATGGCCATTAAAAACGCTATATAAATGAAATTGAATTGAATTGAATGCATGTTAATAAATAAACAGTAATTTCCACAACAGGTTATGGTGAAACTGCAAGAACTTAAAGAAACAGCTTGGACACTTCTTCCAATAATCGTGAAAAAAGATTCAGATATTTCTTTTGCAGCAATACTGTATGTTTTTTTAATCTGTGCATTAGCCTTAGGTTATGTGGAGTGTCTGTCATACAAGCTTCACTGAATTAGTTGTAATTAAAGAAACAGCCAGAACAAATTGGTGTGATTGGAGTTTGACAATAGAACAATGTTATTCCAGTAATAGCACTGAGTCAAGCTGTGGCATCCTCTAAAAAATTGCCAACCTTGATCACACAAAGAATAGACATGAAGCAGTCCTTGGAGAGCACGGCAAAAGTAAATAGCAGAAGGAATACAGAAGGAATGGAGTCCTAGCATTCCAATGCACTTTATGTAAAGCTCATGGTTTCCAACAGCCCTGTTGACATTCATCAGAGCTACAAGACAACAACTATTACACATATAAAATTCCTTGTACAGTGGGTATAGAAAATAATCATATTTTGTTGCTATGCAGACTGAATTTAAGTTTTTGTTTTATCCAGCTGTTTACTCAGTGCATTTTTTAACATCCTGGAAAGATGAATGTCAGAAGAGAGAGAGAAAACAGAATCAATGAAGTGGAAATGTATCACTCACCTCTTATGTAATCAGTTTTGGTCATTTTGAAATGCTGGAGCATTTCTGTCCCTGGCAGTGAAGCTAACAATCATCTACTGGTGGCAAGGCGTTGTCAAAAGATCCCTGGAATAAGGTTGTGCATAGGCACATGCCAGGTGATGGGTATACATTTCAAAGACTTTATCACCTCAGTGTGTTCTCCCTGGTTCAGGATACCAATCCAAGCTAGATTAAAGAGCCAGGTGGAAACCGGTCAGCAAGGCTGCCAAAAGGCCTACAGCAACTCTGAAGCAGTTGTAGGACAAAAAGTGGTCATTGTCTGTATTTGACAACAATATAACAAATTTTTCACAAATGTGGCTTGTATGGGAGGGTTGCAAGAAAAAAGCCACCCCTCAACAAAGGCCACACGTCACGACTGAGTTTTACAAAAACATTATTTTGCCACCAAATGATATGTCTGGCAGAAATCCAATACAGCTCAGGTGGTACTGTATATCCTGTTATGGGGTGAGGTGGTATATCCTGCAGAAGGGACTGGAGCAATTGTAAGGATAGAAGGAAAATGGATGGGGCAAAATACCTTCAAATTTTTGATGAAAATCTGTTGTGCTCTGTCAGAAAGTTGTCAGTCGAAAAAGGTTTACCTTTCAACATGACAGTGACCCAAGGCACAGGGCAAAACTGACCACACAGTGGTTGAAGGGGGGAAAGGTCAATGTCCTTGCATGGCCTAGTCAGAGCCCAAATTTAAACCCCACAGAAAATCTGTGGAAAAATGTGGAAACTTGCGCAGTTCTGCAAAGAAGAGTGGGCAATGCTTTGTGTGCCATTGAGAAGGTGATTAGCTTCATTTGAATGAGTTTACAAGTCATTTTTAGGGAGGGATGATCCTTTTCCAAGTCAGTGATTCTTTTTTTTTTTTTATTTTTTAGATTTTTTTCTTCTGGAGTTTCATGAAAATTTATTGTAAAACACTACCATTGTGAGTGTAGTGAGAGAATTGAAAATACAGGAGTTGTACTAATAAAAATGTGAAAATGTTTGTGCAATGAGCAAATTGAGATTCTACAAATGGTCCAAGTGTTGTGTTTGACTTCAGTGCTACAGTATGTCGTTGATGAATTCTGTTTGGTTGGCGGTTAGGTATTTCTACTTGTGTACCTGGAAACAGTTTCATGAGATATTGTGACATTTCTTTAAAATGCTAAACAATAAAGTGGAAATAATAAAAACCCATCATACAGTAGTTTCTGTTACAGTATCTGTTAAAAACCTTAAAACAGCTTGTGATAAAAGCAGCTTCAAAACAATCTGTAAAATCCTCAGGTTAAACACTCTGCTACAGTAGTTTCTCAAAACGAG
Organism: Channallabes apus; assembly: GCA_030522415.1. Lineage (NCBI taxonomy): Eukaryota > Metazoa > Chordata > Actinopteri > Siluriformes > Clariidae > Channallabes > Channallabes apus. The sequence goes on along the minus strand of CM060108.1, from coordinate 24,482,045 downwards.
GTATTCAACAAAAACAAAAATGACTATGATAAACTCTCACACTGAAAAACAAGTATAAATGAGCACGAAGGAGTTTCTGCCATATTGGATGTTTGCTTCGCACATTGCAAAATGATCTCATTACTTTACAATGAATTTATTTACAGAGAAGTGCAGTCATGAACTTGTGTTAATATAAAGTTCAAGGCTTTATAACAGCTGTATATCTTTATAATGGGCAGTTTAATGCAGCACAATGGCACACATTACTTTCTCTTTTTTCTAACAGATGCTTGATAAACACTGTGTAGGGAAACCACTGCAATTCAAAAACAAAATCTAAAGCATCATCATTCTGTAATCGATTGAATTGTAGATTACACACAAATTTAATTGAAGTGCTTCAGTACAAAAAGCAACTGGGTAAACTACCGCTGAATAAATATTCAGAATTCATTTGAATTATAAATCACTTTTCATTTTTTCTTAGCAATTTTGTTTCTAGACAAAATGATTATATGTCCATGTTCTCTTCTACTTTTTTTTTATTACTACAGTGAAACATGAAATTCTCGTTCTTTTGTGTGTAAAGTAGTAATTTCTGGTGTGGTTCATGGGACATCCACTCCTAGAGGACATACTCAGATTATGTGCAAGTATAATGACTTTGCCCTGTCCAAGTGTTTGTGCACTTCTGATGCCTGACTTTCTAACTGTACTATTCACTCACTCTCTCATAACTTGAAAACAATGTACATGATGGATACATGCATACATCTGGCAACTCACTGCAATTGTTTGTTAGCTGCATGAAACCTGTACAGTGGAACCTCGGATTGTGAGTAAGCCAGTTTGCGAGTGTTCCGCAAGGCAAGCAAAAATAAAATTACTTGATAAACAAAGTCTTGATACAGGAGTACAGGCTGTCAAGTGTCAGGCTGATTGGGTTAGAATGGCAGACTTGACATGTTAAAAAGTGGGTGATGCTTGAAATCATTGTTCTTCCATTGTTAACCATGGTGACCTGCAAAGAAACGCGTGCAGCCATCATTGAATTGCATAAAAATGGCTTCGCAGGCAAGGATTTTGTGGCTACTAAGATTGCACCTAAATCAACAATTTATAGGATCATCATGACCTTCAAGGAAAGAGGTTAAATTCTTGTTAAGAAGGCTTCGGTGTCAGGGAGACGAGACTCTTGGACTTGGTGGTGGATCCAGAAGCAGGTGCAGAAGCAGGGCGCGAGTGGCCTCGGTCGAGCTCCGTTGAGGCATGACTGTGTCAGCAGGTGCGCGAGCTTGGAGCCGTGAAATCCACACAGCGCACGGGTTGATTATGCTGGTTATTGTAGAAACGGGGGGAGAGCTTGCGTGAAAGTGTCTTTAGGGGGATGTCTCTGGTGGCAAGCATGACCCTGTCTCCTACTTCTTGGCTTGGGAAGAGCGGAGGTTGGTAGCCTAAGCAACAATGGAATGGGGACAAACCTGTCGAGGCAGAGGGTAGAGAGTTGTGCGCATATTCGACCCAAGTAAGGAATCTGCTCCAGGTGGTCGAGTCCCGAGTAGTCACACAGTGGAGGGAAACCTCTAGCGCTTGGTTCATTCGCTCAGTTTGTCCGTTGGACTGAGGATGAAACCCAGACGATAGGCTGGGAGTTGCCCCAACGAGCCTGCAGAACGCGCGGTGAACTGAGGGCCCCGATCCGAAATGACGTCCATTGGAAGACTGTGGAGACAAAATACATGGAGGACTAATTGCTCCGCGTTCTCCTTGGCAGAGGGCAGCTTAGGGAGGGGGACGAGGTGCACTGACTTTGAAAAGCGGTCGACTATGGTCATGATGCAAGTGTTGCCATCGGAAAGGGGTAGGCCAGTGACAAAGTCGACGGAGATGTGGGACCAATGGCGGCGGGGCACGGGTAGGGGCCTGAGAAGGCCGGCCAATGGTCGGTTGTCAACCTTAGCTCGGGCGCAGATGTCGCTGGAGACGTCCTTTCCTAGCATGGGCCACTAGAATCGCTGTTGTATAACGAAGCGGGTCCAGGCAGCTCCTGGGTGGCAAAACAAGTGGGAACCATGGGCCAATTCCAGGACCTGAGAACGTAGGCGAGTGGGGACGAAGAGCCGATTTGGGGGAACATTACTTGGGCCGGGCTCCTGGGTCAGGGCTCGTTGAACCTTGGTCTCTATGTCTAATCTCAAAGCTGCGATGAGACAGGGGTAAGGCAAAATGGTGTTGCATGGCATGGGATCCTTAGAAGGGGGAAACTGGCGTGGCAAGGCATCCGGTTTAGCGTTCTTTGAGCCTGGCCGAAAGGACAGAACGAAATTAATCCATGAAAAAGACAACGACCATCGAACTTGACGTGCGTTAAGTCCCTTGGCGGTGCGAAGGTATTCGAGATTTCTATGGTCCGTCCAAACGAAAAATGGGAGCTCCGTTCCCTCTAACCAATGTCTCCACTCCTCCAGAGCCAGCTTGATGGCCAAGAGTTCTCTGTCTCCTACGTCGTAGTTCCTCTCGGCTGGGGATTACATTCCTGAGCTGCCAGTGATCCAGACTCCCTCTGCCCTCTGGACCTGTCTGATCCATCCTGGTGCCCCGTTTCTGGTTGGAGGTCTTGTCGCATGGATGCCCCGTGTGTCTCTTTGGGATGCGTCTGGTGTCTGGGGATGATTCTATCTACTTAGAAGATGGTTCTGGCCTCGACTGGTGTTGTCAGCTGTTTCTCTGAGGACTTGACAATTCGATAGTTCAGGACTGGAACTTTCTACAAGTCTGAGTCTCCAATAACTACTGGACTCCATTTTAACATCAATTAACATAAACTATTGTAGCTGAACTGCCTGCCACCTAACACACTGTATAAATGCAGATCATTTCCTGCTATTTGTTTCACCCAAATGAGGATGGGTTCCCTGTTGAGTCTGGTTCCTCTCAAGGTTTCTTCCTATTACCATCTCAGGGAGTTTTTCCTTGCCACTGTCGCCCTCGGCTTGCTCACCAGGGACTATCTGAACATTTTGATTCATACACATTCACATTCCATACAAACTTAAATAATTCTTTTGATTGTGTAAAGCTGTTTTGAGACAATGTCGATTCTTAAAAGCGCTATACAAATAAAATTGATAAAAAAAATATGCAAGGGTGCATTTTGTTATCCTGAGCAGACCTCTGGGAAAGAATGCCCCGACACCGGTGAACTGATGAACTGGCGAGAAGGGTCGTGGATAATGAGGATGGGAGCGGAGGTAAACCTCCTCTTAAGCTCCGCCCCCGTGTTCCAGCAGAAACGGGTTTTTGTGGAGGTCAGGGAGGTGAGTGGGGCAGTGACAGAGCTGTAACCCCGGATGAAGCGGCGGTAAAAATTGCAGAAGATCAGGAACCATTGTAGGTCTTGTCGTGAGGACAGAGTGGGCCACTTGGAGACTGCCTGGGCCTTGGCTGGCTCCATCTCGATCCTGGAGGGGGAAATAACAAAGCCCAAGAACGCGGTGGAGGATGTGTGGAACTCGCACTCTCTCCAAGAGTCTTTGTAGAACCTGCCGGACATGACGCCGGTGTTCCTCCAGGCCTTGGGAGAAAATTTTAATGTCGTACAGGTAGACAAACACAAATGAGTTAAGAAAGTCGCGCAGGGTGTCGTTAACGAGAGGTTGGAAGACGGCGGGGGCGTTGGTCAGACCAATGGGGACGACCAAATACTCGTAATGTCCCGTAGGGGTGTTGAAGGCTGTCTTCCATTCGTCTCCTTCCCTGATACTGACCAGGTGATAAGCGTTCCGTAGATCTAGCTTGGTAAAGACGTCAGCCCCTTGGAGTAGTTCAAAGGTGGTGGTCATGAGTGGAAGTGGGTAGCGGTTCTTTACGGTGATCTCGTTGAGCCCCCTATAATCAATACAGGGATGTAGGGACTCGTCTTTTTTTCACGAAGAAAAATCCTGCCCCCACAGGAGAGGACGGGTGGATGATACCTGTGGCGAGGGTTTCTGTTATGTATGTGTTCATGACACCTCTCTCTTGGTGGGTTAGGGAGTATAAATGACCCTTTGGTGTGGAAGTGCCTGGGTCGATAGAGCAGTCATATGGTCGATGTGGTGGAAGCGACATGACCCGGGTCTTGCTGAAGACCTGCTTGAAATCATGGTACTCAGTTGGGACATTGGAGATATCCAGAGTCTGGATTATTCTGTCAAGGAGATGAGGCTCTTGGACTTGGTGGTGGAAGCGATGACAGCGTGAGAAAACATGACCACGTGATGAGAGCCTGACAACGTGGGAAAGGAAATGTCAAATGACAGACGGAGTCTTTGATCAGCGCAAAGCACTGAGAGCGTGACATTCAGGGCGAGCAAGAAAGTCCAGCAAGCGCCAGGATCGTCTCCTAAAGAGTATTCAGCTGCAGGGTCGGAGTGCCACCAGTGCAGAGCTTGCTCAGGAATGGCAGCAGGCAGGTGTGAGCACCTCTGCATGCACAGTGAGGCGAAGATTTTTGAAAGATGGCCTGGTGTCAAGAAGGGCAGCAAAGAAGCCACTTCTCTCCAAAAAAAAAAACATCAGGGACAGATTGATCTTCTGCAGAATGGATGGTGAATGGACTGCTGAGGACTGGGGCAAAGTCATATTCTCCGATGAAGTGCTTTCCGATTGTTTGGGGCATCTGGAAAAAGGCTTGTCCAGAGAAGAAAAGGTGACGCTACCATCAGTCCTGTGTCATGCCAACAGTAAAGCATCCTGATACCATTCATGTGTGGGGTTGCTTCTCATCCAAGGGAGTGGGCTCACTCACAATTTTGCCCAAAAACACAGCCATGAATAAAGAATGGTACCAAAACACCCTCCAACAGCAACTTCGTCCAACAATGCAACAACAGTTTGGTGAAGAACAATGCATTTTTCAGCACGATGGAGCACCGTGCCATAAGGCAAAAGTGTTAACTAAGTGGCTCGGGGACCAAAACGTTGAAATTTTGGGTCCATGGCCTGGAAACTCCCCAGATCTTAATCCCATTGAGAACTTGTGGTCAATCCTCAAGAGGCGGTTGGACAAACAAAAACCCACTAATTCTGACAAACTCCAAGAAGTGATTATGAAAGAATGGGTTGCTATCAGTCAGGATTTGGCCCAGAAGTTGATTAAGAGCCCAGTTGAATTGCAGAGGTCCTGAAAAAGAAGGGCCAACACTGCAAATACTGACTCTTTGCATAAATGTCATGTAATTGTTGATAAAAACCTTTTAAATGTATGACTCGCTTGTAATTATATTTCAGTACATCACAGAAACAACTGAAACAAAGATCTAAAATCAGTTTAGCAGCAAACTTTGTGAAAACTAATATTTGTGTCATTCTCAAAACTTTTGGCCACGACTGTATGTATCATCAGCATACAGCAGTATCATGTGGCACACATGCGCTTCTTGTTTTGACGCGATCACAAATGAGCCAATGGCTAAAGTAACGTATGGCAGACAGCTAGTGGTTTGACTTCTGCTATGCAACCATCACTCAAAAAATCAGTCATGCCCCTAATTATGTATAACTTTATGAATTAATATAATTTTAACAGATGTGTTAAAATTGTGGGGATTGACTAATTTTTGGAGCCATTTAGAGTAGACATTTGAGTACCTTCTGATGAGATTTCTTCTGTACAACATTAAAAGAATTTGCCCAATTTATTTCTTCACAGGCTATTCAGATGCTTGTTCAGTCCCTTGTTATTTCAAGACTGGACTACTGCAACTCCCTCCTGGCAGGTCTGCCTCTGTCCACCATTTGTTCTCTGCAGCTGATCCAGAATGCAGGTACACGTCTTGTTTTCAACCTTCCCAAGTTCTCTAACACTACCCCACTTCTCCGCTCCCTGCATTGGCTTCCTGTAGCTGACAGCATCAAATTCAAAACCCTGATTCTTACCTACAAAGCCAAATATGGCCCAGCACCCACCTAGCTCTCTAGTCACACGTGGCACCGTGCCACGTTCCTTCCGATCCTCCAGCACTGCTTGGCTGGTCTCACCATCTCTCAGGGATCGAGGAAGACATGGATCTAGATTCTTTTCTGTCCTGGCACCTACAGTAGGTAGTGTAATGAACTTTCTCTGGATGCCTGTACAGCTGAGTCTCTGGTAATCTTTAAATGATGACTTAAGCCATATCTTTTTCTTCAGTACTTGGGCTAATCAACCCCCAGCGCCCCCTATTCTGAGTGGGTAACCTAGTGTAAGGATCTATCCAATGATGACTCTAGTAAGTCGCTCTGGATAGGATCATCTGCCAAATGCCTAAATGTAAATTATATAGTTATGTGTCATATGCTGCATTTTACACAACACTGTGCACGGTATTTCTAAAAGGTCAGGATTTTTAATTTGTATGTGCAAATAGCATTAAACTTGTAGTGTTCTAGCTATGACAATCTGAGTTGAAGTGATTTAGAAATGAATGCTGATCTAAAATCAGACAAGCAGTTTAGAAATTAATTTATCAGATAAATATTTCCCATTTTATCCAACCAAACCGAACTGAATTAGTAAGGAAGGCACAAGAAGCGCGCCCACAAAGGTATAAATTAAAATGGTGCAGATGAACGTTTCAAGAAATTGATTTTTGGAACCTTTTAATAAAACTATGATGAATTAGAATAAGTCAGAATTAAAATGCATAAAAAAGGGATTACCATCCTGAATTTATTCTGTGTTTATAGGGAAGCTGAAGCCTAATTAAAGTGTTTAGTCTCTGTGATAATCCTTGTCCAAATAATTGATGCCGATATAGTTGATAACACTTTGCTGATATGCATCTGCGCAGATATTAATGCTGCTGGCTGGTGATGTGCTGAAAATTAATTTTTCTGAGGTCTGTCTTCGAGCAGTGGTGATGATGACATAATGATTTTGAAGAACAAACTGTTTGTTACATTAGCAGTGACACAGCAAGATAAGCTTTAAATCCAAACTATATACATTCTTTACAGATTTATAGCTCTCTCTTGTTACATAAATGCAGGGGAATTGTCAGTAGAATTCCTTTACAAAGTACTACAGTAGATTATAAAAAATAATACTATATAGTTTGTTTTAGGAGCTTCAACCATACGTGAATAAAAAAAAATCAACAGGTGATCAGGAATAATTATTCATCCAAATAAACCAACCTTAATCTCACTTACACACACACTCATTGTCTATACCACTTTATACTGTGCAATGGGTCACAGGGGCCTGGAGCCTATTCCAGTATACTTAGGGCACTAGGCGGGGTGCACCCACACACACAGGCTCATTTCCATGCACTACAGGCAATTTGGGAACACCAATTAGCCTAATGTCTTTATGCATTAGGCCTGCACATCTATGGACTGTGGGAAGAAACTAGAGCAAATGGAGGAAACCCACCAAGCACGGGGAGAACAACCAAACTCCATGTACACAGACTCGTGGCGGGACTTGAACCCGGAACCTGGAGGTAGATGTGAGGCGACAGTGCTAACCACTAAGCCACCGTATCACCACCTAAATTTCTTTCACATATTAAAATAAAAGGGAATGCATGGGGCTTAGTCACAGTCACTCACCTGCAGAAAGATTAATACTTCAAGAAAATTAGTGCACAAGCATACAGTATATAAAATAACACAATATTTCACAATATTTTTCCACAATAATATACATTCCTATAATTCTTCCTTTTAATATATTCAAAAAGTCTGCATTGACTTTTCCCATGAGATCTGAGGAAAATATCAGCAGTGACACTCTTTCTGGAGACAATATAAAGAATTTTGGACAACTAATCCATGCAGGATATAAGACCATGCAAAGGAAGAATATTTCATATCAGATTTTCATATGTTACAGATGTAGATTAAAATTATGGCCATGATCATGCTTAATGGTATTTTAATGCATATTGTGTATTATTTTATATCCATGACCTGACATTCATCTCATCAATGTGTTGTCTTTTGTATTAAAATATTATTGTTGTTTTTATCATTTTAATATTGAGACATGTGCACAGCCTCTTAGTTACAGAAAATGATCAAAGGCAACATAATGAATTGTTTGCATTTGTTTGAAATATTATTTAGAGGTTGGCAATTATTTTGCAACTACATTTTATGATAAAATACTCCTATTCATTTGTAACAGGAATTTATTTTACATGCTCCGTCTGTTTTCACAGCCTCAGAAGTAATTGTACAACGGATAAGCATTATCGTAGTCAGGTGCAGCCTGTTTCATCATTATGACAAATTAAGAAGATAAAAGGTCTGGAGTTGGTTCCAAGTGTTACATTTACATTTCGCTGCAGTTCATGTGAATTCTCAATATGCAGTCCAGAGGTGTTGATTTTAAAGAAGGAGCCCATAATAGCTGAATCTTTAGGAGTGGCCAAAGTGACTATTTTGTCATTCTTAAAATGACATAGAAGACAAATACAATCAAACAATTGTTTCCTTGGTGAAGAAAAACCAACATCTGGTTATGTCAAGAAGACTCTAAAGGAGGTAGACAAATCATTATCCCAGTCTACAATCAAAAAACACATTCTTGAATATTAACAGGGAGACTTTACTTCAATATGCAAACCACCCAAGAACATAAATTCCAGATTAGATTTTGCTAAAAAGCAAAATCTGTTTAAAAGCCCGTCTGCACTCAAAAAAATGATTCAAGCCCCTCTTAAATATGACATATTTAAATATAGTTGGCTTTGTTTAAAATATATCAATTTTTTAAATATTAATGTATATTTAATAGCTGTAACACAAAAAAATTTAATAGTTTCACCTATGAGATTCATTAACTTAAAGTAAATTAGTTCGTTTAGGGAACCGCCCACTGAGAATGTGCGAGAACACGCTTTACTAATCTTTGTCCACCATTTTGAAAAAGGCATTTTCTCATTAGGGCTGCAACACCTGTGGGGAGGATGATACATTTACCTTACTGACTTTAACTTTCATTCCTCGGTAAGTATTTGTGTATTTTACTATTTACCAAAGTATGTTTTATATTAAGCAAGATGAATTTTGCTTGGTTATAACGTGATTAAAGCTGGAGTTGGCGGGGTTTTTTTTTTTTTTTTGCTAATAAGGTTAGGTTAGCCTCTCCTGCTGCTGTGCTTAAGTATCTCAGGCAGGCCAGAGGACCGCTTCTTGTAGGAGTGGGAGTGAGCTGTGGTTACGGTAAACAGGGTTATATTCTGACTCTTCTAACTTTTACAACCGCGAAATCCATGTCGCAACCGTTGCTACCACAAGTTGAACGGTAGTTTAGGTTATGCTTTGGTATCCGAAAATCACCGTAATACTATCCAGAGGAAAGAGAGAATGTGCACGAGTCTAGTATATTGTAACTTTTCTCATGTGTGTGGCTCACCAGCAGCACCTCCACTACGTTTCCCCCTCTCTCCTCATGTGCAGGCAGGACACACTGAGTTTATCATACTTTATTCTCCTCTGTCGTTCTGAAGTTGTCCCGAGAGACAAATGCTCACTGTGCCTTAAGCATTTGATGAAACAAGTGTACTATAACGTATTATTATTATTATTATTATTTTCTTTAAATAAAATTGGCATAGTTTACTTTTTACATGCTTGTTTTATTATAAATACCTTCAGTGCAGCTGTAAAATGATTGCTAATCTAATAAAAATATTAGTTTGCCCTTTAAATTGCTGAGTGATCAAATGCAAAGTTGTCAGTCACCTTTTCAGAATTCCAGCAAGTGAACTTGCACCTCTAATGTATTTATTTCATCTTTTGCAGTTTGATCAGCATTACAAAGCTTTTGGGGCAGCCTCGTACTGATGGTGAGTAATTGGCACAAGCTGATCTGTATTATGGTCATTTGTTTGGTGTGATTTTATGCTTATTGTCTTTGTTCTCCTTTTCAGAATAATACATGTGGCAGTGCAAAGCTCTCCATCTACAAAGAGGTTTTTTTTGTGCTCAGGGATTCGGAATAGCTGGGAATTCATTTTTCACCAGTTATGAAGCTTTTACATACTATTTCAGTTCACTGCTCTTGAATCACTTTTTTTTAAGGGGTAAACTTGCAGTCTAAAAGTGAATATATTGTTGTGTAATTTAATTATTGATGCTAAATTGATGGTTACTGTAACATTTAAAACTACAATGTAAGCAGCACCTTTTGTTTTACTGGTTATCAATAAAAATACCTCAAATAGATTTTGTCTCATGTCTTAATTGGAAATAAAAATGGAAAACATAACTTAATAACTTCAATTCCTATTAATAGTATTAGTTTGAGTTGGACAAACAAATAATTATCACTTTATTTATTGTAATTTTATTGTAGCTGCATTTGATAAAAATTAGTTGGACTAACTCAATTAAATTATAGTGCATGGATATATTTCATTTGAGTTGGAGCTACATATATTTATTGGATGGAAATCCTGCCCACAATTTAATTGAGTTCATCCAATGGGTTATTTTTTTCAGTGTGGTTTTGAAACAAGATTAGCTTTACCCAGGAAGAAGAAGAAGAAGAAGAGGAAAATATGGATAAAGAAGGGCTCGTCTTCTAAAGCATACAACATGACGTGTCAAACATGGTGGAGGCGGTGTAATGGCAAAATTACAAAAAAATGTCTCTAAATACTTAGAAATGTGAATGTTTTATTTGTTGTTGTGAGAAACACACACGCGCGCGCACACACACACACACACACACACACACACACACACACACACACACACACACACTTAAATAAGCATTAGTATGTTCAGTATGGTAGAACAGTAAGTTTTTTTTTTATTATTATTCATTCATCTTATATACTTCTTAACTTATACAGCAGGTGTGCTGAATTAAAACATAAGAAGGTCCGGTCAATAAAATTTTCTTTGAGCGAGGTCTGAATTTCATGTTTGTGTTAGGATTCAGATCTCTTGGACTATAAGAAATAAGGAATTTTAAATTTCCATAGCATTTCAATAATATTTGTCAATTTTCAGTAACTATGTTAAACATCTGAACAGTATGTACTTTGATTGCCTTGTACAGTATTTGTATGGAAAACAAACAGCAATTTTTATTCGCAATAATTTTTTTTTTATTCGCATGCTACTGAGCTCTCAGTTCAGGTATTTTACACGCCCTCACCTCGGACTGCTGCGGATATTTTTATTTCATATTATTCATATATTTTTATTTAGTGTTTTATTTCATAGTGGCTCTTCATATTACTGATTAGCACCAAGGTTTCGAGATGTACAGTACTGTATGCAACAAACTGGTTTCCATCTTCCTGCAAAAGGAATAAACATATAGTGATCTGTCCATACATCATTGAAGGTTCAGTTTTCATAGTCTACTTTTCTTTATTTGGAGTGATTCATGCTCTATCGCGCTTTCGATTGTGTTTCTTCTGCACACTCTGTTCATAAACTATTGTGTTGATTGGCTCTGTTGAGTGACCCGTATAGCCCCGCCTACCTTGAGGGAAAAAAAACAGTATATTAATTAATTCATTCATTCATTTTCTATACCGCTTAATCCTGTGTTCAGGGTCGCGGGGGACCTGGAGCCTATCCCAGGAGACTTCGGGCACTAGGCAGGGTACACCCTGGACAGGGTGCCAATCCATCGCAGGGCACACACACATACACACACACATACACACACTCACACACCCAATCACACACTACGGGCAATTTAGGAACGCCAATTAGCCTAACCTGCATGTCTTTGGACTGTGGGAGGAAACCGGAGTACCCGGAGGAAACCCACCAAGCACGGGGAGAACATGCAAACTCCATGCACACAGAGACAGGAATCGAGCCTGGCCGGGGAATCGAACCCAGACCCTGGAGGTGCAAGGCGACAGTGCTAACCACTACACTACACCGCCTTAGTATATTAATTATTCTCATTAATTAAAAAGCTTTAGGGTCTGGTTAGAAGTGTCACTCAGTCCACCATTTAGTGATGCCTGCTATACAGGGTTACAGAAAAGCAATTTGGGAACGCCAGTTAGCCTAGTCTGTATGTATTTGGTCCTATGGGAGGAAACTGGAGTACCTGGAGGAAACCCACCAACATGCAAACAACTCGCACACAGATCCAAGGAAGAAATGAAACCCTCAACCCTGAAGGAGCAACGCCACAGTGGGGTAACCACTATTCCACAGTGTGGACTTGGTAAAGTAAGTGTGGCTACATATTCCTGGGAAATACGAAGATAACCGAGTAACCAGTCTAGTACTTGAAAATTGATCAATTTCACTTTTACATTTTGTCAATATTCATAATCAATATGTGATCTACAATGGTGCAAATGATTATATTGTGATTGCCTATTGATAGCTGTACTGGTACAGTAGGAATGTGCCTCCACATATGTAGAACAGGCTGATGCAGTAGCACTTTAGTCATCGAGTCTGTCCAACTCTCTCACTTCCACATCTGCACAATGTGCTTGGATACAAAATGTACAAATGCTTTAACTTTCATGATAATCCTACTGTCTTCTATCAACACTATCATGCTCGTCACCTCATAGAATCCTAAATAGCCAAGTGGAATCGTGACATCATTGCCTCTGAAAACCCAGTCCAGTCTAATGTTTACCGTCTCCAGTATTTCTAGATCGTCATTCCAGAGTTTTTAATCTCTTTTAACACTAGGAAGACCATCAGGTTTCTTTGTTAGTTCCTGAAATAATAATGAAAAAAGCTTCTTCTTCCTTTCATCATTTTTTTTAGCCCCAGTAACACAAACATACCAGCACCACCATAGTGAAGCACATGACAAATAGTTTAATCAAAATTTATTTTGTGTCTCAGGTTGGAGGTTTCCTTAAAGGAAAGTCATTAAGGATCAATTCAGCCTGTGCCACTCGCCTAAAAAACTCATCTCAGATCAGCTTCAAAGGGTAAATTTACCAGCATGGAAGAACAACCAATCAATGAGTATGCTTGACTGACTACAATCTGAGATGTGTTCTTTCTTCTGTTTCCATCCTCAAACACAAAACTTCAGGTGTGTATATGTGTAGAGAAAACCGCTTGCTCTTGGAGTTGCACACTGTTAAAAAACGATCCGTATGGCTGTAACCAAGAAGGTGACAAAGTGTTCAAATTGCATCTTTGATGACATGCTGAAATCTTCCTCAACAGACCAAATATTGTACTTTCTTTCTTCTGTCATAAAAAAAAGAAGAATATTGTGTTTTCCCATGATTAAAACTACTGGTTAAGGAAAGGTGCTTAGAAATCGATGGAGTAATTCAGGTGTGACCTGAAGCTGTTCTCCAGGAGAACCCATCGTCCACAACTGATCCGTACACTCATAAGTGTATAGATTATAGATTGCCTGTGTGTTTAGAACAGATCTTTCTTCCTTGGCTGCCATGATTAAGACATGAGCTCATCAGAGATAGAGCAGGTGATAACGCACTCTCAACACACCGAGAGTCTCATTAGGATGCCAGTCATACTCCATCTTTGGCGCTACTAAAGGAACATTCTCTATTTATCAGACAAATGATCTCAGTACGGAATCAGAAAGGACAACTTAGCATCAGATATAAAGGCAAATGTTAATGCCACATAATGATATTCCTGCGCCTTAAATCCCCGCCGGAATCGCTGTGTTGAGGCAATCGCCAGTTGTAAAATGGCGGGTTGTAATGTTTTAGCACCTTAGGGACTCATTAGGAAGCATAAAAGCCACATAACACCATCATTCCTGCTCCTCATGATCTCACACAGGTTTTTTTTTCTTCCTTCTCTGGTCTATAAGTCTGACGATGCCCAATTGCTGCTAACATGAAAGCAACACATAAATATGACATGCATTCATAATAGTGAGGTGTTACTTTTTATAATGCATTAGGTATGACCATAAAGGAGATTTTAAAAAAATAAATAATATCACAGCCCCCCCCCCTGCCACACACACACACACACACACAGATGAAGAGCAACAACCCTGGAAATGCTCTGAACTCTGCGGATGTAATTTTACCGGCTGTGCTACGACAGCATAAAAGCCTCAAATTCCTGACATTTCTTAGCCCCTGAATACGGAAGTATCTCTGCATTCCTTTGAGTTGGAGAATTATTCATTTCCCACCATGTGCAAAGTTCAATACCTGAATTCGAGTGTGGGCTGCGGCGGAGACAATCACAGCGCTCCATGCTCCTTTACTGGATCTGCTTTGCAGAGTCTATTATCTGAGTCCCAAAACAAATCTGCCAACACGAGCATACCTCTCCTTGTCCTCCCTGTAAGAGCTACAGTTAAATCGCATCTGCACGTACACCTTCATGCAACGTTAAACGAAAACCCTCAGCCGCAGATCTACCAGAGAAATTGAACTCTGGCGTATGAGAGAACGACCGAGATATAGATGAAAATGAAAGAGCGTGATTGATTGACTAATATCAACATATCGGGAAACGGAGAACTCACAAGACATAGCAGGGGGGGTGGGGAGGGGGGGCTGCTAGCGAGCCAGGATGTTTCAGGTGAATTTCAAGCGCAGGAGGATCTACCAAGACCTCCTGCGAAGCCACTGAGAGATGGGAGGATGACTGGGAAAGGAAAGACGCCCTGAGGTGAAGCTATGACAGGTGAGACATCCATCATGAAGAATTCGCTTTATTTTACTTGTGCCAATAGTCCGACATCTACCTGGCAGCATCATAAAGCTCTGCTAATACAGTGAAGGAACTCCGACAGACATGCTCTTATTTAGGCCGCTCGGTTTGTAGACACCAAATTTTAACCCTAAAGGTTTAAAATTAGAAAATAGAATAGTCATGGAATAGGTGCTGGAAATACCTGTCAATTGTTATTACCCAGCTCTCAAGCTGTAAAGACGTCCTGAATTAACACAGCGGCTAAACTGAACCTTGATCTTCCTTTTACAAGTATACCTATCAACATAGGCCATATTTACACCAAACACAAACGTATGGAGAACAGATAGAAGGAAGCAAAACAAGAAAAAAAAAGTTTACATGCTCTTTCAATGGGCTGTGAAGATATTTTCCTTCCTACACCACAGAAGCAAATGTGGTTGAGTGGCTTTGCTGTGAGCCACAATAGCCCTGAGTCTAGCAGCGGCAGCAGCAGCAGCAGTGTGTGAATCCCAGTGATGGTGCCCCGACTTCCCCTCTATATGAGGAGTGTACATTGCGGTGGGATGTCCAGAGACTCGGCTTCATGCACAGTTAATGTCTCTGCTGTCCGGATGATTAACGTGGGCCGTTTCGTGCTCCCGAAGGCACCCCCCGCCCAAAAAAAAAAAAAACCCTCCCCTTTTCCTCCTGCCTGAAACACTCTTGGGTCGCAATAAAAATAGCTCGGTGCTGACCTATGTGCTTGCTTTTGTTCTGCGCTGATGTGGGCACAGAGACACATTATTTCTTCTCTTATGTTAGATCATGATTGATTTTTACAGAGAAAGGAGCCAAGTGATTTAGGAGATTGATCTTTTACAGCATACAATTTCGGAGAATTTAACAGAAACATGACTTGTGTCACCAATTCGAGCTGTTTTCGTCGTTTATTTGGCATTTTAAAAGAATCTGAAATAATCTGCTAAAAATATTACTTAAAGGACGGCAAATACGAAGAGCAAAAAAAAAAAAAAAAAAACAGCTGCGGTGGCTACACCTTGGTGTTATTTTTCCCTACTGCGAGTCCTCGATCTTGATTTTGCATAGCAACAGCAACGTTCCCGAGCTCCGGCACCGACAAGACGTTTTAATAAAACTTGGCGAGGGAGCGTGCGTGTGATAAAACCGGTGTGAGGGCTATTAATTTCAATGATAAAGTGTGGAAACTGCAAGGCCTAGCAGTGTGCCTGTGACAGTGGGAGAGTGTTGTGCTTGAACAGGAGACAGCTCTGTCCTTCACACTGTCTGATCTGCTTGGGAACGGCATTCACGTCCGCTAATTTGAACGGCACCAGCGAAACACTTGGCTTGCTTTCAGGTGGATGGATTTGGCCTGCCACGACGACCTTCTCAGCAAGAACATGCAAAACTTCCCCGAATATGTCACAAATTATTCTAATGGAGGAAGACAAGATGCTAAGATAATTTCAATATCGTGCTCTCATGCGAAAGTACGTGACGGCGTGAGTCGATGCAAGTGGTACACCGCATCTATTTAATTGATTTAGATTTGATTTTTCTTTTACTTTTCGATTAAGCCAGTAGCTTGAAAGGACGTTAGGTATGCTGTAGGACGGAGTCCAAACGAAATGTGTCTTGAGGTGATAAACAAACCCTGCTGATATCTCCTAAATTAGTTTCAAGTCCAAGTTGCATTCTTTGCATTTAAATCTAAAGTAAATAAGCTCCTATAGGAAAGTTGAAACAAAAGTGTTAATTTGACTTAATTGAATTTCAAGATTACCACGCGCATGTAACGCCATTTTAATTATGTTATTAGCTGGTGGATTAAGGCATAACGTACTTTTAACGAGTAATTAAGGCCGTCTGTACACCGTAATAGAAATGTCAGGACATCGGTTTCATTCTGCGCTGGTATTATTGCAGGGATTCTCAGCTATGAACATAACAGAGCGATAGAATTCCATTTATGTTAACTCGAAAAAGCGAAAACAATAGAAACATTCCTGCCACTGTGCCAGATCGATGGACTTTGAGCTATGAGACTAAGTTCACTTCTAACTAGAATATTTTATGGATTTGTCATGAACTTTGTAGTTTTAATCACTTTGGAAAAGGCAAGACAGCCAGGGTAACCATTCACTAGCACCTAAAATAGCAAAGGATTAAAATCCAGCCAGCTGTAACCTAAAGTGAAGCATGATGCCTGAAAACTCATTCATTACCAGAATAAAAAACCCAAAACATCAATACCTGTGGTCAAGTTCAAAGCAGGATCACACCAAACAATTCATCTTCAAAAATGTCTATCAAGCATTTTCTTTCATTTAAATTTTTTTTTTTACGATCTGTAAATAACCCAGGAGTTGTCACTGTTGGCATTTGAGGAGAACATGATGGCACATTAGGGTGGAAATATTCAGTGAATATCTACGTAAATTTATAAATGAAGTCATTCGCCTTGTCAGTGCTTGTCATTATAGACATTGCAAATGGCCGTTATGACTTACTGATGACAGTTGATGATTACCAAATTACTGATGATATGGATATGCTTTTGCTTCACTACATTTGCATATTTTATTTAATGTGAGTGCAACAAGCAATGTATGCTACAATGCTTCACTGATTAACCACTGAGCCCTGATGTCAGTTCAAGTTAATATTTAACCCCCAGCCTCCTCCACTCACCCTTCTGTCAATCCCCCCCTCCCCCCCCCCCCCGCCCTCCAGCTGCACATTTTCTATCCCTCTCCTAACCTAAACATATTTCAGTTCCCATCAGTACCCCCTCTCTCTCTCTCCTGCACAGGAAAGGCACTGAGGAAAGAGCATCACATCCACCTCTTTCTGTCTTAAGCATTTCTGTCAGCCGGACGTCCCCATGGTCACCTGACTTTCTGCTGACGTCCCTCAGGATGCGGGGAAACTTGCCCAGCGCAGCACTCTGAAAGGCCTGTGCCGGCCTGAGGACACAAAGTGCATCTCTTTCCTCTCAAAGCACTCCAAATCCTCTAACAGCACCACTTCCCATCCACACACCGTCCCACATCCACCCCTGCTCACAGCTGACCGCACTTTTTTTTTTATCCTCTCCAAAAGCTTTTTCTCTATCTAATTAATAAACTTATCTTTGGTGCACTTGAGGTAATTAGCGATGTGTTTTGCCGGAGGACCAGATGGTGAATTAGAATGGAAGTGAGTTGCTCAATCAGCTGCTATTTGTCTGGTGTCATTAATTATCAAGCGAAGTATACGTTCTGCTCCCAAAAGCTGATACTTTGGGAAAAGAATAATATTGTGCCTTCTGTTGCTCATTACTCCTTAAAGCCTAAAATGGCAGAGCAGAGTAGGGATGAAGGAAGCTCTATTGTTGTGGTTCAAGCACTAACAGCTGCCAGGAGCTGGGCTAGAAATGATATATGCTCCTGATTTGCTGAATTATATTAGTATAATTGTTTCTCTTCACACCTTGGGAATTAGAAGGATAGTCAGCGAGTTAATTCACTGTGGTATTTTAAATGGACGTTTAACAATTGAAAGATGGGGTTAAAACGTGCTGTTGTATTAATTGTCAGTCTCTGCAACTGATGTCTCAATAAGCAACAAGAAAGCAGCTGAAGGTGGTATGCTCTTTGAATAAGTTGATGACAGCTGCTTCACTGATCTAATGTGTACACTGTTCTTGTTTTATAATCCAAGCTATTAGTCCAAACATCAATTCGGGCAATATTTATGAGCGTGTAACTATTTAGGAAAAACCCTTCTGGTAAAGCTGTAATTGATATTGAGTGAAACTTGTCAGCGTCGAATTATAACCTGCAGTTCCTTATCAGGGCAAATTAATGATCAATACAGATGAAAAAATGATAATGTTGACCAAAATATATGTGTATGTATGCTCCCACTTTGATATTTCATTAAAAAGGAGAAAATCTCTGCATCAAGTATATAAAATGAGTCTTTTGTAAAAACTGATGAATGTTAGCGAAGAATCTGCAGGCTCACCACTTGCTATTCATCGTTATTGTAAAAGCCATGTCTAAGTTGTCATACACACTCAATCTGCGCCCGGCACTAGGACCCGGAAGTAAGACGGGCGCAAAACCAGGAAGTATAAAAGAGGTAAACAAACGATGGCTTACCGCTCAGTCATTGAGTTCGGCCCATGTCAGCTCCAGCTGTCGTTTCAGCAAACCGTGAGTACTCACATGTTGGTTCCGTTTGTCTTTGCTATTGTGTGTGTATTTTTAGGACGCGGGTTAAATTTGTGTTTTTCCCTTGCTCCGCTTTTGTGAGAGTCCTTAAACTAAATCGCGTGGTTATCCTGCCTGTTCGCTTCTTTCCGCGTTTGGGTTTATCCTCCACGCTACATTGGGCTAACCGCTAAAGCTACGTCTTCTGGTCACCTCAGGTTAGTCCATCTTGACATAAGTACTCCTTTCTTTTGATTTGACATAAGACTAACTGAAAAAATTTAAACTTTTAAAAAATTACTTTTAAGATGCCAAGTGAACTTTCGAGCGGCCATTAAGTTTTATAAAGATTTATAAGATAAGATGAAATTATTTGTCACCTTACATCACTGTGAATTTTTTTTTCTTCATATATTCCAGTTAGGAAGCTGGGGTCAGAGCACTGGGATACAGTGTCCTCGGAGCAGACAGAGCCTTGCTCAAGGATGCAGGTACAAAGTGGTGGTGATGGGACTTGAACCCCTATAACCTTCTGTTCAGTAACCCAGAGCATTTACACAAGTGGGGCATGATTATGTTGCATGATCGTAGCCAGGATCATGGTGGATCCAACACCTATTCCTGAAACACTGGCTGAGAAACAGGAGAAACACCCTGGATGGGACTTGAGTCCATTGCAATGAGGAGAACATGCACATAGCCCTTGAGCTGTAAATCAATGCTTCACCACTTCATCATTTTATCAAGAATAAACACCTGATAAAACACATTTCTTGGCAAATAAAGACCAGTTGGTTTGATATAGACAATACATTGACAAGGAAAGGTTTCTTCAGTTCACTCAACAACAAGATTTCCCTGTGAGAAAACATACCATGATAAAAAAAAAAAAACATGCTCCACTGATTATCTAAATAACTTTTAAGGAACCTTTTTAAAGCCTCTTTGTGAACTAACGCGTCCACTTATACTTGGAATGATGTGGTGCAGCTCATGAGTATTTCTCAAACCCGGAGCAGCTTTTAATGGTGGCTTAATTTTTTTTTTTATGTTGTAATACTGTAGGTGTATCTACAACTGTTTGTGTGACATTCATTTTCACTCTTCACATTTTTTCGCTTTGTGTTAAAGTATAAAAAGCTGATAAGACTGATATCCAGCCAGAGCAGCTGTCAAATGCTGGCTAACCTGGAGACATGAGGTGAACCCTCAGATACCGTAGGTCCCTTTATCATCCACTACGATTGCAGGGATGCGGGGTTCTTCCATTATGTGCAAAAGGGCATGCTGAGGGAGACCTCCTGCCTGTGCATGGCTACCCAGGCAAAATGAAAGAAACAGCTCTTTTCTCTGGGGCTCAACTGTAGCATTAATGAAAAAAATACAATTGGATTCCTGTGCTTTAAAATTTAATGCCTACTCCTGCCATATTTTGAAAGAGGAAAAAGGTTACTCACTGTCACTCGGAGATTTGCTTACAGGTTGAATAATAGAACGGTAGATCCACTGCATTTCAACCTGACACGCTGCTTAAGTTGTACAGTTTTGTTTCTTTTTTTTTTTTTTTTTTTTTAATGGAGAGGAGGTGGGGGAGTATTTTGCTTTTAGTTTTAATTCATAAGCGAAGTCCTGACAGAACAATTTATGTATGTTGGGAAACAGACACAGCAGGGTTATCATCATTCATATCCCATGTTCTTGCAGAGTTGGCAAAAACATAAACATCAGCCAAAAATAACGACACTGCGAGTGAGTCATCCGCAAGAGAGCGAAGTTAACATGGGAAATATAACCCCGACGAAGTTCAATACGATGTTAACTTACACACTGCTGCTTCTACTTCATTCGATGAACTGTTTTAGGAAACAAAAGACTCTTGTTAAGAACTGAAAAAATAAAAAACCCAGACATTTTAAGTAAAGAATAAAATCTAGTGAGATTACCCAAACATGTGAGTTTTTGTTTTTCCATCAAACACACAGACAAAAGGATGAAGGTGGTGCTGGTAGAGGAGGGACGGACGAGTAGAACAAGTTAAATGGGTAACCAGTGTATTTCTTTGAAACACATTTCCCTTTATTGGCATGGTGAGACTGATGAGAATTGCACATAAAAAATAAAGTTCACAAGAAAATTGTACAATAGGTAAAACCACAAAGGCATTGGTAAGGACTCAGCAGAAGGCAACATGGATAAGGGACAAAAAAGAAAGGTAACAACAAACACCCTTCTCCTCTACCCCTGCCCCACCCTACCCCACCCACCTCGAGAATATAATCATTGATATAACCACACACACACACATACACTTGCATTCATATACACACAAACACATCTCGTCCTTCCAAAATCGACAGGATCATCATTAAACAGATTTGTACAGCAGTGGGAAATCCCTCAGTAGTTCACATTGGTAAAAAGCCACACAGTCCCCAAAAAGAAAGAAAAGAAAAGAAAAGAAAAGAAAGAAAAAAAACACTGGGGATTATCATATATTGCTACTTCAGCGATTTACAAAGCTTTTTTTTTTCAGATATCACAATGTTTAAAGCCACATATCAAATGAGACATGACACCATTACCCAAGCTCTGTACAGAAAGAACAGACTAGACAGGACAAGGAAGGTCTCTCGCTCTCTTTCTCTCTCTCTTAACATTTTATTTAATCTCTTGTGATAATGCCGCTTTTTGTACACTCATCTATGCAGTCATATTTCACAAAAGGTGTAATGTGATCTGTTGATATTAATAGCACTATGTTGGGCTTGAAAAGAAACTAGATATTAATTGAACTAGAAAGGTAACCTTAAGTGTCACTAGGAAGGTAGTGTGATATGCAGACAGGCCCAGAGTTTTAATCATTTCTCTGAAGTTATTCGCCGGTTCTTAAGAAGACTGGTATAAAAAAGCCTTTTCTTATTCAGTGAAACTTTGAAAGAGAAGCTGTAATCTCAAACACACATTCAGCCAGAAGCAGACATGTACAGTAAGAGAGGTGCCTGTCTGTCAGGTGTAATGTAATATTTATTTATTTGTCTATCATTTTATCTAGTCACATCTTTTAGTTTGCCCTGTACAGTGTATATGATTCTCAGGTGTATTTTAATAATGGAATGAGTTCCCCATTTTTGGGACAGAGTCTGGGTACCAGGTCAAGTCAAACTATACAACAGCTTTAGCTAAAAGACAACCGTGAAAAATAATTTATTGCTTTTTTTCTTTTTATATACATTTTGTCTTTTATTATTACTATTCATCTCTTTATAATTATTACTGTGAATAATGTGAAGATTAATGTATATAGATTTTTCTTTTATTTTTTTTTTTACATCAAAGTTTTTTTTTTCCTAAAAAAATTCTGGAAAGAAAACTGTAAACTTTATTTTGGCATTCACATAACCAAGTGTATGAGGAGCAATGAGACAGATTTATTGTGGTATGATGAAATACCTGCAAAATTAGTTTTATTGCTTTATGTGCTTTAGACAAAGAAAATGAATGAAAAAACAATGGTTGCAAACTGTGAAGAAGAAAAGCATGGACCGTTCGTTGATTATATCTTTGTTTAAAAGAATGAGATTTCTGTAGAACTTGTGCATCTTTCAAAATATATGAATGTTAAATAAGTCAAATAACAATATAAATAGCAAAATTTGCAAGGCGCATCATTGTTGATGTCAACCATAAATATTTTGATCAAAAATACTGAAATAAATACATTTCTTCCTCATGAACATGAGTACATGAATTTGTCTTTGAAGAAGAACAATCATATATTAGTAATAGTGACTTATTATTATTATTTTTATTTTTTTTTTAAACAATAATAAAAATTATAATAAAAAATTATTATTGTGCACAAAGTAATTAAAAAGTTAGTGTTTACTTCAGAGAAAAAAAAATCTTATGGTTGTACACAATTATGGACGTAAAAATATTCAAATGCATCATACATAGGTTGTGTAGGGAAAACACTGAGGAAGCTTAAAGATGAAACTATACATGATTCATGACATTTTAAAACAAAAGTCTTTAAAAATCTGTTCACATGCTCCCCTAAAGAGCACCCAATCTCCATTTTTTTTTTCAATAATTTATTATTATTATTTATTTTTTTTACAATCATATCACTCCACATAACCGCAATGTTGGTTATGTGTCACTGTAATGACTACAGATTGACATTCTCGATTAGGAAAATCTCCATCTTATAAAGGCTGCGTTTTACAGTGCATAGCTGTAACAAATAAAGAACTTTGAATTGATATGTACACAAAATAAAAATATTCCATTTAATATCTGTAAATATCTGTTTATATCATTTCCCCCAAAAAATGTAGACAATATAACCTTGAAGAAGATACTAGTCCCATACTCACTTAACAACATTGTAACACCACATCCAAATACCAGGTTAAATAAAAAAAAGGCAGAAAAAGTAAAAATCAATCAAATAAAAACTGACTGAACAGGCTGCACGTTTTCACCCCTCAAAGCGCTGAGATTGGAGCAGTGCATGAAGAAAACAATCCCGTAGAGATCACTGTCTCATACAGCAGCACAGCACAGGCACATATCTGTGCACTCCTCTAAAGGTTTATTTATTGGCTAATCCCCAAAGGTAAAGTCTTTGCAGCAGCTATGTTCATGTAAACTTTGCTTTTAGATATACATATATGTCCTATATATATATATATATATATATATATTCCCTCTATATTCAGTGTAAAACTTGCAATAGTCTCATAGTCAGAGGAGCAAAACAGCAGTGAGGTATCACAAATCCCTCGCTTTGCAGCCAGCAGGTGTGGTGGAGCTCGTTACCTTCTCAGGCTACACTGGGCCTCGTGCAACAAGCTGTCGAAATCCATCGAGTCATATTTGCTTTTGGTTGAGGTCGGATCAAAGTCTTCAGAATGAGAGTCTGAAAGAAGCAGGAGATATTGACTGGATCAGACACTGAAGCTGAACAAGGAAACCAGCCGCACAACCTCGTGTCACATCTTCTAAACACGTTATTAAATCTTGTTAAGACTTGCCAGTTGTAGCTTGAAATGCCACATGGTCAAAGCTCATGACTTTTACTTGGCTTTATTCCTCTCTGGCTAGTAATCTCAAAAACCTTTCCTTATCTGCAGCTCACTTATTTAACCAGCATTTAAAAGTAAAAGTAAACTTAGAAAAAAAATATAACATAAAGCTAAAATATCAAAGCCAGTTTGGTGTGTGTGGGGGGGGGGGGATGAATTGTGATTTGTAGCAGTGACGATAAATATAGCAGCCAGCTTCACAAATACACTCTCTAAACAGACAGCAGCATAGTTGAGGTGTATGAGAAATGGGAATGACCATGGCAGGCAGGGAACGCCAGGCGTGATCTAATGCTATGGCTAAACGGAGGATTTTGTGTCATGTCATGCACCTTGAAGGATGACAAATGCTCCAGTGCTCTACTTAGAATTAATGGTTGGTTTCTTAAAAAAAAAAAATTGTTAAAAGTGGTATTGCTTAGGTGTTATATTATCCATATAACCCCACCCATTTTCTTGTATATCTGAAGGTATGTGCTATTGTAAGTAAAAACCTTTGAAAATGGAGGTCTCATGTCCGTGTGCTCCAGCATAAATCGAGTCACCTAAACACAAGATAACAAATGCTGCCCAACTTGCTTCTGGAGGATGCATTACAACCACCATCTAAATACCTTTGGCCTTACTCTCAGCCCCTGAAATACACTTTAATGCTCCCATTATTTGAAGGTAAGTGCACTTGTTCTCTTCCATTGACCTGTGTGGCCATCATTGACACTGAGACAAATGCCTCCCAAATGCGTCCTCCGGCATTGAGCGTCTCTGAACTCGCATTTTGCACAAAATAAATGCGGAGTGGAAAATCGACTAACTGTTAAAGCCAACACTATAGACGCCCAGCCCATCATGATTCTCCCCAACCTCCCCTGCCCGCACGTCCCCCCCAAGTTCTTTCTCCTTTAACGGGAGCAAATGATCTTCCATTTGTCTTTAATGACTAGCATTCTGCATTGTACTTAGGACTCCTCTCTTTATCAAATCCCTCTTTCAATCCCACAAAAAAACAACAACTTGGTACTTCGTCTCGGAGAGAAATATTACATTTCTAAGCATTATGATCAAATGAGAGCATTTCTGAAAAACTCCCATTATATGCTTCTTCTGAACAGATGGATGAGACGTCCAAGATGTTCAATGTCCAAAATAACTGAGTATGAGAGACAGGACTCTTAAATCTAAGGCCTTAACATTGTCTAGGTTTCTAAAAGCATTACACAGGAAAGAAAGAGGTACAGATGCTGGGCAGAAAGTAGACAATAAATGCTTTTACCACATAAAAGAGGGAAGAAAAGACCAGACAGAATTAGGAAATTAGGAAAAAAATGACCAAAATATAAAGAGATGGGAATAAAACTAATTAAGTCACACTCACTCACATTCTCTCTCTCTGTCTCTCTCTCCTTCCCTCACACTACAGTATATGTAACTTCGTGTAATTCAAATCTTGCCTCAGTTGAACATCCCTGAACAACAGAAGACAGACATCCACTGGGGAAGTGAGCTGATCAGAATTGACCTTGCCTTCTTTAACTGTCCCCCCATTTTCCCTCTACCCCTTCTTTCTTCAACCACACAGGAAGCCAAATGATGAAATATACATGCTCGAGGTACAGCATCAAAATACCACAGGGAGCTTTAAAGTCACCGAATTGCCACTATGCTGATTTCCCCCTGTGCTTAGTACTTTATTGCTCTCTCTCTTGCTCCTATAGTATTAGTGACCATGTACCTTTTCAAGTCTACTACCCTAGAGAAAGGACACGTTCAGTCTTTGGTTTAAAACGAGAGTGCCTGCTGAACTCAATATATCCATTTCAGTGGATATGGCGAAAACATTCTCTGATCTTAAGACATCACTCAACCCTATTTGTGTACTGGTTTTTCTTTTCTACAGAGAAAGGCGGTCTTTTGTCAATTCTGTGTTCAGGTACTAATGGATGGCTGAAGCCAGGCAGGCATACTTACCCAAGTCTGTGTAATTGGATTTGCAGAACTGCTTTTGTCCACCGAAGCAGAGCTCGAACTGAGGCTCGTTTGGCCTGCGCAAGGTGTGTCCATTCTCAAGGGCAGCGAAGGCATCACAAGTGTAGCGGTAGGTGATAAAGCCAAAATTGTCCCTGGATCGGTGACAGAAAATGAGCCATGAATTACACCAAAGACATCAGCAAGGAGCCACACGACACACTATATAAATGCAAAAATGTGATCAATACAATTGAGACATTGCTCATTTTTTTTTTCTGCTTTTTTTTATGATGTCCAAGGAGTATTGTCCTATTTCTATTCAAGTCGGTCTATTTTTGTCTTATATAGTTCTGTTTTGAATTCAGCAATGGGATTTATGCTTGTCCTCTTATTCAACTGCCAGTGGGAGCAATATTTTTTTAAATTATTTTAACACTAAAATAGACGTAATTGACTCCAGTGTGCACTAGAAATGTATGTCAAAAATACAACATATTACCATACATTTAAGGTACGCCATGTTTCCTTATATACAGTACAGGTTGGCTATCAAGCTGCCTGCAGTACAATAGTGTCAGGTGTTTTTTTTTACCATTTTCATTTTAATCATTACCATTTTATAGATTTTGTGTGGCTTATTAATTTTGAATTGTGATTAAAAAGTGTTATAACAAGATATCACAGACCACCATGTCTATTCAACCTATTGCCTGGCCTTAATTTACACACACACACACACACACACACACACACACACACACACACACACACACACACACACATACACACACACTTGCTGAAACTCTTACCCATTATGTCTCAAGTTGATGACACACTCCTCGATCTCGCCGAAAACTTCAAAGCGCCGCTTGAGCTCGGAGTGTGTGCTGTCAGCCCGGACACGTCCAACGTACAAAACCCGCCTCTCCTCCTGGTCATTAACGGAAAGACAGAGATGAGGATTAAAGAAGTATAGTGCCTCAGTCTTTTCTCTCTTTCTGCCTCCATGACTGTGATTAGCATTAAAAAACTTGTGGGAAAGCCAAGAACAATACAGAGAGGAAGACACCAGGTGACTCTACATTGCCTCTTCCTCAGTCTTTCATGTGATGTGTGTTGGAGTGTTGAACAGCTCACTCATGTACAATGTTCCAGCTCATGTCAACTAAGGATTGACCACAGATGCATCATTAGAAGATTATAGCCTTTCAGTCTAAATATACAGTGCTGCTATGAATCCTTTTCAAAAATGATGAAGCTGGGTCATTATATTCAGATGTTGCTTTAGACCTTTAACAGAGAACGAAATATCAAACTGGCTTCCTGTTAAATCTAGTCTCCATGCCAAAAAAACTCAGGTGAATCTTCTGTGCCTTTATATAAGCCATAGTTCTGTTTTTGTCATGGCATACAGTAACTAGGTTACAGTGAAATGGTACAAAATTACAGTAGCTGCAGGGCAATCCAGAATCATACTTTTTGTTTATTGACTTTTAAAAATATTAATACCACAATGCAGATATACAGTGGTGGCCAAAGGTATCGAGACAAAAGTTCAATTCACCATTTTAATGACATAATATTCAAGATAATCATAATAATTTGTTATTTTAGGCAATGAAATTTACAATCAAAAATGAATATCTTGTTTCGAGTCCTTTATTCTTCAAAACCTGCTGAATCCGGCTGGGCATAGAGTCAAAAAGATGTCCACAGTTCTCTGGTGTCACTTGCTCAGTCCGGGACGGCTCGATTGCTTCCAGAAGCTCATTTACAGAACTTCTGCTACAGAAGTTCACAATTCACTTGGGAATTCTCTAGTTTGAGCCATTTTTGTGCAGAGGTGGACACCCCAGCATCAAAAAGTAAAAGTCCTGACGCTTATTTGTTCCATCCATAAATGAAACCAGCTGATTTTAATGTGCACAACTCGTTTTGCCAGAATGGTGAGATCTACAATACTTATTGACATCACCAGGAAGAGCTATAATGCATGTCATATGTTGTCTTAATACTTTTGGACACAACTGTACTGCATGTATAGACACAATTATGATATACAAACACAGAGAATCATTGGTGTAATACTGAATGTATATGTACGCACTCAGATTAAGAACATATTCACAGACCTGCCAATACAAATGAATTGCCTGACTATAAGGTAATAGTAGACATTGTCCCCCCCGTCCCCCCGTCCCCCCGTCCCCCCCGCTCACTGCAAAGCCCTTCGATTAGACAAATTAACCCGATTTGTTTCTGGTTTTATTTCTCTCCCCTCCTCCACACCAGCACATTAGTGTAGCAGACAAAAATGTTTGCTGAATTGCTGGTTTAGTTGCTGACAGCTGATAAATGCAGCAAGGTTTTAAAGATGACACCTTGAGGCTGATGATTCGTATAAATCTCTCACATCCCCTGGCCCCCCAAATCTTTCCTGACAGCTCGGTTCACGCTACCCATAATTGTCTTTCTGCCACTAAAGCAGGAGAAAAGGCAAATGGAGAGACCAAGCCACATGTGCAGCATTACTTGATGTGTGAATTTGTCAGTAAAGGGCAGAACTGAGCTGAGAACCCGTCTTATTTCACAAACTGGTCAGGCAGAAAAACACGTACAGTAAGAATTGTGTTTAAGGGAAGACGGATAACATCCTAAAATTCAAATTTGTTAACTTGTATTTCGATAGTGTTGACTTCTTTTTTTTTTAACACAATTATTCCCCCAAACCCACCCTCACCCCACTGCCTAGTCAATAACATTTAGCCTGTGGTGTGATTAATAGCATCTGACACTATTCAGAGGCGAAAGATTTATAACATAACAAAGATGTTATAAATACACGACTCGGAGATAAAGAGGAAATGTTTTAGCCGGTATGATTCAGAACTCTAGCTTTGCATGAACTCCCTTACTGGGAGACAGCAGGGAGAAGAATGTGAGCTTGGAGCAGAGCTGTTGTCAAAGCAGGGATGGAGAAACAACTAGAATTTCTTCATGTATGCATAAATGCGAGAATAAAGAAGGACAAAAACAAGCACCAAAAAAACACCAATGCTATTGTTACTATTACTAATACTAATAATACAAATGATTATAATAACTTTTTATTGATATCTTATTATTAATATTACTTTTTAAAATTAATATTAACAGTGTGTGCACTTACTATTGCTCTCTTTCGTTGTTTCTCCCTCTGTTCAGCCCTCTCTACTTCACGTTTCTCATAGTCCCTCTGGTACTCCTCCCTCTTCAGCTGTTCATGCTGGTATTCTTCATAGCTGTCATACCTATATCAAAAAAGAAAAACACAATTTTCTTTTCACAAATGCAATCATGTGCGTACACATTATAGCATTAGTTCCCGTGAGTGGTGTCAGGATATGGCCAGATAGTAAAGGACTGACTTCCATTTTTTTTTTTTTTTCCTGAGAGAAGACAAACAAATGCATTAATAAGATGTCTTCTCACATCGCAAAAGGTTACGGCTCTCATAGGAGAGACTCTTGAGGGAACATGTCAGGAATCGAGCAGCTGCTTCTGTCAGCACAACTTCACATGCCATTACTTTCTGCTTAGTTTGAGCTTTGTGTCAAAAAGTGGAACTTTTTGATCAGCAAATAGCTGACTTCCTTTGCAAAAAACAGAATCAAAATCTTCACAAGGTAGCAATGCCAAAAAAAAAACAAATAAATAAAATAAAGCTGCTTACCTGGGCCTCTGACTAAGGCCTGAGTGAGAGTCAGACCGAGGACTTCTAATAGTCCTGGATTTGAATGAGGTCTTATCAACAGTACGATGAGACCTGCAATCAGAGGAGCAAGAACCATCAGCCGTTTTTAAAATGTAAAAGCAATAGAAAAAAGTTCTCATGGATAATTCACAGGAAATTACTTTTAAAATATATTGTCATGTGCCGACACTTGCATCCATGTCACAGATTATAATAGTTAAATCAAGTGCTTTATCCCTTAATTAGATTTGCCGTGAATCTAGATAAATATGATTGTATGCAAAAGGTTGCATTTGATAGTAACATATTGCAGATTAAATCACAGTCGCAATATGCGTCAAAATAATGGCATATTTTCAGTTTTTGTCTGTTTTTTATTTTATTTTATTAAATCAAGCAGCCCTAGGTAAATAAAAACACTTGAAGATGATCCATTTAGAAACATGTTTCATCAAACATAATCAGGCATATCGCTAATACTTGTTCACTCGGTAGTCCAAATTGTACCATCTTGGGAATGCTCGGAAGAAGCGCCGTTTTGCAGGTTTGTCTTGTTCTTGTCAAAGTCAAAACAAGATAACCATAAAATTGCAACTCACATATTTGCATAAAATACGTCTCTCATGGGAGCTTTTTCTTTAAACAAAAAAACACACCCATTTTTCAATGTAATGCACTGCAATATATTGGGAAGTTCAAGCCTACTGTATGTAAGTAAACAATTATTTGGAAGATATATATGATTTTTAAAGATATACAAGCAGTAATGAAAGGATTCATTAAGGATATTTAATAGAAATTCTGAGCCACATAATAAATCAGCAGAAAGAATAATTACATTTGTCTATTTTGTAATGAATCACATTAGCTTCCCTATGTACATGATCATGTCCCCACAAAAGTCACTTCACTGAATAGAGTTGATTATAATGAGAGACTCAAGCTCTTCTCTTGACATCCTAGAAAAGGTTTTTCCTAAGTTACTCATCTACTGTACAACCACAATCAGAACACTAGTGATAGTCCTGGCTGGTACTTACCAAGAAGGGGAGCAGTTATCTGGGGACTGGGAACAGGAGTAAGGAGACCTGGAGAGGGATCTGTATCTGTGACGAGAGGAAGACCTGGAGCGGGATCTAGAGCGTGACCCTGACTTGTAGGAGAAGTGCCGTGGAGAGAGCAGAGTTGAAGGTGGCGAGACCGAACTCTGGGAAGGCAAGCTGCTGGATGGAGAACAGGACGGCGAGCCTTCAAAGAACATCCCCAGTGGCGTCCCTTCCCAAGAGCAAAGAAGGCGCTCACGGCCCACTTCTAGGTCCTCAAAGTCAGGCAGGCCTGTGTCCATGTAGGCCTCAAAAGGGTAATAGTTCTCATCCCCAGAGTCACTTTCATCTAGTGGCTGGAAACCACTCTGCTCAGTCTCACTAAAAAAGGCTTGTTGGGGGTTACCAAAGTGCTTATTGAGCTCTTCCCGTATCTCCTGGTCTCGCAGCAGTTTCCTGCCTGTAGAGATGCACTCTTTAGAAGTTTTGG
The DNA here is from genome assembly GCA_030522415.1 of Channallabes apus. Taxonomy (NCBI): domain Eukaryota; kingdom Metazoa; phylum Chordata; class Actinopteri; order Siluriformes; family Clariidae; genus Channallabes; species Channallabes apus. Next base: position 24,450,921 of record CM060108.1, on the reverse strand, counting down.
CATCCAGTACAGGACTGTGGTTCTGCCCCTGAGCTTCCTTGTCTGGACAAGCCTCCTGAACCGTGGGGGAAAGACCCTGCAGCTGCCTTGCCAGAGAGGAAGATAAGGGACTTGTGGAAGACAAAGAGGATGTGAGATTAGGGAAAGCTGGCATGGTTGAGTCTTTGGGTTCTACATGCCGGCCCTCTACAGGCCCAGTGATCATGGCAGCCAATGTGCCGTTGTCTCGTTTTGTGCTTGAAGCCTGGCAATAATCATGATCACCAAACACGCGGGGCGTTGGCCGCTTGCCCCGGCACTCTTCTAAATTTCCCAGAGGCAGGGCTGAAGAGGCCTTGCTCAGTTGGGCATACAGCTCAGACTTTTCATGGCTCTTTCTGCTGGAGCTACTGAATGAAGGAGAGCTTGGGCTTCCATTGCTCAGCTTGGCCTTCTTGCTCGTCAGGGCTGAAGAAGCTGAAGACAGCTTGGTTTTGAGTGATACTTTGAAAAGGTTCTCTTGACTGGCTTTGTGAGGAGGTGTGGTAGGTGGTGTCAGACCTGTGCAAAAGCAAAAAGATGGAGTATTTAAATTTACAACACAGGTAGTTCTTGCAATACAGTTCTACCGAAACAATTTTCACTGCACAGAGAATCATCTTAAAGTATCTACATTTTCAAGGGACATGTATGTTGATTGCTCACTCTGGTATATATATATATATATATATATATATATATATATATATATATATATATATATATATATATATATATATATATACATACATATACGTATATATATGGAACTGGAGCTCTTTTGGCTGCTCAGGAATGTATTATTATTCTCCTTGGCTCTGCCACTTCATTCCCCCATGGCAGTCCCAACAGATTTATGTGGCACCAGATGGCCGTTATATTAGAAATCCTGAGATGTACCATTTTATGACATTGTTAATGCACTTGCACAAACAACTGAACCTTCTCTATACTCCCTCTATGTCTTTCCTTTCCTGAAATTACCTAGATGTGTGTTTAGTAGTTGACAGTTGTGATTTCTTTTCCTGAGAATGAATTAGTAATTATCTATAGATATCTGGATTAGTACGTAATTATTTAGGTATGATCATTATGTAGTCAATGCAATGACTTGAGCTTGCGTTCAATTCAAAAAGAACTTTTCATGTTCGAGGGAAACACCATCAAAGCAAAAGAATGTGTGAAAAACAGAAAAAAATTATAAGCAAATACAAAATGTTGTGACCAACGTTTATCTGTTAATACAGATATTAGAACACGTTTGGCATCAGGTTGTTTTTTTTAAAGTTTGAATTACAATTATGGATCAACGCTGTCCATATGACATTGGGATAAAGCTAAAACATGATCCCAACATAGTGTTGCAAACATGACTTCAAAACAAAATCAAATGATAGCAATCACTTTTTTTTTTCAGTTTATCTCTCAACTGAAAAAAAAAAAATCAATAAATAAATAAAGGGCTCAAGCTGCATATCTCCCCTTTTAATGATTAAGCTGTTTCCCTAACAGGGACTTGAACCCGGGGTGCTGAGATCGATTCTTGCTAGCCACTGGTCCTATAGGAACATGCTATGAAACCAATTGCACGTATATACTGTAGTTTTGTGAAACAAGTGCCACAAAACAAAAAACAAAAAAACCTACATAACTACAGTTTAACAATTCATTAAATCGAGAAGCAGTTAAAGAGAGAAAAAAAGGGGGAAAGGGGGAAAAAACAGCTTAACATCTGAGACCCATTCTGTGAAACTGGAAGTTATGCAGTTTGGATATTATGTGAAAACCATATTATAGTACAGCAGTGTAGATACTCAGCAAAACTATAAGGGATACTGCAGTGTAGCAGTGAAGCCTATATTATAACCTTCCAAATTGATATTTCTTCTTTGCTGGTTTTGCACAGTTTGGGAGCCATGATGGACTTCACGGTAATATTTGTCAAAGAAAATTAAACAGTTACAACACTCAAGAGACACACTAGTAACGAGATATATACGTTTTGTGCACAGGAATCTGTCGGGTTCACCACAATCTGGTCTGTAGTCAGAATTTCTGAACTCTTTTAAGGCACCAAGGATATTCGTATGATCACAGATTGTGCAATTGGACGTTAAGCAACATAAACGCTATTAATTAATGTTGTTATTCTGTTGTTTTGAGATGAAATTAGCAAAATTGTTTTGGGGTCATGTTTCCATGGATCATTTTATCGAAGTCTTGCTGAATTTAAAAAAACAAGCTTGTTCTGGGTGGATGACATCGCATACAACAGTAGTGTTTCTGCTGGGTGATGAATGTGACATAAAAAATCATACAACTATTTTTCTCTTCATATTTCTCTACGAAGGTATAGCATCTTTGGATGAATTATTAGCTATAGCTCACATAGCTGATCCGTATGGTAATCTAAAAAAGCCATGCAAGGAGGAACATGCTGACTGTTCTGGGTGCCATAGATACTATAATTAAGGCACCAGCAGCCCACAGTAAATCTATTAGAGAGGAGGGGATTAGGGAGCAGTATTAAAACACCTACACTCTATATACTCTGCAGGTGTTTGGCTAAAACTCCGGCAGACGCTGTCACTTCTACAGAACTTCAAGAAGTCAACTTGCTGGTTTTTTCCTGGCTGATGAAAATTTTGTTTGACTGAAATCTCTCTGCAAGACATGCTGATAACTTATTAAATATTATCCAGCTGATGTAGCACTAATTCTCCATGTTTCTCTGCATTATCTCAGCATAGAGAGCTCAAGGTAGGCCTCGGGAATGCGCAACAGGACAGAACTAATCTTTAAGTGTAAAGAAAAGGATTGAAGTTCTTGCCTTGATGACTGCTTTAATCTATTATCTAATCGAAAATCTGGGTTGTGCAAGATGAAAACGAGTATGAGAATATATGCAGTATATCCCTATTTAGTACTAAATGGAGCCGGAGTTTGCCTCCAGCTAGAAGAAACACCCACATGCAGTAAACTGAGACAACTTGCTCCTGATGACTTCTAAACCTAATTCAACAGACCAAAGTGTAACCTTTAAATTTAGCTGTATTATCTTAAAAGCAGACGAGACTCAGATTTCTAAACAAGGTCACATGGAAAGAAGCTGAGACAACTACAAAAAAACCTTCTGGAACTTCTTGAGGTTATCTCTGTCTGTCAACTACCAAATTTAAAAGTGTTACCATGAATCTCATTGGATAGGTCAAAACTATGCAGAGCTACCATTACTCAGTGGTACATGGTAAATGAATATCAAATGGCCCATTCATTCTGACACACTTGGAGAAGAAAAGGGCAGCCATTTTGTTTTTATTGACCAGCAATGATTAATCTCGGCATGGGGGCTACTGGAATAATTACCTGCATGATTTACACTGAGATGGAAAAAAAAGAGAGAAGAGGAGAAGAACTGCTGAAGCCTTGTGTTTTAGCCTTAACTGACATTCACTTCATTTGGATTTAATTACTTTTTGCATATAATGGATATAAATTCATTTACCAGACTGTAACAATATACATAATATCAGCAAATCAAATTTGCAAAGACAAAGGTAATGCCTTATTATACGGAAGAGGGAGTTCCTTCTTCATTGCTGTATAGTGCTGTCGGATATTATGAGAACCTACCTGGGGTTCCAGAGATCTCCACACTCAATGTGCGTTCAGCGGTCTTGTTCTCAAATGGAGATCCCTTGTGGTCACTGCAAAACATAAAAGGGAACGGATATAATGCCCGTGAAAGATGGACTTTTAAATGATTGTGTGGTCTTATAAATGGAAATGAAATCTAAAAAAAATGCCTCACTGACGTTTTAGATCGCTTTTTTTTTTGTTTGTTTGTTGTTTTAGTTCAGATTTTTGTCTGCTCTATAAGAATGGTGGAAAAACTCTCACTTACTTTGGAGACTCTGGGGTCAAAGGAAGTGGCAAGGTGGTTGGTTTGGCTGTAGAACACAAAGGAGCATGGGTAATTAATTAACTAGATCACACTGCGCCTTAAAGATATCAGGTCCAAACCTGCAAATAAATTTTAAATTTTGATCATTAACAGTGATGATGTGGCTTTCCCAACCCAATACAAAGCGGCTAAAGTTTTTATCCAGCCGTCGATGTAAAAGGAAGCTAATGCTTTATAGCTTGACCCCGTCGTTTGTTTGTTTTTGCTAATTTTTTTAATTTTTTTGCTTTGACTGTTCAGTTTTTTTGAGGCAAGATGAAATAATGGCATGTGTCCAGACATCCAACCCATGTGTAAGTTCCCCCACAACACAGAAAGACAGAAAGCAAAACAAATAAATAAATGTAAAAAAGTTGAGTTAAAAAGAAGAAAAAATAAACAGCACCATACATTACAAATGGCAATGGTGGAAACCCAACTGAGGAGTAAAATATTTGGCATGCATTTTAAACAAAAGCAGGAGAAGAAAGAAGAGTCGAGGAAGCATGTGCAGTTGCCTGAGGCTGCGACTGTCTTCGACTGCAGCTAGGGGAATGTCTCTCAATTAGATAACTATGACAAGGCAGCCAAGTTTGCCCAAGACTGCACAGAAATTGAGCTTACTGTTCTTGTTCAAATGCTAAATCACGGTCAATTTGAATTTTGTTTGTGAGAAAAAAAAGTTTCTAGCTCACTTACTTTCTCTGTAACCCATTTACAGTGATGCCCTTTGGAATGAATTATGCAACTGGCTGCATATTTTGTATTTCAGGGTAAAACTAGGTTGTTAGCATCAGGGTTAGTCTCTAGTCAAACTGGGAAGCAGTTAGAGGAGGAGAGGCGGAAGAGAGATAAGAGGGCAGGGATGCAGCAATGGATTACCTAACGGTGGTGGAACCTGGTCATCGGGATGCCTGCGGTCTGCCTGTCTGTGTGGGTTCTGCTCTTGTATGAAGGAAGGGGTGTGCTCTGGAACTAAAGAGTCTTGGAAGAGTGGACTTGGCAAGCCCCGTGGGAATGACAAGGGGCTGCCTAAGACATCATCATGAACATACACCCCATTTTGCCCCATTTTAATTTTAGACCCTTCTATTTCATGCTCAAATTTTGTTAACAAACTTTCTAGGTCCAAGGCAACCAGGGTTGAAAGATCAAGATCTGATAAGTTGGATAGACTAGGTTCCTGGAGATCCGGAATTATGATCTGATGTTCCTGACTATCTTTAACTACATGCCCATCCAACCCTTTGTCTCTAGGAGGTGTTTTGGGTGGATCCTGTTTGTCTCTCTTGGACACGCTGGGCATTTGCAGGTGGGCCCGATAACGGGCTGGCCTGGGTCTGGAGGTCAGCAGCTGGCTGAGCATGAAATGCTCATGCTCTTGCCTCCTCTTTCTAACAGTTATTGAGATGTGCCTGTCAGCACGGCTGGCCCCAGCCCAGCCGCCCGCCTCAAGACAACGGCCACAGCTGCCTGCACGACCCGTCTCTCTAGGCGGGAGAGAGTAAGAGTGCATGTACCTAATGAAGCGGGCGGCAGCCTGGCTGCCTGTGTCAGCACCAAGAGGTGGCCTCCCCTCTTCACTGGAGCAGGCGTGGCTACAGCCACTTCCACAGGACGGCACAACAGGGGTGGACTGCTCCCCATGTGTACACCGCTGCCACTGCCCTGCCCCCTCACCAGCCACACTATACGCCCCAGCTGCCTGGCTCTCACCTCTCTGGACCTGCACTGCCAGCTGCTGCTGCTGCTGTTGCTGCTGTTGCTGCTGCTGCGTTGACAGGGAGGCAGAGGAGGGCTTCTTCTTTGAGGCGGTAGAGGAGGAACAGGAGGACAACGAGGAGAAGGAGGAAGTGGATGAAGAAGATGGAGAGGAAGACGACGAACAGGAAGTGGTACCAGGCCCACCCCTGTCCTTGTCACAGCCTGACCAGGTGCTCTTGGCTTCACTGGATCTTGTCTGGAAGGCATCATCGCTGGCAGTGAGGTACTTGAGCAGTTCAGTGCATGGGCGTCTCACCAGCCGGTTTGGCTGGGGGCAGACCCCTCTTTGCTTGCTGTTCCAGGGGTTGTCCGTCTAAAGTATATGAGATAGATAGAGGTACACACAGTATGAGGGTGGAAAGAGGGGGAAAAAAGGAAGTCAGTGCAGTTGTAATGTTGTCCCTGCACACGGCAATGCGAGAGTATATTGGCCATCATCTTAATTACAAGGTCTTGGAATAGCTCCTGTGAGCACTGCATGCTGGTGGTAGGAGGAAAACTCAGGAAAAATCTCAGTGTCCTCTGAGAATCTGCCATGTGCAGGACTCCAGAAACAGAGGAGACATTAAAAAGAAATTAACTCCCACAAACGGAGCTGTGTGAATGTACGTGGGAGGGTAGTGTGTAATGTATGCAAATGACTGAGATAAAACAACTGTATAGCATACTGTATGTACACCAATCAGCCATAACAATGTGAAACCAATATTGTGTGGGTTCCCTTTGTGCCACTGGGGTTGTTCTGGCCCCTCGATGCATGATCTCACAAGACCACTGGGGCTGCGCTGTGGTGTCTAGCACCAGGATGTTGGCAGCAGATCCTTTGGGTGCTGTGGGTTTGGGGGGGGGGGGGGGGCTTCCATGGATCACACTGGTTTGTCTTTTTCCCATTGGATTTGGATCTGGGGAGTTTGGAGACTGCTGGGCCCTTCTATCATCTACTTTTTTTGACGATTTGTGCTGCACTGGCTTTTTGTGTGGGAAAGGACCAGATGGGCTCGCCTTTAGTCCCTGTGGGCATAGGTGACCCTTGGGTGCCCCGATCCTGTCGCCAGTTTACTGGTATGTAACTGATAATCAATGTCAATGTGTTAATGTTTTGTGGCATTAATCTTAGGGCTGATCAGCATATATTTACATAGTAATATGATGCACATGCATATAGATGAAAAAAAAAATTTCAGGATAATCTTAGTAAAAATAGCATTGATTTTGAAAGAATGTTTCCATATATTGAAAATATTTTTTTGAAAAAAAAACAAAAATTTTTTTTTGCTTAAAACTCAAAATGTATTTCCCAAATCAGGCTATTTACATGTGAAGGAAATATGGACCTATTATAAAGAGATGGCAAGAGAAATATGGAAATGTTAACACTTGTATGATTGTAGAAAAGTATAGCATGAGGATACCTTGGTAACAGCAGCAGTTGGTCGTATCCTGTGGTTGCTGGCTGCATGGCTCTGTGCCTTACTGCCTGGATATTGATTATAGCTGAGCTGAGAGTTGGGTGGAGCCAAAAGGAGTTTTTTCAGCTGCAAAAAAAGCAAAGAACCTGTTAAAAGGCACAGTTCCCCCCCCCCCCACCCCCTAATTTAGTCGTGGCCAATTCCTCCCCGCCACTAGGGGGCTCCCACATTAAGGCTACTACTACCATTCAGCCGGGAGGGCCGAAGACTATCATGTGTTTCTCCGTGACGCCAGCCGACCGCATGCTTTCTAACTGCTCGCTCACGCACCATTAGGGGCGGAGTAACACACTCGGAGGAAAGCGCTAGCAGCTCCTTCCGCGTGCGCGAGCTCACAGACACCCCTGATTGGCTGTAGAGCCCCCCCCCCCCCGAGAAAGCTCGGCCAATCAGCTCTCTCTAGGCCTCTAGGCTGTGAGAGGTTACAGCATCACCTGGGGCTCGAACCAGTGATCTCCGGATGATGGGGCGAGCACTTTACCACTGCGCCACTCGGAGGCCAAAAAGCACAGTTAAATATGCATTAACAACAAAAAAAAAAACCCTTAATAATAGAAACTATCCAAATAAGTTCAAATAAAATGATGTGATGAAAATCGCTAAACAAACTGTATTTATATTCATTCATTCATTCATTTTCTATACCGCTTAATCCTGTGTTCAGGGTCGCGGGGGACCTGGAGCCTATCCCAGGAGACTTCGGGCACTAGGCAGGGTACACCCTGGACAGGGTGCCAATCCATCGCAGGGCACACACACATACACGCACTCACACACCCAATCACACACTACGGGCAATATAGGAACGCCAATTAGCCTAACCTGCATATCTTTGGACTGTGGGAGGAAACCGGAGTACCCGGAGGAAACCCACCAACACAGGGAGAACATGCAAACTCTATGCACACAGAGACGGGAATCGAGCCTGGCCGAGGAATCGAACCCAGACCCTGGAGGTGCAAGGCGACAGTGCTAACCACTACACCACCGTGCCGCCTCTGTATTTATATATGTTGATCTAATATATTTGGAAATCATTAGATACAATTATTTTCTGCTTGGCCATATGACATCATAATGCATTGATCCTAGGAATACTTTCAATATTAAAAATAAGTGCATTTCTAAGGATGTTTTACAAGCATGGGACTGTCGGCCCCATGTTACTAGAAGACTCCCTGTAAACGCAAAATCTCTCCACTGCGTCATAACTATTTAGTGATGTTTAATACGTATAAAGATATATATTGCTTTTGTCCCTTTACATAGTGTTTATTATGGTCTGTTGGCACATAATTCCAGGCTTTCTGAAATAATGTACAATGAGATTAACAACAGAAACACAGATCCACTTTAATTTGGTCTTTCATTTGTGCTGCATGGCTTAGCTCTGAACACAGCCATGGTGTTCGCCTGCCAGAGGGGCTGCCTGCAGAGCTTGTACCCGTTTTTGGTCACAGGCCTGCAGCATCTCCTTATCTGGTGTATGTGAGGGCCAGGCAGGAGAGAGCGAGAGAAACATGTACTATGCCAAACGAAAGGAAGAAAGAATGAGAAGGACGGACACGGCTTGTGGTGGGAGGGGATTATGAAGCAGGCAGAAGCCGAAAGAAAGAGGAGAAGGCTTACCAAGGAGGGCTCCTCTGGCTCTGGGGTGCGTGGCGAGCCATCGGGGGTGGAGGGACAGCTCTGATCGCTGGCGTTGGTCACGTCCCCATCTGCCAGGGCTTCAAACGAAGGCAATCCGTCCTCGTCCACAGGGATACTGTCCAGGGTTTCTGTGAGCACTGCCAGCAAGTTGGCCTCATTTTCTTCATCTATCTTCTTAGAAAGTGGCAAAGGAAAGGGGCGAGAAAAGGAACAGAGGGGGGAAAAAAATAGAACAGTTTAGTTCGGAAAAGTCGATTTCTGCCTCGCTTTGTGCTCTCTTTGTGAGGGGCGCTATTCTGCTGTTGATAGGAGAATATGTATGAGTTTTTTTCTTTCCTTTTTTTTCCTGTAGTGTTATATGGAAAAGTGTGCACCGAATTTTCTTTTAACTACAAATTGCCTTATCCACATGAGTCTGTGCTGTCAGTCATACATTAAGCATGCAGCTTACTGGACCAAAATAATATCTCCCAAAAGAAACCTATTAACTGGGCTGACACACAGCAGCTACCAAGGGAAAGAGAAGGCAGTGGGAGGAGGGGAGGGGGACAATGGAAGGAAACTTGAAGTTGCTTTAGTCTTTAACTCTGTCTCCACCGAAGGGAGCTGAACAATCCATAGAATTTGAGAAAATCCACTAATGCTAAATGAATGTGATATTTTTAAGCAACGCTAGCGAAGTGACAATATAGCCGACATTCTCCCCCAAAAAAACTGCCAAGTGAAAATGCATCAAATATGGCAAATCCGTGCTGCTGAGGCAATTTCCTCGGGTGGTGGTCATGGTAACATGGGAGGGGTAGTAACTGAGTGATAGCACCAGGGGAGGAGGAGGAGGAGTTGTGACAGGCACTGAAAGTTCCACTGCCAAAACCCATGAGACTTAACAACCATGGAAGATAAACACCCCAACTGCCACAGGTCATGCTGCATGCATCCCAAACAAGAACAAATCTTTTTATGTACACCGCAGGATTAACATCACTTGCTGATAGTGCGTATCCCATGTGCACCCGTCACCCTATTTGATTCCCTTTTTATTTATTTATTTATTTTTTTATTCGTAGCTGCATAGCTCACGACGCCAGCATGACACCATTCTCATGGGAACAGCTTCTGAGAAAACAAAACAGAGGCCGTTTTACTTATCTCTCCGTATTTAGAAGACCCCAGGAGGTGATAGCAGTAGAATTTGATAAACCAATGACAGGCGTGTGCTCAATACAAAGTGCAGCTTAACTCAGAAGATAGCAGTCCTGGCCTTATTCAATATAGAAAATGATGACAGAGATAACCAGACACACACAATGGACATCGCTAAGGTCTAGAGCTAAATGTGCTTTGGGCGGGATTGTTTCTTGTGAATTAGCACACAGTGCGTGATGGCGTTTCTATTAACACTTCAGCTTTCTTAAAAGCATCTCTCATCAATTCAATAGAAAATCCATAACTGAAATGAAGTTCCTAGCATGTCAATTCTAGTTTAGGTTTGGTTCTAGTCAAGCTAAAATAAGACATGAGGTTTCTTGTGTTAGGACAAGGAACTTGATCTGGGTCATACGTTGACCTATTCTCCTTATGATATCACAATCCAGGCACCTCAAGGCGCAGGAATAACATTTAGTGTGTGGTTTAACAGATAGAGAGAGAAAAACTGGGGGTCGTAATTTAAAGAAACGGTCCAAGTTTTTTGTCATATACAAAAATGAAGGAGCATTATAAGTACACATCATAATCGGTCTTGGTCGTTATAAGTTTTCCTGCTTTGCACAGCGCCCGTGAAGTCCGTCACCTGGAGCACGAGTAACGACGGCCAAATTCCACAATGATCATTCTGTGAGACTCTTAAGAGGCTTGTGCTCTCCCACTGAGCTAAACTGAGTAAGTATTTCATGTCATGTTT